>CM052901.1:26216972-26321599 GCA_028534135.1 Potos flavus | reverse complement strand
TAAAGTGGAGGCCGAGGCAGGTTTGAAGTTTCCAGTTAATAATTATTCAAGTGTCTGTGTTGTTTAGCACTGAGCCAGGCCCTGGGGGTTCGTGGAGAACCTTAGAGCGTCCAGCATAATCCTTGCCGCCCCCCACACGTGCCTCCAGTTCAGGTGTGGGGGGATCGGAGTCTTATAGCCATATGCGGAAGCTCTGTCCAGAGAAGGGAAGGGACTTGTGGAGGGTTACCCCACTCATTAGGCACCTGATTTTCACCGTCCTGCTCCAACACTTTCCCTCCTACAGACTCCCACACACACCTGAAACAACAGCTGGCCTTCTAGATCATCCCCCGTCACCCCCCACTTCAATCAGGTTTTGTCTCAGCGGTTCACTGCAAACTTGATTACTTAGAATACAGAAGCTTTTTTCCCATTAGAAATATTGAGAGATTCACAAGGAGATATGGTGAAGGAAAAACAGAACAAAACAGGGGACTTAAGTTTTCGTGCTCTGACATTTCCCAGCTGTGGGGCTCTGGGCTAGTCATTTCCTTGTGCTCACGTGGCAGTTTTCTGATCCATAAGTTCTGAGGGCCCTCCCTAGCTCTAAGCCGCTCGGTGTTCATGAAAATGATTGGGTTACCAGCTTTGTTTAGTCTGTTTAGGCTGCTGGTCCACGTGGGGGCATGTGTTAATAACCACAACTAGCATTTATATAGTGTTTAATGTATTCTGTGCCAGGCAGTGTTCTGAGTTTTTCCGCTTAATGCTGTTTCATTTCATCTTTACACAAAACCTATCCTGTAGGCGCTGCAGTGAGTCCCACTTTGTACGTGAGGTAGCTGAAGCACGGTGAGGTTCAGAGCCTTGCTCCAGGTCTCGTGGGGTCCGTGGCCTGACTCCAGAGGTCACGCTCTTGACCGTGGTATTCAGTGCCTCCCTCTGTCGAAGGGAGGGGGGTTCTTGGCTGGGAAGAGGAGCTGGGCACCTCCCAGAGCTGCAGGGCAGGATCGGTTGGGACCCATGAATGGATGTATAAGGTCATCGGTTATGAAGTGATTGATCGTATATCAGAGACTCGCTTTATAATTGCCACGGCGCGTGGTCCAAACCCTGAGTACTGTAGGTGTCGGAAGAGGGAGAGCTGTGAGGGCTGGCAGTTGCCGCGTGCAGGTGGTAAAAACTTGAGCTAGACCTTCAGGATGGGTGGAATTTGGGTGGGTGGAGAAGTTCTTCCTAGTTGGGGGAGAATAGCAGGAGCCTAGATGCAGGAGTGCGGGGGAGAGGGTCTTGCCCCCTTTGTGGGCAGCGAGCGGCCCGGCTGGGCAGGAGGGTGCGTTGGCAAAGTCATCCAGGCAGAAGAGTTTCGTTTGCCCATGAAGGCCCCGAGCGGGGCACAGCGTGGGGGAAATGACAGCGGAGGAGAAGCAAGCAGGGAGTCTTGCCCGGGTGACAGGAATCGCTGGAGTGTAAAGCTACACAGGGTTCCGGGGTTGAAGATGTCCCCCAGACGGATGTGTTATGAATGCCTCCTGTCCGGGGCTGTGATTTCACTGCTGTCAGCCTGCGTCCCGGGGCCCAGCAGAGCACGCTGGTGTGCTTGGGATGATTAAGAGAGTTGTTGCAAGAAGAAATGGACAGACATCGATGACTGACTAGATGTAAGGGAAGGAGGCGGTGACTCATACATGACTGTTGTGATTTCCTTAACTTCTCCGGGAATAGGCATGCCCCTGCCAGCTCCTGGGATGGAATAGGAGAGAGCAAAAACGAATCGCTAAGCGACACGCCTTATTAGAAAGAGCACGGACCGTGTCCTAAGTAGAGCGGAACGCTGTGCTAGGTAACCATGCAGACTCACTTGAGGTCTGAAGTTGAGTTGGGGGGAGCCACCCACTTGAGTCCCTCCCGCCTGCCCATCCCGCTTTCTGAAGGCAGTGATCAACCTCTAAGAAGTGGTTGAAATTCCATGTCTGACTTGGTCTATCTCCCAGGCTGCGGGCATGGATCCGTTTCACAGACAAACAAAGCAACTGTTGGGAACTGTTTTGTTTCCTCAAAAAGAAAAGTAGACAGCTAACATTTACATAGCGCTCGCTCTGGCCCAGGCACTGCTCTGAGCATTTTATCTGTATTAACTCATTTCATCCTCAAAACGACCCTTTTGTGATGGGTTATTATTTTCATCCTTGTGTTGTACCTAAGAAAACCAGAGCATAGAGAGGAGGTTACGTAACTTGCCACCTACTAAGTAGCAGCGTTGGGACAGGAACTCGGGCCGTCGGGCTCCAGAGTCCACGCTCTTAGTCCTGCACTATACTGAACTTATGTTACGTCTTACACGTGAGGAACTGTCAGAGATCTTTAGAAGTACAGTCACCGTTTATGTATGTACATATCTCAATGTGTCATACACATATACACACGTATTCATATATATCTAAACGTTTGGAGACTATATTTTAAGTTTCAGGACGTGTGCGTGTGTGCGTGCGCGTGTGTGAGTGTATTTTAAAGTATAAGACGTAGAAAAATCTCAAGGGAAATGGAAGGAACCACTGGGGGGAAAAAACGTTGGCAGAAAGCCACAAGTAGCCTAAAAATGCAAACCAATTAGAAGATTTGACTAAAAGACACTTCAGAGCAGATGGGGAAAAATAAACCCACTGGAGAGATGAGGAATCATGCAGGCTATTGTTCTGTCAAAATACTGAAGTTAGGAAGTAGATTTTATAAGTCGCCTTGAAAATTGAAGTGTGATTTATGTGAACCATAAATAGGTAATTTTTTTTTTTATTATCAGGGCTTTAATTTTTGTGTGGGGGTAGGAAGGCAGAGCGCCAGCAAGTTTGCTGCACTCTGTTTCCAGAAAGTACAGAATAAGGCCGAGAAGCCTAAAGTAGATTATCGTCTTCAGGAGGAACAAAGGTTTTTTTTTTATTATTATTTATGTATTTATTTGTTTATTTTAAGATTTATTTGAGAGAGACAGAGAAAGGAGGGGTGGGGAGAGGGGCAGAGAGAGAGGGAGAGAGAACCTCCAGCAGACTCCATGCTGAGCGCGGAGCCCAACACGGGGCTCGATCTCATGACCCTGAAATCATGACCTGAGCTGAAACCAAGAGTCAGACCTGAGCTGCAACCAAGAGTCTGGCTCTCAACCGACTGAGCCACCCAGCCACCCCAGAACAAAGGTTTTATTAGAGGCTCTATAGTTGACAAATGATTTGTCTTCAAAAGTTTCATCCATGTGATGTTAGACCAAAATGGAGTAGCTGTGCTCGCCAGTCATGGCTTCGAGTCCTCACATCAGCACTGTTGCCCGAGCCGTGGGGCCTCCTAGACACTAGCTGGGTTCTGATGCAGTACATCCTCCCCACGGTTGGGCCTTTGGTCAGCCTTGTGGCAAAACTAATGGGGAAAGAGTTGGGAAAGAGGGAATGAGTATCAAGAGTCCAGGGCCTTGACTCAGTATGAATACAACTGACCTTTGGGGAAATGCCAACTACGTAGTGCCTGTGGGGCTCCTGTTTGGGGACAAAAGGCATCTTTTGTTCAGTTAAAGAGGAAGGTAATGGTATAAGTAGTTACGGATTATGTGAGAGGCCCAGTGCGCCCCAGAGTGTTGGCACAGAGTATCAAATACAACTCTGCGGGTTGACAAATCAAGACAACTGTGGCCTGTAAGTAATTCCTAATGATTAAGTTTGCAACGTTGGACCACTTGGAGGGATTGGTTTTTTTTTTTTAAATTAGTTTAATAGACTTCATTTTGGAATAATTTTCAATTTACAGAGAATTTGCAAAGATAGGACAGAGAGCCCCTGTACGCTCCTCGTCCACTTTCTGGGGGACGATTCTGGTAGTCCTGGTCGCAGGGGCTGTCGGCAAAGTTTGCGATGATGTTTCATTCCCCAAACCCCCGCTCTATGCATTTCCCTGTTTCTGGCAGAAGCATTCACACTCCTTTCCCTGATGATAGAGCTGGGTCCAAAATAATAGGGTCACTAAATATTTGGTAGAGGCAGTGGTGGGTTTTCTCCAAATGAAACACATTTTTAAGACGCTGGTTCAGTTTCTCCTCTTCCCTCTTCAGATTAGTCAAAGCTATAGTCCCAGCTGTTTAGTGTCAGACCTCAGGGGAACAACAAGAACTATTAAATCTTCCTTAGTACTTCTTTGGAAAAGTTGTAACAACAGTTAGCCAGGTCATGTTAGCAAGCATGATGAGAGATGTGCTGCCTAAACTCACCCGCAGAGCTGCTGAGATCGAAGTGGCTGTGTCGGGTAAGCTGTCGATCCCAAGCATAGCGAACCCCAAATTCCTGCAGGAGGGAAACGGAAATTTAAGACTATACTCTTCCCTTTGTCCACGCTATAGCAAGTAGTTAAGAATGTGGCCTTGGGAGGCACCTGGGTGGCTCAGTTGTTAGGTGTCTGCCTTCAGTTCGGGTCATGATCCCAGGGTCCTGGAATCGAGCCCCACATCAGGCTCCCTGCTCAGCGGGGAGCCTGCTTCTCCCTCTCCCTCTCCCCCTCCCCCTGCTGGTGTTCCCTCTCTCGCTGTCTCTCTGCTAAATAAATAAAATCTTAAAAAAAAAAAAAAAGAATGTGGCCTTGGAGGCACACTTTCCGGGTCTTTATTCCAGCTCTGCCGTTTGCGACCTATGGGACATGGGGCAAGTGACTCAGTGTTCTTGACCTCGGTCATGTCATCTGTAAGATGAGGCCGATAGTCTCTATCTCGCAAGATGGTTGTGAGGAACCAGTGGATTAGTGGGGAGAGTACTTAGAACAGTGCCTGGCTCAGTAAATTCTAGCCATTGTTAGTTTTATTATTCTTGGTGTCTAGGACTGGGAGGAATGGCTTCCATGGCCTACTAAAAACACGGGCCAATGTTGATAAATTTATTTCTTGTGCTTGATTTGAGCAGAAACCCAGCCACCTGTGACGAATTTGAGTGTGTCTGTTGAAAACCTGTGCACGGTCATATGGACATGGGATCCTCCTGAGGGAGCCAGCCCGAATTGCACCTTACGGTATTTTAGTCATTTTGACAACAAGCAGGATAAGGTGAGTGTTTTGGAACGTGTTGCAGTGATGAGGTAAAGTGAACACTATGAATTGGAGCCAAGAATAAACGGAATTCTAATCTTACTTCAGAGTGGGAATTTTGTTTTGGGTCGTGTCCCAATTTGACCTGGGAAAATGACTGAAAAGACTGTTAAAAAAAAAAAAAAACCCCAAGCATTTGAACATTTGAAAATATTTGCTCATTATCTGATAATCAAATGCAATGAGATTACTCTGTTAGGAAATACCAGATATCTTTTATCTACTCGGCACTCAACAAATAATTGTGTTAAAATGTGTTCCTGCCTATCGTCTCGTACGCAGACTACACATTTCCAGTTCTCGGGGCGCTTTCACGTTCACCGTCTTGCTAACGACACGCACACAGATAGGCAAGAACCATGCGATGCAAGAGTGAACGGCCACGTGGCAAGTGAAAAACTAAGATGTCTGCGGCAGATAGGGTTGACTGGGTTTCCGATGCGTGACAAAAAATGAGGGGGACGTTCAGCCTTCCCAGTCAGACGTGGTCCAACTGGCATAAGTGAATTTTTGTTAACAGGATTGGATCATTTCAGATTCTTTATGATCGTCTTATTCAACGGAATTTTCGCTCAGGCCTGATCACCTTGCAGCCCCTTCTAATTGACAGGTTCTTCAAAGCATCAGATCATCTGTCCAAACTGTTTTATGTCTTCGTGCCTTCTTTCAGTGAGGAGGGAGGTCAGGGACGTTTGGGGCTGTGTTTGTCCAGGATCGTGAGGAGGCTGAATAAGAAGTTGTTACTAGTGACAGGACTTTGGCTCAGTGAATTGCGAGATCATCCGGTTCATGCAGCTCGGTGGCACGGAGAGTCAGAACCGGGTTCTAGTTGGCGGACCACTCAGTTGTCTCTGTGGCCTGGGCAAGCTACCTGACCTCTCTGAGCTTTAGTTTCCTGCTGTGTAAAATATGGCTCTACTCAATTCCCTGGCTTGCTGGGACACGACAAATAACATATATGAAAGCTTAAAAAAGTGAGGGTGGAAAAAAGTTCTTCCTCTGGAGGGAAACTTGCTAATCTGCCCTTCTTGACCCTTTTTTGCTGAAGTGTTCATTATGGCTCAGGTGGTCACTGATGAAGAATCGAGGCTACTCAGAAGTATTTACATTTTATTTAGTTTTAGTTTTTGTAAAGATTTATTTATTTATTTGAGAGAGAGAGAGTGCAGTGGGGAGGGGCAGAGGGAGAGGGAGAGAGAATTCTCAAGCAGACTCCCCACTGAGCATGGAGCCCAGCAGGGGACACTCAGTCCCAGGATTCCGAGATCATGACCGGAGCCAAAATCAAGAGTCGGCCGTTTAAGCAGCTGAGCCACCCAGGCACCCCAGAAGTATTTGCATTTTAAAGGAGGTTCTCTAAACCTGAATAGACATTTTTCCAAAGAAGACGTACAGATGGCCAACAGACACGTGAAAAGATGCTTAATATCCCTCACTGTCGGGGAAATACAAATCAAAACCACAATTAGACAAATCACCTAGCAATATCTCCTAGGTCAGGATGGCTAGTATCAAAAAGACAAGAAATATCAGGGCACCTGGCTGGCTCAGTCAGTGGAGCGTGCAGCTCTCGATCTTGGGGTTGTAAGTTTGAGCCCCACGTTGGCTGTAGAGATTACTTAATAACAAATCTTAAAAAAAAAAGGACAAGAAATCACAAGTGTTGGCGAGGATGTGGAGACAAGGGAACCCTCTTGCACTGTTGTTGAGAATGTAGATTGGTACAGCCACTATGGAAAACAATATGGAGGTTCCTCAAAAAATTAATAATAGAACTGCCTTATGATCTAGTAATTCCACTTCTGGGTATGTACCTGAAGAAAATGAAAACACTCATTCAAAAAGATACACGCATCCCTATGTTTATTGCAGCATTATTTACAATGGCCGATTTCCAATAGTTAAGGGATAGAAGCAACAATCTAAGTGTCTATTGATAGATGAATGGATAAAGAAGATATGGTATATGTACATATGTATATATATATATGTATATATATAATATTACTCAGCCATAAAAAATGAAATGTGGCCATTTGTGACAACATGGATGGAACCAGAGGCAAATACCATATGACTGCACTCATGTGGAATCAAAAGAATAAAAGGAACAAACAAAAGCAAACAGAGTCATAGATACGGAGAACAACTGATGGTGCAGGGGGCTGAGGGGATGGGTGAAGTAGGTGAAGGGAATTAAGTCATACAGACTTTCAGTTTTAAAATAAATAAGTCACGGAGATGAAAAGTACAGCATAGGGAGTATAGCCAATAATATTGTAGTAACTGTGTGGTGATAGATGGTAACTAGGCTTACCGTGGGGATCGCCGAGTAAGGTATCTAAATGTCGAATCACTATGTTGTGCACCGGAAACTACTATCACGTTATTGGTCAACTCTACTTCAATTAAATAAAAGCAAACAAACAAAAAAAGAGGTGCTCTCAGTGCAGAAGGCTGTAATACTTTCAGGAGTTGAGTTCCCCTTTTCACACTGTTGGCTTCCTCTTGTTCCTAAGGAGGGGCTGTAGGCATTTGGAGTGTTGGTGGCAACTTTCCTAGTTCAGCCTTGAGAGATTCCAGGAAAGACCTTTAAGTGCTTCGCTGAAGTATCTTGTTGAAACTGAGGAGAGGTCACCTTTTTTTTCCCAACAGGTCCACATTCACTAGACAGCCAAGCACACCTGAGGATCGATCAGGGAGATGTGGTGGTAGTCTAGCCTAGAAATGGGGCTCATTCCACAGTGTAGACACAGATATTTAGACTTGAAATAACTATAGGAGGCAGTGGAATTAGACAGCATTGAGTTTGAACATTTGTCTCTTCCCCTTTCGGAGGTGTGTGACCCTGAGCAAGTCACTTAACCTCTCTGAGCCTCCATTTCTTTGTTTGTGAAATGCCGGGGTAGGGCCTACTTTGTGTAGATGGTGCATGTGTTCAAGGAGATGGTGTTTGTAATGCACCTGGCACCACATCGTCAATGACCTTCAGCTTTTATTATTATTATTATTGTTAGGTTGAATCACATGAAATTGTTGCTTCTTTAGGTCATACGGTTCAGCCTAATATTACCCTCCATTTTGCCGCTGAAGAGACCAGATGGAGACCACGAAGGGTGACCTCTGCCTAAGGCCTGCTCCTTTATATTCCAGCCATTTGACGGCGTTGATGGTGTTGATGGCCATCGCTGCTGCCTCGTGATAAACCTGGATTATCCCTTGTAACCAATGATGGGAGATTTCCTGGCTAACCTTTTGAAGTTTACAACCCTGAGGCTGGCAGTGAACGGCAGGAGTGATTTCCCTCTCCCCTTTCTATCCTTCGGACAAAGTGTTACCATCATCAGACAAAACTGGGGCGCATGTGCCCTTTGAAGTGTATTGAAGGAGCGGCTTTCGGATAGTTTGTACGTGTTAGGGGGGCTTAGGCGACCATCTAAAGATCCTAAGTTGCTAAATGAGATAAACCCTTGCGGTCGTTTTCAGTCTTCAGACGGGACGATTGTTAACACAGGAGCTAGGGGTTCACAGATGATCTTTTTAAAAACGCAAGAGCAGTTTGAAGTGGCCGCCCTCCGCCATTGTTTTAGCAGTATCTACTGGTTTCCCAATCGGGCAGGGAGAAGGAGGATCTGGCATCAAGTTTGTTTTTGTTTTTGTTTTTTTGGCTTGTTGTTAAAAGAATGTTGATTTATGTGCTTTGGCATCAGACTAGATCTCTTTCATCACCCAGAGATAGCAAGTCTCACTAGGTGAATAAATTACAAAGCTGTTGTTCCATCCAGGGAGGCAGAAGCGGAGGCCCACTCCCTTTTTCTACGGAGAAAGGAATCTGGAATTGGGAGAGGTGTGATCCAGCCAAATGAACATTGGTCCTGAGGGGAGGGTCCAGTTCAGGACTCTGGCCTTGGTTTTTGATAAATTTTCAAAGAAGCCCAGATTCCCCAAGGGGTGGAGCGTACCGTCCCACAGCAGCTACCAGGGGAGTGAGTCACCGCAGCCGAAAGTCACGAAAGTCACGTGGGAGCCAACTCGTCAGGATCTGCCGGGAGGGATTTAGTGCCTTGTCTGATAGAGATGTGCTACACATGGTGATCATTGACAGCTGGAGTCTCTACTTTTTTCATGCCAACTTAATATTGTTTACCTTAAACTGTGAAAGATTTTTTTTTTTTAAGATTTTTATTTATTTGAGAGAGAGAGAGCACAAGCAGGGGGAGCGGCAGATGGAGGGGGAGAAACAGGCTCCCCGCCGAGCAGGGAGCCCCACGCGGGGCTCCATCCCAGGACCCTGAGATCATGACCTGGGCCGAAGTCAGACGCTTAACCAACTGAGCCACCCAGGCACCCCCGAAAGAGATTTTTAAAAATTATTTTGTTTTTCTCCCTACTGTCTCTTTCCTGAGTTGTTATTTATATGCCCCCAAGAACAAGGTTCAGATTAAGTACTAAAGTATTTTTTTAATTTAAAAAATTCGATTATAATAAAAATATTTGTTCAATAAAATTCCTCAGCCCTCTCACTGGAACGATATCTAATATAATAAGAGAACTGGGGTTTTTCCCATGATGATTCTAATTTATGGCATTTAACCATACATGTTCCGCCTGGTTTCTTCAAAGGACAGAGGCAGCTTCCGAACAGGAATCATCAAGGGTCCTTGAGTCAGGGTGGCTCCTTCAGGGGTATATGGGACTTGGGCTTGTTGAAATCGCGACCTTGGTGAAATTTGCACGTGGAACTTCCGTGCCGCCGTTACCGTGATCGTGGGGCTGGTCTTCACTTTGACAGGCTGAGAACCCTCGTTTCCCCAGCACACGTTCCTCTCTCAAGGGCCAGTTCCTTCCTTTGCCACGAGAACTGTCACGGTGAAAAAACATTCTAGAAAGCTTTCTGTCGGCATTACTGGTGTGTTCGTCCCTGTAGGCAGCAACTATATAGAAAGCCAAATGATTAAGTAGGTTTCCTGTGAAGGAATCAGAAATTAGTTGTGAAAATGTACTTGGCTAAGAGCAGCCAGAGGTCTCACTGAAGGTAGATGTAGCTTTGCCGGCACAGAAGTAGTCAGTGGCCATGGGGCCAAATCCTCCTCTTTTCTCCCTGCCAGAAGTTTGCTCACAACACCTTTCTTTGTCTTTTCTTCACGCTGACCGCCTGGCCCCCTTTTCAGAGTGCTGTCCTGCCTGGGCCTAAGAGCTATTCAGTCTCTCTAACGTGATTTTTTTCATGTCTTTGCTATGATCCATTAGTTGTTGGTCTGCTAGCTGCCTCTCCGAGGGGACCCTTACTTCTTGGTTTTGGGGCTATGTCACAGTTGCCGTCATGCTCAGCTGGCCGCAGGCATGGGAAATGGCCGAGTAGCTCCTTAGGGAGGCAGATAGAGGTAAATATGGCAAATTTTCCACTTCAGGGCCATCAGCACATATCTAAAAGGAAATGCTGTCTCCAACTTGAGTCAGAAACCATTGCAAAACAGGAAGCTCCTTGGAGCTCTGATTAAAAGCAGCTTCATTCTTAATTATTCCAACTCTTGTCAGCTTGGGAGATGTTAATTTCCTAAACAGCCCTCTAAACTCATTATTCTGAATCCTAATGGCCAGATTTGTGATTCACATCTGTATGCTGTCTATAAGTTGGCTTTCTGTAGTTCCACGAGCCCATCTACTTTTCAGAATAAGAGTGTGGTGTACTCAGCACACATAGCAATGCTTAAGATCTCTGTGTTTGTGTGAGGTAGAACGGTCAAACGGTACGGAAGGATATTTAATGCAGAGTCTCTTTTTGGTCCCTCAGGCCCTCCTTTACTTTCTGTCTTCAGAGGGGACCAGGATTACTGGATTCTTAAAGCAGTTTTTACCTTGATCTTGATAATATACTGCATCTAGTTAGGAAGTGAATTTTTTTTTAAAGATTTATTCATCTTTAGAGAGAGAGGGAGAGGGAGCGTGGGGAGGAGGGGCAAAGGGAGAGGGAGAGGGAAACCCAAGCATTGACTCGATGCCGAGCGCTGAACCCAATTCCAGGCTCGATCTCACGACCCTAAGATCACAACCTGAGCCGAAACCAGGAGTTGGATGCTTAACCAACTGTGCTACTCAGGTGCCCCTAGGAATTGAATTTTGATAATCTTATTGTGTTTCCTTTAAAATTGCTTTTAGACAGTTGATGTGTTAGCATGGTAGGTTTATAGGCAAATGCCATGATGTTTATACATTTAAAATGTGGGAAATTGTCTTTTACCTCTCCTGGGGTTTCGCAACAGTGGCACCACTGACATTTCGCATGAGATAATTCTTTGCCGTGGGGGGAGGGAAAGCTGTCCTGTGCACCGAGCCATGTTCAGCAGCATCCTTGGCCTCTACCTACTATAGGCCGGTGGCAGTGCCCCCCTAAGTTGTGACAGCCCAACATGTTCCCCGGGATGGGGGGGGCGGGGAGAGCAAAATCACCACAGATCGACAGTCACTGACCTATGCCATCTGATAACCTTTTTTTTTAAACACATTTGAACATGCTAATGTTTTATTATCTAAGTGTATTGCTGTATGTTTACAAGAGCAATGCCTTTTTAAAATTTCCTAACCTTAGAAAATTGCTCCCGAAACCCATCGTTCAAAAGAAGTACCCCTGAACGAGAGGATTTGTCTGCAAGTGGCGTCCCAGTGCAGCACCAATGAAAGTGAAAATCCTAGCATTTTGGTGGAGAAGTGCACCCCGCCCCCGGAAGGTAACAACCGAAAGCACTGTTTGTTGGTACTTGGGGGAATAAAGGCAAATTATCCATATGTTTATGTTCGGTGTTTGTTAATTCACTCAGTTTTCAAATATTTGCTGAGTCCGGTCAGTTCCAGGCACGTGTACTACTAGGTGATAAATACGAGGACGTCCCCGCCTTCGAGGTGCTCACGACTTGAATAACTGTGCCTCAGAGTTCTATAGCATGTAATAACTTGGCATGTGATATGCACACATATACACCCTCCCCTAAATTGAGCCTCAGAAGCTTATGTTGTGAAGCGAGCAAGGCATGGATTATTACCCTGATCCATTTCATGAGGAAGAAGGGAAACGAGTGGGTTGCTCGAGGCTTTCAGATTACAGGTCTAGTGCCTTAAAGAAACCCAAAGTACTATCTTCCTCATTCGATAGAAAGATTAGCTTGATATACAAGATGTAGTTGGGGAAAGATGTTAGAAAAGGAAAACGGGCCTGCTGGCCTAGCTCCATTTCAGGACGAGCCCTAGGGAAAGCTGTCACGTGGTCAGGCTCGTCATTGCACCTCCCCCCCATCCCTTGCCTGCCCCTCACCCAGTTCCTTCTGGCACTTGGGCTGCTTGTAAGGAGGAGCTTATCCCGGTGAAGGGCAGGGCTCCTGGAGCCCAGACGTCCAAGTTTAAGTCTCAGCTCTGTCAGCTAACAGCTGCGTGACCTTTAGCAGATGACGTAGCCCCTACTCACTTCGCTTTCCTCATCTGTAAAATGGGGTTGATGATAGTTCCTGCCTCCCAGGACTGTCGAAAGGATGACGGAAGTCAGTATATGTGAGGTGCTTAGAATAGCACCCGGCAAAGAGTAAATGCTGGGTACATCTCATCTGTTAATCCCAGTTTGCCCCCTGTTTAGAGGGGTCCCATCTCTTCCCACTTCCAGACCTTAGCACTATGTGGCCTGTTCTCCAGGCCATTCCCTCTACCTGCCTTGCACAGATCAAAAGTATATGAAGTCCCATTTGTAAAATTATAGAATTCAGTACTGCCACGAGGCCGGAAGCCTGGTTTAAAACAACTTACCTCCCCTACTGTCATCTCTTTAGAAGTTTAATAAATAATCTGAAAGGCCTAAATTGTATTCTGACAGTAAAATGGTTGAGGATGTCTCTGGACAGTACCCCTTCATGAATCCCGACATGATCCCTTAACTCAGAAGGCTTTGTAAGGGTAGAGATTTCAGATGATGAAGCTTATACAGCTCCCAAAGTCTCAACACACAGTGAACAGCTACCAAGAGTTGTATTAATGCTCACTTTCCCCCAAATTGCTTCAGGAGGAATGTTTCATCTTTAAACAAGATGTGTTAGTATTGGTCAAAAGACAGGAAGGTAAATTTTAACTCAATTAGACTTGTTTTCTTTAAAGACAGGTAGATATACGGGTTGTCTGTGTTTCCACATTCATTTAGGAATGCCATACTCCTTTCCTGCCACGGAAATATTATTTGACCTTGAAACGCTCTCTCCAGTTAGGAATACAAAGTTAGGGTCCCTCGGTGACAGAAAAGATATTTTCCTGGGCTCTGGAGGCGAGAGAGAAAGTCGTAACAAGTTAGGTTTGGGTTTTCTCCTTCCTGGGTGCCTTCTGGGTAAACTGGGATGAGAGATGAGGGCTTGGCTTTCCCGGGAAGCACTCTCATCATCCCTCGTGCCCCGGAGGGTTTGGCGGGTCCTCGGACAGGGTGAGAAGCGTCCTAAACCCTCGGCTGGGTCTTCCAGGGGATCCCGAGTCTGCCGTGACTGAGCTACAGTGCATTTGGCACAACCTGAGCTACATGAAGTGTACCTGGCTCCCCGGAAGGAGTGCGAGCCCCGACACCAACTATACCCTCCACTACTGGTGAGTGTGCACGGAACACGTGCGGGGGAGGGCGGAGCCTCATGGGCCGGGGAGCACTGCCATCTGACCTACTTGAAAACCGAAACCCAAGAAAGAACAACCTGGTTTGGGGGGCTTTATTGTTATTCTTTTTTCTTTTTTTAAGATTTTCTCTATTTATTTTGAGATCGAGAGCAGGAGCACACGCGGGAGGGGGCGGGGGGGGGAGGGCGGCAGAGGGAGAGAGAAAGTCTCCAGCAGACTCCCCGCTGAGCATGGAGCCTGACCCCGGGACCCCGGAGCTCAATCTCGCCACCCCGAGATCATGGCCTGAGCCGAAACTGAGTTGGAGGCTTAACCAAACTGAGCCACCCAGGCGCCCCTATTTATCATTATTTGTAATTGACGTATAAATTAACATACAATGTTAGTTTCAGGTGTACGACATAGTGAGCCAACAATTCTTTACTCAGGGGTCACCAGGATAAGTGCAGTTGTCACCTGTCACCATACTTAGTTATTACAATATTATTACTGACTATATTGCCTATGCTGCACTTTTCATCTCCCTGACTTATTTATTTTATAACTGGAAGTTTGTGCCTTTTAATCCCCTTTGTCTATTTCACGCGCCCTCCACCCACCTCCCCTCTGGCAACCACAGTTTGTTCTCTGTAGTTAAGAGTGTGTTTGTTTTTTAGATTCCACATAGAAGTGAAATCATATGGTATTTGTCTTTCTCTGACTTCTTTCACTTAGCACAATACCCTAACCCTCTAGGTCCATCCATGTTGTTGCAAATGGCAAGATCTCATTTTTTTTTTTTTTTTATGGCTGAGTGGTATTCCATTCTGTATATATACCACATCTTCTTTTTACAAACCCAAGAAGATGGGCAGCTTGCTTCAGTGGAAGGCGCATCTGCTTTTGGTGTCTACTTTCTAAAAATATCTTTAAAAAGTAAGTGTAGATCCACAGGATGTTGCAAAAAATGTACAGGGCGATCCCAGCATACCCTTCATGCAGTTTCTCCCAAAGGTAACGTGGCCTGTAACTAGAAGGCAGTATCAAAACCAGAAAGTTGCTGTGCTTACAGTCCACCCACCTTACTCAGATTTCGCCAGTGTCACATGCACTCGTGTGTGTGATATGTGTATGTGTGTGTGTGTAGTTCTATGTAATTTGATCACATGTGTAAATATAGAATAGTTCCATTACCACAAGGATCCCCTGAGTTGCTATTTTATGCCCATACCCTCCTCCCTTCTGCACCCCCCACTGCCCTCTCCCCCAAGTCTCTAACCTCTGACAATTACTAATCTGTTCTCCATCTCTGTATTTTTGTCATTTCAAGAATGTTACTAGAATAGACATAGCATATAACTGTTTGAGGCTGACTTTTTTTTTTTTAAGATTTTATTTATTTGACAAAGAGAGATCACAAGTAGGCAGAGAAGCAGGCTCCCCGCTGAGCAGAGAGCCTGATGCGGGGCTGGACCCTGAGATCATGACCTGAGCCGAAGGCAGAGGCTTTAACCCACTGAGCCACCCAGGCGCCCCGAGGGTGACTTTTTTTTTAAACTCTGCATAATACCCTTGAGGTCCCTCCAAGTTGTTGTATCAGTAGTTCATCTTTTTTTTATTCCATGGTATGGATGTGCCAGTTTGTTTAAACATTTATTCATCGAAGGATATCTTGGTTGTTTCTAATTGTTTGCAGCTATGAATAAAGCTGCTGTAAATACTCATGTTCAGGTTTTTATGTGACATAACTTTTCATATCTCTGGAAGAAATGCCCAAGGGTGCAATTGCTGGGTCACATGGTAATTGCATATTTTGTGTTATAGAAAACTGCCAAACTGTTTTCTAGAGTGGCTATACCATTTTACATTCCCACCAGCAATGTATGAGTGATTGGTATCTACCTTTAAAAAGGAAAATGGTATCATCCCACTGGAAACTAATACAACGTTGTATGTCAACGCTACGTTAATAAAAAAAAAATTAAGGAACTGACGAGAAAACAACTATTAAAAAAAAAAGTAGGTTAGCTCCCCACAAAATAACATATCTGAGATCGGTGAGCACCTCCACAAAATTTGTTAAATTTCTAAATTAATCTTTAAGCATTTCCTTTCCTTTCGAGCCTGGAGTTATTAGCCACAGAGCAAGGAAGGAAAGACCAGGTGAATCAGTTCAATTCAGTAATATTTTATTTGGCACACATTGCGGGTAAAGCGCTGAATAGGCAGCAGAGATAAGAAACATGGCCCTTTCAAAGTTTCAAACATAGAGGGGGAGAGACTGTACCCAACGCAGTTACCTGCATAAAAATAACAGTGTATGGTGGCTAGCAGAGGCACAAACTCCCTTTAGAAGCTAGGCGGACCTTGGAGGGTGTGGTGGTGGTGGCAGGGCAAGGTTGGGGGGCTTGGATGGAGGGGTGGACTGCACACGTTGGGGGGCTCTCCGAGCGTGGGCGCTGGGGAAGAGCGCTGAGGAAGGGCCATGTGATACCAGGCTGGGGGAGCAGGAGAGCTTGCGTTGGCAATGTGCTCTCTGCGTAGTCTTGTCCCCACTTCTGTCCCTCGTTCAGACTGCCTCTGAGAGAATGGGCTGCGGAGGGCCATGTCCAGGACTTCCAAAACTGTAGGATAAACATGGCCTTGGCTCCCGGAATGTCCATTTTGCCTGATGACGTGACGAGACGTATTTTTGGTGTCTCAAAGCACTCTGCGGATCCCAGAATCGCAGGACCGGCTGGCCCGTCCCCTCCCTGCAGGCTGGCCCGGGGCTTCGCACCCTCTCTCCTCCCCTGCGGTGCGGGGCGCTTCCCACCGAGTCCGCCTGGGAAGCATGATGGCACTGAGACTGTGTGGTTCCATCTCCGGGGCTGTTTTTTCTCCCGAGATAAACAATTCTCATTTGAGGTTTTGTAGTTTCACTTGCCCACTTGTGGTACTTGTTTCTCCTTTCATTAAAGCCCGCGGTGGCTCTCTGGTGGCTTTGGGATAAAGTCCAAACTCGGCACTACAGACAAAAGCCCTTTCTGACCTGGCTCCTTCCGCCCCCGTCGGGCCCCAGCCTCTCCCTCCTCCCCCTGCGCACCTCCTGTTCCTCAAACAGGCCCTGCGGACGCTCGCACGGAACGGTGGCAGCACGCCGCGTCCCCTCTCAGGGCGGACCTCGTCCTTTCACCTGGACGCCTCTCCTTTGTCCTTGTCTCAGCTCAGACATCCCTTCCCTTCCAGAAAGCCTTCCTTGACCTCTCAAATCTAGATACGTGCTGGGTCATCATGTCCCGCGGTACCTTGCACCTTCCTGTGTCATAGTACTCAGCACGTTGTGTTGTCACTTCCTGTTTCCTCAGCAGTGGCCCTCCCCGGGCTGCCATCTCCCTTGAGAGCAGAGGATTGTTGCCCTTGTTCCCCTTGGTGTCTTGTTCCCCTTGGTGCCTGACACATGGCAGGGGCTCCAGAAATAAGGTTGAAATGCGCGGTAGGATCCAGAGCTTCGAGAACATTCAGGATTAGCGTGAGGACTTAGGAGGGCCAAGCAACTCAGTTATGGTCCAGGAGTAAAAAAAGAGAAGGACTGAGTCAGTTGGACTCCCCCAAAGAATTGCTAGTGAAGGGGCCAGAGAACTAAGCCTTTTTTTTTTTTTTTAAAGATTTTATTTATTTATTTGACACAGAGAAAGAGAGAGATCACAAGTAGGCAGAGAGGCAGGCAGAGAGAGAGGGGGAAGCAGGCTCCCCGCTGAGCAGAGAGCCCAATGTGGGGCTCGATCCCAGGACCCTGAGATCATGACCTGAGCCGAAGGCAGAGGCTTTAACCCACTGAGCCACCCCGAGAACTAAGCCTTAAAAGGAGTAGCCTGGCTTTGATGAGGCCTGGGGAGAGCTGTCAGTACAGGCTTTTAAGATGCCTTAGAAGCTGGGAGCATCCTTGTGTTTATTATGCTGTCAACTCGTCTTGCTTTCCCTGGAGTTGTTATTGGTAAAATCACAGGGAAAAACCTTTAGAGTCTGTCTCTACAGAAGGTGCAGGGGAAGGAAGGAAAAGCATGAAAACTGTCCCTCAGTGCACGGCCGCCCGTGCAGGAAAGTCACCCGGATGCAGGAGTCGGGGTGGTGCTGGAGGCGAGCAGTGGCCCCGTCCTTGGAGTTCCTCTGTGCCAAAGACAGGGGAGTGCCTTGAGGTGCGCGCTAGCACAAAACAAGTCTTTGTGCCAGTTGCAA
The DNA here is from genome assembly GCA_028534135.1 of Potos flavus. Lineage (NCBI taxonomy): Eukaryota > Metazoa > Chordata > Mammalia > Carnivora > Procyonidae > Potos > Potos flavus. The sequence goes on along the minus strand of CM052901.1, from coordinate 26,303,670 downwards.
AACCTGCGCCACCTCTGGGTGAGTAAATTATAAAAAAATTGGACCCACCAGTTAGGACAAGCATTCTTCTTCCTCTGGGTTGAAATAGCCCTCCTCCTCTGGGCCGATGCAGCATGTTGCCAAAGCTGAGAGCAGATGGGGCTCGGGCTGGCTGGCAGCCCTCAGCCGATGCCTCCGTGCGGGGTGTGACCGGCAGCCATGGGGGGTGGCTCACGAAGCCATCCCAAGAGACTGGTGGTTCGCTGGTGCCCGAGGGGCGGGTGTCGGGGACGCCACTTCCTGTCATGCGTGTTCCCAGCATCGGTCATCAGCGCGGACTCTTTCTGTAGTATATACGACCTGTGCTGTCCGATCCGGAAGCCACAATTCCCTGTGACTACTCACATATGAATTTAAATTAATTAAAATTAAGTCGAATGCAAACTCCAATTGCTCGGTCTTACTAGTCCCTTTCACGAGAGGCTGGTGGCTCCTGCCTGGGACAGCGCAGATAGCAAACATTCTGTCATCCCGGAAAATGTCCTTGGACGGTGCTTGTTACGGATTCTATAGACTTCTGCCCTCGGCACCCTGCAGCTTATTCTGTTAACAGATTATTCTGTTAAATGGGCATAGTGATGTTAGTGCTACCTCTTAAGGTTGTTGTAGGGCTGTTACGGGGTGAACAGCGGTCGGAGCTGTGCCCAGCTGCTAGCACATAAAGAGGAAGCGATCAGTGCGAGAGAGCTATGTTGTTTTTTATTCATCCCCACTCCCTTGTAGATGTAGCTGGTATGCATCGGTGGCTTCTTCCCCCACTTGGAAGAATAAGCAGCTCGTCCTTACCTCCTTTACCCCTGCCCTCCCCTAGAGAGATCCTTTCCAATCAAAACCACAAAAAGGCAGATGCTTGGCTCGTTCATTATCAAGCACTTGGAATTGGTTTAGGTACCAGTTTAAATCACGTCAAACAAACTTCCAGAGACTGTGTCCCTACTCCCCAGTTAGAAACTGGAGTCACTTTGAAGCCCCAGGGTAGTGCCTTGTGGTTCTGCAGGGCTAGTCTGGCATTGAAAGGAGCCTGACCTTAATAGCTACAGACTAGGGGCACCTGGGTGGCTCAGTTGGTTAAGTGTCTGCCTTCAGCTCAGGTCACGATCCCAGGGTCCTGGAATCGAGCCCGGCAGCGGGCTGTCTGCTCAACGGGAAGCCTGCTTCTCTTTCTCTCCCTTTGCCTCTCTCCCCAGCTTGTGCTCTCTCTCACATAAGTAAAATCTTAAAAAAAAAATAGCTACAAACTAGCGCTACCAATGATTTTTAGGGAATTTCTTACCATATTAATCATCTTCAGAATTGGGAAAATTGTCTTTAAATCTGTCCATTTCCTCCTTATGTCTATAGTGTGATTCTGTGGAGGATTTCAGTGTCTGAATCTTCCCAGGAAACACCTGAATGCCTTCTGGCTCAGGTTTGTTATCTCATATTTCACAAGGAGTCCCCAAAAGTTGTTCAAAACCCAATATTTCCCCTTTTGTTATTTTGTCCAGATTACAACAACAAAATTTTGTTTTTAATTTCTTGTCTGGGGTCCATGAAAGTGTGTGAAACACCCAAGGTACCGAAGTGAAAAAGGAATCTCAAAGATTGCCCATTAGAGAAGTTCCTTTCACTGGTCGAAAAAAATTAATGTTCTGCCTAGTTTTTTTTTTTTTAAGTTATGTAACAAAAGTGTCATAAATTTCTTCAGTTTCTGTTTCTGGGTGTGGGTGGAAAACATTCCAGGCCTGTCTGATCTAAAAACTAGCCATGGCACTAACTTAGTTTCTAAGACTGTATTCATTCATGAACCAAAGGGGCCTAAAACTAGGAGAAAAACTCGATGTACCATCTCTTAAGGGGCAAGAGCATTTTCTGTATTTTTTTTAAAGATTTTATTTATTTATTTATTCAAGAGAGCACAAGCAGGGGGAGCGGCAGGCAGAGGGAGAAGCAGGCTCCCCACCGAGCAGGGAGCCCCGCGTGGGGCTCGATCCCAGGACCCCGGGATCATGACTTGAGCCGAAGGCAGATGCTTCACCGACTGAGCCACCCAGGCGCCCTGCATTTTCTGTATTTAAATATTTCTTTGCCTAGCCTTTGAAGGAGTAAATGCATTCGATCGGAGTTTGGGGGCTTGTTTTTAAAGACTTTATTTTTGTAGGGAAATAAGGTTTACAACAAAACAGGGGAAGGTACAGAGATTTCCCATGTACCCTCTGCCCCCCATGGTTCATGGCCTCCCCCATTATCCACATCCCTCCCCCCAGGGTGGTACATTTGTCACAACTGACGGACCTACGTTGATACGTCCTAGCCAGTCACAGTCCCTAGTTTACCTTCAGGCTCCCTCTTGGTGTCATCTGTACTGTGGGTTTGGGCAAACATATAATGACACATGTCCGCCCTTTTAACCTCGTACAGAGTATCTTCATTGCCCTGAAGCTCCTCTGTCCTCTGCCTGCTCATCTTTCCCTCCGCGAGCCCTGCAGCCACTGATGCTTCATTGTCTGCACGGTGCTGCCTTCTCCAGAGGGTGCTGTGGTCGGAGTCCTCAGCATGTAGCCTTTGCAGATCAGCTTCTTTCACTTAGTAATCTGCACTTACGTTTCCTCCGTGTGTTTGCCTGGCTTGAGACCGCTTTTTTGTAAGCTGAATAATATTCCCGTGTCTGGGGGCACCACAGTTCCCGTGTCCGCCTACTGGAGGATGTCTTAGGTGTTTCCGAGTCTTGGCAATGATGAGTAAAGCTGCTGTGAACATTTGTGTGCCGTGTTTCACATGGACAGAAGTTTTCAACTCCTTTAGGTAAAGACCAGGGGGCAGGGTCGCCGGTCGTATGGTAAGAGTATGTGTAGTTTTGTCAGCAACTACCAGACTCTGCCCCAAAGCGGCTGTAGCATTTTGCATTGCCACCAGCAGCAAAGGAGCACTCCCGTCGCTCCCCGTCCTCCCTGGTGGTTGGTGGTGGCGCCGCTCTGGACTTTGGCCATTCTAATCGGTGTGTAGTGGCATCTTGTTGTTTTACTTTGCATCTCCCTGAGGACATATGATGTGGAACATTTTTTCAGACGCTTCTTTGCCATCTGTCTATCTTCTTTGGTGAGGTGCCTGTTTTCTTATTGTTTTAAGAATTCTTTGTATATTTTGGGTAGCATTCCTTTATCAGATGTGTCTTTTGCAAATATTTTCTCTGAGTCTGTGGCTTCATTTCTTACTCTCTTACTACTGATTTTTGCAGGGCCAAAGTTTTTAATTTTAACGAAGTCCAGCTGACTGATTATTTCTTTTCTAGATCAGGTCTTCGGGGTATATAAAAAGCTGTCACCACGCCACAGCTCACCTAGGTTTTTCCTTATGTCATATCCTAAGAGTTTTATAGTTTTGCACTTTCCATTTAGGTTTGTGACCCATTGTGAGTTTAGTTTCGTGAATGGCGTAAGGACTGTGTCTAGATTCACTGTTTTGCATCTAGACGCCCGTCTAGTTGTTCCAGCACCATTTGTTGAAGAGACTGTCCCTGCCCCCTTGTCGAAGATCAGTCGACTCTGTTTGTGAGAGTACCTGATTTGCAGAAAACCCCCCTGGAGAATCGCTGTCAAAATGCTGATGCCTAGGCCCTGGGCAGAACCGGCTAAGTAGGGTTCTCGGGAGAGGGCCTGAGGAATCCGCATTCTATCCAACTACAGATGACTGGAGGCAACAAGTCAGGGGTTTGGGACTCGTCCCTGTTCGTTCATTTTTAAAGTTGCCTTCCTTTCCTGTAGAACCTTCGCACAGCTCCCATTACGGCTGAGGTAGGGCTTGACTCTGGCTTCTGCCCGCTACTTCGAGACCCTAGCCAGGAAAGCGTCACGAGCCCCTTCTGCGGCCTGCCCCGCGCTGGGTGCTGATGCTCCCTGGGGAGAGGTGTGCATAGAGGTTCGGGACAGGAAAGCAGATGCTGGCAGTGCTGCGTACGGAAGGCATTTAAAGCTACGCGGTGGAGTAAGACACGTAGAAAACCACGGTGTTCTGGAGCATTGATCTGGTAGGGGTTAGAGGGTAGATAGCTTGATAGTGAAGGTCAGCGAGGTCCTTCCAGAGAGGACGTGAAGGCTGAAGCGACGAGAGCACACAACAGGGTCCGGCTCTGGGAGTGTCGCAGGAGAGAATCCAAGAAGCTTTGCGAAGGAAGGAAGGAACAGAATGCGGCGACAGAATACAGGGAAAGGAAGGGGGGGAAAGGGTAATTTCAAAGGCCGTAATCAAGGAGTCCAGAGAAAACGCGCTCTGACTCATGGGAATGGGGAAGGCCAGAAGACAGGCAGTTTGGCAGGGAAGAGAGGGCATGAGGACATTGACTTTGAGGCCAGAGTAGAACACTCAAAAGCAGCAGTTAGAAATCTGGGACTAGCTCCAAGGAATCCCCAGTGTAGAAATCCTAGTCGAGGGACAGACATGATGAACTGGGGAGAATGGATGAGGGACTGAGCAGTAGTGAGGAATGTGCAGAGGGCGGAGGACCGAATGTGAACCCTCGAAAAGGGGAGAGGGAAGAGAAGCCACGAAAGCAAGGCGGGCAGGCAGAAGGGCCAGAGGAGAACCGTGGAATTCAGCAGATGAGGCATTTTCAAGAAGCCTAAAACTTCTCAGGCTGGCCTCTTAAGATCTCTGATGCAGAAGACGAAAAGGAGTCAGGGCTCCTGGAGTTTCCATACCTATTGAAAGTACCAGTGTTGGCGCGCCTGGGTGGCTCAGTCAGTGAAGCGTCTGCCTTCGGCTCAGGTCATGATCCCCGGGTCCTGGGATTGAGTCCCACATTGGAGCAGAGAGCCTGCTTCTCCCTCTGCCTGCTGCTCCCCCTACTTGTGCTCTCTCTGTCCCTTCCTCTGACAAATGAATAAAATCTTTAAAAAAAAAAAAAGAAAGAAAGAACAAGTGTTTGGGGCGTCTGGCTGGGTGGCTCTTGATCTCAGAGTCGTGAGTTCGAGCCCACATTGGGTATAGAGCTTACTTGAAAAAAAAAGAAGAAGAAAGTACCAGTGTTCATCAAAAAGGAACATTCGTTTCTTCCTAGAGTAAGAAACGGAGCCACATTATACAAAAGGGTTTTAAGAAAAGCTATCTTTCTGTATTGCAAATGTTGCCTTTCTGGTCCTCTTCAGTCGTTTAAAAGAAAACAAACGTCTGCCTTTGTTTCCTGAACACCTTGTTAAAAATAATCCAGAAGGGGGGCACCTGGGTGGCTCAGTGGGTTAAAGCCTCTGCCTTCGCCTCAGGTCGTGATCTCAGGGTCCTGGGATCGAGCCCCACATCAGGCTCTCTGCTCAGCAGGGAGCCTGCTTCTGCCTCTCCCTCTGCCTGCCTCTCTGCCTACTTGTGATCTCTCTCTCTCTCTCTCTGTCAAATAAATAAATAAAATCTTTAAAAAAATAAAAATAAAAAAAATAATCCAGAAGGGGGTGCCTGGGTGGCTCAGTGGGTTAAAGCCTCTGCCTTCGGCTCAGGTCATGATCTCAGGGTCCTGGGATCGAGCCCCGCATCCGGCTCTCTGCTCAGCGGGGAGCCTGCTTCCCCCTCTCTCTCTGCCTGCTTCTCTGCCTACTTGTGATTTCTTTCTCTCTGTCAAATAAATAAATAAAATCTTAAAAAAAAAAAAAAAGTCCAGAAGGTTGTCTCATTATATCTTGCAGGCACAGCAGCCTGGGAAAAATTCTTCAATGTGAAGACGTCTATAGGGAAGGTCAACACATTGGTTGTTCCTTTGCTCTGACTAATTTGAAGGATTCCAGTTTTGAACAACACAGTGTCCAAATAGTGGTCAAGGATAATGCAGGAAAAATTAGACCATCCTTCAATATCGTGCCTTTAACTTCTCATGGTGAGTTTTAGAAGTCCCGTGCAACAGTATGGATAAAAGCATTACGTCTTTCGAATAGTCAATACAGAGAATAAAAAAGGGATGATTTTAATTTTAAGATTTTTCCAGAAAAAGGAACTGTATTTATGTAGATCTTTTTGATTTTTTTTTTAAAGCAGCATGCTTGGAAATTCTAATATTTCTTGAGTATATGTACCACATGCTCTGCTCTTGTTTGCTTTTGAGTGTGCCGAGACTTCGAACGTGCAGTCAGGTGCAGAACCGAGACCAGAGCCGGGCTCTGTGACTCTTTAAGTTCTGTTCTCTGTTACTGATGATACTCGAGAGGATGCTGCTGCAGAATAAAATGAAATATGGTTCCTGAATAATGTTTCTCTTAGTTGAAAAAGGGCTTCGACTGGAGGAGGAGCGATCAGAAGTGATATTCAAACTAGCTAATGTGCGGGGTGGCGTAGGCCCCGACCGCTCAGAACAGCCAACGCCGCTGCGTGTTGGCCTATTAGAAAGAGGCCTCGACTTGAAAACACAGTATCTGCTTGAGCTCCTAGGCCTTCACTTTGGACAAAGCATATAAACTCTCTTTAAGTGTTTCTTCATCTGTAAAACAGGGTCTATAGTCCCTCCTGACCTCAAAGGATTGTCCGAAGTTCCGAATGAGGTGAGATACATAAGTATTTTGTAAATCTCTAAAGCAGACTACTGCTATAAGCATCGTGTTTATTTATTCCTCGTAAGATCCCGGCAGGGGGCGCAGATTCTGGTTAAGTGGTATACAGAAAATGTATAGGCACGTAACCATGAATTGACAGAGGTTCCCAAGTCTGGGAGCAGAACGCTATTCACTCCGCCTTCAGATAGTCACGGAAGTGAGTTCTAATTGTGGACCGAAGGCCAGGGGAATGAGGTCGTGGTAACTTGCCAGGTGGGATAATCTGATGCAAAGCCCTTTTCCGTCCTTCCCCTTGCTTGGCGGATTGTCCTCAGTGGACCTTTTAAAGCTCATTTTGCTCTTCTTCCTGGAGATCAGTGGCGACACAAAAGGAGATCCTTCTCAGCTGGAAGATGACATCTTCAAGTTGCGTTCTGCTAATCTTCCACTCTCTGCTATCGCTTAGTCTTAAGCCTAGTTGACTCCTGAAAAACTAAATTGACTAGGCTAACTTTTTTTACTTTAATTGTGGTTATAATCACAGAACATTAGATCTCCCATCGTAACCGTTTCTAAGTGTACAGTTCAGTAATGTTAAGTCTATTCACATTGTCGTGCAGCAGATCTCTAGAACGTTCTCATCTTTTAAAACTGAAACTCGATGCCCCCTAAACACTGATTTCCCCTCCCCCAGCCCTTGATAAGCAGCTTTCTCTTTTCTGTTTCTATGATTCTGACTACTTTAGATCCCTCATATGGGTGGAATCCTGCAGTGTTTGTCCTTTTGTGATGGGCTTGTTTCACATAGTGTAACGTCCTCGAGGTTTGTCCATGTTGCAGTATGTGACAGAGACCAGGCTAATATTTTAATTGTGGTCTCTGATTGGCGCAAGTGAGTGGCAGCTGGGGAAACCCCTGGGCCCCTCATGATCCATTAGGTGGATGCACGTCGGGCCCCAAGTGCTTCTTATCTTTATTCTCTGTGTCACAACTGGATGTCCTGATTATACCCCAGCCATGGTCTAACAGGATGGATGCAGGTCAGAGTTCATGTCATCTACCCCAAAGATGTCCTTTGGATCCATTTTACGAGACAGTTTAAAATAAGCTTATTAATGGTGACCTTCATTATCTCTACCCATATATGAACCTCATCAAAAATACACTGGATGCTAATTTGTGTTCTTCTATTTCTGTCTTTCAGTGAAACCTGATCCCCCACATATTAAACGTCTGTTCTTCCAAAATGGTAACTTGTATGTGCAGTGGAAGAATCCACAGAATTTTTACAGCAGATGCTTATCTTATCAAGTAGAAGTCAATAACAGCCAGACCGAGACGAACGATATTTTCTACGTAAGTTTTTCCTAGCTAGTTGATTTTATTGGGATATTTTTCTTTTACTTGAATTGCTTCCAGGGTAATAAACAGAGACATCTGTGAAATGTAGCTCTTAGATTTGTCACCTGATGATGACGATGGTGATGATGAAATTTCTTGTCTGGAATAGGGCACGGTGGAAGGTTTGAGGGTTTATGGTAAGAGCATTGGCTGTAAGATTCAAGCCATTCATCGGTTCATTTGCTGAACAGATTTTTATTCCGTATCTGCCATGTGCCAGGCACTATTTTGTGTGCGCGTGACCCTGACGAAAAGGTCTGTTTTTCCCGTGAAGCCTACCTACTAGGAAATGAGTATGTAAATGAGCAGGCTTATTTCAGGGCATGAATGCTATGAAGAAAATCAAATGGGTCATGTAGTAGCATGATGGGAGGGCCTGCGGGAACATGAGGTTGGGCAGTCATCCGGAGTGACGACATTTGCGATAAGACCAGAGTGACAAGCAGGGGCTAGCCATGCGCAGATCTGGGGGTAGGGGACAGCAAGACTCTGAGGCATGAATGAGCTTGGCATGTGTGAGAAACAGAAAGGAGACTGGCGTGGCCAAAATAGAGTAGGGAAAGACGTGTAAGCAGGAGGCCGGGGCCTGTCCTGTAGATGCTTCAAGGCTCTAGTGTGGCCGTTCCCTGGTCTTAGAGTTTGTGGCAACTAGAGTCGTCGAATTTGAGTAGTCCGTAGTTGTTGGATTCTCTACATTTATGCCGTTGGGAATCGAGTACAAAGCATACCGATTAGAGGTCCCCGTGGGCCACTGGGCATAACGGGATGCGGTGTGACCTCAGGGCATCGGGCCCATCGTTCCGCTTTACAGTAGCGGTCACACACTCGGGCCTGCAACGCGTTTGAACGACAAACCAAGTGGGGTTTTGTTGATTCAACCCGACAGGTTTGCCCAGATTTAAATACCATGGTCCCCAAGGAGTGTCGTTTCCATAGGGGGCGCCTCAAGACCACAGGGGCTGTGCCGGTTCCCCGGATCACATGGGCAGGCCTTGTCTCCTGGCTAAAAATAAAGATCCTGTAGGGAGGATTTAGGTGGTGGTAACTTTGTGCGGCTCCTGCTAACCGCGGCTGACGTGGAGGGAGCGATGACTATGGAGGAGGCATTTTCAGAAGCACCTTCTCTCTGCTGCCTCCCGTAGTGCTCACGGTAACCCCGAGGGTCCAGGGCCCGTGATTTTATCCCTGTTTCACAGGTGAGAAAAATGCAACCTCAAAGCCTTACTCCTAAGGTAAGTGGTAGAGTCAAGATTTCAGCAAGTCTGACTCCAAAGCTTGTGTCCCTAACACTGGGGGTCACCTCAGTACTCCCTCTTAACTGTCCCAGCTGTCACTTAGTGTTTATGCTGGGCTACAGATACTCTGCTAGGTACTTCTTATACAATAGCATGTAACAGTCCATCAGACGGTTCTATTTTGACCTATATTTTATAGAGAAACTAAGGCTCAGAGAGGTAAAGTAACTTGCTGCAGGCCACACAGCTGATAAGTTGGTCTTTATGTATTCAAAGGTTGGTCTTCAGGTATTAAACTTTGACCGAGAACGCCATGTGCATGGTCCTCACTTAGGAAATTCTTGTTGCGGGGCACCTGGGTGGCTCATCGTTAGGCGTCTGCGTTCGGCTCAGGTCATGATCCCAGGGTCCTGGGTTTGAGTACCGCACGAGGCTCCCTGTTCAGCAGGAAGCCTCCTTCTCCCTCTCCCACTCCTCGTGCTTATGTTCCCTCTCTTGCTGTCTCTCTCTCTGTGACAAATAAACAAATAAATAAAATCTTAAAAAAAAAAATTCTTGTTGAATTACTTTTTTTTTTTTTTTAACAAACTAATGCACTGAAGAGAATGTACATACTAAGGAATTTATCCTCCTAAATCAGAACTATAGTCTATTTGGAATTAACTCTGTTTACACTTTTGAGTTGAATGTTCTTTCTCCTAGCAGATGTTCACCAGCTGCTTCCTCTCCTAAAATGTCATCAGCTTTTTGTGTGCTCGCTGATTTTGAGACTTTTTTTTCCCCCTTTTTGCAAGATTTTTTGAGGAATTATTTTGCCTGGTGTTGTAGTTAAGAGGGGAAAGTAGGCTGGGACAGGAACTGGTGCAATCACATAGAGTCTGCGGTCAGAGGTAGCTCATGACAGAATCACAAAGCAAGGAATGACCTTGTGACCACGTCCCTTCTGCACAGACTATCTGCTTGGTCCTCTGCGCCCTTGTTTTCCTTTTCTCACAGAGTTATCTGAGCAGCTGCTAAACTATGCAAGGGAATTTACGTTTGAACAAGAGCCCAGAACCTTCAATTTTACGCAGTGATTTGCCAATTTTGGAACGTACATGCGTCTCGGAGATGGCCCAGGGGAGGGAGACAGGAACCTGCGAGCAGGTCCTCAAGTGGTAGTTGGTCCTTGCGATTCCCCCAGCAGGTCTCCGATTGCCAAGTGGCTTTTCCTCTGCCCTATATGAAGTGTCGATAGGATACTCTTCATCGTTCAGTTGGCCTTTCAGCTCTTCACAGATGCTGCTAGGAACCACTTTGTAAGTAACATTCAAGGTCAACAATCATAGCCGTGTGCTCTGGTCTTCGGCCCATGTTTAAACATCTCTTTGATAGAAGTTGACCGTTTGTTCCAGCTGTTTTGAGGTATGATTGACAAGTAAAAAAACACATATATTTGGGTTGTACAGTGTGATTATTTTCAAGGTGTACAACGTGATGACTCAATATACATATCCCTTGTGAGGTGATTACCACAATCACGTTAATTAACGCATCCATCACGTCACCTTGTTTTAAATGGTGAGAACACTGAAGATCTACTCTCTTAGCGGATCTCAAGTATACAATGCGGTATTATTAACTATAGTCACCATGCTGTACATTAGATCCCCAGAACTTAGAAGGAGAAGTTTATACCCTTTGCCCAACATCTCCCCATTTCCCCCGACCATCCAGTCCCTGGCAACCACCATTCCAGTCTCTGCCTCTGTGAGCTCATTTTAGATTCCACATTTAAGTGAGGTTATACAGTGTTTGTCCTTCTCTGACTTACTTCACTTAGCACAGTGCCCTTGAGTTTCATCCATGTTGTCACAAATGGCAGGATTTCCTTCTTCCCCACAGCTGGATGATATTCCATTACACACACACACACACATCCCCCACATCTTTATCTATTCATCTACCGATGCACACTGGGGTTACTTCCATATCTTGGCTATTGTAAATAACTAACGAACGCTGAAGCAAACATAGGGATGTATGTATCTTGTATCTTTTCTTCCTCTTCTTCCCTTTTTTTTTTTTTTTTTTTGTTGTTGTTAGAGTGCGTGAGCAGGGGCAGGGGGCAGAGAATCCCAAGCAGGCTCCACACCCAGCACAGAGCCCGACCCGGGGCTCGATCTCAACAACCCTGAGATCATGACCTGAGTCAAATCAAGAGTTGGACACTTAACCAACTGAGCCACCCAGGTGCCCCAGGGATGCATGTATCTTTTCAAATTAGTGTTTTCGTTTTCTTTTTTTCCCCCCAAAGATTTATTTATTTATTTTAGAGACAGAGCACGTGTGTGAGGGGAGAGTCAGAGGGAGAGAATCTCAAGCAGACTCCCCACTGACATGGGGCTCCATCCCACGACCGTTGAGATCATGACCTTGAAGCTGAAACCAAGAGTCAGAGGCTTCACCGACTGAGCCACCCAGGCGCCCCCATTTTCTTCAGATAGAGACCCAATAGTAGAATTACTGAATCATATGGTATTTTTTTAATCGAAGTATAATTGACATACGGTGTGTACAACATATTTTTTCAACAATTCTGTACATTTCTCAGTGCTCACCATAGGCGTCACCATCTGTCACCATACAGTGTTACCACATTATTACTGACTCTAGTCCCTATGCTGGTAATTCTATTTTTAACTTTTTGAGGAAACTCCATACTGTTTTCCATAGTGGCTGCACCAGTTCGCATTCCCACCAACAGGACATATGAGGTTTCCTTCTCTCCACACCCTGGCCAGCATTTGTTATCGCTTACCTTTTCGATGGTGATGGCCATTCTAATAGGTATGAGGCGATACCTCATTGTGGCTTTGATTTGTATTTCTCTGATGATTAGTGATGTTGAACATCTTTTCATATAACCTGTTGGCCAGAAGTAGACTATTGATACTAAGCAACAGATTTTCATGTGTTGAGTTTTTTGCTCCAGTTTCGAAATATTTACATTTTAGGAACGGATCTTTCTCTTTCCATCAGATGGCAAATGACTTAAATTGTGTGGAGGAGAATTTTGCTTTATATTGTCTTTTCTCTAACCCAGTTGTGTTTGATATGTTATACTCTCAACAAGGGAGGCTTTTTTTTTAACTTTTTTTTTTTAAAGGATTTTATTTATTTGTGAGAGAGCATGCGTGAGAGAGAGAGCAGGAGCAGAGGGAGAGGGAAAAGCAGGCTCCCCAATGAGCAGGGAGGCGGACGTGGGGCTCGATCCCAGGACTCTGGGATCATATCCTGAGCCGAAGGCAGACGCCTAACTGACTGAGCCACCCAGGTGCCCCTGTTTTTTTTTTAACTTTTAATTGATGTATAGTGTCCAATAGAAAAATAACACGAGTTGTTATGTAGAGCTCAATGATTTTTCACAAGAGATTTTTGCAAATGATTTTTAACTTATGTAACTAGCACCTCAGAAACCCCATCGTGACCCCTTTTGGTCACTACCCTCCCAAAGAATAATTATTACCCTGACTTCTAATCCCATAGATTAGTTTTGTTGTCTCTTTCTAAGCTTTATATAAATGAATTGTACAGAATTTACTTTTTTTTAAAGATTTTATTTACTTTAGAGAGAGTGTGCACGCACAAGTGCGGGGGAGGGGCAGAGGGAGAAGCAGACTGCCTCCTGATCAGAGAGCCTGATGCGGGGCCTTGATCCCACGATCCCAGGACCCCGAGATCACAGGCTGAGCTGAAGGCAGCCGCTTAACCGACTGAGCCACCCAGGCACCCTCAGAATTTACTTTTTGGCGTGTCTGCCTTCTTTCACTCAGTGTTATTTTTATGAGAGTCATAGAGGTTGTTGCGTGTGGTTGTCAGTGTTTCGTTCTCATTGCATTCATTGCATCATGTCGATATATCACATTTGATTTCTCCGTTCTCCCTTTGGTGGACGTTAGGATAGTTTCCAGCTTGGGGCTTTATGAATAGAGTCTTTATGAACGTTGGTGTGCGTGCGCATACATTTCTGGTAGGCGTGTGTGGCTCAGAGGCTTATGTATGATTGTCTCTAATAGATAATAAGACTTTTCCCAAATGGTTGTGCCAATTTACACTACTAAGAGCCGACATTGAGAGTGCTAGATGCTTCACGTCCTCAGTAACACTTGGTATTGTCTAGTAGGTGTGCGTGTTATCTTGTGGATTTAATTTGCATTTCCCTGATGACTAATGAAGTTGAGCACTTTTGCCCATGTTCCCTAGCGATTTGAATACCCTCTTGTGAAATGTCTGTTCAGATCCTTTGCCAGTTTTTTGTTTTTTTTTTCTGTTGGGTTGTCTGTCTTTTCCTTATTAGTTGGTGGGATATATGTATATATGTGTGTACGTATTATATGTAAATATAAGTATATATTATCTGATATGTATATATGCAAGTCTTTTGTCAGGAATTGCAAATAACTTCTGTCACTCTATACATGACTTTTTTTAGTTTCCTTAATAGGGTATCTTTGATGAGCAGAAGAATTTTGCAGTTTTAATATAGATGACTTTATAACAATTTTTCCTTTAGGGTTAATATTTTTTGGCTTTCTTTAAGAAATCTGCTTTAAGATCATGAAGATGTTCTACATTTTCTTCTAAAATCTTGCTGTATTTATGTATTTATTTGTTCAGTTTATTTTAACTTTCACATTTAGATCTGCAATCCATCTGGAATTGACTTTGTAAATAGTGTGACGTAGGGGTCAGGATTCTTTTTTTTCCTGTATGGATATGTAATTGACCCTGCACCACTTACTAAAAAAAAAACCAACCTTCTTTCACTGTACCTGGTCCTCTTTTGATGGGATAAAAGGAAACCTTGTTAGAAATGGTTAAATGATATAATGTAGTCTCTTAAATTTTTTGAATTTTTTGAACTTATTTGTTTTTTATATCTTCAAGGTTGAAGAGGCCAAATGTCAGAATTCAGAATTTGAGGGAAACCTGGAGGTCAGTAAATTCAACTTTAGCTCTTTGGGCTTAAAGTCAGAATAACTGGGGGTGGGGCAGGGCGACCATAGCCTGAATTTGAACTGCTTTGAGAAAAACAGATTCCTTTGTTCTGTGGATTATTGCCAATTTTTATCTGAGGAGTTAAAGTCAGATAATTTGGACTGTAGTCTAAATCTTAATCATATACAGAATTTGGCAGATAATTATATTTAGGATTCAGAAGCAGAGAAAGAGAATAAGCTGGTAACATTCCTTGTGTGTTTTTATTTTGTATCTAAGGGTACAATTTGTTTCATGGTCCCCGGTGTTCTTCCTGATACTTTGAACACAGTCAGAATAAGAGTCAGAACAAATAAGTTATGCTATGAGGATGACAAACTCTGGAGTAATTGGAGTCAAGCGATGAGTATAGGTAAGAAAACAGGATTTCATTAAAATTTAAACCACTGATGCATGGAAACTAAGCTGACGCAGAAAATAGATTGGGGTAAAGGATTGTTCTGCATTCTTAATGTCATCCAGAGACTATCTACAATTGAACTGTGTTTTCTGTTTTAATTACTGTCAAATCACCCAGGTTTAATTCACAATGTACAACTCTTTGGAAATCCACAATCCAAAAGGTGTTATTCTCTCTTCTTTCCTGTCTCCATCTTCTTAACAACCCGAACAAAAATTTCAGAAGGCAGGCACGATTAAGTCTGCAGATTGTGCAGTGCTAGAGGGCTAGCCTGTTGGTGACAGAATCGAGAGCTGAATAGTGACCTTGATGTCATTTAATAGAGATCAAATTGCATCTAGGTTTGAAAATAACAGTTTCATGTATGAATGGAGTGGCCGAGCAAACTGTGTGTCAGGCCCAAGTGCAGGATTGAAAACACCTGTGCTTTATGGATACGTGTGTGTGTGTGTATACATATGTATATGTATACACACACACACACAGATACAGTGTATGTATGTATGTGTGTTGTGGGGCGGGGGCATAGGGTTTTATTGAACTGTAAGCTCAGAGTGTCTCAGCATTGACTTAAATATCCCTCAAAGGTGGGGCGCCTGGGTGGCTCAGTGGGTTAAAGCCTCTGCCTTCGGCTCAGGTCATGATCTCAGGGTCCTGGGATCGAGCCCTGCATCAGGCTCTCTGCTCAGCAGGGAGCCTGCTTCCCCCCCTCTCTCTGCCTGCCTCTCTGCCTACTTGTGATCTCTCTCTCTCTCTTTCTGTCAAATAAATAAATAAAATCTTTAAAAAATAAAAATAAAAAAAAATAAATATCCCTCAAAGGCATAATGCAGCCATAGGCTGTGGTGACATTGCAGCACCTAGAACAAGGGAGCATTACAGGGTGGGGACGCGGTGTCCCAGCCACATCACAAGGGTGCGGTATTCGATTCTGGGCACCACACTGTAGGAGGTTCAGTGGCAGACTGGAATCTCTCCTCGAAAGGGTTATCAGGATGTGAGAGAATCTCAGAATTTCGGGAGGAGTGGTTGCTGAAGCAAGCTCAGGGGTGAGGAGTGTCCCGATCGCTGAATTCTAACATTTGGGCTATTGTTAGGTAGAAGAGGGAATAGGTTATTTTCTTTTGTGGCTCCATGGGGCAAAATAGGACCAACTGAAGAACTTTCTAATAGCTCTGTAGTGGCCAGAGAAACAGGTTATTGAGGTAGGCGGTTCCTTACAACATTTGGTGGCTTAAAAGACACATATTTACTGTCTCACAGTTTCTGTAGGTCAGGAATCAGGGCCCAGCTTCGCCTCGTACCTCCGGCCCAAGTTCTCTCATGGGGTTACAGTCAAGCTGTTGGCTGGGCCTGCAGCCTCATCTGAAGGTTTGACTGGGGCTGGAGAACCCATTTCCAGGCTCGCTTATGTGGTCGTTGGAAAGCCTCCATTCCTTGCTGGCTGTTGGATGGAGGCTGTGGCAGATTGAATCATAGCCCTCAAAAAGATACATTCAAGTCCCAGCTCCTGCACCCGTGAATGTGACTTCATTGGGAAATAGAGTTTTTGTGGGTGTAATCAAGTTAAGATGAGGTCCCGCTGTCTTAGAGTAGGCCCTAAATCCAATGACTAGTATCCTCGTAAGAAGCCAGGATACCCAGAAACACTGACGGACATGTAGATGCACGGGGAAGAAGGCCCCGTGAGGAGGGAGGCAAAGCATAGAGTGATGCCTCTCTAGCCAAGGGACACCAGCAAAGCCACCAGAAGCTAAGAAGAAGCAGGGAGGTATTCTTCTCTAGAGCCTTCAGAGGCAGCATGTCCCTGCGGATACCTTGATTTTGGACTTCTAGCCTCCAGAACCATGAGAGAGTGCATGTCTGTTTTAGGCCAACTGGCGTATGGTGATTTAGCTACTGGGGAGCTATTGCAGAGGCCTCCTTCGGTTTCTTGCCCCTGGAGCCTCCCCGCAGCACTGCCGCATGAAATGGCAGCTAGCTCGCTCAAGTAAGTGACCCCAGCAAGAGTGCGTGAGAGAACACTCATGTGGGAATCACAGTCTTTTATAACCTAGTCTTGGAAATGGCATCGGCACTGCTCTTCAGTTCTTTACAGACGAGTCAGTTAGTCCAGCCCACCCTCAAGGGGAGGAGATTACGCAAGGCCGGAAGTATCAGGAGGCAGGGATCATTTGGGGTCACCTTAGAGACTAACACGGTGATGTCAGGCCCTGATGTGGCTTTCTAGATGGTCATGCCCTAGTGGGAAAGACTAGCATGTAAGTCGACAGGGCATTCTGTGTGTGAGGGATAGCAAGGCGGTTCATGAAAAGCTCTGGAACTTTTCGGACAGTGTTGGATTTGAGGCTTAACGGCATCACTTCCAAAACCCTTCTGGACGAGCTATTGAAACTCGCTGAGCCTTGTCCTTCTCATCTGTAGAAATGGGAGATGCTATTACATATCTCTGTAGCATAGATACAAACATGTACAAGCCCTTGGGATGGTATCGCATACATAGTAGATGCTCAGTTAAGAAGGAGTGGCAGTCAGGACTGATTTACATGTTCTAATAGTGGTTAAGGAACCAATAAGAAAAAGTAGTCACTGTTAATGAGATGAGCTTTTTAACAGGTGTAACAGTGTGAATAGTGTCCGAAACTAGTTCAGATACCCTGGTTTTGGATAACCCTCAAGGTGTTTATTCATCCGTGGCATCTTAGGCATTAGAGCAGGACTGTGTTGTTCATGATGAAGGGAACAGAGGATGAGATAATCGAAGAGTTTGGGAAAATAGGTTGGGGCGGAGTGCAGAAATATCTGTGATCTCTCTACTTTGATCCAACCGTTGCTTGGTGTTTTTTTCTAAAAGGGGTCGATCTCTCACGTTTTGTGTTTGCTTTCCGTTTGCCAGGTGAGAATACTGACCCCACGTTCTACATAAGCATGTTGCTCGCCACTCCGGTCATCGTCGCAGGCGCCATCATAGTCCTTCTGCTTTATCTCAAAAGGTGAGGCAGCTGCCGCGGTCGGCCTGGCAGTCTCTGCGAGCCCGGGGGCTCCAGTTACCACTCTCTGTGAGGGAGTTGGGTGTTTGCCCGGCTGTCAGGAGTGCTTTGGCTATAAATGGCTTTTGGTAGTATGGCATGGCAAAGAAGGCTTATTGTGCCCATTTTCTGGTGAGGGAAATGTTGGGGTCGTTCACCCAGCCCCGCTCAGGAGCTGTTCCCTTTGCGTGTGTTTAGAATGTTCGATAGGCCCTGTGTTCACTCCCCTCTTTCAAATGCTTCATATAGCCACAGATAGTTGGTAGCCCTTCCAATGAAGTTTTAGAAATGGAGAACGTTACTAATTAAGCGACTCGGCTAGTATTAATGCAGAACAGGTTGCTGCTTAAAGCTGTGGGAAAGAGAGCTTCAGCAAATCGCGTCTGAGAGACGGTTCTCTGCGCCTGCCGGCGGACAGCGACCGGAGAGGAGGCCAGAGAGGCGGGCGCAGCCAGCTTTCGTAGGCCAGGGCAAGGGGTTGACATTTTTCTTTTCCTAAGCATGATGGGGACACATTGGAGAGTTTTAAGCAGAGAAGGGACACGACCTGATTTTACTGTCATAAAAGGTCACCGCAGTTGCTGAACGAAGAATTGGCTTGGCCAAGAATGGCGGCGGGTAGGCCAGTGAGGAGACACTGCAGTGTGCGGCAGGAAAGGGGAGGGAGGCCTAACCTAGGAGGGCGGCCTAAGCTAACCTTGAGCATCGGAGCTAGTAAGCTGTGGTCAGAAGCGGGCTGTATTTGGAAGGTCGAACTGAGGGCACTTGCTGATAGCTGCTCGGTCGTCCGTGGAGGTGTGAGGGGCGACTGGGGGTTAGAGGAGAGCTCAGGCTTCCGGGCCTCAGCAACTTGAGTGAACGCCAGAGCCGTTTGCTGAGACAGAGAAGGCGGTGAGGAGCACTGGCTCTAGGGCGAAGGTGAGGACTTAAGGTCTGAAAGGAAATTCGAGATGCCGAGTAGACTCCCAAGTAGAGATGTTGAATGGGTAGTTATGTGAGGAACCTGGAGTACAAGGGAGAGGTCTGGGCCGGAGATAGAATTTGGGGAGCCCTCGGCATGTAAACAGACCCGAAGCCCTAAGACTGGAAGAGAGCACTAGCACAGCGAGTGGGATGGGGGGTGAAGGATGGAGCCCTGGGCCACACCGATGTTTTGGGCCCAGGAGAGGAGGTGAGCCCACCGAAGAGTATTGTAAGGCGCAAAGATGGACAGGGGGAGAAGAAGAAAGAAAAATTAAAGAAGAAGGTACCCTGTTCTCAGAAGATTATTTTTTTCGAAATTATAAGTGGTAAGCCTCCATCAGCTCAATGATGAGTAAAACCCCATTATTTAAATAATAGGAGAGAGCGCATATGCTTGCGCACGCACGCGCACACACAGTCATAACCATGTGAGGTGATGGACATGTGTTTATTCGGTTGATTGTAGTCATTTCATAATGTATACATACATCAAAGCATCATGTTGTTTATCTCAAATACAGATAATTTTTAGTTGTCGAGTATATATCTCAATAAAGCTGGGAAAAAAGTTTTAAAAGATGATAGGGTGTGAGCAGTCTGCTTACCCTGATGGCCCCTTTGGTCTACCCATCCTGGGTGCTCTCAAGACATCGGTTTCTCAGCTTCTTGTGCAAATTTCTTCACAGCTGCGTCATCATCGTAGATGACTTCTGTACCATGTCTTTAGTCCCAGTCTTCTTTTAATGTGGCTTTTTTTAAGTGGGGCTGAAAGATTTGATCAAAAAATGCCTTCTATTTTCTTAAAGGCTCAAGATCATTATATTCCCTCCAATTCCTGATCCTGGCAAGATTTTTAAAGAAATGTTTGGAGACCAGAACGATGATTCCCTGGTAAGCCCTGATTCCGTGAAGTTCGAAATTGGTTTTTGTTGGGAGGCTGTGGGATTTGTAAAGAGTTTGGTAAAATATACAAAACATAAAATTTGCCATTTTGACCATTTTTAAATGTACAGCTTAATGGCATTAGGTACATTCACAGTGTCGAGCAACCATCATTACGATTTCCAGAACTTTTTCATCATCCTAGATAGAAACTGTGTCCATTAAACAGTAAGTCCCCATTCTCCCCAGCCCCTGGTAACCTCTTTTCTACTTTCCGTCTCTATGAATCTGCCTATTCTGGGTACCTCGTGTAAGTGGAATCCTACATTTGTCCTTTTTGTGTCTGGCTGCTTTCACCTAGCATAATATTTTCAGGGTTCATCCGTGTTGTAGCATGTGTCAGAACTTGTTTCAAAACTGGTTATTTTTTTTAAGATTTTATTTATTTATTTGAGAGAGAGAGAGAACAAGCAGAGGGAGAGGGAGAAGCAGACTCCCCGCTGAGCGGAGAGCCCGACATGGGGCTCGATCCCAGGACCCTGAGATCATGACCTGAGCCGAAGGCAGACGCTGACCCGACTGAGCCACCCAGGTGCCCCTAAAATTGGTTATTTTAAACTTCATTTTATCTGAAAGATCAAGAAAGAGGCCATTTATCACGTTGTATCCCAGGAGTGCCCGGCTGGCTTAGTCAGTAGAGCGTATGACTCTTGATCTCAGGATTGTGAGTTTGAGCCTCATGCTGGGTGTGGAGCCTACTTAGAATAATTAATTTAAAAATTGTGGTATCTCAGACTAAGCATACCATTTGAGAAGTCCTCAGAATACTTTGCCCATCTCCTGTCGCTGGGCTTTATTCTGTCCCCGGAGCAGGGAATCTGTTTAATCCAAACATTCAAGGAGTGGAGCCTCCCTGATGAAAGCAGTCTAGGATGCCTCTTGGAGACTTGGGGGAATAGGAAGATGGGGTAAACGATGGAAACAGATTTTGTTCGTGCTATTGCCTGCAAAGCTGGCCTCTGAAGACGAGGCAAACCCACCCGAGCCGTTGTGGTTAGTTTGCTGCAGACTCTCATGCTAGAATTTGTGGCTGGAAAACCTAAGACCCCAGGGGAACCCAAGAGTTTCAGGTTTCTCTGAGAAATACATTCACCGAAATAAAATAATAAAGACACTAAATGAAATAAATATCAATATTATCACATATATTTTGAATTAGTAATATGAGGCACAGGGCAAGTAATTTCGTGAAGCAGTGCAGCCTAGCACATAACGGCCTGGGCTCCGGAGTCAGATTGTCTGCATTCAAATTCATTTACCATCTGTCTGACCTTAGGTAACTTCCTTAACGTCCCTGGGCCTCGGTGTTCTCATTTGTAAAGTGGAGGTAACGATAGCACCTGCCCGGTGGTGGGATGCGGGTTCGGTTCATTTGATGCATAAGAACCGCTGAGCATACAGGCATTCAGAAGCGCTCGGCGAGCGTCGGCAATTACCATGAGTATCGATACTTTCCTTTTATTGTTAATCCCCAAACGGTTCTTTTTTTTTTTTTTCTCCTTTTTAAAAAGTAAGCTCTATGCCCAACATGGGGCTTGAACTCATGACCCCGAGATGGAGAGTCACGCGCTGTGCCGACTGAGCCAGCCAGGCGCCCCTCCCCAAACACTTCTTGTCATCACAAGTGATTCACAGTAGCAGCGATGACGTATAGCGGGGGAGGGAAGGCAGGGCGGCCCACGTGCTTTCAGGGGAGGTTTCGTCTGAATCACTTTTTCTCCGAGTCATGGTCACGCTGCCAGATCCTGGAGGACGGGGCGCCACCAGGCAGGTGGGTCCCAAAGTCAGGTGCCTGGTGAGGAGATGGTACACTGTCACTGAGGGGCAGTCTGGCAGCCGGTGGCTCTTCACCTTTAGCGGAGTCACAACCGGCTGGAACAACGTTCACAGGAACAGAGCCTCCCGGGCCCCGCCTCCAGAAAGTCTGACTGCGCGAGTCTGGGGTGGGCTCCGCTCCTGAAATCCGCCTCTTTAACAGGAGCCCACAGAGGATTCCTATTCTGGCAAGATCGTTTGCAGAGCCCACTTTGAAAAACATTGGTGACTGCTTTCCTTAGGATGACCCCGTCTCTCTTCATGTCCCCAGCTAGTGCGCGAGCTGCCGGGGGCTGGAGACGTGCAGGTCCTCAGACGCCTCTAACGGGTCCTTGAAAGTCCGCCGTGTGGATATAGCGTATCAGGAGCTGGGCTTCTGTTCCCCGTTGGGTCCTCGTACCTGCCCTTCGGGGAAGGTGCTGTTAGTACTGTTTTTTTCACAGATGAGGAAATGAAGCCTCAGCGAGGTTAGGTAACTTTACTGCGGTCACACAGCCAGTAGGTAGTAAGGCGGGATTTGACCCGGCACGGTCTGATTCTAGACTTCTCTCTCTCTTTCCACTCTGCTGCATTGCCTCTTGTACGAGACACTGTTGTCAAGAAGCTCACCACCTTCGGAGAGTTCTTTTTGACAGCAGGAGAGCCTTCTGAGAAAAAGGTCTGGAGTCCCATTATGGCGGGCCTTCTGTGGGAAAGCCTAAGGAATAGCAGTCTGACAGCAGTGCGAAGGGACTGGGTTAGAGGGGGAGGCATGCTAGCAAACCGGGAAGCTGGTCCCGAACTTGCCACATCCAGGCTTTTGTTTGGCCAGCGTGGGGTATTTCGAAGGTTTCAGTCCGGAATCTTCAGCAGGCCCTACACTCCGCCACTTCACCCGAGGCCCTACCACTCCCGGTGGCCACCTGGTTTCTCATGTTGAGCGGACATGCCAGAGCCCTGACAGGCATGTGTGCTCGCTGCCCGTCTCAGCAGAACGAAGACCAGTTAAAGTGCCCGACCCCCGTGAAAACATGACTGGACTCACTAGGATATACAGGACATGCAGCCAGAGCACAGAAGAGATAGAAATGTCCAGCCTAATAAGTCTCTAAAACGTGGTGGTAGCCAGCGTTAACAAGTGGGGCGGGAGCGGGCACCTCTCGCGCGCTGCTGGTGGGCCTACGGAACGGTGTTTCCGCCTTCTGGAGGGCGGCTTGGAAAAACGTTGCAAGAATCTTTGATCATTACACTTTTATGAATCCGTTTTGAGGAAGTAATCCAACAGTGGCACAAGGATGGGCAATGCAGCATTTGTCTCTAACATGAAAAACTTAGAAGCCAGTGAATCATCCACAATATAGAGTTAGTTAAAAAACAACTCATGGTTTTCAAACCATTTAATGTCACAGCAAAATAATCACGATACAAGAGTAAGAAACATCATCCTCGCAGAGTACACTAGATCCTAATGTGGATAAAAATGCATGAACATACACAGAACCATGAGTGGAAGGAGAGGAATCAAAATGATCATCTCTGGGCAGAAGGGCCGTGCAGATAATTGGTGTTATTCTCTACCTTTCTCCAATTTCCAAATTGCCTATGATGAGTATGTATTACTTTCGTAATAAAAAGGAACCACACACAGTCATTAATGCAAAAGAGACTATTTTGGTCATCTGGGTTTGAGAGGTAATAGGGACTTGAACTTAGGTGGCAGCGGAGGAGATCGACGCAAGAGACATTATTAAAGGCAACTCATTACAACTTGGGGACTCTGTGGGCGAGGAAAGGTACAGAGAGTAAAAATAATCTCAAGGTTTCGAGCCTGAGTGATAGAGTGAACGATGGTAACATTACCAGCAAAATCAGATCAATTATCTTTCTCAGAGATGGGAAAATTGCTTTTTTTCAATTTGCTGTCTAGAGGATAATATGTTTTCCCGATGAGTCAGAGAATTCTGTAATTTAGTGAGGCAGATACACTGACAAGATGGACAGCTAAAAGCATAAGATGTTTTTGTTTGTGGTGATTGCAGACCATTAAATAAAATCAGGGTTTAAAACCGAAAGTATAATAAAAATACCAGATGGGGGAAAGAGGTTATAGAACAAATTTTCATGTTTTCTCTTTAAGCAAATGAGTAATTTTCTTTTCTCTACACGACAGCAATCTTCACCCAGTGGAACTGCATATGCAGCAGAAAGATGAGCCTTTTACTTCTAGAATTATCGAATTATAGAATGAACATGGCTCTAGGGGTCATCCAGTGAGGCGGACGTTTCATGTGTTGAATTACCTATCTTTAACCATGAATTGTTAAGACGCTAAGATGCTAGTCCTACCCCTTCGTTTTTGGAGATGGGGACGGTGGGGGCCCTAGGGACATTTCTCAGGGACTGTCACCGAGAGAGGTCATGACAGAACCTGAACCAGAGGCCACATTAGCCCAGAGTTACCAGCTCCTAATCCCGAGGAATAATCCCTGCCCTTTCCTAATACTCCTTCTCCACTACACCATCCATAGCGGTTCTTTGAAAAAGAAAACAAAAAACAAAAAACCTCATTTAGGTGTGGCCACGAAGAAATGAAGTCCTCTGTATAGTTTTCCTTAAGGTTCCTAGTGTTTTGACAGTGTTTTGCTCATCACTATAGTAACATCATGGCCAACAGCATTTCTTCCTGTGGCTTTGCTGCTTGCCTTTCCTTTGTGACTAATTGGGCTGCGGGCTACGTCTGGGGGGCGGGGGGCTGTGCAGAGGGGGTTGCTTCTCTGCATCTGCATTTCTGTTTCATCCATAAAAAATTATCTATTCTTCCCCCGCTTCTTGGAAACCAATTATGTTTTCCGCACCGTGCCAGTTTCGCATTCCTGATTGGGAAGCGGCTTGCTGAGTTGTTTCTTTTTTTTTTTTTTCCCCTCACTTCACTGTGTATCTTTAAAAACTAGGAACGCGAAAAAAGGAAAAGAAAAATGAGGAACGCTTTCCTACATAAGCAAAATAGCATGGCCGTCCTTTTAAGAATGATTCATGTCCCCTACTGTCATCTAACACTCAGCCCCTATTGCAGTTTTCTCAGCTGTCCCCCACTTGCGGGGAGATGGGTCGGATCCAGTCGTGGCACCGTTAGTGACGCAAAGATGGCGCGCTGAGTGTAGGGTGATGACAGGGTGTCCCCTCCTGCCCCTTGACACGTATGTCCCCCCTCGCCACCTGAAGACAGTCCGCGCAGCACCGGGTTAGCGCCCCGTCGGCACCTTAGCTCGGCTTTGTAGCCCATGCTGTCTGTGCCTGTTGGTCTCCTTGAGTGAATCAGTAGTTTCAGCAGGCATTCTGAAGTGACGATCTTTCTCCTCTGTCATCTAATCTATGTTTGCAAGCTGCCCCTTTTCTCCAAAGCACAGCTTTGAGTCATTAACTTGGCTCTTTGGTTGTTCTGAACGTCTCTCTCTGCTAGGAAAGCAGGTACGCGTTTAGTTCTTTACCTTTACTTCTCGATTTTTAAAGCGAGGGGTTGGAGCCATAGCCACGTTAAATGGTACCACCTTCGTCCCCTTCTCACCATATTCAGCTGGGTTTTTTTTTTTTTTTAATTTGAGTAAACTCTACCCCCAACATGGGGCTTGAACTCACAACCCCCATGAGTCGCACGTGCTACCGACTGAGCCAGCCAGGCGCCCCTCGGCCGGTTCTTTTATCAGCTGCGATCCCCAATTCATGTTGTTCAACTTTCTGTCGGGGATGTTGATCTGAAGAAAACCGGGGCATGAAATCCGTTGACTTGTATTCCTACAAGAGGCGCTGTTTCGCCCAGTGCTTGGGGCACGAAACCTGCTTCGCTTCTATGGAAAATTCACCGTGGGAACTAACCAAACCTTGAAAGTATTCTTAAATGGACATTTCGTGTTCCATGAAACCACGAAATTTGTTTATTTCTTTCAAATAGAAAATCCTGTCTAGCCTGCTGCTCTTCTAGGGTTGGATGACCAACAACTAAAAGCCAGTCGTGTTAGCCTCCCAAACACTGTTTTCTTTTTTTCCGCCTATGATATTTTTCATCTTTGGCCATTATTCTGTTGTTGATTACCTTGTTTTAAAAAATTGGCAGCGTGAGAATCGAATTACAGATGGGTAATTTTGTGGATTTATTTTTCTTTCTGCGAGTAATTTGAAAAATAGCCTGGCATGGAATTCACGAAATTGAATAATAGGTCAGAGCATTTGTTCCCGTGTAAGAAAATCTTACACGGACATATTCGTAGAGGCAGTCCTCAGGAAAAGGCCACAATGCTGATGATGAGTGAAAATGAGAGTAATCCGAGTTTTAAAAATGAAAAAAGGCAATTGAAAAAAATTAATGTCTTCTTGGAAGCCATTTCTGCTGCAGGGCTCACCTCATTAAAATAGATTTTTTTTTTCCCTGTCCAACCCAGCTAACCATTGGGTCTAACGACTAGAAACCAATGAAGGTGTAATCTTCAGCATGCATTTTTAAAAAATTTAAAAAGGAGGTTTCTTCTAAAAGCAGCATGGATTTATTATAGAGAAATGAGAAACACGGATCACCAAAAGAGAAAAATAAAAATAAAAGCACTCTTCATCCTATCACGCGGACATAACCATCTCTAATGTTCTGCGAACAACATAGAGAAATGTAACTTTTAATGATAAATGGAGTAACAATGACGACAATAATAATAGTTTGGACTTAGGGCATCTTTGCTGTGCATCAGACACTTTTCTAAGCACTTCCTTCCTTAAGTTGTGCCCAGCTTGCAGTCGGTCTTACCTCCAGCACACAGATGGAGGGGGCGAGGGCCCACGGGGGGAGTAGCTGTGGCATGCTCAACGCAGAGCCGGGATCCAAACCTAACGGACACGAGTCACACGCGGCGCCTGAACCCAGGCATCCTGATCCTCCAGTCTGGACTCTGAGCCGGTCATAGGATATGTTTTAATAAAATGCTCATATTTAATTTTATTTGAATGTAACAGATGAGAAAGAAACAGGAGGACTGAAGGAATTTCTGAACTTCGGACAAATTATAAAATAAGTTTTAATGGTTATCGGAAAGGGCCATTTTTCTATATGTTCTCCTGATTCTCTCTCCATTTTTGAAGTTGTCCCGTGTCTGCATTGTCAGTGCAGGTAACTATTCTATACGGTAGTGTCTCCCTTAGAGCCCTCGTGGGGTCTTAATTCTGGGTGGGTGTATGTATTTGATGCTCACTGCCAGTCTTCATGTTCATGGCTCTCCAGCCACTTTTGTTGTTTGAAGCTCTAAACGTTTTCTCAGGGAGAATTCATGGGACCAACATTTCCTGAATTATTTACAGGTTGATGGAGTCTGCTGCATTAATAATTGAAAGTCACTTTAGCTAGATATAAAATCCATGGCTCTCATGTTCTTGCCTTGGGTATGTGGCATCCGTTTTCTTCTGGCACAAAATGTTGTCAAAGTCTGCTGACAGTATAATTTTCTGTATTAAAATACTTGGTCTTGGGGCGCCTGGCCGGCTCGGTCAGTGGAGTGTGCGACTCCTGATCTCGGGGTCGTGAGTTCGGGCCCCACGTTGAGCATAGAGCGTACTTTAAAAACAAAACAGACACTTGGTCTTTTCTATCTGATTGTCAAAAGCTTTTTTTTCTTCCAAGTCCAATAATTTTACCAGACTATGTCTTGGTGTTGTTGGTCATCTAGGCTTGCTTTCTGAGGTAGGTGGTGTACCCTTTCAGGATGTAGTCTCAGGTGTTTGTTTGTTTTTTTTTTAATTTCAGTAAAAATGTCTTCACGTCTGGACTTCAGTTATTCTGTTCCCTTGTTTTCTTTGCCTGTCTTCTGTATTTGTCACATCCTCCTGAGTAATTTTTATCCACCTTCATTTTTTTTAAGATTAAAAAAAATATTTATTTATTTTAGAGAGAGTGTGTGTGTGTGTGTCTGTGTATGCGTGCACGCACGAGCAGAAGGGAAGGGCAGAGGGAGAGAGAGGGAGAGAATCTCAAGCAGACTCGCCTTCAAATGTGGAGCCCAACTCGGGGCTGGATCCCAGGACCTTGAGATGGTGACCTGAGCCTAAGTCCAGAGTCGGGCAGTTCACCAAGCCACCCGGTCTGTGTCTGGGTCAGTGTGGTGTCTTTGTGCATCAGTTGCTCCTCAGAGTGGGACTTGGCGCTGGAAGGGAGCTTTGGATAGTTTTCGAGAGTTCGCGGGGCCCAGGCAGCCCCCAGGCTCCAGCGTGGACTCCTCGCACTCCGTCGCTATTTGAAAGGGCAAACCCCTGCCGGTCTTCGTAGTTGTTTGTAAATTAGCTTGCTGGGGTCTGAGTTATTTTAGAGTTCTCAGATCTATCAGATGTCCTGCTGGTTCCCTCGCCATACCTCCTGCGTGACTGATTCCATTGTGCTCTTGTAGTTGTCTCTACTTTGTCCCACCATTCGTATTTCAGGGTTCACGGGGGAATCTTTTTGATCCAGTTCTGTCGTAGATTGTGTCTGTGGATTTGGCTGTTGCTTTCCTACTTACCCTAGTTTCCTTTTCTATTTGTGTTTTCTATGGTAGCATTTGGGGACATTTAAAAACAGTGGCTGTCCGGGGCGCCTGGGTGACTCAGTCGGTGAAGCGCCTGCCTTTGGCTCAGGTCATGATCCCGGGGTCCTGGGATGGAGCCCCGTGTCCAGCTCTCTGCTCAGCAGGCAACCTGCTTCTCCCTCTCCCTCTGCCTGCCACTCCCCCTGCTTGTGCTTTCTCTCTTTCTCTGTCAAATAAATAAATAAAATCTTTAAAAACAGAAACAAAACTATGCTGCCAACCACTACCTTCCCCCCAGCATTTCTCTGTAAACTACAGACCACGGGCCAAATCTTGTCTGCTGCTTGCTCGTCTACAGCCTGCAAGCTGAGAGTGGTTTTTATATGTTTAAGTAGTTGGAAAGATCTAAAGAAGAATATTTTGTCTTAGCACATGAAAATTACTTGAAATTCAAATGTCAGCATCCGTTAAAGTTTTGTTGGAAGACAGGCACACCTGTTCATTTACATGTTACCCGTGGCTCTTTTCATGCTGTAAAAGCAGAGTGAGTTTTTGGGACAGAGACTCAAAGCTGAAAATATTTATTATCTGGCCATCGACAGAAAAAGCTTGTCAACCCTGTTCTATAATATACTTTTTAGTGGCTAAACAGTATTCTGTCGTGTGAATATATCAGAATGGACTTCGCTGAGTCCCTGTTATTGGGGCTTCTAGATGAGTTCTAAATTTCATCATTTTAGGCATCATTTCATGGCTATATTAGCATATGTATTTTGTTATTTGGGGGGCATATATTGTTACAGGTAAGATTGCTGGATCAGAGGAGATTAATACTTTTTAAATTCTTTGGTTAATAGTGACAAATTGTCACCCAGAAAGGATATCCAGGCTAAATATCCATTAAGGATGATGATTTAATAAATTATGGTGCATCCATGCAATGACGTATTATGCAGAGGGTAAAGAAAATGAGGTCGCTCAATTTTACTGATATGTAAGAATCTGTAATGCTTCCTCTTAAATTAAACCCCCTGGTTACAGATGTAGAGTATCATTCCTTCATATCAAGGAAAGGGAGGCATTAGAATACGTACTTTTAAATTTTTCACAAGAAGCATAGATTACGTAGGTTGTACTTACACACTAATGTGGTGTGTCCGAACGGTGCTTCCGCCATGCTTTTGTCAGCCTGACTGTATCTTTTTATTTTTTAATTCTTTCCAATTGACGAGAAAAAGGCATCTTGTTTTCATTTTATGTATCAACTTTTGTATTGTTTTGTATGTACATGGGCCTGAATTAGTTCTTTGGTGAAGTTCTTGTTCATTGGCCATTTCTTTTTCCCTGCCATATTCATGTTTTGGAAACTTGGTAGTTTGTAAAGCTCTCTTTTTTTTTTTTTTAAAGATTTTTATTTATTTATTTGACAGAGAGAGAGACAGCGAGAGAGGGAACACAAGCAGGGAGAGTGGGAGAGGGAGAAGCAGGCTTCCCGCTGAGCAGGGAGCTGGATGCTGGGCTGGATCCCAGGACCCTGGGATCATGACCTGAGCTGAAGGCAGACACTTAACGACTGAGCCACCCAGGCACCCCTAAAGGTCTTTTTTTAAAAAAAGATTGTATTTATTTATTTGGGAGAGAGAGAGAGAGCGTGTGCACAGGGAGGAGGGAGGGCAGAGGGAGGAGAAGCAGGCTCCCTGCAGAGCAGGGAGCCTGACCTGGAGCTTAATCCCAGGACCCCGGTATCATGACCTGAGTGGAAGTCAGACGCTAACCCACTGAGCCACCCAGGCGCCCCGTAAAGCTCTTTTTCTCTATCAGCTATTAATCCTTTGGCTTGTTGTCTGTTTGCCTCTGTGTGGTATTTAGAGTGATTAATGATGTTTTTCTTTTTGTATGCATTCAAATCTTCCTGTATTTTTTGTGTGTAGGAAGCCTTTTCCTCTCTCAGATTGATGTACTTGTTGCCCAACATATTTTTGTAGTTCTTAATTTGATTCTGTTTTTTACATTTGGGTCTTTCATCCATAGGGAATTTATCCATGTGGGCTGTCAAGTAGGGTTTAACTTTATTTTTCAAATGCTTAGGCAGTTGTCTTAGTGCCATTTATTGAATAAGCCATTATTTCAAGGTTATGTAATTTTTTCAGACTGTTTTTTATTAGATCCTGTGCATTTCACATTTTCAAAAGTCAGGTTTGTTGATTTGATTTATGTAAAATACAATTTCTTTTTAAGTGCATAGTTATTCTGTACGGTTGCAGTTGTAGCAAACGTGTGCAGTTTTGTCGCCACTACTCACGCCAGTCACGATCTAGAGCATTTTCATCGTCCTCCAGAAGGGTCCCCCGTGCCCCTTTGTAGTCAGCCCCCTCCCCCCTGGCCCTATACCCTCACCACCACTGATCTGTTTTCTATCCCTAAATTTTTGCCTTTTCCAGAATGTCTTACGAATGGAATCATCAAACACATAGATTTTGGGGTCTGGCTTATTTCACCCAGCACAGCGCGTTTAAGAGCCGCCCGTGTCATTGCGTGTATCAGTAGTTCATTCCTTTTCCTTGCTGAGCCACATGCCATGATACGGCCGTACCGCGGTTTATTTAACCATTCACTCGTTCAAGGACAGTGGGCTTGTTTCCAATTTGGGGCTTTTAGGAAGAAAGCTACTATAAACATTCACGTAGGGGTCTTTGTGTAGACATAGGTTTGCATTTCTCTTGGGTAGATACCTGGGGGTGGGCCTGCCGGGTCATGAAGTAGATGTATATTTCATTTTATAAGGACCCGTGGCGGCTGTGCTATTTTACATTTCCACCAACACTATAGGAGAGATCCAGTTACTCTGCATCTTTGTCGGCACTTATTTTTTTTTTAGCCATTCTACTAGGAGTATGAGGGTTAACTCATTTATTTGGAATAATTTGGATATTTTAAGCAGCGTCTTTCAACTCATCCCTGCCTGTGCTTTCCAAGACCGGATGCTCCCGACCTGCTCAGTCCATCTCTAATTGTACAGCCCCAGGCAGCGGAATAGTCGCTGTCGCTCTTGTTTCTGTTTTTCTGCTTTCCCTTTCCTTTCCGAGGCTTCTCGAACCAGAAAACATCTGAGCAGAGAAGGAGCTTAGGAAAAATCTAGTGCAGGGGTGGCAAACTTTTCCTGGAAAGAACCAGAGAGTAAATCTTCTTGACTTACCCAGCCGTTCGGCCTTAGTCACGGCAACTCACCTCTGCTGCTGTAGCGTGAAAGCAGCCGCAGCGGCACAGAAACAAAGAGGCGTGCCAAGAAAACTTTATTTACAAAAGCAGGCGGCCTGCTGGGTCCAGCCCTTCCACCACAGTTTGCTGACCCCTGGTTTAGTCCAGCAACTTTATTTTACAGATGAGGGGACTAAGCTCAGGTTCCACCCTTTCTCTTGATTTCTAAGTAAAGAAGGCAAACACTGGGATATTGGCTTTCACCGTTAAGAGACGCATCTATATTGAGTTCAGGATGAGCTTACCTTGAAATGCATGATTCACGGTTCTCGCAAATGACGTCACATGAAACTGGCAATATAGGGTCTTTCAAAAGTTTTAACTGCACTAAGACTTTTTGGGACATTTTATATATTGCCATTGACCTCGATGCTGGTTGACTTTTTGAGCCTCTTATCTCTCTGGAGCAATGGGCGAATTGGAGTGGCAAGAAAATAAAGGTAGTAACAGTTAATGTAAGAAAAGCATGCCACCCTCTTATTCTTCTTCTTCAAAAGTCTTTGTTTCCAGCTTCTCGGAGATGTCCGCATTTCTCTCTTGAGATAGCTATCAGACATCCTGTAACAATCCCGTGCTGTCCCCTCCCCCCTTGGATGTTAATTCCCGACTGTTCCGTTTCATGAATTGTTCAAATAGATGAAGATTCTTAGTCCAAAAACAAACAAACAAAGAATCCTCCAAACCAAAACCGTGACAGGAAGACACACTCATGGTTCCATGCACGCAAACCTAAGAATAATCCCTGGCCGCGGGTCCTCAGGGAGAGAACATTGTTTAGAAGAGTCATCCTCTGTGTGTGTGTGTGTGTGTGTGTGTGTGTGTGTGTGTGTGCGCGTGTCTGTGTGTGTGTGTGTTTTCCTTCCTTCCAGCACTGGAAGAAGTACGACATCTACGAGAAGCAAACCAAAGAAGAGACCGACTCTGTAGTGCTGATAGAAAACCTGAAGAGAGCCTCTCAGTGACGGGGACAATTTATTTTAACCTTCAACGTGACCTTGTGAAGATTCATCCCATTCTGCATTTTGTTATCTGGGAACTCGTGAAACGGAAACTGAAACCACCGGGCCCTTTGAAAGCAGGCAGCTCAGAAGAGCCCCGGCCTTTCTGCTGAGTCGCGCACTGAGAAACTAAACATAAGGGGCTGTCTGGCGAGGAGAGCGGGCTCATTGTTGTTGAATTGTAAAAGCACGGGGCCCTTGCGAAGCCTTCAAAGTCAGGGACAAAGCAAACGGCGATGGCGGTAGAGATAATTTTAACCGAGAGTCGAGAGTCGGGACAACTTCTGAGGGATCTGTGCCTGCTTTGTATTCTCTGTGTCCAGCAATACCAACTACATTTGATTTGTTGTGTGAAACGCATTTTGGGTGCAGTCGCTAATGCCAGCCCTGAGTCACAGAGAACGTCTTGCAACTGAAATTGATAAAATCTCTTTATCTGTTGTTTGGGATCTCATGGAGGAATGTGTGTGGCTCTTAAACCTCTTAGCAGTCTGGAATCATCAGCCCCTTGGGCAGCAATTGTCTCCGCTTTGAGAGGCCCAGACATCAGCGCTGGCCATGAGGAGGACCCCTCCCGAAAAAGCCGGGGCGGCTCCTTTCCCGACACCTGTCAAAGCCATGGCAGGCTTTTCGGGCGCCCCCCTCCCCCCCCTGCCCGCTGGAGGTAGGACGGCTTGCTGGGTGTGAGGGTGTGTGGCCCGAGCCTCCTTCACCTCCGCTGCTCAGATCAGATATGCACCCCGTGTCCCTGCGCTTGACCCCCGGCCGGGAGGCACCGCTCGGATGGGTGACAGTCTAGCCGAGACTCCCCCATTCTTACCGCTTTATCTCCCCTGGTCAGTTGCCAGAACTTTCGACTCCCCAGTTGCCACGCCCAGCCTCCCCTGCCGCGTTCACCCTCATTCGCGGCGGCGCGTCTTTCGCCTCTTGTTAGAAATTAGAATGTAAAGCTGCGCAGAACACCTAGAGGGGCAGGGAGTAATTTGCATCTCAGGTGAAGTGTGAGAAGACTAAGAAACAATGACTGATTATTGCGTGTTTTGTAACTTCTGCGTGAGTCTGCATTTCTTGGAAGGTTTTCAGCGTTCACTGTTTCTCTGTGCATTTTCTAAACAGAAAGGAGGTATAATCTTCACTTCGAACTTCGCTCTTGGCTTCAGAAAAGAATAGTTAGGTCTTCCCCTTTTCCCTTACGGCCACAACTGGTTATGAGTAGGTTTTGCTTCGTATATGGATAGCATCTGAGGCTCCAACATTTGTATTTTTTTTTTTTTTTTTTTGCATACTAAGTTAGGGTTCCAGTGTCACCCGGCCCTGCATCAGACCCACGGAGATATTCCCTCTGCTCCTCCTTCCTCCAAATTTAAAGCACGGAAGTGAGAGCCCCCCGCACACCCCCCAGAATCTCTCCTCATGCACACAGACTCCCGATTCCTGGTAGGAACTTGAAAACTTGCTACCACAAGTTCTCCAGACGCTCACCCACGGGCAGCAGTCTGATGTTGCGACTTGCCACTCCTGCTCTTAGGGGACGACGGGAGGAGGTCAGAGGCGCCTGCTCGCCGCAGGTTTGGGCCCAGGTGGCCACCAGCTTGCCCTGGCTCGTCGGAGGAAATTTCGTGGCACCGGTAGACATCAGCGTGTTGCCTCCCTGTGCCTTTTTTTTTTTTTTTTTTAGGTCAGATTGAGGTGGGAGACAGGCAGAGTGGATGTCCCACCTTGTTATAAGGTTCTCTAGAAAGAACATTGGGTTTTCCTGTGTCGGAATGAGATGCTCTCCCAGTGAAGTCTTTTATAATTCTGGAAAGCAAAACACCTACACGCCTCACCCAGGGCCATTTTTCCTGGTATCCTATTTAGATGGCAATGAGGGAGGGGATGCTTTGGTATCATGATTCCCCAAGGGACGGCAGATGGTGACAGTCACAGCCCCGGAGTGGGGACATTGCATTTGGTTTCCATTCTCCGCTTTGAGCTGTCAGATAGTCGAGGGAAAAAGGGGGGCAGTGAATTACGGGAAAACCTACGGCTCTTCAATAGTCGCTGAAAAGGGAACTTGAATACGTCAGTGGGATTTCCATCACCTGTAGGAAACCCAGAGGTTCATTCGCTATGTTGCGCCTAAACTATATGGATTGTGTTTCCCTCCGCCTACCTAAGAAAACCCACCGTAGGGATGGTCATTCTTACTCTTTCGTTCAGATAAGTTTTTCCTCTCTCTGGACACTGAAGGGATACGTGAAACAATGTTAAGAATATTTTTGGTGATGCCTTCAACTAGGGATCGTTTTGTTTAACTTCTTATATGGAAGCTTGAGTGAAATAAATACTGTCTTTTTGTACGTCACCACATGTCTTCCTTTGGTCTTATTTTGGGGCAAAGCATTGTGAGGAATGGGGGTGGCGGCAAAATTGGAGTTAAAAGAATAAATGTTGTGGAAAAAAAAATCCAAGGCAGCTGTTTTATCTTACAGTTGTTTCTCATAAGCTCCTCCGGTGTGCTCGGTGCGCCTGTGTTTTTTGGTAAGAACTTGCGCTGAGCTTAGAATCAGCACCGCCTGTGCCGGCTGTACCTAAAGGGACGTAAGTACTTGATAAATTGTCGTTCTGATCATTAAGGGCAATACACGGTGGGGCTGCTGCGGTGCGGGGCTGGGGGGGCCCGGGAGGGAGAGCCGGCTCCACGGGACTGCGGCTGGGAGGGGCTGCGGACGTCGTCGTTCACCTGCAGGATGGCAAAGTGCGTCACTGCCAAAGATGAGAAGTGGGGGGCTGGCTCTGCCGGCTGCTGCGGGTCTCCATCCTGACATAGCTGGTAGTTTGGCCGTTCCTAGTGAGGAAGGCTTACCCAGCCGGCAGCCCCTCCCTGCAGAGCAGCGCGTCGCCGGAGTCAAGGCTGTGACCTTCACCAGCACCACCTTAGAGCTCAGGGAGTGGCCCTGGCCTGTTGCCCACAATGTCATCCCACCCCGGGGAGAGAAAGTCTGTCGTCACCAACGTGATTGTGACCTTCCCCCCCCCCCACCCAGTGACAAGAGACCTATGGGAAAGGAAAAAGAAATACAGGGGTCCACGTGTGTGCACACACACAGGCACATTCTTTTTCTTTTTTTTTTAAAGATTTTATTTATTTATTTGACAGAGACAGAGAGAGAGAGATCACAAGTAGGCAGAGAGAGAGGGGGAAGCAGGCTCCCCGCTGAGCAGAGAGCCCGATGCGGGGCTCGATCCCAGGACCCCGGGATCACGACCTGAGCCGAAGGCAGAGGCTTTAACCCACTGAGCCACCCAGGCGTCCTTTTTTTTTTTTTTTTAAAGATTTTTTATTTATTTGAGAGAGAGAGCAGAGCGAGTGAGAGAGAACACGTGGGGGAGCAGAGGGAGAGGGAGAAGCAGACTCCCCACTGAGCAGGGAGCCTGACGTGGGGCTCGATCCCAGGACCCCAGGAGTATGACCTGAGCCGAAGGCAGACACCCAACCAACTGAGCCACCCAGGCGCCCCACACAGGCACATTCTTAAGGAGAAAGTCCTGGTATACATGATGGGGGACACCCCCCCCCAGTTAGAATTAATTTGAGCCTAATAATCAGTTTTCAAGAGCTGTCCTCTTAAGGGATGGTAATGTGGTTTCTGATTTTCTATAACTCCAGCAAAATGGTTTCAATGTCATGGAGGTTTTTGTGTTTTTTTTTAATCATTCATGTTAAAAAGAAAACACAGGCCCAGCATGGTGTCACTTACCCAAGTCAGTAAGCCCAGACTTAATACTTAACTGCAGTTTCAGCCTTTAACCTTTAATCAGTCAACGTGGAATTTCCTGCTCAGCACCAGGAATTTTACTGATAGACCCTTTCCGTTCCCCTTAGGGGGGTGACCTTGCTTAAAACAATGGCTTCCTTGCTAATAATTTCCTTTTTTCCACTCCCTCTCTATCTTTATTACTGATTTTTTTTTAGAGAGGAAAGGTGGGGGAGGGGTGGAAGGAGAGAGAATCTGAAGCGGGCGCCACACCAAGCGTGGAGCCAGCTATGTGGGACTCGATCTCACGACCCTAAGATCATGACCTGAGCAGAAATCAAGAGCCGGACACTTAACTGACTGAGCCACCCAGGCGCCCCTCACTCTCTACCTTTAAAAGCCTTTTCTTTTCTGTG
Source organism: Potos flavus (assembly GCA_028534135.1). Classification (NCBI taxonomy): domain Eukaryota; kingdom Metazoa; phylum Chordata; class Mammalia; order Carnivora; family Procyonidae; genus Potos; species Potos flavus. Next base: position 26,267,391 of record CM052901.1, on the reverse strand, counting down.
GCTCTTTTGAACTCCTCTCCATTTACTAGATGGGGATGCTGCTGGATTCATGAGTCAAATAATAAAGCCAATTAGATCTTTCAAATTTACTTGGTTGAGTTTTTGTTATTTAACAGTGTTAAGCTCTAGGAGTGGGTCTTTAGCCAGACCACATTTATTAATTACCCTGACCCAAACCCCAGGGGGTGGTGGGTGGGGGCTGCTGATCTCGGTGAGCTTATTTCTGTAACTATCTAGAATGATCCAAGAAGATTCTGGAAATCTGTCTCCGGGTAAGTATAGTCGTGTTTTTAATAAGAAAGCTTTGCTGCTTAATACATCAATATACTGAGTATTATGACAGAAAACATTTGAGGACAGACACCTGAGGTTGCGTATCTGTATGAAATCTATGGAAAACACATTTTTTTTTAAAGATTTTATTTATTTGACGGAGAGAGATCCCAAGTAGGCAGAGAGGCAGGCAGAGAGAGAGGGGGAAGCAGGCTCCCCGCTGAGCAGAGAGCCCAATGCGGGGCTCGATCCCAGGACCCTGGGATCCCATGACCTGAGCTGAAGGCAGAGGCTTTAACCCACTGAGCCACCCAGGTGCCCCAGAAAACACATTTTTGTAGTCATAAACATGTTCACCTCGTCTGGGGGAGGAGCCACGATGATTGAGGCACATTTGATTTCCAGAGTAATTTACCATTTTGTCGTTTCCATGAAGTCCTGCTCATTTACAAGCTCACATGGGAAACACATTATGCCATCAGAGTATTAGTAGTTTCAGAAGAAAGCAAGGGAACAAGAACACTTATTTCAGAGACTCTTCTTTTAAAGCCAGATGATTAGATCAAGCAAGAAGTTTCTTGTAAATACTGTAGCCGAATCTTGGCACGCTTTTACTTTAAGTGAGGGAGGAGTTTTATTGGCATTGAGATGTGCTAGATATTTACGACATCGATCCACAAGATGATTTCTTCCTGAAGGTTCTTTGGCCTTTAGCCGTCTTTCCTAATCATCACACTATTAGTTTACTATTAGCAACAGGAAAATATTTCACTACTAGTTTTCAGCATTAGATATAAACATTATATAAAAAGAGAAAGGGTTATCAAGCAGCTACCAGGCGCCAAATTTAATGTATTATTTCAGTAAATTCCCATGTGACTCCCATGAGCTAGGTGGCATTGTTACCTTCATTTTATAGATGAAGAAACTAAGACATGGAATGATTGAGTTATGGGCACCCAGGCGGCTCAGTCCGATAAGTGTCTGACATCCACTTGGGTCATGGTCTCGGAGTCCTGGGATCGCGCCCCGCATGGGGCTCTGCACTCAGCGGGGAGTCGGCTTCCCCTTCTGCCTGCTCGTGCGGTCTCCCTCCCTCCCTCTCTCTCAAATAAATAAAATCATAAAAAAACAAAATGATTGAGTTGCGTATGCAAGATCACCCAGCTAGTAAATGACTGAGACAGAATTGCAAGCCAAGTCAGCCTGACATTAGAGCCTTTATTAGAAGGCCAGTGGTATATTTCCTTGTCCTAGGAAGAAAGCTACCTAAAGCAGAAATATTTTCTTTCAAATTGGTGCCAAATTGCTTATCGAACAGAAGCTATTTGAGAATTTAAGCCATTTAAGTGAGCTTTTTACAGCGTCTTCAGATTCATTTGTGCATTCTTTTCATCTGTGTGCTTTGCACAGGGCAAAGTAACCCAGATGAGAATGTAGGAGTTCCAGGTGACCTTGGGCAGGGTTGTCCTCCTGTTTGCATCTGCGTCCCTGTCTGTAAGATGAAGATGTTAGGCTTAGCGATTTTCATCCCATCCAAAGTTCGCAACAGTGGCCATAAGTTGTGGAACTCATTCAGAAGTGAGTTGCTTGCTACAAACATGAGCAATGCCATGGGCACGTCCCTTCCTCTCTCTGGGCATCAGTGTTCTCATCTGCAAAATGAGACTGGACCAGATTAGCTCTATTCTGACATCCAACAAAAACTGAGATAATAACTTCTTTTGCATATCAAGAAAATGCATTTACGGTCACCTACTATTGCTACAGGAAGTAGCTAGCTATGAGCAGTAACTGCCAAAAATAACCTGAGTGGATCCTTTAATACAACAGTAAGAACAGAGAAAGTGATACGTTGGATGAGCCCTGTGGTCCATCCAAATCAGAATTTTCCCCAGGGCCCAGCCATGATTGTGCCTAACGAGTATTTCTTACCACGTTCTGCAGATCGTAGGCCATTTTGCCTAGAAACACAAAAATGGATTTTCGTATATGTATCATGACATTCGATATACTACCTAAAATAGAGTCCCTTTGAATTCAGTACTTGCAAATTTGGTCATTGGTTTTTATTGGGTCAAAATGAAACATGTACATAATTTTAAAAGTCGAAGATTACCACGGGGCTTATGAAAAAACAGCAGTCCCCGGGGCGCCTGGGTGGCTCAGTTGTCAAGTGTCTGCCTTGGGCTCAGGTCATGATCCCGGGGTCCTGGGATCGAGCCCCACATTGGGCTCCCTGCTCAGTGGGAAAGCCTGCTTCTCCCTCTTCCACTCCCCCTGCTTGTGTACCTGCTCTCGCTATCTCTCTGTCTCTGTCAAATAAATAAAATCTTAAAAAAAAATCAACAAAAAAACGTGGTCCCCTGCCCCACTACTCCTGACCCCCTGATTCCTGCTCCTAGAAAAGATGCCCTCACACTATGCCTGGAACCTTATGAAAACGTTATGTTACATGGCAAAAGGGACTTTGCAGATGTGATCAAGATTATAGATCTTAAAATGAGGAAATTATCCTGGATTATCTGGGTGGGCCCAATCTTATCACCTGAGCCCCGAAAAGCAGAGAAATTTCTATAGCTGGAAGTGGAAGAGGAGGACAGAGTCAAAGCAGAGAAAGGCCTCCAAGTGCCATTGCAGGCTTGAGAGTGGATGAGGCCGTTAGAAAGTGCTGGAAGGAACTGGATCCTGCCAACAATGTGAATGAGACTGGCAGCTGAGTCTCCCCCTAGCATCTCCGTGTAGGGGCTCAGGCTGGCCGACCACGTGATTTCAGCCCTCTGAGACCCCAAGCAGAAAATGTAACCATACTTTCTTGAACTTCTGACCTACAGACATGTGAGATAACTTGGGTTGTTTTAAACTGCTTTTAACGTTTGTAGCTAGTTCTTTTTGTATATAACAAGTATATATTCTAACACCCAAATACTTAATGATGTTTCTTATCTTTATTTAGGTTTAGAAATGACCTATTTCTGAATTTCTACTATGGAAGACGAGGAACTAGCTTTCTTATATGTCCCCAGCATACACACACACACACACACACACACACACACACACACACACGCACACACACACGCACACACACATACATACCCCACATGCACTCACACTTCTACAAATACAAAAAATTTTGGTTAAAATATTCAGTATTTGCAATATTTGTGTAATTGTTGTGCACAGTTGATCCATGTACGGTACCATTAAATCGTATTTCCTTTATCTTGCCTTCCCCAAATTGTCTCTTTTTTATTGGTTTGATTTGTTCTTCTATGTACCTGTCATGAGTTCAGCCCCAAACTCGCTGACAGAACCATAAAACATTTGGCCTGATCGCCTATCACATGTAATGAATGAGTTCCATTTCTTTTTCTTGGAGACAACCCTCGTGGAGTTGGCTGGCTTCCTGATCCATTCTGGAATGTTTGCCCTCTGGGCCTGCCATCCAACTGTCATTCAGGGAGCACCCTTTGCTCCTCTTCTTGGTTCAACTCTGCTTTCCACATTTCAGGTGGTCCTCTTTCTTGTTTTATGCCCCGGTTTTGCCGGACTACATCCTGTGCTAACTTCCTTAGAAAGATTGCAAGGCAGGTAATTTTTCTTTAAGATTTTATTTATTCATTTGTCAGAGAGAGTACAGGCACAAGCAGAGGGAGCAGCAGGCAGAGGGAGAGAGAGAAGCAGGCTCCCCACAAAGCAAGGAGCCCGCTGTGGGACTCGATCCCGGGACCCTGAGATCATGACCTGAGCCGAAGGCAGCCGCTTAACCAACTGAGCCACCCAGGTGTCCTAAGGGAGGTAATTTTTAAAAAAAGATTTTATTTATTTATTTGAAAGAGAGAGAATGTGCATGAGTTAGGAGAGGGGCAGAGAAGCAGACTCCTCGCTGAGCAGGGAGCCCGATGCGGGACGTGGAATCATGACGTGAGCCAAAGGCAGATGCTTAACTGACTGAATTACGCAGGTGCCCGCGAGGGAAGTAATTTTTTAATAAAACCCTTCTGTATCTGAATATATCTTCACATACGATTAAAATTAGCCCCAGGTGAAGAATTCCCAATTAGAAACAGTTTCCCTTCAGAATTCTGAAAACCATATTCCACTATGTTCTTGCTTCTAGTGTTGCTTTTGAAGAGTCTCTTTCCTTTATTGATTTCCAATTTTCTGAGTGTAACTCTTCTCTCTCTGCAAGCTTCCAAGTTTTCTTTTGGTCTCTGTTGTTTTAAAATTTCACAATTAAATGTCTTCTTGTGCATATCATTTTTTTTTAAAAGATTTTAAGTAATCTCTGTACCCAACGTGGGGCTCAAACTTACAACCTTGAGATCAAGAGTTGCGTGCTCCACCGACTAAGCCAGCCAGGCGCCCCTCCTTTTCCTCTATGTGAAAATAAGAATGGTGGTGGCAGCAATGTACCTTGCTTTTATGATACCATGTTACACTATTTACCTTCATTGTATCGAATTGGTAGTGGCATGACACTTTCCAATTGTACTGTTTTGAGAAAAAGAATTCTATATTCAAATCTTAGGAAGTTAGAATCTTAACTCTTTTTATGCTTCTAAAAACACTTAAAATCAAAAGTTTTTTTTTTTAAAAGATTTATTTGAAAGAGATAGAGAAAGAGGGAGGGGAGAGGAACAGAGGGAGAGAATTCTCAAGCAGACTCCCCACTGAGCGCTGAGCCCCACTCGGGGCTCAGTCTCACAACCCTGAGATCATGACCTGAGCCAAAATCAAGAGTTGGTCGCCTCACTGACTGAGCCACCCAGGCACCCCAAATCAAAAGTAGTTTCTCTTTCTTTCCTTCTTTCTTTCTTCCATTCTCTCTTTCTCTCTCTCTGCCTCCCTCCCTCCCATCCTCCCTCCCTCCCTTTCCTTCCTTCCCCCGGGATAGATGAAAACTGGAGAAATAATGCTAGATAGCTGCTCCTTAGCAGTACAGTAGGCTGTTTGGAGCCCAAACTAACCATTTTCTCAGGATGGGAGTGCAGTGGAAACGTCTAATGTACGAGGATTAATGCTCGCTGTGCCAGGCAGCCCAAAATAGGGCTGGCCGGTCCCTGGGGGGCACTGAGGAGGCCACGAGACAGTTGACAAGCCTCAGCCCGAGGAGGAGGCATGGGTTAGCTGTGAGCCTCACACCCAGGAGCTGCCTTGCCTGCACATAGGGGCCCCACGGAGACTGGAACTAGAATCATAGAAGGAAGAAGGCACCTGAGCCGGGAACAGCCTAAGCTTGCCTTCTCTATCGACGTCATCATTTGCTTTCGACCAGGAGTGATGTGAAATCTATATGACATGGGCACCCACCCATCGGATCTGATGCCAGCTGTAATTTCTAGGTAGAGTCAGATTAGTACGGATCCCTGCCGGACTCTATAGATACGTGTTGAGCGCTGCATGAGTCACTTCCTTTCTCTTAGTTTGCGTTTTCTCACCAGGGGGAGAAAAGCAGTAAGCAATCTGCAGGGGGTCTTTCAGGTCTAATATTCGCAGTTAAGAAAATGGCAATCTGGGGTCATTTTCCCGAAAAGTAATGGGAGCAGACATAGGAAAAGAGCAGCTGACCTAAAACTCTGGAGACTGGAAAATGCAGACAAAACCAGAAGATGATTCGATGACTTACGGTTTGACTTGAGACTTGGACTAAGAATGAATTCCAAATGTCTCATCTCCACACTGTCTCCAAAAGCGCCGGAGGGGAGACAAGGACAGCTCTCCCCAAAACGTGAGTCTGCTTTACAGCTCGGACATTCAAGTCGCGTCCCCGCCGCCCCCGCCAACGTGCGTAGACAAGATAACCTTCCCCCTTCCGAGTCCCGCTCCTTTCCTGCAGCTTTCTCTCTCCAGCTGTCACCAGCCCCAGTGCTGTCTTTCGGTGGCTGGCAGTGGCTTGCCTGGTCTGGCACGAGCCCATGTTCCAGGCCTTTCCTACCTTCCTCTTTTTCAGACTCGCCCCCACCTCATTGCTCCTCCCTTTGGGCCTCTGCCTCCTGCTACGAGACGTTTGATCTGTTCATCCTTTCAAATGTGGTCAAGGAAGGCCAACGTGTTTGTGGGCTCCTCCTCCTGGGTGAGATTCATCGTCTGAGAAGCCTCCCCAAAATCGTGCTACCGCTTTCATGGTGGTTTTTTTTTTTTAAATCTGTTATTATGGAAAAGTTCAAACATGAACAAAAGCGGAGAGACCGTTATACCGAATGACTGCCCTCCAGCTTCAACGATGATCAACACGATCGTTCTTGCTTTGTCTCTACCTCCACTCATTCGCCGCCCCACACACAATGAATTATTTTGGTGTGAATCCCAGACTTTGTATCATTTCATCTATAAATACTTCAGTACACATCTCTAAAAACTAAAGACTCTTTTTATTAAAGAAACGACTACAGGGGTGCTGGGGTGGCTCAGTCGGTTGAGTGTCTGCCTTCGGCTCAGGTCATGATCCCAGGATCCTGGGATCGAGCCCCTCATCAGGCTCCCTGCTCAGTGGGGAGCCTACTTCTCCCTCTCCCACTCCCCTTGCTTGTGTTCCCTCTCTTGCTGTGTCTCTCTCTGTCAAATAAATAAATAAAATCTTTTTTAAAAATTAATTAATTAATTAAAGAACAACTACCAATAGGGAAAATATTCATTATTAAAGCTTATTTAAGGTTATGGATTTAATGAAAATAGACATGTTTTTGGAGTTATCAGGATTAAATATACAACTTCTATTCTGCCTGTGTTTACTGAAAATCACATAAGTTCATGTGATCTCTGTTGCAAATTTGTCAGAAAAAAAAAAAAACTTAATGATTGACTTTGTCCAGTGCTTCCCAAAGTGTTGGGGGTAGTCTGAACATAATTGTTAAGAACAAGTAAGTCAAATAGATGTAAATAAGATTAAAAGGTTTATAGGCAAACTTTTAAATAGCTTTTGAAATCTTTGGTAACCACTTTAAAGTTTTGCTAAGTTAAATGATGAGTAAAGTGAAAATCATGAAATATCTAGATCACTTCCAAAAAGGTAAGACAAGAAAACAGGAAGTTCTGAAACTCAATCAAGAAATAAACTGCAATACCATTATCATACTTAAAAAAATTAACAAAAATTGCTTACTATGATCAAATATCCAGTCAGTGTTTACACTTCCCCAACTGTCTCACTTATTTTTTTTTCCTAGAATTTGCTCGAATCAGGATCCAGCAAGGCTCATGGTGGATTTTTGAATACCAATGCCTTGTTATATTTTAAGGGCAAGGATTTAGGAACAAACAATTGTTTGACCCTCAAAACCTTACTGCACTGGCATCTAGTAATGAATATGGCCCCATCACCACAAAGTAGCCCCCCCCCGACCTTCCAGATTGCTGTGACTGCACATCAGTGTCACTGCGGATTCCACTGGGCTCTCGAAGTTCTTAGTAAGGACAGTAAGTCACCCATGAAAGAAGTGAAAACTCAAGATTGGCCTTGACATTCAGAAGTTCTTACACAACCAACACCCAGTTTTCCATGGGAAAAAAAAAAAACCCTACACACACACACACACACACACACACACCCTGCCCCGCCCCACACACAACCAATGCCAACTTTTAATACGCGTAGGGAATGTTTGTGTGCGTGGCAATCAAAAGCATATCTGTGTTGTATCATTTCTTCCCCCCTCGGGATAAGGACCGATACAAGCACGTTGGAAATGTGATATTGAGAGAACACTTCAGCGTGGATTCATTAGAACCAAAATGGCGCGACCCCTTGAGGATATGTTGAAATTTACTGCAAATTGGAAAGTAGGCTGGAAAAACAGGCTTAGGAGTCTGCATGGTAGGTTGAGGGAAATTATCTGTGGTTAAGTACGTGCTCCTTCCCCCTGCTGAGTGAACACTTAGTCATGCAGCTTTTGGTAAGTTGCTGGCTTGGGCAGCATTGGGAAATATTGATATACACCCTGTGACTCCACCAGCAGGATGGGGTAGATCCACCGGAGTGAAAAAAAAGCCAACTGAATTGAACCGTGGAGTCTGGGAGCGCCATTCCTGCTACCTGGTCTGCTCTAGGCCACTGCTTTATTCCTTCACTCGGAAGCCTTGAAATGAGTACAGGTTCTGTACAAGATGCTGTGGCAGGCTCGGAGAAGAATAGGACCTGCTTTCTGTCTCATTGTTTCTCCCAGTCCAAGCCTGGGACGGGACGTCTGTTCCATTCGGTGAACCAGTTCTGCCTGGAGACACTGTTTTGAGAAGGATTTTGAGATTGAGTTTGGGTTCCGTAGAAAGACAGCTAAGATCCATTAGTGATGCCTCACTGGGTACCAGTGGGGGGATGACTGGGAGAATTTGGGCCACCTAGTTACCATCCTGGGCTAAGGGATGGAGGGAGATATCCATACGTATAAATAATGAATAATCTTCCGGGCAGAGTGAAAAATTAGAGCTAGAAAAGGAGGTCCAAAGGAAGCTCTGTAGACAGGCAGTGGAAAGACTGATCTGCACCATGAAGTGCGAGTAGAATCTGAGGAGATTGACAAGGGGGGGCATTGTTGTCCCAGGAGGAGTTTGGGCAAAGTCCCAGATGGTGGTGGCAGGGTAGATTGTGGGAGGAAGACGATGGAGATAAGCCAATAGGAGCTTAGCTGAGAGGTGGTGAGGCTCTCCTGTGCCAGGAAAATTAGAGAAGAGAGCTCAGATCTGAAATATTTTAGAGGTGGACTCACCAGGACTTGAGGAATGGACGGGAGATGTTCAAGATGCTATAGAGAAGAGAAGGCTGGAGTGGGGGTGAGGGAGCGGGCAGATGAGGAATACGAATTCTGTTTTGGACACGTGGACTATGGATTGTTGGTGGGAACCATTGGGTCATGATTTCCAACAGGGTTAGAGGACTACGGATTGTTGGCGGGAACCACTGGGTCATGATTTCCAACAGGGTTGGAGGGCACTCGGGTGGCAATGAGAGGAAAGCAACTTCAGGAGTCAGGGCTACGGGGAAGTCAGCCCCCAGGGAAAGAGCAGTGGGCTCACTCCCACAAGACACATTGCAAGGCTCTTGACACAGAGGGAAGAAACTCCAAATCTGAGCTTGCTACAGGGCAGTCAAGGCAGAGCCCTTACCAGTAACTCGCAGCTGAGGAGTAACACACTGCTGCCATCTGGGGGCTGCGTGGAGAAATGGTAAGGGCAGCTCTGTGATTGCCACTTAGAGGGGACATGATTTGGGAGCCACCAAGACCCCTCCTCTCAAAAACCCTTTATAGTTCTTCCTTGATGTCTTTTTAGGCTAGCTCAATTCCTCTTTCCCCAACGAAGAAAACTATGGGGCACGTGTTCTGTAGTAGCCTTTCTTTCCAGAAGGGTTAAACCCTTGACAGCAGACTACTTCCGGCCAGCTATGGCATGCCAGCGCTGAATTGACATCTTTCCTGCCGCCGTGGCTGTCATGTAACTACTGACCAAAGTTCTGGCTGGGGCCACAGCTCTCTGCTGGACCCACCAAATCCCTCATTTTTATTTATTTATTTATTTATTCATTCATTCATTCATTCATTCATTTATTTGACAGAGAGAAAGAGATCACAAGTAGGCAGAAAGGCAGACAGAGAGAGGTGGGGGAAGCAGGCTCCCTGCTGAGCAGAGAGCCCGATGCGGGGCTCGATCCGAGGACCCTGAGATCATGACCTGAGCCGAAGGCAGAGGCTTAACCCACTGAGCCACCCAGGCACCCCAAATCCCTCGTTTTGACAGAATCCCTGGTTGGCTTTGACTTTTGATACTGAGACATTCTCCTTTTTGGTTCCATGGGCACTGCTTTCTCCCCGATGTTTTCCTTTGCCATCCTCCTTATCTGGAGTGGAACTGGGTCTTCATCTTTTCATTCATTCATTCAGCGAACATTTATTGAGTGGCTACAGCGTGCTAAGCACTGAAGCTATGCTGGGGAGAAAAACAGATGCGGCCTCTCGAGAAGTTGTATGACAGTCTAACTGTGAAGACAGAAGACAATCATGTGACATGTGATCGTTGCTCTGAGGGAAAGATGGATGACGCAGCGGGACCAGGAAATGGGGGAATCCAACCACATCTTGAAGGGTAGTGAAAACTCTTCTGAGGATGTGACATTTAGCTGAAATTTGAATGATTAGTAGGAATTAACCAGGAGATAGCTATTTTGAAAAATATGAAGTCCCCAAGGCTTGGGAAATAAGGAGCTATTGTCCTGGTTCCTCTGTCTTCTGGGACGATAGTGCAATAGGGAGATTCATCAGCTTTATACAGACAGTCCCTAGGAGAGTCTTGAGTCCGGAATTGGCATATCGATTAAAGTGAAAAATAGGTGTTCAACATAAAAATAATAATTACAACAACAATCAGAAAATCAGGAAACAGAGAAATATAGAACCAGGGGCACCTGGGTGGCACAGTTGGTTAAGCATCTGACTCTTGATTTCGGCTCAGGTCGTGATCACAGGGTCGTGAGATCAAGCCCTGCACTGGGCACCACACTCAGTGCAGAGTCTGCTTAAGACTTTTTCTCCCTCACCCTCTGCTCCTCCCCCCCTGTGCACACACACTCTCTCTCAAATAAATAATTTAATTAAGTAAAAAAAGAATATAGAACAACAACAACAAAAATAAGCCCCCAAACTCTGAATTAGCCTGCCCTTTTTGAAAAAGAATACACATAAGAAGATAAAGAAATACTAAGATTCTTGAAGTCTTGAAGTATCATGTTTCAGTTTCTCTCACTTTTTTTTCCTTTCCAAGAATCGAGCCAATTTTTAAAATCTCCACATATGCTCATTTGAACTGGAACATAATGTCTTAAATATTCTAACACACTGGATCTGAATCAACGCAAGATATAAAAAATCGACTTGAACTTCAGATTCCTCATCAGTAAAATAGAGATGATAATAGTAGCTACATCCTGGGGTTTTTTGGAGATAATGAGTTAACACTTGCGAAGCATCTTAAACCAGTGCCTGGCCCATTGCAAGCGCATAATCCACGTTAGTATTATTATCTCAGGGCTGACCTACTTGTTCATAGAACATATCAGGGCTGATGGAACGAGGTTGCTTTGACATCGTGCCATGGAAAAGACTAGTGACTCTAGCCACACACACAAAGGGCCAACCCTGACACTAGAAACGCTAAGTGGAGAAAAAAAAGAAGAAGCCGAGATTGTTGCATCGAAATCAGCTCGTTTGCAGAGCTGCGCACAGAGACAAGCTTATTCTGTAGCTCATGTTCATTAGGCATCTCCTCTAACCTCGTTCCCGACAGGTAATCTGGTCCCCACCTAAATACCTCCAGCGACAGGGAGTTCTCTGTTATTGGAGAGAGGGCATTTCATTCTCTGATAGTCCGTTCTAATTTTTTTTAGATCGGTCTTCATATTCTATGGTCAAAAATCATCTCCCTCGTATATCCATCTACCTGTGAATCCTTCTGCCCTGGGGAACCAAGGAGAACAAAAGAGTTTCCCACACGACTGGCAAACTTGGGACAAGGACCGTAGATTGTAGATCCTGAATTTGATAACCGTGCTGCAGTTATCTCTGAAAATGTCCTTGTCCTTGGAAATTGCCTGCTGAAGTATGAAGAAAAGTGGAATGACGTATACAATAGTTCTGCAAATGGTTCGGAAAAAAGAACGTTAATACACAAGTAGGGAGAGAGTCCCAAAATAGTCATGGTTGGTGGGATCTGGATAGATAGTCTAGGAGGATTCTTTGTAGTATTTTTTTAAGGTTTTATTTATTTATTTATTTAGAGTGTGAGCGGGGGAAGGGGCAGAGGGAGAGACAGAGAATCTCCAGCAGACTCCGTGCTGAGCACAGAGCCCCATGTGGGGCTTGATCCCATGACCCTGACATCACGATCTGAGCCAAAGGTTTAAGAACAATTACCACATTTATTTGATTCTGCTTTTCCCTCTCGCTCACTTGTTCGTTCGTTCATTCATTCATTCTTCGACAAATATGGATTAAGCATCTGCTTTGGGCCAGGCCCGAGGCTGGGCAGTGTGGGTCCAGCAGAGAAGGTAATCAATTCCATCTACTGTCATGGAACTTGGGGGCCCTTAGGGGCAGACCCAAGGTAATCAAGAAGTAGTTCTATTCTTTCTACCTGTGATAGAATTATGAAGGAGGAATGGCGGTGGTGGAATGCGAGAGCCTACCAGAAGGTTCTGAACCTAGCCAATGGCCCCAGCATCTAAGGTTGTAGGGATGCAAAGGGCAGTAAGCCAGAGAGATTAGTGCTCCTTTATGAAAAATCTGGATTTGTGGGCCCAGGTGAGCAGCTTCGGACAAGCATTTGACACGTTGTTCCATCTGCTCCCTTAAATGTCGCAGAGCGTTGAAAAGAGATTATCTGGATTTGAATGACAGGTGCTGTGGCCCAGCGAAGTAGCTATGAAAGGAATCGAATAGCTTCAGCGCCTTGGTGCGGGTTGGAACCCATCAACAGGAGGGGTCTTTCGCCGGCTTGTCACGACACTGGGGACACCTCAGGAAGCAGAGCCCCAGCGGCTCGCCCCCTGCCCCTGCTCTTGCCCCCGCCAATCACAGCCAGGCCTGATGGCACAGCTACGGCAGCTGGGCCCCTTGCCACACACGATCGAGCTTGGGGTTGTGTTGTGCCTAGAAGAGTCCTGAGAACAGAGACTCCGACTGGAACCAAGCCAGTATCTGTAATAGGACTTGCCTTCCAGCTTCGATGACTAAACTCAAGCTTTAGAGCCATTAACGTGTTTTTTCCCCCGAGAGAAAGTCATTAAACATGGGGATAGATTGGAAGGTGAAGCCGAGGATGTGCCTGCAAAGCCTCGTGTGGAGAGCATAATAAGCTCTCGATGAATGGCAGCCATTGCTCTTTTCGAGGCGGGGGCTGAGTGGGCTGGGTGAGGGAACGCATGGCGGGATGAGCACCCAGGATATCGATACCTCCAGTGCAGGGACAGGGGACGGGGCTCCAAGGAGAAGGGTGCAGAAACTTACTTCTGCCTGTCTCCTACTTTTGCTTTCCAGGTAGTCGGCGATCATACTCTAGTACGTATATTCTTCATTCATTCAACAAGCGTTTATTGAGAACTTGCTGGGCGCCAGACACGGTTCCAGGTGCCAGGGACACATGAGTAAAGAAAGCAAGCATCATCTTTCTGTATACCACGAGTTTTCATAGGGCCTTTTTTTTTTTTTTTTTAATTTGAGAGAGAAGGAGAGCACGAGCAGGGGGAGGTGTGGAGGGAGAGGGAGAAGCAGGCTCCCCGCTGAGCAGGGAGCCCGATGTGGGGCTCGATCTCAGGACCTTGAGATCATGACTCAAGCCAAAGGCAGACGTCTAACCGACTGAGCCACCCAGGCACCCCTCCCAGTGCTTTTATAGATTGATTTTATTTGGTCCTTGCGACGGTCTGCTGAAGAGCTCCCATTGTTATTATGTCGGCCGTTTAGATGAGGAAACTGACACACGTAGTAGGCCGTAGTTGAATGTTCCCTTCATCACACACAGCGGAATGGCCACCAGCCTGATCCGCTGCTCACCCGCCAGCCTCCCTCTGCCAGGGGGCACCCAGGGCTGTCGGGCCTGCCTTCCACCTCTGCACGACCCCCCCACCACTCTAGATCTCATCTGGCAGAAAGACACATAGCATACGATTTCACTTCTATGCGGGACCTAAAAAACAAAACCAACCAACCAACAAACAAAAAACCAGACTCTTAAAACACAGAGAACTGGGGCGCCTGGGTGGCTCAGTCGTTAAGCGTCTGCCTTCAGCTCAGGTCATGATCCCAGAGACCTGGGATCGAGCCCTGAGTCGGGCTCCCTGCTCGGCGGGAAGCCTGCTTCTCTCTCTCCCGCTCCCCCCACTTGTGTTTCCTCTCGCTGTATCTCTCTCTGTCAAATGAGTAAATAAAATCTTTAAAAAGTAAAATAAAATAAAACACAGAGAACAAACTGGTGGCTACCAGAGGGGAGGTAGGGGGAGGGAAATCGATGAAGGATCCCAGGGTCCTGGGATCGAGTGCTGCATCGGGCTCCCGCTCAGCGGAAAAAAAAAAAATCGATGAAGGGAATTAAGACATACAAACTTCCAGTTATAAAATATATAAGTCACGGAGATGAGAAGTACAGCACAGGGAATTTAGTCGACGATATTGTAATAACATCTGTGTGGTGACAGATGGAGACTCGTCTTGTAGCGAGCACTGAGTAATGTGTGGAATTGTCAACTCCCTGTATTGTACACCTAAAACTAACACAACACTGCATGTCAACTATACCTCCAGAATAAAAGAAAATCTAAGCCACTTAAAATTTTTTGAAACACAAGCATTCAAGCGATCTGAAAAAATAAAAATGTAGGGGCGCCTGGCTGACTCAGTTGGTAGAGCGTTCAACTCTTGATCTCCAGGTCCCGAGTTCAAGCCCCACTTTGGGTGTGGAGCCTAGTTAAAAAAATAAATACATAAACATGAAAAAAATAGCTTTATCGTGATACAGTGCACACTCACACAATTCACCCTTTTAAGGTATACAATTCAGTTGTTTTTAAAATATATTCAGAGCTGTACAACCATCATCACAATCGATCTTTAAACTTTTCCATCACCTTGAAATGAAACCCTGTGCCCATTAGCAGTCGCCCCCTTTTCTCTCCTCCCTGCAGCCCCTGGAAACCATTAGCCCATTTTCTGTTGCTTTGGATTTGACTCTTGTGAACATTTCATATAAACAGAACCATACGATCTGTGGCCTTTGGCAACTGGGTCCTTTCACTTAGCATCACGTCTCCGGGGTTCGTGGGTGTGGTAGCGTGGATCACTACTTCATTCCTTGTATTCGTCCATCACTTGATGGACATTTGGGTTGTTTCTGCCATGCGGCTATTACTTTTAATGCTGCTGCGAACATTCGTGTACAAGTTTCGATGTGGACATGTTTTTAATTCCCTCGGGTATTCATTCACCTAGGTGTGGAATTGTTGCACAGTATGGTAATTCTGTATTTAACATTTGAGGAAATTCCAAAAATTGCCAAAGTGGCTGTATCATTTTACATTCCCGCCAGCAATATTGGAGGATTCCAATTTGTCCATGGCCTTGTCAACACTTGCACTGTCTGCCTTCTTTATTGTAGACATCTTAGTGGGTATAAAGTGGTCTCTCGTTATGGTTTAACGTTGAGCATCTTTTCATGTGCTTATTGGCCATTTCTATATCTTCCCTGGAGAAAGGCCTATTCAGATCCTTTGCCCATTTGTAATTGGATTGTCTTTTTTTGTTGTTTTTATTTTATTTATTTATTTGAGGAAGAGAGAACATGAGTGGAGGGAGGGGCAGAGGCAGAGGGAGAAGCAGACTCCCCGCTGAGCAGGGAGCCTGATGCCGGGCTCGATCCCAGGACCCTGGAATAGTGACCTGACCCAAAGGCAGACGCCTAACTGACTGAGCCACCCAGGTGCCCAGATTATTTGTCTTTTTATTATTGAGATATAAAAGTACTTTATATCATCTAGATACAAGTCCCTTATCAGATATGCACATATATTCTCTCATTCTGTAGATTGTCTTTTCCTTTCCTGATAGTGTCCTTTGATACACAAAAGTTTTACACTTCGATGAAGTCTATTTATCTGTGTTTTCTTTTGTTGCCTGTGCTTTGGTGTCATAGAAGTTTCTGCCTAACTCAAGGTCACAAATATATACTTCTACTATGATTTCTTCTAAGAGTTTTATAATTTTAGCTCTTATATTTAAATCTATGACCTATTTTGTATTAATTTGTATACATGGTATGAGGTGGGGTCCAACTTCATTATTTTGTATGTGGATATATAACTGTCCTTGTGTCATTTCGTACAGACTATTTTTCCTCAATAAATGGTCTGACACCCTTGTCGAAAATCAGTTGACCATAAATGTATGGATTAATTTTTGGACGCTCAATTCTATTCTATTCTGATCTATCTATTCTCATGCAAGTACCACAGAGTCTTGATTCTGTGGCTTTTTATAAGTTTTGAACTTGTGAAGTGTAAATCTTCAAGCTTTGCTCTTCTTTTTCAAGATTGTTTTGGCTATTCTGGGTCCCCTGCATTTCCACATGAATTTTACCATTAGCTTGTCAATTTCTACTGAGAAGCCAACTGGGATTATGATAGCGATCACCTTGAGTTTGTAGATCAATCTGTAGACTAGCATCTTAGCAATGCTGTCTTCCAATTCATGAAGATGAAATATCACTCCATTTACTCAGATCTTTACTTTTTTTTTTTTTTTAATTTTAAGTAGGCTCCATGCCCAATGTGGGGCTCAAACTCGCAACCCTGAGATCAAGAGTCACGTGCTCTACTGACTGAGCCCGCCAGGTGCCCCTAGATCTTTAATTATTTTCAGCAATGATTTTGTGGTTCTTATGGTAGGAGTCTCACACTTTTTAAAGTTATTCATATTTTACTTTTTGATGTTACTATAAATCGAATTGTTTTCTTAATTTCATTTTTGGGTTGTTCATTGCTAGTGTATAGAAATACGATTAAGTTTTGTATATTAATCTTGTATCTTACAATCATGCTAAATTAATCTATTTGTTCAAGTAGTTTTTCAGTGGTTTCCTTAGGCTTTTCTATGTACAAAATCATATTTCTTTTTCTGGCCTAATTTCCCCGGCTAGAACACCCATCTTTTCAGGGTTCTTAAACCCAATTCCAATATGGGGAGGTGATCCCCCAGCCAACACCAAGCAATTCTCAAACACCATTAGGGTGTCCGAGAATTCAGCTTAATTCTGACCCTGTCTACCTAGAGGTGGCATCACATTCCACAGGTTGAGGGCTCAGTCCTACAAGAGGGTCGCCCACCCCCACCTCAGATGCCGGTCTCAAGCCTAGGCTGTCCCCTGTGCTTCTGACCATCTGGCTATTGGAGGGTCCAACGACCTCCTCCTTTGGTTTGGTTGACTTGCTAGAGCAGCTCACAGAACTCAGGGAAACACTTATGTTTACCAGTTGATGAAAGGATATGATAAAGGACATGAATCAACAGCCAGATGAAGAGATACATAGGGTGAGGTCCCGAACAAAGGAACTTCTGTCCTCGTGGAGCTTGGGGCCTGGCTCCATGGCATCTGGAAGCATTCTGGTTTCTGGTTTCCCCAGCATGGAAGATCTCCAAAAAGCTTTCCTTTTTGGGATTTATGGAGACTTTATTACACGGTCTTGATTGACTAAGCCATTCGCCATTGGCTGATTCAACCTGCAGCCCCGCCCCCTTCTCCAGGGAGGGCGGGCCTGAAAGTTCCAACACTTTAATCACTTGGTTGGTCCTCCTGGCAACCAGCCCCCTACCCTCGCGTGGGGTCCAAAAGTCACCTTCATTAATGACAAGACACCTACTTCACGTTTATGGCTCTGAAGCATTTACAGGAACTGGGGATGAAGACTCAGTATATCTGAGGAATGTATTTTGGTCATCTGAATGGCAAAATATAAATTTCTTATAAATTATTAGATCGGACCCCAGTACAATGTTGAATAGAAGTGTCAAGACAGAGCCTGGGTGGCTCAGTGGGTTAAAGCCTCTGCCTTCGGCTCGGGTCATGATCTCAGGGTCCTGGGACAAGCCCCGCATCGGGCTCTCTGCCCAGCAGGGAGTCTGCTTCCCCCTCTCCCTCTGCCTGCCTCTCTGCCTACTTGTGATCTCTTTCTCTCTGTCAAATAAACAAATAAAATCTTTAAAAAAAAAAAAAAAAGAAGCGTCAAGACAGGACATTGAATTGTGGGGTTTATTTATTTTTGGCTTTCTATTTCATTAATTTCTGCTCTTTATAATTTCATGTTTTCTTAATTTTGTTGGGATTATCTTGTTTGCTTTTTTAAATCTTGCAATGGATACTTAACTCATCAGCTTTTGGCCTTTCATCGTTGCTGAGAGATACTTTTTCCCTCTAAGCATCACTTTAGCTGCATCCCACAAGTTTTGATGTATTTTCATTATTGTTCAACTATAAATGTTTTGTAACTCCACTGTCATTCTTCTTTGACCCATCAGTTATTTCAGAACGGCTATCTTAATTTCCAAACATACAGAGATTTTCCAGTTACCTTTTATAGTTCTCAATTTGTAACTTACTTGCAATATGATCAGATTCTGCTTTTTGAAACGTGTTGAGACTTGCTTTCTGGCTCAGTACATCGTCAAATTTTATAAACATTCTCTATGTGTCTTCTGTAATTCTTGGTTGCAGTGCTCTATACATTGGCTAGAAGCTCAAATTATTAATTATGTTGTTCAAAAATTCTGTACCCTTAGAGACATGTTTTTTGCCTCTTTGATGAACTACTGAGAGAGGTGGGGAAAGACCTCCCATGCTGATTGTATATTTGTCTATTTCTCCTTGTAGTAAGTTAACTTTTCCTTTATATATTTTGAGGTTTTGCTGTAAATGCATAATCATTCCTGATGAATTGAATCTTTTATCATTACAAAATGACCTCCTGTATGTCTAATAATGCTTTTTGCTTTTTAAGTGTATTTTGTCTGATATGAATGTCACTATACATGTTTTCTATCACTTCCATAATTACTTGTATGATTTATCTCTCTCCAGCTTTTTATTGTCAACCTATCTGTGTTCTTATATTTTGGATTTCTCTCCCTGAGCACGGGGGAGGGGAGGGGCAGAGGGAGAGGGAGAGAGAAACTGAGGCAGACTCTGCCATGAGTGCCAAGCAGGATGCAGGCTCTGTCTCACAACCCTGAGATCAAGACTTGAGCTGAAGCCAAGAGTCAGACGCTTAACCGACTGTGCCACTCAGGTGCCCCCTCTCTCTCTTTTTTAAGTCTTATTTATTTTAGAGAAGGAGAGAGAGGAGAGTGTGTTTGAGTGGGGGGTGGGCGGGAGCAGACAGAGAGGGAGAGAGAAAATCTCAAGCTGACTCCCCGCTGAGCGTGAAGCCTGACACGGGGCTTGATCTCAGGACCCTGAGCTGAAACCGAGAGCTGGAGGCATAACCGACTGAGCCCCCCAGGCACTCTGGATTTGTCTCTCCTAAACAGCATATGGATGTATTTAGTAATCCTAGGTGACAATCTTATTTGACAAAACATTTAATAAAATTAGTGATATATTGGGGTTTTGAGCTACCCTTTTTTTTCCAAGCTACCATTTTATTTTGTGCTTGTATTGGTTCCGCCTGTGTTTCTTTTGCCTCTTCTTCCTTGACTTAAAAAGAATTGAGGATTTTTAAATTTTTCAATTATTTCCCCCTCTCTCCTAGTTTGAAGATTTACATTCTGTTGCTATTATTTTAATAAGTACATCCTATTACTTCCTACATACATAATTACCTTTGATGAAAGTCTAGATTTAATAAGTACTTAAATCGCTTCCCATATGAAACGAGGTTCTTAGAAAACTTGAGCTCCGCTTTGGCCGCTGTGACGTCTCTTCATATTGTGAGGTACTTTATTTTTTTAAAAAACAGAACGGACGTTTTTAGGACTCCTTCTTCCATCAACGTTCACTTGTATCGCCCACGTACTATTACTTTCCTTGCTCTTTATTCCATCCTGCATCTCATTCTTTTCCTCCTGAAAAGATAATTTTCCTCCTGAAGTACATCCTTCAGAATTTCCATTAGTTCAGTCTGCCGGTGACAAACTCTCTTAGTTTTTGTTTGTCTAAAAATATCCTTTTATCACCGTCTCGTGGAATATTTTCATGAGAGATGCCGCCCTCGGCGGGGTCGGTCCGAGCTTAGCGTGGGGAGGGCTTTTCGTAAACATCCCCACCAGGCTCTGACTTCCGATGAGCCAGAGCTCCCCGTGTGAAGTGTCTGCAGGCCCTTAGCTACTTTGGTGGGAGAACAATGTCTGTCTCAACAGGACTGCCGGAGATGCTTAAGGGACATAATGGATGGAAAATTCCTGGCAAAGAGGAGCAGAGGCAACCAAAGGTAGCTATTATTGATTTGACTGAAAGTTTTAGCTTCTGATTGTGAGTTGTTTTTTTTTAAGTTTATGTTTTGCAATTGAAAAATAATATGTGGCCTCCTTTGAGCCACCAGAGCCTGAATCGTTGCGACGGGAAGTGTCCCCGGACACCCCAAAACATGAAACCAGAGATAAGGGAAGCTCAGTAACCGACCGGAGCCAGCTTAGCAAATGCTCCCCCCAGCCTCACGCGGAAAGACCCTCTCTTTGTTCTAACGACCCAATCCAGACACCTGACCTGCCCTCTGTTTCAGGTCTCGTCTTTGTCTTCTTCTCCGATGCCACCAGGTCCAGCCACAGATCACCTGCCTTGGTGATGAGACCGTTCAAATTCAGAAAAAGAATCTGCTTAGAGGGTCCGATGTCATAGCGCTGGGAAGCCAAAGGAACAATCCGAAGTTAAGCCCCAAGCCACTGCCAGTGTCACCCCTGACTCTGCAGGGTCACCAGCCTGCGTTCTCCCTGCCTCTACCTCCCCCCACCCCCGCACCGTTCCATCCACAGGAGACAGAACACAGTCCTGAGATGGCAGGCGCTTCGCCTCCAAATTTGGGTTGTATGCTCCAAGGCATTCCGAGTAGTAAGGCTGGAAATAAGAGAGCAGGAAGGAGCAGGCGAAGTATCCTGACAGCCTAAGGAAGAACCCAACAGGAGCTGACAGGCATCCAGTTGTTGACTTACTTCCAAGCACCCCCGGTCAAGAGCAAGGAATAGCAACAACCTTGAACTTGGGTGGTCCACTTGGGCAGTGCATGCTGCCACCACCCTGAGCCCCGAGAGCCCCGCAGGGACCTCGTGGCTGCACTGTACATTAGGGACAGGAGACGCGCTTTCCCAGAACCAGAGGTAAGGGAAAATAGGGCGGGATGGGCTGATCTGTGTCCCTCCAAAGTACATGTGTGGGGACCCTAGCCTCCGCTACATCAGAATGTAACTGCTTTTGGAGATGGGCCCTGAAAGAAGTGATTAAGTCAAAACGAAGCTGTGAGAGTGGGTCCTAGTCCAATCCGACTGGGGTCCTTAGAAGAGGAAATTTGAGGGGCGCCTGGGTGGCTCAGTCGGTTGAGCGTCCGACTCTTGGTTTCGGCTCCGGTTGTGATCTCAGGGTCGTGAGATCGAGCCCCAAGTCAGGCTCTGAGCTAGGTTCAGAGTCTGCTTGAGGTTCTCTCTCCCTCTCACTCACTCTCTTCCGCTCTCAAATAAACAAATAAAATCTTAATTCAAAAAAAGAGATTTGAACATCAGAGCAGGCACACAGAGCGTCGACGCTGTGAAGGGGCAGCGAGAGCGTAACCATCTGCAAGCCCAGGAGAGAGGCCTCAGGAGAAACCAGTCCCGTGGGCACCTTGATCCGGACTTCCAGCCTCCAGAACTGTGAGAACATCACGTCTGTGGTTTGGGTCACCCAGTGCGTGGTACTTCATTATGGCGGCCCTAGCGGCCTGGTACATGGGGCCACTGGCTTCCGACCCACTCACCTGGACAGCCCTGGACGCTGTCTTCACACGGTTGTTCCTTCTCCGAGGCCAGGGATCCAGCAAAGGTGAGGTCCGCTCAGGAGCCCACAGAAGGCCAACCTAGAACCCTGTCCTCAAGTTGAGAAACGGAAGAACCGTATCACCGGCAGAGAGCCGTGGTCTGGGGGTCTGGTCCAACCGTGTGTTATTCCTCCCACTCCTTCCTGCGGTACAAAACGAAGGAGAAAGATATTAATGAAGAAAGGTTGGAAGGGAGTAGTTTTTCACCATGACTGGACCACAGGCCCCTCTAAAAACCTACAAAGCTGTGGACTCAGAGAAATACAGCGTCTGTATGGGTTTCCCGTGGCCGCCATAACAAATCACCACAAGCTCAGCGGCTTAAAACAAGAGAAATTTATGCTGTCATGGTTCCGGAGACCGGAAGTTCAACATCAGTTTCTCTGGGCGAATCCAAGGAGTGGGCAGGGCTGTGCTCCGTTCTTTGCCTCCCCCAGTTTCCGGTAGGTCGTTTCCAGCACTCCTGGGCTTGTGGCCACACCACTCACTCCTGGCCTGTCTTCATGTCTCCTTCCCCTCTCCGGTGTGCGTGGGGTGTCTCTCCCTCTTCTTCTCTCTCTTGCCGCCTATGACGGCATTCGGGGCCACCCAGATACTCCAGGATAGTCTCCGCATCTCAAGATCCTTAATCTAACCCCCAATGCCAAGACTCTTTTACTTAACAGGGTACCATTTTCAGGTTCCAGGGATGAGGACTTGGTATATTTGGGTGGCCATTATTCAGTTTCCCAGGGACTCCAGAATCTTTGCATACAATTTCGGGAAGACCACGGACCCCAGGAAGGGGCATCTGCTCCGGACCTGTTTGACCACAGATAATGCTATGAACAGAAACACTGGAGGGAGGTCCATTTATTTATTCACCACCCTCCCTGCATCCTCTCAGAATTAACTGCAGCGCAGGCTAAAAATACGAAGCGCAAAACCACGCCCGGCTCTAGTCCCAGGGAACGAGAATCCCCCAGATACGCGGCCCAGGAATCTGCATTTCTAACAAGCGCCCTCCCCCCATCCCCCAATAATTCTCATGCAGCCAGCCTTGCACCCGTACGTGAGTACTGGTGAAGAGCCTGGATGCCTGAGGACCTTTTCACTGTTCAATGGACACACTACCACCTTCTTCACAGTGAAAGAATTGGGCGAGCCGCTTTGCACCGAGATCGCGCTAATGCTCCTTTCTCCCCCCCCCCCATACAAAGGTGAACTACTTTTACTGTTGATTTGATTTCGATCCCGCTCGGTGTTTAATGCATCCGGCCCCGAGGCGCGGAGTTGAGCCCGGGGAGAGAGAGCGAGAAGAGAAGAGTCTCGAACTCTTCCAGTCCAGGCAAGCGAGCTGCACTTGACGCGCGGCGGGCCGGCGGCCCCCCTCTCCGCTCCCCCCTCCCCGCCGCCCCCGCAGGCGTGCATTTGCATCCGGCTGGAGACCGCGCGGGAGCCCGCCCCCGCGCCCCGCTGATTGGCCGCGCCGGCCCGCTCGTCACGCTCTTTTGTCTCAGTGGGCAGAGGATAAAAGCCGCGGCGGCTGCCGTGGGAACCGCGCTGTCTGGACTCGGCCCCCCCCGCGCTGGGAGGTCGTGCGGAGCCGCTCGGCCGGCAGCTCCCGGTCGCTGGGCGGCCGAGGCCGAGTCCGTCCCTTCTCCCCCTGCGGGGCCGCGGAGGCCGGAAGGCGGCATCCGCAGTGGGCAAGGCTCGAGCACAGGTAAAGAAAGGGGGCGCGGAGAGAGGAGGGGAACCCCCGCCAGTCCTGGGCGGCTCCCCGCTCGGGGAATCGAGGACTGCGAGGGTTGAGAGCACTCCCGCGGGCGCCGATGGAGGAGGTGGGGTGCCGCTGGATGCTGCCTAACGGGGAGGATTTGCCTGGATTGGGGGGGGGGCGTTTTCGGGGTAGGGGGGAGGAACGCAAGCTGTCTGCCTTGAACCCCCTTCGCATCTCCTCGTCTCCTCTGGAGAGGAGTATATGGGTGTGCGTGTCCCACTCCTATTCCGTCTCCGTGGCAGGCCATCAAAGCCGAATCCGAACTTGAATTCTGCGCGGCCGATTGCAGAGCTGGTAGGCCGACGATTTCCCGGGGGAAATGTCCTGGGGCCGGGGTCGCTTTGGCTCGTAGCCAGAAGGTGGGAGAGGAATTTTCCGCCTGCCGACAGCGGAGGCGGAGGCGGCGGCGGGGCGCGGGTGGGGGGGGGGACGGCGGCGGCGGGGGTGGAGCGGGGAGGGAGGGAGCGGGATGAGGGATGAGGCTGCTCCTGACCCTTGCCTGCCCTGCCCTCCGCGGCGGCGCAGTCTGGACGCCCCGAGGTCCCGGATCGGCGACCCCCCGGTGGACGGAGATCGGCCGGAGCCCGGAGACGAGCTCTCCCACGGAGGCCACCAGTTGCAGACGCTGGGAGTGAAATAAAGGCGCGCGCGCGCCTGTTCCTGGGCTCCGGTAAGAATCTGCGAAATAACGGGGGAGGGGGGAGCTTTGAGAAGGGGGTGTGGTTGGGACCTGAGACCCGGAGGTCGATGAGACCTTATTTATTCCTACAAATCTGTGACCACTGTGCTCTATTTTGAGAGCCCAAAGCAGCTTCCATTACACTATTACACTTCGAATTAGAAGCAACAGTTGCCCTCCCTGCTGGACGAGTGGCGGGAGGGGATGGATGTGGCTGGAAAAAGCACCCTGCTAACAACGGAGACACCGGCTGGCTCGGCGAGCTTGTAATGGCCAGTCTCCTAGAAGATATTTTTAGGGCAGTGGGCAGATGTAAAATGTACTGCCGGACATTCAGGAAGGGGGAGAACGCCACTGCAGCCAGTCCCCTTATTAACTGCTCCCCGTTTTTGTTTTTCTTTTTTACAGCCCCTACTGAGACAGGAGGAAGGCAGAGTCCCCCCAGCGCGCCTGCAGATCAGGCTTTTCCAGAAAGCCTGAGCATCTCGTTATTCTCGGGTCCCCCCCTCCCCAACCATCGACGTCAGTCATGGCCAGCATCATTGCGCGCATGGCTAACTGCCGGCGGCAGAACGCACCGTTGCCGCCCTGGGCCCATTCTATGCTGAGGTCCCTGGGGAGAAGTCTCGGTCCTTTAATGGCCACCCTGGCCGAGAGAAACCTGAAGGTGTTCTCGGGGAGGGTGGGGCCAGCGCAGGGGGAAGAAACCTTTGAAAACTGGCTGATCCAAGTCAATGGGGCCCTGCCCGAGTGGAATATGCCCGAGGAGGAAAAGCTCCAGCGCCTGCTGAAAACCTTGCGAGGCCCCGCCCGGGAGGTCATGCTTTTGCTCCAGGCGGCCAACCCCAATCTGAGCGTGGCGGATTTCTTGCGCGCGATGAAATTGGTGTTTGGAGAATCTGAGAGCAGTGTGTCCGCTCATGGTAAATTTTTTAACACCCTGCAGGCACAGGGGGAGAAAGCCTCCCTTTACGTGATCCGTCTAGAGGTGCAGCTCCAGAACGCTATTCAGGCAGGGATCATAGCTCAGAAAGACGCCAACCAGACCCGCCTGCACCAGCTCCTTTTAGGGGCTGAGCTGAACGGGGACCTGCGCTCTAGGCTGAAGCACCTTCTCAGGGTGTATGCAAATGAGCAGGAGCGGCTCCCCGATTTCCTAGAGTTAATCAAGATGATCAGGGAGGAAGAGGATTGGGATGGCACTTTTACTAGGCAGAAACGGCCCAAAAGGTCCGAGTCCATGGTGGAGAGGGCCACCAGCCCCGTGGCCTTTCAGGGCTCCCCTCCGATAGTGGTGGACAGTGAAGACAGCAACGTGATAGAGATAGATGATGTCCTTGATGACTCCGATGAGGACGTGATCCTGGTGGAGTCTCAGGACCCTATGCCATCCTCCTCAGCTTCTCCTGTCCCCAGGGCCAGACCACAGGAGCAAGTGTTAGTCATTGATTCCCCCAGCAGCTCCCCGCCTCAGTCTCCCTCCACCAGTGGGGTTTCTGGGCATAAGAACGATGGTTCTGGGAATCCGCGGCGAGCCAGGAAGCGAAAACGCGTGCTCCGCTGTTCATATTGTGGCTTGGAGGGCCACTCGAAGGAAACCTGTGACAACGAGAGCAACAGCACCCAGGTGTTTGAGAATCTCATCATCACCCTGCAGGAGCTGACCCATACGGAGGAGGAGAGGCCGAGAGGGGCCCCTGGCGAGCCAAATGACCCTTCTGAGCCGCAGTGAGGCGGTAGCCCCCATCCCTGAGTGAACCCTAACCCAGGCTCAGCGTCCAGCAATGGGATGACTGGGGAGGGGCGCTTCCAACTGCATGAATCCACAAAGCAGCTTTCTTTGCGGAGCGGAGCAGAGTAGGAAGGGGCTTGGATACCGGCTCAGTGGAGGGAGACAGCCTGACCTCCGCGCTTGCTTCCCCACTCCCCTCTCTGCTGCCTAAGGGTCTGTTTCCTTTGTGTGCCCATTTCCTTGATGGCTTTATTCTCTGTGAAAGTGGCATCATTCATCGTTAAATCTCCAAACAATAAAGAAAAGTACAAAACAGTGAAGTACCAGTGACCCCAAACCCTCCACCCCGATCTCACCATTGTCAACCCTTTGGCGAAAGCCCCTTCTAGGTATTTCCCTCTACCTGCGCCCCCAGATAGATCTATGCATAGATAAAAGTGCTCAAATACAAGTGCTGTTCTATAGTCTGTATTTTTTCACCAAACAATAAATGTCGTGGGCTTCTTTCCATGTCAATAAATATATATCAGCATCTATTTTTAACGTCTCTGTGTTATTATTTTCGGAAAAGGTAAAGGAAAAAGGAACAAGAGGAATAGAGTGAAAAGCTACAAAGGGGTGGGGTTGTACCCCGAGGTGGGGTTTTTATCAACCTCGATTTGTAGATGTGGGATAGGGAAGAAGAAACGGGCTGAAATAGACAGAGCCCCTTGCCCCAACTGGCCTGCCCCGCGGGTCACGTAGCCAGATTATGGCGTCCGCTTGTTGACCGCCGCAATGCTTTCTCCTCTGCTGGATCCAAAGGAGTCCGATGGAGGAGGAGTCTGGTGCTGAGGTAATAGCCCCCAAAGGGGGATTCCAGGAACACCGTTCCTGCTCACGGTGGGGAAGAGGAGGAGGAAGGAATCCTCCTCCAGGTGGATTCCTTGGATTGCTATTGCTGCTGCTGCTTGTGGACATCCCAGTCACAATGTCACAACGTGTCGCAACGGTCACAATGTGCAATCTCTCCTGTGGCCTGACACCACCCTCTCCTCACTCCCCAGTCAAGGAAAGGAGAGAGCCACTCCTCCTGGGAGCCCAGCTGGCGGGCTCAGCTCCTGATGGCGCTGGAGCCTCCCCCCATAAGCCCTGAAGTGACCTGCTGGAGGACACAGGTGCCCGAGGACTCCAAGCCAACCCCTCCCCACCCCAAGAATTGAGACTAGCTGGGGAGGGATGACAAGCCATCTAGTCGCCCAGAGGCACCCGAAGGAACCTGGGGTTCGGGATCCCCACCCCGCATTTCAGTCAAGGGGAGGGCATTCGTGGGGAACACAGAGAAAAGGCGGACCTTCCAGGAACCTGCCCTGTCCCATCTCCGGACCTCATTTTGGAGGCTGATAAAAGAGCATGCCTGTGGCCACAGCCCCCCGAGGGTCCCTGTGTCTTGTGTAGGTGCGCGTGGCCCTATTTCTGCGAGCGGGACAAGGCTGGGGGTGGGGGGTGCTTGCATTTAGGGCAGGGTGCGGAGAGGGAGCTGAATGCGCAGCCCTGGGGGGGGGGGTTCGTCGTGCGGCGAGGAGAGCTTAGCGCAAGCAGCAGTGGCAGCGGGGAGCGTCGGGGCGTCCAGGGAGAAGCACAGGGTTGTTTGGGGAAGCGGAGCGCGGGTGAGGACGCGATGACTGGGGAGACACACGGAGATCCGCAGCCACACGAAGCCTGGGAGGAATCGCAGAGTCCAGGGGATCGTACAGAACTCCGGGCTGTGTTGTCCCGGGAGCGGCGGAGGGTGAGGGGCTCAGGGAGAGACACGGGGGTTTTAGGCTAGCAGTCGGTGACAACTCAGTAGGGACGAAGCGGTGCAGGCCGAGGCCCCCCACCCCCCCAAGGGAGCAGGAGAAGCCAGGACAGCCTTCCTTGGATGACCTCACAAGCTGACTCTAAAACCCCCGCAGTCCCGGGCCAGGGGTGGGGGGCACATTCACCTCTCGGTGGGGATGGCGGTGAGGGTTGGAGGCTCCACCTCTTGTGCTCTGCCATCACCCCTCCTCCACTCCCAGCACCCCGAATTTGCCTTAAGCCTCAGCCTTCTGTCTTAACCCTCACGGCCAGAAGGAGACTGGGTGGGCCTCTCGGCTTCAGATCATTTAGCTGACAACCGACCAGGACAGGGACACAGCTTGGATCCCTCTGGGGCCCCTCTGGGACCCCGAAAGCCGCCCTCATCTCTCCTGAGCCAAAGGGGACCCCTCCCCCACCCCAGGCAAGCAGCAACTCCACTCAGGCCCCCAAAGCCACAGGGGCTCCCAACACTTGAGCGTTTATGTAGATTTTCACCCCTAATTCCTTTCTATGTCTCCCTAAATTTCCCCTTGGGAGGTAGCTACCTCCCTCATCTAGTCTAGATTAGAAGAGCAGTCCACTTCCCGATCGTTTTTTCTCAATTTTACTCTAGGAACACTTACCCAATATTTGTCCAAAGACGCGGTTTAGGCTGCCATAATTTCCTTGTGGCACCAGGTAGAATAGAAAGATGGAGTGAAACATCGGTAAGTTCTGTCCATTTCCTACCCTCCTTTTCACTGGAGTGAGTTTGGGGGTTCAGTATAGACCATGGTATTGAAACCCTGCTCTGTGATCCATTCCTTTCTTCCCCTCCCCTTCCCTCCCCTCTGCTGTGTAAATTTGAGATTGTCTAAATTTTTATTTCACCAACCGGATGTAACCTGACATTTTTTTTTTTTTTTTGTTTCTCTTGAAAGAAAAGAAAAGAAATACGCATTTTCCCTAATTAGAAGACATGGAACTCACACCTGGGCATTCCGATCAGATTAATGGAGTTAGTCTAAAAGGGGCTTCACTGAAAGCTACATGTGAATTTGCAATGACAGGGATGGAACTGGAGGGTATTATGCTAAGCGAAACAAGTCAATCAAAGAAAGACAAATACCGCGTGATTCACTCAACCGTGGAATTTAAGAAACAAAACAAATGAGCAAAGGGGGAAAAGAGAGAGAGAGAGAGGCAGACCAAGAAACAGACTGAGCTCTAGAGAACACACTGATGGTTACCAGAGGGGAA
Source organism: Potos flavus (assembly GCA_028534135.1). Taxonomy (NCBI): domain Eukaryota; kingdom Metazoa; phylum Chordata; class Mammalia; order Carnivora; family Procyonidae; genus Potos; species Potos flavus. Next base: position 26,238,353 of record CM052901.1, on the reverse strand, counting down.
GGGGGTGGGGGGATGGAGGAAAGAGAGGATGGGGATCAAGGGGGGCACTTGGCATGATGAACACTGGGTGACGTATGGAAGTGTTGAATCACTCTATCGTACACCGGAAACTCCTTTAACACTGTATGTTCCCTCACTGGAATTTAAATAAAAAACTTAAAAAAATATAAAGCTATAGGCTGATTTTCTTCCTTTCTGCCTTTATTCTCATCGGTCGCTAAGAGATGAAAATTGCTCTTTTGTCATGTCGGAAGAAACTGGCCTCTCTGAGTGCCCTTTTGTGTTAGATCTCCCTCCTTCCTGGTATTCTCTCCCCCTCGGTTTCCATGACACCCCTCTCTCCTAGTTCCCCCCCTCCCTGATCTGGTTGGTGCCGCTGCTCAGTCTCCTTGGCTGAATCTCCTTCCTCTCCTCTTGATCCCTCCACGTAATAAAAATAAAAAAAATCCTTACACAAATGTGATTTATGACGAGCTTATTGTGGGCTGGGCAGCCTGTACCAAAGTCCCTTAAATGCATTATTAGCTCTTTTAATCCTCTTATTAACCCCCTGAAAATAGGCATTACCACGAGCACACATTTCAGAGGAGGAAAAGGGCGGGGAAGTTAAGAAACTTGCCTAGGGGTCCAGCAGCTAGTTGGGTGGGGAGTAGCCGAGGTCAGACTCCCGGGTGAGAAGGGGCGAGGGCTTTACGGCTGGAGTCTCAATCATCTGAGTAAACTGAGGTTTGTCTGATGGGCACAGGGCTGGTGGGTCGCTCGTAGGCTCTCAAGAACCACCAGCTGCTATTTCTCTGCTAGAATGCATTACTCTGCCATGGAAGGGAAGACAGGGACTAATGAGAGGCTCTCCAGGCCATGCAGACGGGCCTTATTTAGTGTTCTTCTGACAATGTGACAGTCAGGTGGATTCAGAAAGGCCTGAGAGTTTAGTGGTGGTGGTGATGCCGATGGTGAGGACGATGACGATGATGAGGATATAGGGTGAGAAGAGAACACTTGTTAAATGCTGAGGTGGCTCACTCCTTGTTTTCTGTGTCCCCAAGGAATGTCTTCTTCCTCCACCGTCCTTTCGTCCTTTCGGAGAGCCTAAGACCACCTAAGCCACTCCCCTGAGTAACAGATGGGGGCGAGGGGAGCTCATCTCAGACGGACACAGAGTCTCCCCAGTGTGTGGCGGGAAGGGGACGTGACCGAGGTCTGAGGAGCCCCTTATGATCCAGGTAACCTTGAAATCCTGGGATGTCAGGAGCAGCATAAAAGGGAGCAGAAAAGAGTGGGGCTGGGTCTCCTGCCTCCTGCTGACAGGGCGTATGGCTCTCTGGCTGCAGCTTCTCATCTCAGGACAGAACTCCCAGCTTCTTACGGTCCCTCACAAACACTCCTTCAGATACGCGCTGCGTTCACTGCCCCATTTTATAGACCAGAACGTCGAGGCACCCCCAGTTCTAGTAACTTGCCTAATAAGATCAGACAGCGGATAAGGGCTGGAGCTGGAACTGAGCGTCAGATCTGCCCCTCGTCCCAGCCAGGAGTCTTTCCTCAGCTGTAGGAGTCGTTCTTATGGGTACAAATGGTCTCGTCATTCTACTGGCTGCATCCCGAGTTGGGATTTCTAAACTGTCATACTCGCGATGTAAAGTCTGCCCAGCAAGGCCTCCGTCTCGATTTCTTTTATTGACCGAGACGGAAAAAAAAAAAGGATCAGTTTAGGAAACTTCCTTCTCAGAGTCTGAAACCGTCTTATCCTCGTATTTATTTTTATATCCAATTTCTGGGAGAAGATACTAAAAATAACGGACTGTTGGTAAGGATGTGGGCAAAGAGTCTCTTTCCAACACTGCTGGTAGGACTGAGAATTGACACATTCTTTCTGGAAGGCCGAGCGGGAAATGTATCAAAGGTTGACATATGAAAAGCTCTGAATCCAGCAGCTTAACTTCCTGAAGTTCATGCTAAGAAAATAATTGAACAAGTGTAAAAACGCTTTATGAACAAAGATGTTTACCCTCGCTTTCTTGGGTCATAGTGGAAAGCTGCGAACAACTTGGAAAACCACGAGTAAGGTTTGGCTGAATAAAGTAGACTCCGCGCTTGGAAGGGAATGCGATGCTTCCAGAACTCTGGGCGTGCCTTCACATGACTGGGCCTCCCCAGACAAATGAAGTGTGGCCCCTCTGGAAAAGGGTCTTCAAAGATCACCAGTCTACCAGGCCCTCTGTGTCATCTTTGACTCCCAACGTGCTGTCCCATCGGCCCGGCGCTCCTTTTGACCCTTGTCGAACTTCTGGAATCATCTTCCCCGGCAATCTCTTGGACCAGCTTTCCCTGACTCCACTCGACGTCATTCTTTATATCTCAGGTAGTACTTATTATTTTTTTCAGTTTAAATTCAATTAGCCAACATATAGTGTATCGCTCGTTTCAGGGTAGCGTTCAGTAATTCATCAGTTGCATATCACGCCCAGGGCTCGGCACATCACGTGCCCTCCTTAATGCCCGTCGCCCAGTTACCCCGCGCCTCCTCCAGCGACCCTCCGGCAGCCCTCAGTTTGCTTCCTAGAGTTGAGAGTCAGTACTTCTCATTTTGTCGTAATTGCTTATATCTGTCCTCCCCTCTGGGCTTATAACCCCCATACCTTGCAGCGCCCTTTGGATATTTCGGTGCAGAACCCAGGCACACCCACACCAAGCGTGTTGGCTCTGGCGGTTGTCACTGTCTCTCCAGATGTCCCTGTGCCTTGACCCCTCACCACGTTCCAGTTTTTGCTCGAATGGTGCCTTCCCGTGAGGCTGATCCCGAGCAGCCCATGAGAAATGGCTCGCCTGGCCACCAGCACCCCCACACCCCTTCCCTGCTTTATTTTTCCATCGCATGCCTCTCTTCTAGGCTACCTAACTTACTGATGTATTATATCGATTATTTATTCCTGTCTCTCCCCTCTGGAATATAAACTCAAGAGGGCAGATGTGTTAGTCGGCTGAGTTCACGGGCGCATCCCCAGCTCCTGGGACGCTGCCTGAAACCCCAGCCGGCTCTCATTATGGGTTTGCAGCTGGAATGAATGAGGGGCCCATCCGCTCTTCTGGAAGCCGCGCTGCTGGGGAGGAGATGCTCAGGGAGAGAACAGCGCACATGGACCCTCCATCCGCCTCTCATCGATGAGGTAAGAAACCTGGGAGACATTCTAGATCAATTGCTTGCTTCTCACTCTCGCGGGCTGTGGCTTATTAGTTGGACGACAGAAAGTGAGAGATAGGTTTCTTTGTAGCTTCATTGCTGTGATGTCATCAGACCTTAGGTTTAGGTGTTTCAAACTCCCGGTCACTCCGTGTGCACTTGTAAGTATTAAAAGTGACTGCCTTGGGGTGCCTGGGTGGCTCCCTCGGTTAAGCGTCTGCCTTCGGCTCAGGTCATGATCCCAGGGTCCTGGGTTCGAGTCCCGCATGGGGCTCCTTGTTCAGTGGGGAGCCTGCTTTTCCCTCTGCCTGCTGCTCCCCCTGCTTGTGCTCTCTCTCTCTGACAAATAAATAAATAAATAAAATCTTTAAAAAATTAAGAAAAAAAGCAACTGCCTTGTAAAAGATGACTAGTTTGGGTACTGTTTGCTCTTAAAGAATCATCAAGAGTAATAACAATAACGATGAATATTATTTTCAATTGCTAGGTGTTGAACATGTCCACATTAGAGTAAGAATTATTAAGCTCATTTTAGAGCATATAAATGAGTCTCAGTAAGAGATAGCAACAGGATAAGGTGATATAGCAGTAAACAGACGGTAAGCCTGGCACCAAAGTCTGTGAACTTCCTATCATATATTTCAAGGCCAAGTACTAACATTACTGAGAAGAACTGCATTGCAGTGGAGTATTAGTTATTGGGGCAGGGGTAATAGGCAGATGCAAATATTTGACCATTTTCCTGTCTGTTAAACACAGGTCGAAGCTGTTTGAAAATTTGTAAGTAAAGGAAATTTTAGGGCGCCTGGGTGGCTCAGTCAGTTGAGCGACTGCCTTCAGCTCAGGTCATGACCCTAGAATCCCGGGACCAAGTCTCGCATCAGGGTCCCTGCTCAGCACGGGGTCTGCTTCTCCCTCTGAACTTCCCCTTCTTGTGCTCGCTCTCATTCTCTCTCTCTCTCTCTCAAATAAATAAATAAAAATAAAAAAGAAATTTTACTAGAGGGACACGATGAAGGTTGATTAAAAAAAATTTAATTTTTAAAAAAATTTTAAGTTGACTTACCTATTTTTTTTTTTTAGTAATCTCTACACCCAACGTGGGGCTCAAACTCACGCCCCCCCAGATCGAGTCACATGCTCTTCTGACTGTGCCCGCCAGGTGCCCTGATGAAGGTTGATTTTAAATATCCCGGATGAACTAAGATCTATTTTAGCTCAAGAAAACACAATTGAAAATAGAAGCTCTTTGGTATCGTTGATAGCTGACACTTAAGAGACAACATACAAACTTTCTCCTTTGCTGCCTGCCAGAATGTTTTGTACAACTATTTCATTTATTAAATAATTTTAGAGTTGTTCTAAGATTAGGATGTTCAGAATGACACAAAACTATGTAAAAGATTTTGTACGGTTAATATTTAAATAGCTATAAGAGTACACAGGAAGAGCAAAAAAAGCCAGAGGTAAGCACTGAACCTTTTGGCATATTTCTTTTAAAATGTTTTTGTAACTCTGTATGTGAGTGTAGATACATACACAATTTATTGAGATTATACTGTCTAGAGTTTTGCATATACATAGCTATCATTTTGGCTCTTTTTCTAATGATAAGTGTAATCATTTCAAGAGCAGAAATTAAAGGTCATTTGCAAAAAGAGGAGTAAGGGCAGGTCAAGTCTAAGCAAATATAAAAACACACAAAAAGCCTACAAGAAATAAACATGGTTGTTACTGGTCAACAAATCCGGAGTGTTGATTGTAATAAGTATGATTGTTTTCACAGGAAAAGCTAGAGAATTGGTGGAAACGTCTGAAAATAATGAGGGACATTAATATAAAATCTGAAAGATGGAGAAGAAAATGCTAAAACTCTCTGGGGCACTCAGTGAGAAGATTTGAATGGAAGAAGAGAACCCAAGTCCAACTACAGGATGGTGGGCACGGTGCCCTTGGAGAGAAAGAGATCACCATGAAACCACCCAGGTCCCAGCCACATCACAGGTCGGCCTCAGGATTACAGTGCAGGGAACTTTGGCCCAACTGGGCTTACCCTCATGTACCCTTAGAGTGAGAGCCATGGCGAGGAGAAGCTGGGGACCGTTGGAACACAGAGGGCCCTAGTCCAGGGGGTCAGGAATGGCTTCTCACTGGGGGTGATGTATAGACACCCCAGGACCAGTATCCTTCGCAACTGGGAGCTCAAAGAAAGGGATCAGAGCTTTAACCAATGTGAAATCTACAAAACCCACCTTCGCAGTCAGAGAGCCCCAGGCAGGAAGTTTAAGAGGCCTCAGAGGAGGATACTCATTTCAAGTGGAAGGTCTTGAACTACAGTGATGAGGTCTCAGCCGCCACGGGATCTCTGTGGGGCCTTCAAAGCTGTCAAAGGCTGAACTTCCCAGATATCACCAACACATCTGTTGATTTGACAAGGCTGAATGTATTCCTTACCTCGGTATGGGAGACCCCCACCTCACAAGGTTTGGGCAGTGTTTCAGGGAGGAAAGGAAGGATCGGAATTTATTAAGAAATGAAGGTTTTGGTTTAAGGCAGAGGGTCTTTCAGCACGGAGATTTGGGGCACCTGGGTGGCTCAGTCGGTTAAGCCTCTGCCTTCGGCTCAGGTCATGATCCCAGGGTCCTGGGATCTAGCCCCGTGTCAGGATCCCTGCTCGGCAGAGAGTCTGCTTCTCCCTCTCCCTCTGTCCCTCCCCACCACTCGTGCTCTCTCTCTCTCCCTCTGTCTCAAATAAATAAATAAAATCTTAAAAAAAAAAAAAAACAAACGAACACGGAGACTTGATTAGGATTGAATAAGGATCATGATGCCAACAGTCGAGGATTGGTGGAAGCATCAAGGGGAGGATTTTGAGGAAAGGGAAGGACTTCAGGGAGCAAACTGTTGATGCTTTCCATTGAAGTTCCTGTAATGAAGAGAGAGGAGAGTCCTGGAAAAGCTATGCAAATGAAGACAGTGGACTAGCGAAGCCTTGGGTATATAGACAGTAAGGTTTGGCTTTATTCCTCAGTGTCCAGGCTGAGTGTGGCAAGAGACTGTTTTCACTCTCATATACTTAACATTTTTATGAATAATTCCCCTTAGGTATGTGTTTATTTTGTGGTGTCAAAGTCCTTTCGTTTCCCTGAATCCTGAGAAAAGATGAGCCCCACTCTTAGGTAGTTTGCTAAGTAAGCCCTGAGAAACAAATTATATAACTAGCTTTAACCAGTCTGCTAAATCTGTTAGTTGTGTTAAAAAGCAAAATTCAACTGAATCAATTTAAAAGATGTTATTGGCTTTATTTAAGGTTTCATGAATTGGGCGGCATTCCACCTAGCAGACAGAAAGAGGCTCAGAGATGCCGTACAAGATGAAAGACTTTTGCATACTGAAGGGAGTGGGAACGAGGAAGATACTAGCAAAAAGTGAGTTGGTTGTGGTGAGGTCACTTTCCTTTAGGTTACTTCACTAATACTGACCTGGTAATTCCTGATTAACTGCTTTAGGATTCCATTTCTGGGAGAGGTGGAAACCGATATTAGGTCTGGGTTTGGTGACCTGGGGCTTAGCATAAGTGACTCCATTTTGAGTTAGCTGTCTTATTTTTAACAGGTGGATTATTTTATTTAATCCTCACAAACACCTTGTTAAGTAGGTGCTATTATTATCCCTATTTTATAAAGAAGGAAACTGAGGCTCAGGGAGGTCATAAATAGCTCACATTCACGCACCCTTTTGAAAGTACTTTTTTTCCAGGCACATTAAGAAAAACCCACCTCCAACAAAAGTGCCATTTTTTTAAAGATTTTATTTATTTATTTATTTGACACGGAGAGAGCCCGAGCAGGGGGAGCAGCAGAGGGAGAGGGAGAAGCAGGCTCTCTGCTGAGCAGGGAGCCGATGGGGGGGCTAGATCCCAGAACCCCGGGATCATGACCCCAGCCGAAGGCAGACGACTAACCGCATCAGCCACCCAGGCGCCCCCAAAACTGCCTTATTCTGTTCCACTTTTGCAGGAGGGGGCCGGGATCAAGGTGCAAGATAATTATGGGGTGGATCTGCGCTCTTTGGGGTCCCTGGAGAGAAGGAGGCCAGGATGGGAGGCAAAGGCCTCGGGCGACCCCAGTTTGGGTCTGGGTGGGCTCCCCTGGGCGGCCGTGCCCCCCGCCCCCCTTGGCAGCCTTCACCTGGGCTGCCTGGTGCACCGGAAGCAGGCCCGCGCCCGCGCCGCCGCCGTGCCCGCCGCTGGCCGCCAGGGGGCGCTGCGACACAAGCGCCGGGCGCCGAGGGGCGGCGGCCACGTGACCCGGGAGCAGCGCGCGGGGTCCTGGGGTCCGCGGGGGTGGCCCCCACCCGCTGCGGGCGTGCTCGGCTGCTCACCCCCCGCCCCCTCCATCTCCTTCTTCCGCTCTGCGGCGGCGACAGCGACTCAAGTCCGGGCTGCCTGACCTGTAACCTCCCGGCGACCCTGCCGAGCAGCCGCGTGAGTTTCCCGGGCGCCCGGAGGAGACCCTTCGCTCTGGCTCTGTGGCAGTTTCGGCCCTTCCCGCAAAGCAGAGGGTGGGGGGGACTCGGGACCACGCTTTCCTAACTCGGAGAGGCGCTGTCACATCCCGTCGTCCTCGTGGAGGGACGTGCTGTTCCCAGGGGGACCCCGTGAGAGTGCGCCGAGCTCGGGGAGCGGGGTTGGTGGGGGGTAGTTTGGATCATTCTGGCAGGACCTCCTTGCCCAGTAGGCACTGACCAAATTACCCTCCACCCCTACCCCAAATCACCATTTTCCCGGATGTGCTCTAATTGGAACCTTCACTTGGTTGTGCACCGGGCTTGAGAGTTTCAAGAGGGGAATCTCTTACCTGCCTACGTTCCTTACTTGGAGTAGGGGCCTTAGGCTCGCTCTACACTTAGCCCGGCAAAGCGGCCACGGATGGCCCAGATTACACACTTGGGTCATCTCGCCGGAAGTGCCTCGTGCACCTTAAGACGTCTCACAATTGCACACACACACACAGATGCTGACTTTGATGTGTCTGTCCGTACAACCCTCAGAAACTTCGTTCACCACCATTCTCACCAGGTCTTCTAACGCGGCTAGTCCAGCTGGGAAAAAAAAAAGGCTAATTTAGAGAGAAACTAAATAATGGGATACATTGAGGGATTTTAAAGAGCCTTACACTTTGCATACGGTAAAATTCACTCATTTTAAGCGGGCGGTTCTTTTTAGTAAATTGGCGGAGCTGTGCACCCATCACCGAAATCAGGTGTGAGCGTATTTTGGCCCCCCCCCCCCCCCCCGGCCCCCTCGCAAATTCCCATAAAACCGCAGTTAATCTCTCCTCGGACCTCTAGCCCTAAGCAACCATATATCTGTCTTTTGTCTCTATACGGTTGCTTTTTCTGGACAGTTCATATGAATGGAAGCCTACACTTTTGCAACTGGCTTCTTTCACTTAGCTTGATGTTTTCCAGTTTCATGAATGTTGTAGCCTGTGTCCATATGTCATTCCTTTCTATAGCTGAATAATATTCCATGGTATGGATATACCGCTTTATGGATATACCCCATTTGTTGATCCATTTATCAGTTGATGGACATTTGGTTTGCTTTCTTTTTTTTTTTTTTTTGGTTATTAAGAGTAATATTAAGAGTAATCCAGTAATTGGGAACATTTGTGTGGACATATGTTTTCAATTCTTTTGATTTCACTGCCCTTTGCTGGCGCTCCCTTGGCTCCCTTAGCCAATTTCTATCCGAACTCTTAACACACTGCCTGGTAAGCTTGAATTCATTCTCTGTCCCTCCACTAGAGAAGGCAAGGACCATGTTCTCTCGTTCCCTGCTTTATGGGTGGAATTTCTGCATCAGAGGGCAACTGTATGTTTCACTTTTTCAGGAACTTGCAGACTCTTCCAGAGTGGCTGCACCATTTAAGATTGCCATTGGTAAATGTATGAAGTTTCCAATTTCTCCATATCCTCGCCAACGCTTATATTTGGTCTTTTTGTTTGGTATCTCCTTGTGATGTTAATTTGCCTAGACTGAGTGGTATTTGGTTAATTAGTTTCACTTCACTTGAATGACTAGCTTTTTAAATATTATAAAATCTAGTTGCTGAAATGAATAATGCATAGCCCGTCCATGCAAGGAACTCATGGCTCCAAGAGGGAGACAGAAAAACATAATTATAGTACAGTGTGTTAAGTGCTCCGATGGAATTGAGCACAGGATGTTGTGGGGGGGGGGCAGAGAAGAGGGACCCTAAACTCAGTTGGGAGGATGGAGGAAAGTATTGGAGAAGTCTTTTCTAGAAGGGGCTTTAATGTACCTCTGGTTTTCTTTCTTGTATTTTTATCAAAATTATACACATACGTAGTTTTAAAAGTCAAGTAGTTCCACAAGTTTTTTTTTTTTTAAAGAAAGGAGTCCCCAGCTTTTCTCCCCATTCCCTGCTCCCCCCAAAGCAATCAGTTTCTATTCTGTTAACTCTTTGGCTGCTTATTTCTCTCTCTTTAAATAGCATAGCATGTTTTTTTTCTTTTTTAAAGATTTTATTTATTTATTTGACAGAGAGAGAGGTCACAAGCAGGCAGAGAGGCAGGCAGAGAGAGAGAGGGGGAAGCAGGCTCCTCGCTGAGCAGAGAGCCCGATGCGGGGCTCGATCCCAGGACCCTGAGATCATGACCTGAGCCGAAGGTAGAGGCTTTAACCCACTGAGCCACCCAGGTGCCCCTAGCATAGCATGTTTTTATTTGAGAAAAAAATAGCCCTGACATAGGCCAATTACCATCTTCAATTGCACTGATTTCTAAGTTGGTCAGCCCCATTAAATATTAACACATGGTTAATTATGAAAGCCACAGTCACAATGCAGCCTACCTTCTTGCAAATTAAACGAAAGAAGACAGGCATTTCCAACAGTTAGGTACTGAAGAAGACAAGATAATGCATTTTAAGGGACCGGCTAAGGAGTTTTCCTTATTGGTACTGGTACCATATAACTTCAATAAGCCGGAACCCAATTATAACTTAATTAACAAGGATGTTATTTTCACTCAAACACAAAGAAAAAGCCAAATCACGGATAAGCAGCATAGCATAGGACAGAGGCTGGCAAACTATGACCTGCAAGCTAAGAATGTTTTATCAGATGAAACTTTACAATCAGCGGATTGTGGGGAACGCTAACTTTCAACCACAATTAAACAAAATATTATTCTTCTATTCCATTTTTTTCACTAGAAGACCTGTATTACAAAACCTTGTAGTCGATTATTGTATTTCTGTCATTATATTTTATTATGAAGCCTAAAAGATTTATTTTCTGTCCTTCACAGAAGTTTGGCAACTCTCGGTTTAACAGAATAAACAGAAATGGAAAGCGATTGCCACGTACTTGCTGGGTGACCTTGGGAAGTCACTTCACTTCTCTGGTCCTGATTTCGTTATGTATAAAATGGAGATAAAGGGTGATGGGTGGAGGAGATAAGCTCTAGGGTGAAACCCCCCCTTCCCCTAAGTTTTATATTAATTAGTTAGTTATGTAAACATCTCTTGAGCTACCGCCGGATACCAGGAACTGTTAAAGGCATTGGGGATAGAGCAGGAAACAAAATCCCCGTCCCGAAAGAGGACACTATTCTACATGGAGAGACTAAAGATGCAAAGTGCGGTCTGAGATTGGATTCTGATTGGAGCGAGCCAGCTTTATCGGACATTCGGGGGGAAAGTAGGGAAATTGGAATATGGTTGGGTATTCGACGAGATGAAAATTTATTAGCGTGCAACAGTGGAGGTGGCCGACTGATAAAAAACAGCCACAAAGCATTACGTGCCCATATTATCTCATTTTGGTAGAAAGTACAGATATGTATTACGTAAACTTAGAAGAAGATCTGGAAGCATATGCACTAAGCTCTTTTTTTTTTAAAGATTTATTTATTAATTTGACAGAGAGAGATCACAAGTAGGCAGAGAGGCAGGCAAAGAGAGAGGGGGAAGCAGGCTCCCTGCTGAGCAGAGAGCCTGATGCAGGGCTCGATCCCAGGACCCTGAGATCCTGACCCGAGCTGAAGGCAGAGGCTTAACCCACTGAGCCACCCAGGCGCCCCGTAAGCTCTTTTTTTTTTTTTTTAAAGATTTATTGAAGAGAGAGAAAGACAGCACGAGTGGGGGGGGAAGGGCGGTGGGAGAGGGAGAAGCAGACTCCCCACTGAGCAGGGAGCCCGACACGGACCTTGATTCTAGGACCCTGGGATCGTGACCTGAGCGGAAGGCTTAACCAATTGAGCCACCCAGGCGCCCCCTGTACTGAGCTCTTAATATGGCTAATTTCTGGGAGGTGGGAATATAATGTTTGTACTTTCTTATATTTGTTTCCTAATTTCCTGCAGGGAAACTACACTGCTTTTATAAAAATAAAAGATTCTGTCTAATTGAAAGAGAATCTCTCCCTTCGTGGAGTTTACATGCCAGGGTCAGGGTCTCTTGTAGTAACGTTGCCAAATCTGTCCCTTTTTTTTTTTTTTTTTTTTTTGGTGGGAAACATCTGTAAATGGAGACTGCTCTTTCCCCCTGCAGGTGACAAAGGAGGAAGGCTTTCTCTGTGAACTCGCCGAGAACTGATGCTGTTGGCATTTTCCTTGGAGTTTTCCTGGTGAGTAGAGCCTTCGTACAGCCAACGCTTTAGGAAAGGGTGAGATTTTGTGGGGCGGCTGAGCATTAAAAGAAATCACCGAGGCCAGTGTTGGCGGTGCCCGTTTGGGCACTGTCTAGGAGAGGACGTGCCCAGTCCCATCCCGGAGGCGGGTCTGTCTCTGTCGCATCCACGGACACAGCGCTGTGACGAAGCATTGGAATCTTGTAACTACTTCTCTTATTCTAGGCCGGGGCTCCGTAAACTCTGCCTCCTATTTTGGTCAATAAAGTCTGGCTGGAGCACAGCCACGCTGATTCGCTCATGAGCCCCCATCCCTGCCCTCGCCATGCACTGGCAGTGGGGAGCGGCGGCCTGGAGGCCACATATGACCCACAGGACTAAAAACGTTTACCGTCTGGCCCTTGAGAGAGAAAGCGTGGGGTCCCCAGGTGTTGCCTGCCCCCCCAGAACTGCCTCAGGAGGCTCGCCTATGGAGAGAATGGCCACTTCCCAGTTCAGCGAAAGAACTCTGATCTATAACCTTCATTCTGTCCTGAGCATTATCAGCGTGTGTGCCAGTGTTCCCAATGCCCCATGACTCGAGGTTACTCGTCGTCTTGGATTTCTTCCCCTGCAAAGTAGCGGCGAAGGCTTCTCTGAACCTCAGTGTTCTTGTCGGTCAAATGCGGATAATGCTAATAGCAGCCCCCTTGTATGGTGGTGTGGATCAAAGGCGTGCGTATCAGCTAGTCAGCGAATACTTGTGGAGGAAAGAAGGAACGCATGACACACAGGAAATTGTTTGGGTCGTCCTGGGGATTGTGAAGGTCTGCATCGGCCGTACCGACGGTCGCAGGGATTCACAGAGATCGTTCTGTTTGCTCTGTTTAGACGAGCAGCACGCTCTTCCTCCACTGGCCACCCCGACGGTAGCAGCCTTCATCTATCCTGTCAACACTTACTATCTGCTGTGCGCCCACGACTATGCTAGATATTAGGGACGTACAGGAATACACAGCGTCTCCGCCCTCGCGGAGATTACATCCTAGTGAGAAAGATGGGTCCACAAATAAACTGACACGTAATATATTACAGACCGTGATCGGTGATAAAGAAAATACACAGGCTAAATCACAGCCACTGAGATGGGCTCTTACCTGTCTTGTGATCAGGGATAGCTTCTTTACAGGGGTGACGTTTGAGATGAGGCTGGAGGAATGAGCCAACCACGAGAGGAGCTGGGGAAAGAATATTCTGGGCCAACGAAGAGTACGTGTGAAGGCTGAAAGCCGTCAAGGATTTGGCACGGTTGAGGACATGGAAGGAGGCGAAGGATGCTGGCAGGGTGAAGAGACTGGGCTCTTTCTAAGAAGAGAGGGAAGCTGCTTAATGATTCTAAGAAGGATATGAGGATCACGCTGTGCTTTTAAAAACTTAAAAAATATCTGTGTGGGGGAATGATGGCCCCACACATACTAATACCCAGAACCGTGACCACATGGCTTCGTATGACAGAAGGGACCCCACGTGTGTGACTAGGGATGGAAACCTGAAGAGAGTACCCTGGTGGGTCCAATAGGATGACAAGGGCCCTCGTAAGAGGAAGGCAGAAGGGGCAGAGTCAGAGGGAGGGAATGTGCTCATGGAAGCAGGGCTCCCTGTCAGAGCGATTTGAAGATAGAAGAAGGGGCCATAGCCAGGGAATATAGACTGCACACAGAGCCTGGAAAGACAGGGGAACAGCTTCTTCCTTACAGCCCCCCGAAAGGGGAACGCCTGGGTGGCTCAGTCGGTTAAGCGTCTGCCTTCGGCTTGGGTTATGATCCCGGGGTCCTGGGATCGAGTCCCGCATCGGGCTCCTTGTTCAGTGCGGAGCCTGCTTCTCCCTCTGCCCGCCGTTCCCCCTGCTCGTACACGCTCACTCTCTCTCTCTCTCTTTCCCTCACAAATAAATAAAATCCTTAAGAAAAAAAGCCCCCCATGCTGACGCCTGGACGTTTAGCCTTATGAATCTCAGTTTGGAGTTCTGACCTTAAAACTGTAATATCTTACATTTGTGGCATTTTGAGCCACTAAATTTGTGGTAATTTGTTACAGGAGCCACGGAAAACCTATGCTCCTTGTGTGGAAAGAGAAACCGAAAACTAATGAGATTAATGATTTACAGGGGTGGATGGGGACAGGGTTGAAAGGACTGGGAATGAGATAGAAGGGATGGGAACTTTTCTGAATTTACTTTTTTAAAAAGATTATTTATTTATTTGAGAGAGAGAGAGAGAGAAGAGCGTTCGAGAGAGAACATGAGTGTGGGGGGAGAGGCAGAGGCAGAGGGAGAAGCAGACTCCCCGCTGAGCAGGGAGCCCCACATGGGGCTCGATCCCAGGACCCTGGGATCACGACCTGAGCTGAAGGCAAATGCTTAGCTGACTGAGCCTTAACCCGCTGAGCCACCCACCCCTCCCCGCCTTTTGCCGGCACTTTAATCTTGGACTTCCAACCTCAAGAACGGTGAAAAATAGTTTCTACTGTTTAAGTCACCCATCCTGTGTTATCTAGTTCTGTTGGCCCGAGCAGACTAATGCACTAACTTCAGAAAAGAGTATTTTGACTTCGTATTCTCCAGTAGTGGTTCCCAAACTTCAGTATGCATCAGAGTGCCCTAGGGAGCTCGGGGGACTCTGGGAGATGGCCTCCCCCTCCAGCATATCTAATTGGGTAGGTCGAGGCTGGGGCTCCAGCATTTGCATCTCTAACAAGTTCCCAGATGAAGCTGATGCTGCTGGGAGCACACTCCGAGAACCGCCTAAAGACCGTTGGGCTGAAGACTAACCCCCCCACCCCCAAACGGAACATAAATCCCGTACTCTAGATAGTAGCTTTGTTTGCCCCAGGGATACGGGTTGGCGATTCTGAATCATTTTATATGTGCGCACCCACCCACCCAGAGACCGATACAGAAATAGAGGGGTTCGTAGATATGCGTCTTCTTCCTAGCTCTGTCTGCCGAGAAGGCCTGGAAGCAGCGACACCCCAAAACTAGGGAGCACTCAGATCTGGGTTTTAGAATACCATTCTCCAAATAAAAGGAACCAGAACTCTCGGAGAAATGGGCTGATTCCCAGGCTGGGGCAGGGAGACCAGAAGATGAGCCGGGAATGTCTTCTTCTGCCAGAAACTAAGACAGTGTCCATGGAATAATGGGGACATGCCAGGAGGATGCGGGAGTCACTTCGAAGGGGTTTCCAATGGTGAGCTCTGTGACAAGCAACAAGATAGTTAATGATAGTAATGGATCATAACCCAGAGAGTAAAATAAGAACCCACGAGTCCATGCGAATATAAAGAAATAACTGAGTAAATAAATAAACGAGGGAGAAGGCGAAGCATGTGGTTACAACAGCATTCCAATTAATAAAATGTAGGAAGAATAATGGGACCAGAAACTTCTTCGGCAAGTGCCGCGGTAATAACTATTTCAGGCCAGAACCATCCATGCGCCGAGAAGGACCCGCCATCAAATCTGTAGTGTTCTTGCCAACACACATAACCTAAATGGAGTCATGGCGAGCCATCAGATACACCCCAAACCAGCTAGTGTTTTTCAAAAGTATCATGGTGATGAAAGACCCGGAAGAGACCGAGGAACCGTTCCGGGTTAAAGGACTCAAAGAAGACATCTGTGATCCCCGACCCGAAAAAAGGACATTGGTGGGACAAATGGAGAAAATACAGTCTATCGATGATAGTATTGCGTGAACATTAATTTCTTGATTGGTAATACTGTACTGTGGTTATATAAGATGGTAATACTTGGGAAATCTGAGTAGGGTATAGGAGGACTCTTCGTACCAGTTTTGCAACTTTCTGGGGGGTAAGTCTATAATGTTTCAAAAGAAAAGTTGAAAGTAAAGTGACCTGAGCTGAAGGCAGACGCTTAACCCACTGAGCCACCCAGGCGCCCCCCCCCCCCAGTGTTGTGGATTCAGAATCCTCTGGTACGTAAGCTGGACAGTTTATCATGGGGTTCGCATTTTACCTTTGTTCCCCCCCCCCCATCGTTTTTAGTACTGTTCCTCTCATCCAAGAGAAAACAAGGAAAAGGGGGGGATTTCTTTGGTTCCTTCATGTGTTTACCTCTGCCAAGGACTTTC
The DNA here is from genome assembly GCA_028534135.1 of Potos flavus. Lineage (NCBI taxonomy): Eukaryota > Metazoa > Chordata > Mammalia > Carnivora > Procyonidae > Potos > Potos flavus. Next base: position 26,222,382 of record CM052901.1, on the reverse strand, counting down.
CTCTTGAGAATCTATCTGTGCTCTTTTCAAGGAGGGGTTTGCATTGTGCTGTCACCCAGATTGTGACCTTTGCAGAGCCCTGTTGGCCTGCTGTGCCCTTCCCTACATTTAGGCCTTTACCTGGAATGCTCTCTTACTAAAATTTTGTCTGTCTCTCAAGGCTCAGCTCCAGAACCACCCCCTCCAAGGTGTCTTCCTGGATTTACTCAGCCCAAAGCTATCCTTCTCTTTCCTGGGTAAGTCATAGCTCTTAGTTTATTCCTCTTATTTGGCCCCCGTTCCCTCATTCACAGCCGTATTCGTTGCTCTGTACTTATTTGTATGCATGACTTACATCCTATCCTCTACCAGATTAAAAATTCTTTGGGAGTGGGTACTTAGGTTGTTCAGCTTGCAGTGAATTATTTTTTTTCTCATTTTCAGTTGTAGAAAAATAAGTCATTTTCAACAGTAAAATAAGTTGATAAATTCCACCCCCACCCCCATGTACTTTGAATCTAATCTTTAGTTCCCCTTGTTTCTATAGAGGACTTTCTCTGTGAAATGTTGGAGTCACTTCCTTTGTCCCCAGGGGTCTGCTTTATAACTTAAAAGCCTGTTGCTCTAGGATTTTCTTTTCCATTGCTTGGGTGGAGTTGCTTCCACCAGGGGGCGCTCCTTACTACGTATAGATGCATTTCTTTTTTTCTTTCTTCCTTTTCTTTTTAAAAAAGATTTTATTTGTTTATTTGACAGAGAGAGAGAGAGATCACAAGTAGGCAGAGAAGCAGGCAGAGAGAGAGGGGGAAGCAGGCTCCCTACTGAGAAGAGAGCCCGATGCGGGGCTCGATCCCAGGACCTGATTAGACATGATCAGGACCTGAGCCAAAGGCAGAGGCTTTAACCCACTGAGCCACCCAGGCACCCCTATAGGTGCATTTCTTTAGGAGGCAAAAGAAAGGAGACTTCATCAGGTAAAATATCAAAGCAATGGAGAAACAAACAGTAGGAGATTGGAACCGAACATCTCCCGAGATGTGACTCGGTCCCAGCACTAGCTGGCTGCTCAAGTAGCGTGTCACTTGTTATACTGTGTTTCGTATGATTCTGGCCCACGTGTAAAGATTTCCCCCTTCGTAACCTGCTTCGTTTATTTCATCTACAAACATGTACTGAGAGTGTACTTTGTGTCAGGTGTTACCGTAGACCCCAAGGCTTCATCTGTGAACAAAACATGCCAAGTTCCCGACTCTTGAAGCTTATATTCATATGTGGGCCACAGATAATCAATCGAGATAAACACGTAAAATACATAGGATAGATAGGGCTAAATACCAAAGCGGAAAAAAACAACTCCGGGCTTTACGGGCCATTGTAAGAATCTTGACTTTTTCCTGGAGTGAGATGGGAAGGATCGGGGAATTTTGAGTAGAGCAGTGATGTGATTTGACATATTTTAAAAGGACTGCTCTAGTTGTGGTTTTGGATGCGAAGTTATCAGGGGACAAGCTCGGGCCAGGCTGATAGCTATGGAACCGGGGAGAAGTTGGGTTTGGGGGTCCATCTCGAAGGTAGAGCCAAGTGAATTTGCTCACAGATCAAATGGAGGGTGTCGGAGAGAGAGGAATGAAGGGAAACAGGGTCCCCATGTTGCATCACACCGGGAGCATTGACTAAATGTGGCTGGTGCTCTCTGGAGTTGCATAACAGAGTTTCTGTTCGGATGTTGCCAAGGTTTTTGTTCTGAGCAGCTGGAGGGATGGAGTTGCATTGGTAAAGACCGTGGGAAGAACGAGGTCGCAAGTATGTCAGAAGCTACATTTTGAAAGACATCGAAGACACAAATAAATGGAAAGCGGTTCCATGCTCAGGCACTGGGAGAATCGATGTCGTTAAAATGTCCGTACTCCCCAAAGCCATCTGTAGATCCAACGCAATCCTGACCGAAATTCCAATAGCACTTTTCAAAGAAACAGAGTGAAGAGTCCTAAAACTTGTATGGGGGTGCAGAAACCCCCACACAGCCAAAGCGATCTTGAGAGGGAAGAACAAAGCTGGAGGCATCATGCTCCCTGATTTCTATATCACTATATCCCAAAGCTAAAGTAATTTAAACAGTATGAAATTGGCATAAAAACAGACATATAGATCAATGGAAGAGGATCAAGAGCCCGGAAATAAACCCACGCCTATACGGTCAATAAATATATAGCAAAGGAGAGCAAGAATATACAGTGAGAAAAGGCTATCTCTTCAATGAATGGTGCTGAAAAAACTGGACAGTCACATGCAGAAGTATGAAAGTGGACCACTATCTTTGCACCATACACAAAAATTAACTCAAAATGGATTAAAGACTTGAATGCGAGACCTAAGACCATAAAACTCCTAGAAGAAAACACAGGTCATAAGCTCCTTGTCGTAGGTCTTGGTGACGAGTTTCTTGAATCTGGCACCAAAAACAAAAGCAATGAAAGCAAAAATAAGTAAGGGGGACGACATCACACTGAGAAGCTTCTGCACAGCAGAGGAAACCATTCACAAAATTAAAAGACAGTCTGCCGAATGGGACAAAATATTTACAAATCACGTATCTGATAAGGGGCTAATGTCCAAAATATATAAAGAACTCATCCAGCTCAGTAGCAAAAACCAATCTGATTAAAAATTGCCTTTAGATCTGAATGGACATTTTTCCAAAGAAGACATCCAGATGCACGACAGGTACTTGAAAAGATGCTCAACATCACTCATCATCAGGGAAATGCAAATCACAACCACAGTGAGCTATCACCTCATACCTATCAGAATGGCTAGTATTAAAAAGCAAGAAATAACAGGTATTGGTGAGGACGTGGAGAGAAGGGAACCCTTGTACATGGCTGGCTGGAATGCAAGTTGGTGCAGCCATTAGGGAAAACAGTATGGAGAGTCCTCAAAAAATTAAAACTACCGTATGAAGCAGCAAGTCCACTTTGGGGTATTTATCCAAAGAAAATGAAAACAGTAAATTGAAAAGATAGATGCACCCCATGTTCATTTCACCATTATTTACAATAGTCAAGATACGGAAACAACTGAGTGTCTATTGGTGGATGAATGGATAAAAAAATTTTTGTGTGTTTATATATATGTGCGTGTATGTATATATATACACATACACATATATATTGTAATATTATATATATTGCATGTACACATACATATACACACACGTATAAATATATGGAATATATATATACATATATATAAAATGGAATATTATTCAGCCATAGAAAAGAATAAAATCCTGCCATTTGTAACAACATGATTGGACCTTGAGGGCATCAAGGGCATGCTAAGTGAAAGAAGACAGGCAGAGAAAAATACCATATGATCTCATTTCTATATGAACTCTAAAAAAAAACAAAAACAAAAACAAAAAACAAAGAAAAACTAAGCTCATTGGGCACCTGGGTGGCTCAGTTGGTTAAGAGATTGCCTTTGGCTCAGGTCATGATCCCGGGGTCCTGGGATCGAGTCCTACATCGGGCTTCCCCTGCACTGCAGGGAGCCTGTTTCTTCTCCCTTTCCCTCTGCCTGCCACTCTCCTACTTGTGCTCTTTCTCTCTGTCAAATGAATGAATAAAGTCTTAAAAAAAAAAAAACTAAGTTCATCGACAGAGGGAACAGATTGGTGGTAGCCAGAGGCAGGGGGTGGGGCTGGAAGAAATGGGTAAAGTCGGGTGGTTTTTTTTTTTTTTAAGATTTTATTTATTTATTTGACACAGAGAAAGAGAGATCACAAGTAGGCAGAGAGGCAGGCAGAGAGAGAGAGGGAAACAGGCTCCCCGCTGAGCAGAGAGCCCAAAGCAGGGTGTGATCCCAGGACCCTGAGATCATGACCTGAGCCGAAGGCAGAGGCTTGAACCCACTGAGCCACCCAGGCGCCCCAGGAAATCATTTTTTTTTTTTTAAGATTTTATTTATTTGAGAGAGAGAGCAGAGAGAGACAGAGCATGAGCAGGGGAGAGCAGCAGAGGGAGAGGGAGAAACAGACTCTCCCGCTGAGCAGGGAGCCTGACGTGGGGCTCGATCCCAGGACCCTGCGATCATGACCTGAGCCAAAGGCAGACGCTTAACCAACTGAGCCACCCAGGTGCCCTGAACAGAGTTTTTAAAAATTTAAATAAATCGTTGAAAAGAAATACTGTGGGAAGAACAAGGTTGGAGGTATATCAGATGTTAACTTTTGGATATGTTGAATTCGAGATGCCAGTTAGACACTTAGTGTAGATACCGAGGAAGCTATAGGCTAGATGAGCCTGGCATTCATAGGAGTGGTCAGGGCTGGAGATGAACATATTTTAGTCGTAGGCATCTAGATAGTATTCAGAGCCCTGAGACGGATGGTAAGAAGACACCAGAAGACAATGAGAACAGTTAGAGAAGAGAAGGGGACCAAGGACCCAGCCCCGGGGCACTCACACATTTAAAGGTTAGCAGGACAATAAGGAACACGTGAAGGAGACTGGCAGGATATGGCCAGTAAGGCAGAAGGAAAACCAGAAGAGAGCGATGTCATGGAAGTCAAGCAAAGAAGGTGCTTCGGCGAAGAAGGAATGATCAAGTGTGGAAAGTATTTCTGGTTGGCCAAGCAAGAGGAGGGCTGAGAATTCTCGGTAGACTTTAGCAACCTCGGGGCCTTGATCAAAGCCATTTCAGTGGACAGAAGCTTGATGGGAGTGGATTCAAGAGAGAAGGGGGAGGAGAAAGATTGTCCACAGGGAATCTAGACAAGACTAAGGAAAGCCCTGGACAGCCTTTAATAAAACCGGACTTAGAACGTCTGTGCTTAGCAAAGGAGAGAGTGTCTCCACGTGTGGGAAACAGAATTGGAGCCATGAGATCTGGCCGTTGCAAGTTGCCCCCGTGGTAACTCCGGCCTCCTTTGCCAACCTCGGAGGATCTGGCTTCAGTTACGCTAAAATGGGCATGGGGACCCCCTTCCAGAAACTTTACCTATTGTACGGAAGGAAGAGGAAAAGAACTCCCCACACAGACGGTGAGGACGGCTAAGCCCCAGGGAGAGTTTGAACCCAGTGGGAAAACGGACACAAACATTCAGGCCGCGGTTCCACGAATTCTTTCCTCGTTCCCCGGTGAGAAGTCCCCTGAGTCGCAGAAGACGGCGTGGCACCGGGCTTGCTGCCTAGCTCCGGGTTTTGGCTGTGATGCCTTCGAAAACGCAGATGAGTTTTCCTGGTCTCCGTGCACCGTTCGGATTTGAATTTCTTTCCTCTTCTCCCGTCTTCGAGGCCCCGCTCAAGCGTCCCCTGTTGTGCGGAGCCTGCTCCGAGCTGCCTCTCAGGCAAGTCAGTGCCCAATACGGCCTCGTTCCTCGTCTCTCTTCTCAAGGCGGGGGGGGGGGGGGGGGGGGGGGGGGGGGGGG
>CM052901.1:26164561-26216872 GCA_028534135.1 Potos flavus | reverse complement strand
CTGATCACGGTTTTTGTATCCCTGCTTTGCCACTTATTCGCTTGTTAACCTATCAGTGCCTCGGCTTCCTCGACTGGAAAACGAGAAAGAAAATATGGGGCTGGGCGAGCCTGGTGGTGGGTATTGAGGAGGGCACATATTGCATGGAGCACTGGGGGTGGTGCATGAGCAGTGAATCTTGGAACACTGGAAAAATTAAATTAAATTAAAAAAAAATACGGGAAGTTAAATAGTTACTGAACGCTCAAGTGTTAAGTACACTTACTATTAATCTTATTGTTAAGTACACGATGTAATGAACACCTATGTTGTTTCGGGGACTGTGTTAGACTGTCGCGATGCAGAGAGGAATAAAGCTTGGTCCCCGCTCTCCAAAAATCTGTAGGGGAGCGCAGGGAGCAAGTGTGGGTGCATCAGCTTGTACAGAGACAAGTGGAGGAACATTCTCTCCCCCCCTTCACACGCTCCCTCCCCATGAACTTTCTGAAAAGGTTGGCATTTATAGTCTTCCCTTTCTCACCCCAACGTGAGAGGGAATGGAAATGGAATGGAGTGGAATGGAGAGGGAATGGAAAGAGTGGTATGTTTTCTAAGAAAAGGCCAGGACCCCTTTCTAACTCACGCTTGTAATAGAGACCTCGCGGAGATGGTTGGACAGGAGTCGTATTTAAATGGTGAAGATCGGGGCGCCTGGGTGGCTCAGTGGGTTAAAGCCTCTGCCTTCGGCTCAGGTCACGATCTCAGGGTCCTGGGATCGAGCCCCGAATCGGGCTCTCTGCTCAGCGGAGAGCCTGCTTCCCCCTCTCTCTCTGCCTGCCTCTCTGCCTACTTGTGTTCTCTCTCCTCTCTGTCAAATAAATAAATAAAATCTTTAAAAAAAAAATAAATGATGGAGATCAAGGGCAGGGCGCTGGAGGACGGAAACCTCTATGCCTCTGTCTCTGAGGAAACCAATAAAGCCACCGGAGCTTGTCCATTTCCCCCGAACGGTTAATGCCAACAATAGAATTTAGAGTTCCCGGTGTTCCTCTCGAGCTGAATTTGGCAGGTGATAAGCAGCTTGTAAAAGGGCTTATTATTGGAGCAGAGCTTTGGCTGCCTGACTTTTCAAGTTGATTATTTATTTTGTGTGTTGTATAACAGCATTGGGCAACGCTCAGAAGAGGCCTTCTGGGTCAGAGAGTAGGGACTTTGCTGGCCGCGCCTTCCCAACAGAACCCGATTTCTAGCTGCGGAGTGAGGGGCACACTTACGGATGAGGCCCGGGCCGTGGCTTTTGGAGAGCCCCTAGCCACCAGACCGGCCTTCTCGTTCAACAGGGGCTGGCCACATCCAAGTTTTCCTTAAGTCCTAGTTCAAGAAAAAAAACAGACACGTGTAATTTCTCCAACTTATGCTGATCGTGCGACCTGCCTTTGACAGATACGCTTTTCAAGACCAACTTTCGGTCATCTGCTGTAGGCCCTCCTATGTGGGGTCCCCGTCATCTCAGGGAGTAGATGCTCTAAAAGGTAGGACTTTCTGCGGGTCACGGTGAAAAATGGTCAAGAGGTCTTCCCTCCTCCGTGAGGGGGTGCCAAGGCAAAATTGTCCCCGGCCCTTTCGGCTCAAGTTTTAAAGCCTCGTGCCTCCCAGCCCGTGCTAGCCAGCCCTGCTGGCTCACTGGCATCTCGACATTTTAGAAACAGGGAACGAGGGAAGTTTCTTGTTTTTCTATTCTAAACTTCAAAAGTGGATCAAGCCAGGTCCCTCAAGGAATTGAGATGGGCCTGACAGAGAGAAACTTGGTTGTGTCTTTTTTTTTTTCTTTTCCTCACTTTCCTCTTGTTTGGTTTTGATGGCATCCTGAATCTGTCAGGAGGTTCTGATGTAGAGGCTCTAAGCCAGCTTCGTGTCCAGTGATGGTAGGAAAATGGGAAGTGGCAGGAGGTGACGGGTGCCCGGGAAGAGAGTTCATGAGCCATTGAATGAATTTTGGGTGTCTTAGGATATTTTGGAGACACATGTCTTGGGAGAGGCAGCCTTTAGGTTCGAAGTTACTGCTTTGGGACGAGCCGTCCTCCCTCAGAGATAACATTTTGTTGAAGAACGTCTTGGGAAATACGAAAGCCCATCATCGTCGTAGAGTTTGCGAGTGTGGCCAGCTTACTTTCTTGCACTGAGGTCTCTAATGTTCTGGAAGGGCCGCCGCTTTGACTCCTGTATTAGGACAGGCTGGCCTCCGGTTTATTTGTCACTCACACAAATGGAGGTCGATGCAGACTGGCTGGCCCTTCGCTGTCGTGTAGCAATGCCATCTGGGGCACATGAACTCGAAGGGCACCACGGCGGAGAAAAAGACAGCCGAAAGCCCGCGTGCCTTCTTCGCCTCATCCCAGAGGGGACGCCTGTCACGTCCGCCTGCATTTCCGTGGCAGGAGCTCATTGCCTTGCCCCGGCCTAACTGCAGGGGAGACTGGGCTATGGGGCGGCTGGCCACGGGCCCCGCGGCGCTCCCCGGGTCCCGGCTGACCGTTAACTTCCCATCCCACTCAGGGAATGTATGAGCGACGCTGATGTTCAAATTCTGTAACAGACTGGACGGCGATCACCAAAGCCCCCCTTCCGGGCAGCAGAGGGCTCGTTTTCTCCACGGAGAGGGGCCGGGACACGCATACTCCCCTGATGGTCCTTCACCATCCTTACCCCCCCACCCACCCGCCTCGTCCCTTATCACGAAACACCCATTCTCCCTTCTGCTTCTGTCCCTGACAGTCATACACTCCATGTGAACGTAAGAGGTGCCCCCGGGTCACACGCCTCTGGCTCCCGTCCCAGGTTCTGGTTCTGCCTGGAGCTGCGGGAGCATCGGATGAGAAAGTGCGGGAGTTGTTCTTGGTCGAGTTGATCTCCCCAGGCTGGGGCAGGCCGTCCCTCCGTCCCTCCGTCCCTCCGTCCCTCCGTCCCTCCGTCCCTCCGTCCCTCCCTGTCTGCAGTGGTCCTAATGCCTCAGGCTTGATTAAGCTCCATTTAATTTACAATGCGCGCTCCGACTGGGTCGGGTGAGCAGACTCCCCCAGTGTCCGTGAGTCTTGTTTTCTTGAATCACGGTGAGACTCGCCCAGATGTCAGTTCGTAAATATAAACTACATCGGCTTTGTAGAATCACCGCCAAACTGATTATGGTTCAAAGATTTCCAAGATCCGTGTACAGCAGTCACTTGGGTTGGAGTTTCCCATTTAAAGTTATTTCACGCAATTCAACCTTATGCCCTTTCTAATGTGTTCTTAATTGTGTCTCAGGTATTTCATTATGTAATCTGTAAATCTAGTTGTGAAAACATCGTTTGAGGGTGGCTGTTTACATTTCCCCTTTCTCTTGCCATAGCGCGATTTTAAGATTCTTCAATTTGACCCTTTCATGTCTTCCTCTTCCTGTTTCGTATCTCGGCTACGATCGCCACTTTCCTCCCTAAGGTCCCTCCTCCTCCCCAACATCAAATCCTAAGATTTTCTCCCTTTTCCGTATCTCTGGTTGGAGACGTCGCGTATGATTTCTAGTAAAACTCTGAAGTGGCGGAAGAGATAGAACTTTTAGCCAGTTGGACTCACTCAGACGGACGTGATCACTCCAAGGACTTCAAAGAAATTCACCGTAAAACCTAAAATATTCCACTGTGATACTTCATCTGTCCTCTCCGAATATCTGGAAACTAGGCGGGGATGAGTTTTTACCCTTCCTGTTTTACAGATGTCAAATCAAGGTTCAGAGATGACGAATAACATTTCCACTCTCATCATCCTGCTGCTCCAGCCCCGAATCACGAAATGATGACCTGTGGGTTCCGCCTTATTACTTCCAGCTTGGGCTAACGATGATACCGGACCGGCTGAGGGAGACTTCTTTGCATCCTGTGGGGGGTTAATGGTCTGGCAGAGGCAGAATTCTGGGGTTAGAGGTCCCCAGAGGGCAGGGACCCCAGCATCCAGGCCATCCCCCTTCTTTATCCCGTGCATGGCTGGGCCTTTGGGGCCCGGCCCAGCTCTCCCAGCAATACCTGGTGGTAGTCCTTGCCTACAGAAGATGTGGACACGGTGGGGATTTCGCTGTCAATAACAAACATTTTCAAGGGTTGGTTCTTCAAGTAAGCGATGACTGAGGCTGGGAGGCAGGATGGCCTTCCCTGCAGCTTGTCAAATGAAGCAACGGCTATGAAAGTGGTTTCTAAATCGTGAAAATATGGAACGCACGATGGCTATTGCTGTTGCCTTGGAAATTGCACGCGTCGCTTTTCTCTTAAGATTTTTAGGAAAGAGCTCAAGTATTGTTACAGTTAAGAAACTTCAAAAATCACCTTGTTTGGCTTACTTCTGATAAGTGCCTTTTATCATCTCCCCCACCGCTTCATTGAGGCATAATTGGTATCCAAAAAAAAAACCACCCTGCAAATAATGAATATATATAATTTGGTGAGTTATGGACGGACCTAGAAGGTATTATCCTAAGTAAAATAAGCTGGTCACAGGACAGATGCTGCACAATTCCTTACACGTGAGGTGTCTAAAATAGTCAAAGGTATAGAGGCAGACAGTAGGGTGGTGTTATCAGGAGATGGGGGGCGCAGGGGTGGGGGGGTTGTCGCTCAATGGGCATAAAGTTACAGTTATACAAGAGGAGTAAGTTCCAGTTATCTGCTGTAGGCCATAGTGCCAAAAGTTAACAATAGAGTATTGTGCACTTAAACCATTGATTAGTGCATTTTTTTTTTTTTTAAATGCCATTGGGTTTCCCTAAGGATCTGCCTAAGCGCTAGAAATCACCTTTTTCTTTTCCTCAACGCTTAGGGTTCTGGGAACAATGCAGGTCTCCCAAGTGCTGACAAAGCAGGGGCAACACTGACTTGGGAGATACTCAGTAGCACAACACTTCACCCCAGGCCCCGCGTCTGGCACCTGTTCTCTGGTAACTTGCCCCGATTGTGGAAGCAGGAAATAGCTACAGACTGCCCCAGACAGAGAGAGCACTAAAGCCACAAGCTTTATTCCCTAGGCCTTTTCTAGTGGCTCGTTTATAATTGCAACCAGCTCAGAAGAGTTCTGTTATCTGGTTTCCCAGCCATACCGAGTAGAAGCAACAGGAAGATATGTTGGAGCGGGGGATGGCTGGGGTGGGGAGAAGCTCAGACAGACTGACCGGGGAAGCGCCCACTGAAGGCCTGACATCCCGGAAAAGGAACAGAAAAACAAAATAGTATAATGCAGTACAGGATGTCGCTTCTGATTACCCAGAGTTAGCCGGAAAAAAGATTTGAGCGAGTTAAGAGATCTGGGAATCATGTACTATATACGTATATATTTCGTGTCATGAAAAATACTGTTTAAAAGTTTTGGGGTTCAAAGGATAAGTTTCCCTTATCTGCACAAACCCAGTTATTTCTAACTCCGCCCTAGCTCACCTCAACCAGAATTATGAGGTATTTACTGTAATGACATTATAATGGTTTTTTTAGAGTAGGAATTTGGAAGTCCCGAGAGGGACTGAAACTAACAGGCATTTTGTGAGATAGATTCAGGCACTGAGGCAGAACGAATGCCGGAGGCCCGAGTCATTCATTCCGATTTGGTCCGCGTAGAGGTGTCCCCTTTCAGACCTCATCGCAGCCTCCCTCAACTACCCGGAGGCGTTTTCTCACATGTCTGCGATTGGCCCAGGATGGCGCCTGTGATCCTCCCAGGAAGCCCGAGCTGTGTGGGCGCGCAGCTGAGAGCTCGGGGGTCCCCAGCAGGAAGTGACTTCAGTCCTTGAAGAAGTCGCTCGCTGCCTGCCAGCTCGGTCGTTGCCGGGGTTCCCCGCACTGAGGAACCGGCCCAGCCTCGTCACCACCCCCTCGGAGTCAGAGAGCCGGGCAGGGCACAGAGGCTGCCGCTGTGAACGTTCCACCCCGGCCGCGTGTCCCGTTCACACGGCCGGAGCTTCCTGACCAGCTGCCCTGAACTGGCAGGCCTGGGGTGGGAGGCGACGCTGCTGGTCGGGCCGGGGCTTTTGGTGGCAATCACCATCCCCCTCCCCGCCACCCCCTCACCCCCCTCCGCCTTTCGCTGGTCATTTAAGAGTCTGGCCTCACACCTGTGCCAGCAGGAAGGTCTCTTTGGCTCGCTGTTCTCCCCGAGCCCCCGTCCCACGACACACTGTGCCTGACTTGGCTCAAAGCTAGGAAGAAGCAGCGAGGCCACCGAGCCCGTAAAGCAGTCAGGAGCATGTGTCGCTTAGCCCTTGGAGTTGTAATGCCTTGGCTCGGCCTCCTGCCGCCATTCCCTGTTTCCCGGCTCTGGCCCTTACCGCGCTTCAGCTGGTTGCTGATCGGGACCGTACTGCACCCGCCTTCTCTGGGGGTGATTCTCAGGGCGGCACACAACTACTAAGCAGGTTGCTAGAATATGGTCGAGCCCCGGGCCGGGACTCAGGCCGCCCGCGCTCTGGTCCCGCATCAGCCGCGGACTGCTGTGTGATCTCAGATCTCGGAGCCACCTGCCCGAGCGGGAGGGGGCGATGGTTCTAGGAGAGGCTCTCTGAGCTCTAAGCATGAAACCTTCCATCGTCTCTCCTGTTCAGACAGAAAGCTCTTGGTCCCTCCCCGAGATCGTCTTTTCTTTTTCCCTGGGTACCCATGGCCCCCCCTTCACAGGAGCCTCGCTTTGGGGGGAGTAGTTATTAATCGACTTATTTTGCAGGCTCCCCCGGGACTAAGGAAAGCTTGTTTAGAGAAGCTAAGTGCTGGGGGTTTTGACTTTGGAACTGCCGTATGGAATTCCGGACTAGTTAGCGTAGTCCCATCTGGAATTTTAACCCTGGGGGAGGGGGCACGGGGAGATGAGCCCAGCTCCCCATCCGTGATGCAGTGAGATCCGGAGCCGGACCTCTCCGCCTCAGTTTGCTCTCTGGCAAGTGACTGAGTGGGCACGGAAGGAATACGCCGGGCCACCACCTCCCGTACTGGGCACCGCCCAGAAAAAGCTTTTGGGCCTCCAGCGAGTTGTTCCCTCCAATCGGCGTGCCCTCCTTCGCCTCTTAGCTTATGCGAAATCCTGCCCGTCCAGCAAGTTCCACCTCTCCCACTAAGGCCAGCACACTTTTCCCGAGGCGCTCCCACCGGCCTAGCCCTCTTTGGGGCACACACGGATGAAGAAAGGCTCAGTCCCCATCGTCAGGCTGACCGAGCTCTAGCGTCCTGTTGGCTTCGTGCTCGTTCCTTTCTCCTCTCTGGCGAGAACCTAAGCTCTCCGAGGTGATGGCTGCGTTTCAAGGGTCCCACCACTGCTCCAGGTTGGGCGAGTTTCTAGAAGGACTCACGAGCCACAACATCTGGTTTTATTCGCAGCTCAGGTTTTCACAGCAAAGGGTACAGAGACAGGTGGCTGGAAAGTGCGGGCCTCAGCCAGGCACGGGCCTTCAGGTTCTTCCCCATGGAGGGCGAACCAGGAGCATCTAGCAGCAGACTACAGGGACACCAGTGATGTGTCCCTGCCCAGGAGAGCCTCCTCTAGCCTCAGGCTCTGAGGCTTCTCTGAAACAAAACTCAGGATCCCAGCACCGAAACCGGGTACGTCATGAATGTCGCTAGAGAATTCTGAGACGTCCTCGTGAGCTGCTACCACCCGCCCCATGGCTCTGGACATGTGAGCCAACATCGTCAGTCAGACGCAGAGAACCTTCTGACGGCCATATTGCCGGGGGAGGGTCCGGGGTCACGTATGATTCCAGGCTCCCCCGGGGACATGCAAGGAGTGATCAACTAGACCTTCTGCCTTCATTTCCTCTTCTGAGCTGTGTCTTCTCCATGTCACATGTCCTCAGAGGACCCCCCTGGCACGGAGTCACGCCAGAGCTGACCTCTCCTCTGAGCTCAAGACTCGTGCGTATTTCACCATCTACTTGCCACGGCCGGGCCCATAAGCGTTGGCACCCCTCCGCGTCCAAATCTGAACTTGAATCCCTCCCTTGACCTGCTCTTCTCTGTCTCAGGCACCGTCGGCCTCCTCCGCGCTGTTGCTCAGGCGCCCGAAGTGGGCTGCGGTCCTCGGTTCTCCTCTGCTCCCCTCCCACAGCCAGTCGGTGATTCCCGTTGGCTCTAACTCCGAGGCACATCCCCAGGGTGACCACCTGTCATCCTCTCAGCCACCCTAGTCGAGAGCACCCTCAGCTTTCGTCTGGATTACTCGCCTTCTAAGTGTTTCTGTTTGTGTCCCCGATGGCCTGTTCCCCACCCACCACCCAGAGTGATCCTGGAGACTCTAATACCAGATACGTCACTGCCTGCCGTTCACAACCTCTGATGGCTCCTCCACGGGCTTGGATTAAAATTCAACCCTTTTGGTCCCCCGCTGACTCGTCACACTCTAGCCTCACACCAGTGAGTGGATCGTGTTTCTTCCTCACGTGATCTCCCTTCTTCCAGGACTGTTCTTCCCCTAACCCTTCAAATGCTTTACTTTTTTTTTTTTTTTTTTAAAGATCTAGTTATTTATTTATTTTAGAGAACGGGGAGGGGCAGAGGGAGAGAGAGTCGCAAGCTGACCCTGTGCTGAGCACGGAGCCCCGATGTGGGGCTCGATCTCGCAACCCTGAGATCACAACCTGAGCCAAAACTGAGAGTCGGACGCTTAACCGACCGTGCTACCCCGGCGCCCCTCAAATGCTTTGCATTTTACTTCCACTGTCAGTACCTCACGGAGACCTTCTCCGACTGCCCTATCAAAGGCAGCCTGGCCCCTCCCCTCATCTGAAATCATGATTATTGATTTATGTATTTGTTGTCACGCAACACCGCCTGCAATGGAAACTCATGAGAGAGGACCCTCTTTTTTTTTTTTTAAAGATTTTATTTATTTATTTGACAGAGAGAGCGATCACATGTAGGCAGAGAGGCAGGCAGAGAGAGAGGGGGAAGCAGGCTCCCCGCCGAGCAGAGAGCCCGACACGGGGCTCGATCCCAAGCCCCTGAGATCATGACCTGAACTGAAGGCAGAGGCTTAACCTACTGAGCCACCCAGGTGCCCCTCTTTTTTTTTAATCTTGCCCACAGCAGTAGCTCTAGTACCTGGCACCATGCCAGATTCAGAGTAGGGATTCAGAAATATTTGTTGATACATGCAGTGCATAATTAATCAACAGTCAGCCTGTGATTCCGAGCTGGTCTCTGCCCTTAAAGGTTTACATTCTACTGAGGAGTTGAGTAGGAAAAAGCAAAATGTACAGAAAACTTTTCTGTGCTCTCTGGTATCCAACCTAGGACAGGTCAGCATCCTGGGCAGGAGAAACCAGAGACCGATGGGCAACGTCGCGCAGCTGATGGCGATCCAGCCCAGCGTTCTCTTAGACGGGCTTCGACGGGCTGTTGGAAGGGAGGTGCCGGCAGCTTGGAAATTCCAAATGGAAGACAAGGCTGGTGGCAGCTGAGGTCTTACCCAGGGCAGAGGCAGTGCCGTCTCTGCCAGAGGAGAAGGCCCAACTCTGCTTTGCTCTGGGCCTCTGGCTTCTTCAGAGCCTGGCCGTATGGGTCTCGAGGGAGCCCGTGGGCGGTCTGATATCGTTTAATACATTTCTGTTCTGCTTACACTAGTCAAGAGTGGATTCCGTAGTTTGCAGCTAAGAATCTGCTCTCTCTAATAGGTTGAGGGGAAAAAAAAAAAAAAAAAAGCTTGAAAATCAGAATCCTGACTCATAACCGACACTGAAGCTTGAATGGAAAATGTTAAAATGCGTTGCTTCAAAACCGAACCAATACAAGTAACCATATCGAAGTGACATGCCAAGATTGAGGCAGAGTCATTTATTTAGTCCTATGCCCCGGGGGAAAATTGGGTATGTTTTTAGGCGTTTGTAAAGCACCATTAAAAAAACGAGCGTCTGCTTCTTTAAATTATATGCTCTTATAATCCAGTGTAATTTTTATTACAAGTGTATCAGTTACTAAAGTGAAAGAGACTTAAAGTCTTTTAAAAAGGCAAAACCAAACGACAGCGTTAAAAGTTGAAACTTGGATGATATAGAACTATAAACAAAAGCAAGGAAGAGATTACCATAAAAGTCAGCCTAGTACTGAATTTTAGGATTGGGCTCTATGCGTCCGACTTCTGAAGCAGCTGGCAAAGTTCCCTTTCTTGGCGTAGATGATAATAAAAAGGTATTTACTTTATAATACCCTTATCAAGATCTACGGTTTTCTATATATTTTGCAATTAAATAATGGCTAAAAAATGAGTATATCAACTTCTCAAACGTGAATTATTTTTATGGAGATGTCCCTGTGCGTTTGCATTTCAGAATCTCTTAAGGCTTTGTTATAGATTTTTGTCTCTGGGAACCAGTGAGTTCCTGTATAAGTTTAACAGCATCAAGCGTGTATCATTTCTTATAATCAAAGTCATACGAGTGAAAATTTTCTCCCCTGTGTAGTTGTCAAAGACTTAAAAAGATGTTATTACTCAGTGTTGGCGAAAAAAGGAAGACATGAGTACTTATGTGTCCTGCTAGCGGCGGTGTGAGTGAGTACATTCTTTCTAGTACGCCGTTTTGCATCTGTAACAAGGGCCTTAAAAATATTCATACTTTTTTTTAACCCCGTGAACTCAGTTCCAGGAATTTCATGTTGAGGAAATGATCAGAGATGTTCGAGAAAACATACGTGCGAGGATGTTCTCACAGCAGCTTTGTAATAGCGACGTCTGGGAAGCAGCAGGAATGTTGACCTTCGGGGAAGTAGTACCATCCCTAAATGAAATAGTATGCAGCCATCAGTATAATGGTTTGGAACATAGGTACATAGAATGGTGATGATGAGGATGATGATGGCGGCGGTCAACTTTTATTGATCACCTGCTATTTGTCGGGGACTCCCAAACCTGTTTTACCCGAATTCTCTCATCCTTGCAACCCTTGGGTAATTTATGTAGTCTAGTAGTATCTCGTTTTATTTAGTGAATAGTATCTCATTTTGCAGATGAGAAAACTGAGGGTCAGAAAGGTCCTGTAACTTACCCAGGCAACAGAGCCGGGGCCTGAATCCAGGCTTGGATACTTGAATTTCCAGAAAGGCTGTTAATGGCACTAATGTTTAGGTGGAGGGAGTAGAGTGGTTCTTCTTTTCTACTTTATATTTTCCTTTACAGTCGAAATGTTATAAAAGAAACACTTCTCGATCTTGCAGTCTGAGAACAAGAGGAACTGCTGCCAGATATTCCTGCCACACGGGGATACGCTGACTTGTAGCGGAAGCGCCCAGGAATGGGAGTAGGGCCAAGAGTCTTGAGGCAGGAAATACTAAATCGTTTCCTTGGGCTCAGCTTCTCGGGCTCCCCGACGAGTCTAGGTTTTTCCTAGGAACGCTGCCACCTAACTACAGACTGGCCAGCAGCTGCCTTGGTCCGGGTTCCTCGCTGCTGAACAAGTGGGATCTGGCTGAGGACAGGAAGGGCATATGGACAGTGACAAAGGGCGGGAACTGCCTGCGCTCTGAACGTTCTTTTTCTTTTTCCTTAAAGATTTTATATATTTATTTGAGAGAGCGAGCGAGCGCACAAGGAGGGGGAGGGGCAGAGGCAGAGGGCGAAGCAGGCTCCCCACTGAGCAGAGAGTCCGACGTGGGGCTCGATCCCAGGACCCCGAGATCACGACCCAAACTGAAGGGTTGTGATGCCTCAGATGCCTCAGCGACCGAGCCACCCAGGTGCCCCCGCTTTCTGAATTTTCTGCTCAAACGCCTCCCTAAATTCTTGCGTTTCGCACCGCTTGCCTGAGAGCTGTGCGCTAGGCAGCAGGAGCACTGATTTGGCACTTCTGTATACTTCGCTGCCACCTCTGCCTCCATGTCAGGGGCCGGGTAGTCTCCTTCTGGCTCTGGGTAGGCAACGACCTTGGTTAGTCCAGGAGGACTTGCGGCTCCCGGTGGGTCAGCGTGACTTCATATTGTTTCCAGAAGAATATCATCTGCGTCCCCTTCCACCGGGTCTCAACCAGTCTCTTCCCCAGATTTGGATCTTTTGAGAGAAGACGAGGCACGAAAACACAGCAGACTCAGCATGAACCCTTCTCCAGGCCCAGGAAAGCTTATTCAAGAACCCTGCCTTCCTAAGAACGAATCAGTATATGGAAGGAAGACACTCGGGGAGTTTGCCCCAAGGTGAACTGCGGGACCTGGAAATGAAACCTAGCTCTCCTGCTTCGTAGGGCCCCCTGTGCTGTCTATATTTAGCCAAGCTGCCCCGAGCCTTGTCCACCTTGTCTGAGAGCCGAAGTAGGCACACAGTTTGCTCATAAACATTCCCGTGCTTGCCTGCCGTGCTCACGCCTGCCAAGCATTTAGATGTTGGTTTTAGAATGCGGGCCTCCCCTTGCACCCAGCTCCCAGGGCCTGGGCCTGGGCGGGCCTGCAGGGAATACATACCCTGGGATCAACAGGCCGAGTTTTCCCCAAAGCCAAGTGACCTCAGCCAAATGGCCTAAAATGAAAGGCGTGTCTCTCACTGCGTCATTTTTGGCAGGGCTCAGCGAATGACTCCCTCTCAGACCCACTGTTCCTGGTCACAGTTCTTTGAGTGTGTTGACCTACTTTCTCCCCTTCAGAGGGAAGACAGAAACCCAATAAATGTCTCCAGCGAGTACTCTTGCTTTCAGGAACGTTGATTCTGTCTTCTGACCCCTAGTCCTTCCCATGCTCCACTATCACTCCACTCTAAGCACTTTGAGCATGAGAGCATCAGAACCCTGAGCGGTGCTTACGGTCCCCATTTTACAGCTGTGTTTTCAGAGGTAGTGTCCCCCCCACATCACAGGGTTGGGGGGCAGAGCCTGCCCTGCCTGCCTTTCCCTGCCACAGCTCGTTGTTAAGTGGCATGAACTGCACCGAAGTTGCTTCTGCTTCAGAAGTTTCTGGAAATCAGCGGGGGGGGGGGGGGCTCTGATTTTGTCCACCTTATACCATGAGCCTGGACTCATTGTGGACTGAGAGACATCCAGCTGGAGACCCCAGGCTTGACTCTTGAATATAGCTTTGGTGTGGGCCTCCGGGAAAAGTCTTGGGGGGCTCAACTCTTTAGTCACCTCTTTGGACAGTGTGGACCCGGGACTCTCAGATACCCACACGGAGATCTTCTATGGCAAATCGATCATTCTAGGCTCTTCACTCTTCCCAGTCTGCACGCTCTTGCCCACTTCCTCTAGCCATCGGCTAGAATCAGCTTGGAATATACATACTCGTTTTAAAGTCAAGCTGAGAAAAGTTAATTAGAGGCGTAAATCTGCCAGGGTTCTGAGGAAGGGCGTGGATGGCTCACATCATGTATCCCACAGTGCCGTTTGGATCATCGGCTGGCTTTAATAACCCTCCACGTCCGTTCTCCGTGACCACGGGTGCGTGAGCGTATCTTAGTTAGCGCCGCTATCCCTCGGGGTACTTTGTCCCCTTTCTTCCCCCCATCCGTGTGTGCAGAGCAGATAATAAGCTGCCTGCCTTCTAGCATCCTATCACGTTTCATTTACGTTGGGTAACTTGGGGTCTTAAAAAAAGGTTCCGGGTCTCTTTTACCAGCTCCAAAATCATATGCTCTCAGGCCAGCTGAGCCGCCCCCCCCCCCCCACGCTCTGGAGAGCCGAGCAGGCAGCAGGTGGCGAGACAGGGCGTGGCTGCAGACAGTCGGGGATCTCAGCTTCTCGGGGACCTTCCAGACGTGTGGCCCTAAAGGGGCTGTCCCCCACCCAGTCATCCTGGTGGGAGGCAGCACGAGAGTGAATAACCGCGGGAGCTCCACCTTCCCGCACCCAGAGAGAGAAGGCGGCAGGCGGGATGGGGCTGAGGATGAACTGCCGGCAGCGGATGGAAAGGGTGACATTGCCGATGTTGGGGGGGGGGCGCAATCGTGAAGGTTATTACCTTAATGTAGGTCTCTGAGTTGCCCCAGGACCCTGAAGTGAGAGGAGCCCAACCGGCAGAGCGGAGAGAGGGCTTCAGCACCTGGAGGCAGCTGGCGGAGCTGCCGTGCTGCGCTGTCCTAGAAAACGTCCCGTCAGGAGGGACGTCGTCTTTGTCCACACTGCCACACTGTCTCGCAGGGCTGTCAGCAGCCGCCTGTGGCTTCTGGGCACTTGAAATGTGACTAATGTGACCGAGGCCCTGGATTTTTTTTTTTTTAAAGATTTTATTTATTTGACAGAGAGAGAGATCACAAGTAGGCAGAGAGGCAGGCGGGAGGGGGTGGGGGGCGGCGAAGCAGGCTCCCTGCTGAGCAGAGAGCCCGATGCGGGGCTCAATCCCAGGCCCCTGAGATCATGACCTGAGCCGAAGGCAGAGGCTTTAACCCACTGAGCCACCCAGGCGCCCCGAGGCCCTGGATTTTTAATGTACTTTTCTTTGAATGAATTTAAATGTCCCGTCGCTGGTGGTTATTCTGCCCGAGGAGCTGGCGGGGTCGAGGGGGAGGTGGTGCAGCTCTGGAGCGATGGGGGGCGGGGACCCAGGCGACCGGAAGCCGGCTGCCGGCGGCTCCTGACATTCTTTCCCGGTTGGCTGCTAACTACCTCTGCAACCTGGGATGAGTTACCTAACCTCTGTGAGCCTGGATTCCCCCCCCCCCCGCCCCCCCCTCCGCCCCGGGAGATGGAGAGCAGAGCAGCGCCAAGGCGATGCCTTGGTGTCGGGGTGTCGTGGGGTTTACCCCCATCTTATTTCCCTGTGCCTTGGCCCCAGTCACCAAACACCAATAAAGCAACCCTATCTTGCCGGAGCCTCGAGGCGGGAGGATGATGGCCTGTGCCCCGATTGACTCCCTTGAGCGCCCCAGCAAAAGATCCATTATTTGCTTTTGGAACTTTATTGTGTCTGAGCTTTGAACAAAATGAGATTTTAAAATGAAAGAAAAGATGAAAGAGTCAAGGTCAGAATAATAACATGAAAAAAATCACAGGCCCCACAGTCCCAATTTCCCATCCATTGAGCAGGCATTTATTTACTGAATCTGTACTGAGAGACTGGTGCTTACACGCACAAACTCTGGGCTTGTATCCACTACTTATTAGCTGTGTGACCTTGGGCAGGTTACCTGCCCTCTCTGTCTCTATTTCCTTATTTGTCAACGGGGCATGATAATAGTACCGATCTTTCGGGTCGTCGTAAAGAATCAAGACATGGAAAGCACTTACAGAATTACTCGGCATCGATGAGCACTTGATAAATATTGGCTGATGTGATTACTATGTGCTGGTACCGCAATCGGGGCACTTTAAAGGGACCCCAGTGGCAGCGGTGTGGGACAAGACTGGCGGCAGAGCTACCGGCCAAGAGACGGTTGTGGTGTTCCAGGCATGAGATCATGAGCTCGAGGGACTGGAGGCACTATTGCAGGGACGGAAAGATGGGGAGCGGCACTGGAGATGTTAAGAAATCCCATCGAGCGTTGAAGAAGGGATGGAGGATACTGAAGGAGGAGCACTTTTGGAGAGCGGGCATCTGTGTGGTCATTTCAGGACGCTTCGGGTTTACGTAAGGCAGGCTGGTAGAGGTTCCAGAACTCAGGGAAGAAAGAGGTTGGGACTAGGGGTACAAATGCGGGAGACCTTAGAACTCTGCCTCAGACCCTCTTACTTCTCTTCCTCCACTTCCTTCCGAGGTGATTCCCAGTGCTTTCCACGCCCCCTTTAGGCTGATGAATTTCAGTTGTCAAACTTCCATCTCTAGCCCTGACCCACTGACTGAGGTCTGGACTTCTGTATGCAGCCAGCTACTCAGGACCTCCGGCTGGAAGACTAACACACATCTCAAATTTAATATGTCCACACCCCTGTTCTTAAGTCCATCCCCACTGCCACTCACTCCTCCCCCAGTCTTCCAGTCGCAGCGAATGGCACCCACCATCTATCTAGTGGCTTAAGCCCCAAAACCTGGGGGTCACACGCTCTGGTTGTTTCTTCAAGTCACTTTTGTAGGCATTCCTTCCTCTGCCCACCCCTCTAGAATCTCATTTTACTCTTCAGGCCCTCCTTGAAGGGATGCTAAGACCATACATTTCCCATGGCCTCCACAACCCCCATCCATTCCCTGGCTCATTCGTTTCGCAGATATTCACCGAGCATCTGCTAGAGATTCAGTAAGAGCAAGGCAAACCGAGTCACTGCTCTCGTGGACTTTATATTTGAGGGGTGGGGAAGACATGTAATAAACCGATAAATGAAACATAATTTCGGATGGTAGTAAGGGAGATAATAAAACAGGGTGACGTGATGAGACACTGCCCAAGGTCAGGGGCCTAGATGGTCAGGGAGGGTCTCTCCAAGGAGCGGACGTTGGAGCTGAGACGTGGATGATGGGAGAACATTTTAGGCTGGTGCAAAGACCCTCAAGAGGGAACAAATTATAGGAGCCTAGCAAGCAAGGGTAGCAGGATGGGCTAAGATTAGAGATTTAGGCAAGGGCTCTATCTTATTAGGTCAAAGTAAAGAGCTTACATATTATACACAGCGTAATTGAAAGCTCTCGGAGGCTTTTGAAGCAGGGAGACCGATATGACATGAGTCACATTTTTAAAAGTTGGCTCCGGCTGTTGTGTGGAGAGTGGCTTGTACAAGCTGGGAGACCGGGGAGGAGACTGTTGCCTCGGTCCGGGAGATACAACAACAACATACATACATACAACATACAACAACATGCAACATACAACAACAGTGGCTGGGATGACATGGGAGGCCAAGCACAAGGAGAGAAGGAAAGAGACATGAACACGTTAATCAGGGATCAGACCGGTGGAATTTGCGGGATGAGGGATGGGAGAGGAGGGAGAGAAAGGAATCAAAGGTCCCAGCGCAGTACCTAGCAGGTGCTCGGTGAATATCGAGCTCGGTGAATATGTGGAGTGAATGAGCCAGGGGACGGATGGGGGTTGTTGAGGCCACGGGAGAGGTATGGTCTTAGCATCCCTTCAAGGAGAGCCTGAAGAGTAAAATGAGATTCTAAAGGGGTGGGCAGAGGAAGGGATGCCTGCAAAAGCGACTTGAAGAAACAACCAGAGCGGTAGGAGGAGGAACTGGGAAGTGTGATGTTGCAGAAGGCAGCCCCGTTTCCCTCTCCAGAAGTAACCAATGCTAACAGATGGGTGGGTATCCTTCCAAATCATCTTCTATATATTTACATACATTCACAAATGTTTATATTAAATGCATATGTGGTTTTGGGGTTTTTATATAAATGAGCTCATAGTACATGCATTATGCTATCACTTGCTTTCTTAAAAAAAAATAACAGCTTTATTGAGCCATAATTCACATGCCATACAATTCCCACATTTAAAGTGTACAATTCAGTGGTTTTTTAGTATATTCGCAGATGCGTGCAAGCACCGCCACAGTCCATTTTTAGAACGTTTCCATCGCCTCGGAAAGAAACCCGGTCTCCTTTAGAGCGATCACTCCCTTATCACCAGCCCCCCCTGCCCCCAACCCAAAGCGACCACTGATCTCCTTGCTGTTTCTACAGATTTGCCTATTCTGGGCTTTCATATAAATGGGAGCATATCCCATGTGGTCTTTCGCGAGCGGCTTCTTTCACTGAGCACCGCATTTTCAAGGTTCCTTTACGTTGTAGCATAAATCGGAAGGTCTTCCTTTTGATTGCCGAATAAAACTCTCTTGTATGTATAGACCACATTGTGTTTAGCTATTCACCAGTTGGTGGACGCCAGGCCGTTTCCTACTACTCTGGCTGCTACTACTTCCTACTACTCGTTTTCCGGCTACTGTGAGCAACGCTGTTACGGACACTCGATGACAAGTTTTTGGATGGACACGCATTCTCATGTCCCTCGAGTGTCTACCGAGGAGCGGAATTGCCAGGCCATGTGATAAGTCCACGGCTGACATTTTGAAGAACTGCCGGACTGTCTTCCAAAGTCCACTGTAACCACCAGTCATTCTACATCCCCACCAGCGGTCTCCGGAGGTCCCAACTGCTCCGCATCGTCACAAACGCTTGTCAGTGTCTACCTTTTTGATCATAGCCACGCTAGGGGGTGTGATATCACTTACTTCACTGTGTCATGCGCCTTGGATGGTTTTTCCATAATGGCGTGTTTCACTCTCGCGTGCACTGAACTGCTAAGTAATATTTCACGGAGACCATTCTTTTTGAGACAATCCTGTCTATACCGCTGTGTTTTGTTCTCCCCCAGGGCTCAGCAGCCTGGAGGTGGGAACGGCGCTGGTGGCTGACTGCGTCGATCTGGAGTCGGAAGTTGTGTGGCAGGTAAGGCAGGAGGAGGGGGTGAAGAACGGCGTTGCTGGTTCATGGTGACGGGGAACTGAAGTGAGTTACCAGCCCTGGCACATATCTGTCCTAGGAAGTGACAGTAACAAGGAACTGCCGTGTTGACTACAGCGTAGTGCCAGGCCCTAAAAGCAGGTTTTGCAGGAGAGTGGAGAGCTAGTTTTTTGTCTTGTTTTGCACTTAGCCATTTCGAAATCTCAGTTGAGTTCCTTCCTTCCTTCCTCCTTTCTTCCTCCTTCCCTCCTTCCTTCCTTCCTCCTTTCCTCCTTTCGTTTCCTCCTGTCCTCCCTTCCTTTCTCCCTTCTTCCTTCCTCCTTAAGATGGCATCATTCACAGCCTTGTCTTCTCAGATGATTCAGAACATAATATGCCCTTGTTTTGTGACTCAGAGTGGCCATTCTGACCATCGCTTCTGCCCTGGACCTCCGAGGCATGTAGGAATAGGTCTTTCTCCATTAAATGGGTCCTAGATTTCTGGGCTTTTGAAATTCCATCTGCTTCAACTTCCAGCTTTACTCTTTCTGGTGTCAGAGACTGTGATCAGCCGTTATTCTAGGTTCTTTGAATACACAGGTTTTTGACCAGGGACGAACCCCACGCATCTCCTGTGAAGTTTCTGGGTTTCATGAGAGCAGTTTTACCTGCTGTTCAGATAATGTTGTTATTGTTTTTAATCTTTTAGGTTTGTGGTTACATTATGGTAGAAGTTATGAGGATCTCATCTCCAGTGAAGGGCTGGTGTCTCTTTAATTTGATACAAGCTATTTTGGGTAGGCTAGTTCTCCAGCATCGAAGACTTTAAATGAGTAAGTTTGTGTTCACCTCCCCCACACTCTTTTTAATGGTAGGGACCTGCCCTGTTTAATGCAGCCACCACTAGCTACATGTGGCTTTTACAACGCAAATAGAAGTTAAATGAGTAAATCACATTACAAATTCCGTGCCTCCGAAGTACTGGCCACATTTCAAACTCCCAGTGGTCACGTGTGGCGAGGGACTCCTTTCCCGGGGAGAGCCCATTTAGAACATTTCCATCATGACGGAGAGTCCCATCGGACAGCAGTGGTCTCGTCTTCGAGCCAACCTCAGCTCGGGTTTCACCTCCCCAGACTGGAGAGTCTCCTGCTTTTAGCAGCAGCCGCACTCGTCCCGCTCCGCATTACCCGCTGACCTCCGGCCCCTGATCGGGTCACCTGGCCTCTGTCAGCACACTAGTCTCCTGTAGTTGCTGTCACACATTCCCACAAACTTCGTGGCTTAAAACAACACAAATCTATGAGCTTAATGGCTCTGGTGATCAGAAGTCTAAAATCAGCCTTTTCCTAGCTTCTGGAAGTTGCCGGCCGGCATTCTTTGGCTCACGCCCCCCTCCTCTGTCTTCAGAACCCGTGCAGGGCGTCTTCAGATCTCTCTCACACGCTCTGACCGCTGCTTCCAGGGTCACATGACCGTCTCAGCCTCTCCCCCTCCTGCCTCTCTCTTAGATGAACTCTGTCATGAGGCCCGCCTGGATAACCCAGGACCATCTCCCCATCTCAGTATCCTTAACGTAACCACACCTGCGAAGTCCCTTTTACTATGTGAGGTAACCTATTGGCCGATGCTAAGAGTTGGGACGTTGGACATTTGGCGGGGGGCGTCATGATTTTCGGCCCGCCATAATGGGCAGCGGTCTCCAGCCTCCATCTTGTTTTCCTTGAGAAGCAGGGCTGCACAGAGTGTGCCACACACTGGTGTCCTGAGGTTTTACACGAATCAAGGAGAATGTTTTAAAATCTTATTTTCTGGCACCATTCTGGCCGGAGATACCAAATTTTGGTGGTTCTGACTCCTCGGAATAATGATCCTGTGAATATAGTGGCATAGGAGTATCTTACAGGCAAGAGAGATCCCCAACTAACTCCATGTCTTGTCAGAGTGTTTGCCCCCTTCTAACATACACTCTATTTTAGGGCTGATCTCTGCCAGCCTTTCTCCTCTCTGTCTCTCTCTGTCTCCCCCATCTCTCTCTCTCTTGCATGCGCACACACACACAGACACACACACCAAAAAAACCTGGGAGCTTGATATATTAAGCAAGGCAAAGCCACCTGAGCTTCTTTGCCCGGAAAAGGGAGGCAGATGAAAGCCTGAGTCATTCTGAGGAGAAGCAACAGCAAAAACCAGTGCAAAATCGGTCTTCTATTTTCAGTCCGGACAAGATGGCGTAGACTCATTTCTCCTTGCTCCTCCTCGCTAAGTATAACTGTAAATCCTAGAAATAATTTAAGAGGCAACCGAAGAAGAATCCCAAAAGGCGTAAAGCGGAAGGCAGAATGGTTAGGGACCCCAGGACTGGAGGAACATGCTAGTAGCGAGGCGCCTTACGACTTCCTGCCCAACAGAAGAAGGTGAACCAGGCCCAGCGTTGCCCAGCGCCCGGCCTAGCAACAGGAGGTGGCTCAGGTAGGCAGCTTCTTCCTCGGGATTGAATGGGAGGCCTGCTGACACCAGGCAGCCCGGGGAAGTGTCCTTTCCCACCAGGCCCGGCTCCTCTCCCTGACCACAAGATATGGCACGGCCGGGCCACCATCAAGGCCGAACCTGACCACAGCAAGTACTCCGGCCCAAGAAGCCTGTCTGGGCCCTAGGGCTTGAGAGTGCCCTCTCCCTGTGAGAGATACCGGGATGGTATAGAGCACGGGCAAGGAGGGGTTCCACCAGACCAGGCAAAACCGGGGAAGATTCGTTGTTTCCGCAGACTCGAGACTCACTTCTTCCACCCGGAGGCCTCAGGCAACCCAGCCCGATGGAGCGCCTCCGGCTCCCTCAGGCGGCCCCAGCGCGGACCGTGGGGGCCCCCGTCAGCACCGCATTAGCAAGCAGACCCAGTCAGCACAGCAGAGGCTCCAGAGAGTAAATCGTCATTGAAACGACAGCCTCCAGAAGTAGGCCAGGACCTGTGTGCTAAAGCCGCAGGGGTTGCCCACTGAAATAAAAGATTTCCATAGTCTCCTGATATAATAGCTAAAATACAATGAAAAATCACCTCTCATACTAAGACTTGGAAAATCACGACTCGAATAAGGAAAGACAGTCAACGGACATCAATGGCGAGGTGAATGAAAAGACGAAATCATCTGACAAGGATTTTAAAGCAGCCATCACACAGATGCTCAGATGCTTCCATAAACAATTGCACAGTCTCTTGAAACAAACGAAAAAGTGGAAAAATCTCAGCAAAGTGAAACCAGTTATAAAAAAGAACTAAATGGAAATTATAAAACTGAAAAAAAAAAATACTGTAACAGAAATTAAAAAAAAAAACAAAAAAAAAACCAAAAAAAAAAACTTGCCGGGCCCATAGTATAGTGAGATGACAGAGGATAGAATCAGTGAGCTCGAGGACATTTCAATAACATATACTCAGCCTGAACAGCAGAGAGAAAATAGACTGGTAAAATAATAGAGCCCCAGAGACCTGTGGGAAATAACAAGAGATCCAACATTTATATCATCAGAGTTCCAGATGGATAGCCGACCCAGAGAAAGACAGTATAAAAAAAAAAAAAGCAAACTGCAGGCCAGTATCCCTCATGAACGAGGCCACAAAAATCCTCAACAAAATATTAGCAAAATGGGGGCACCTGGGCAGCTCAGTCGGTTAAGCATCTGCTTTCGGCTCAGGTCATGATCTCGGGATCCTGGGATCGAGCCCCGCATCGGGCTCCCTGCTCAGTGGAGAGTCTGCTTCTCCCTCTCCTTCTGCCCCTCCCCTCTGCTTGTGTTCTGTCTCTCTCTCAAATAAATGAAATAAAATATTAGCAAAATGAATCCAACAATGTATAAAAGAATTATATACCGTGACCAAGTGGGATTTATTCAAGGTATGCAAGGGTGGCTCACTATTTTAAAATCATTCAGTAAAGTCAGCCATATCAAAAACAAAAGAAGAATCATATGACCATATCAATTGACACAGAAAAAAACATTTGACAAAATTCAACATTTATGACAAAAACTCAGTACACTAGGAAGAGAGGGGAACATCCTTGACCTCATAAAGAAGATCTATAGGGGTAGCCTGGGTGGCTCAGTCATTTAAGCGTCCCACTCTTGATTTTGGCTCAGGTCATGATCTCGGGGTCGTGAGATCAAGCCCCAAATCGGGCTCCACGCTCAGAGTGATTCTCACCCTCTGCCTATCCCTGGCTCCTGCCCTCATTCTCGCTCTTTCTCTCTTAAAAAAAAAAAAATCTATAAAAAGCTTACAGTTAGCATCATACTTAATGGTGAAAGACTGAATACTTTGCCTCGTAAGACTGAAATAAGACAAGCTTGTCTGCTCTTATCACTTCTGTTCGACATTGTACTGGATGTTCTAGCCAGCACAACAAGGCAAGAAAAAGAAATAAAAAACATACAGGTTGGAAAGAATGAAGTAAAACTGCCTCTATTTGTAGAAGACTTAATAGTCTACATAAAAAATGACAGGGAATCTTAAAAAAAAAACAACCCTTCTGGAACTAATAATTGAATTCAGCAAGGTCATATGATGCGAGATCAACACATAAAAATCAGCCACACTTCTGTGTACTAACGATGTGGAAATCTAAATAAGAAACCACAATACTATTTATAATTGCTCCAAAGAAAATGAAATTTTTAGGTTTAAAACTTAACAAAAAAATGTACAAAACATGAAAACATGTTTCATCTGTATCCTGAACGTTATAAAACGTTGATGAAAGAACCCAAAGAAGACATTAATAATTTGAGAGACTTACTATGTTTATGGATTAGAAGACTCAACATAGTGAAGATGTCAGTTTTCCCCAAATTGATCTATAGGTTAATGAAATCCTTCTCAACCTCCCAGCAAGGATTTTTGTTGGCATAGATGGGCTTATTATAAAATTTATATGGAAAGACGAAGGACCTACAGTAGCTAAAATGATGTTTATAAAGAATAAATGGGGGGAGTGCACCTGGGTGGCTCAGTCGGTGAAGTGTCTGCCTCCGGCTCAGGTCATGATCTCAGGGTCCTGGGATCAAGTCCTGCATTGGGCTCCCTGCTCAGCGGGGAGCCTGCTTCTCCCTCTCCCACTCCCCCTCCCTGTTCTTGTGCTCTCTCTCTCAAATACATACATACATACATATATAAAATCTTTAAAAAAAAAAAGAATAAAGTGGGGGGACATTACTCTTTCCCATGTAAAGGCTTACTATGTAGCTACCGTAATCAAGACAGTGTAGTAACAGCAGAGAGTAGACGCGTAGATCGGTGGAACAGACTAGAGCACCCAGAAATATACTCAAATTTGTTCAACTGAATTTTGACAAGGGTAAAGACAATTCAGTGGAGGAAGGATAGCCTTCCAACAAATAGTGCAGGAGCAATTGACATCCATAGGCAAAAAACAAACAAACAAAACTTTGACCCAAACATCGCAGCTCATACAATGAATTCAGAATGGATCACAGACTCAAAGTGTAAAGCTTTAAAACTTGTAGGAAAAAAAAAAAAAAACAACCACAGGAGAAAATCTGATCTAGGGCTCGGCAAAGAGTTCTTCGGCTTAACACTATAAGCATGAGCCATAACAGGAAAAAATATAATTGAACTTTATCAAAATTAAAATTTTGTTTCGCTCTATGAAAGATCAAGCTACAGACTAGAAAAAATATTTGCAAACTACATATCTGACCAGGGATTTGTATGTAGAATATATAAAGAGCCCTCAAAACTCAATCCAATTAGAAAATGGACAGGGGGTGCCCAGTCAATTGAACATTTGGCTCTTGGTTTCGGCTCAGGTCATGATCTCAGGGTTCTGAGATTGAGCCCCATGTCAGCTCCACGCTCAGTGGGGAGTCTGCTTGAGGATTCTCTCCGTCTCCCTCTGTCCTTCCTCCCACTCGTGCTCTCTCTCTAAAATAACTAAAGAAATCTTTTTTTAAAAAAAGAAAATGGGCAAAAGATATGAATAAATATTTCACTAAAGAGGATATACAGATGGCAGATAACACATGAAAAGATGTTCAGCATCACTAGCCATCAGGAAAATGCAAATCAAAACCACCATGAGATACTACTACATGTCTATCAGAATGGCTAACATGAAAAATAGAGACAACACCAAATGCTGGTGAGGATGTCAAGAAACTGGATATCTCATACATGTATTCTTTTTTTTTTTTTTAAAGAATTTATTTGATCGAGAGAGAGAGACCATGAGTGGGGGGAGAGGCAGAGGGACAAGCCGACTCCCTGCTGAGCGGAGAGCCTGATGGGGACTCGATCCCACGACCCTGAGATCATGACCTGAGCTGAAGTCAGATGCTTAACCGACTGAGCCACCCAGGCGCCCCTACATGTGTCCTTCAACAGATTAATAGTTAAATAATATGTGGTACATCATTCTATGCCCTGGTATACTACTCAGCCATAAAAAGAAATGGGGTATGGTTCACACCATCCCTTGAATGAATCTCCTGGGAATTTTACCGGGTGAGAAAAAGCCATCTTAAAAGGTTGCATACCATATGATTATATATGTAATACTCTTGAAATGATAAAAAGTATAGGGATGGGGACATGGATGGTGGGTGCCAGGGATTAGGGAATGGGGCAGAGAGGAGGTGGGTATGGCTGCAAATAGTAGCAGGAAGGATCCTTGTGGTGGTAGAATGGCATAGAACTAAATACATAGGCACAAACAAAGGATTACAAGTAACACTGGGGAAATCTGCGCAAGATCGATGGGTTGTAGCAATGTCTTTATCTTGTTGGGATATTATACTACGGTTTTATAAGATGCTACCACTAAGGGAAACTGGGTAAAGGATACACAGGATCTCACTGTATTATTTCTTCCAATTGCATGTGAATTTACAATGATCTCAAAATAAAAAGTTTAATTTAAAAAAAAAAGATAGCGACAAAAAACTAGGGCCTTGAACGTGTTTCCAGAAGCTAGATTAAGGCATCTGGCTCACTGTGCGGGCATTAAACTGATTGGCCATCTGGCTACCAGACTGGCTAGTTAGACAAAAGCAGTGAGGCCCCGCACCTGGGTATGCAGAGCCTTAGGGGGCCTCTACTAATCCAAAGAGGTATTGTTCACCTTCTGGAAATGTTCAGTAACCAAATTTAATTGAAAATCACTTTCATGAAAAAGCAAGCGCTTGCTATATATCTTCATAGCAGAGGGCGGCACTAGGAAACCAAAATACGGGATCTCAGCCTGTTCCTCCCTTTAGCCCTTCCAAAATCGGAATCACGGGCCTGATCACTGTTTGCGGAGCCAACATACGACGCCTAAATGGGCCTGTAAGGTAACTTCGTGTAGCGAAAAGCCACCCCCAACCCTTGTCAGTTAGTCGGTTGGCTCTGACCGCAAAGGAAACTCTGAGGGGGAATGAGAGGCTGTGGGCGATGGGCTACAAACCCCATTTCATGGCTAGCCATCACCTCCAGACACGGGCTTTACCTTCTCCTTAGATTCAACACCTTCCTTGAAAGGGGGAGCTCAGAGGGTCATCATCATCTTCCCCCAAAGGCCTTTTCATGCTTGTTCTTCGGACCTGGAGCATCTTGAGCTTATCACTTGACTTTTTATTTTATTTTATTAAGATTTTATCTATTTATTTGTCAGAGAGAGAGAGCGAGCATGAGCAGGGGGAGCAGCAGGCAGAGGGAGAAGCAGGCTCTCCGCTGAGCAGGGAACCGGGTGCGGGACTCGATCCCAGGACCCTGGGGTCATGACCTGAGCCGAAGGCAGATGCTTAACCGACTGAGCCACCCAGGCGTCCCTTGACTTTTTTTTAGAAGGTAAACTTGATTTTGCATAGGAGTAAACAATGGGGAAAGTATCCCTTAATGTAGTTTTTAAATTAATATACAGGAAGGTTGACTTATTGGTATGTACATTTCTACGAATTTTTACACAGGTATAGATTCGTGTAATCACCCCTACAATCAGGATACAGAACAGTTCCTTCTTCCCCCCAAAGCTCCCTTTGTTGTAATACACCCCCGCCCCAAAACCCTGGCACCCACTGATGTGTTTCTCCGTCGCTGTAGTTTTATTTTTTTGAGAACGTCATCTACATGGAAACATACTAGAGGTAACTTTGAAACTGGCTTCTTTCACTCAGCAAACATCTTTGAGATTCATCACGCTGTTGCATCTGTCAAAGTTAATTTAAGCACACTTTTAAATTGAAGAATTGCTCCCAGATTTTATTCAGATTAGTTCTCTAAGCAGGCTTTGTAATAGTGTAGTAACAGTATAATTTTTGTGCAATTAAATCACCTTCGGCCAAATGACTGACAGTGATATTAACATGGGGCTCTCCCATTCTGAAGTCGGGCCCTGAGAGATTGGAACAAAGCCTTTGATTCGAGGTATGGGACAGGTCTGGAGTGGTGTCCAGTGCTAAGGAAGAGGAACCCCAGCTTGAAGTAGAGGTAGGACAGAGAACAAATGACCCTGTATGTCCAAGTGGCAGCAGGAGATACTGGGCCCCAAGCACGTGGGCTGGAAAGTGGGGGAATGTTCCAACGGGGGACTTGGGGTATGCTGAGAACCACTGTTACCTTTTTGATAAATACACCTGGATCACGCCTTTGTAGGCCTTCACTCTCGAGTTGGAAAGCTGGGTGCCTTGTTTGGTTCTTTCTCATCTCTCTACGAAGTAAACACTAAGAGCTTTGAAACCCAATTTTTTTTTAAGTGTTTGAATCCAGTGTACTTAGCCAAAGCTAAGGAGAAGGGCACCTTCGGATCTCAGGAGAACTTCATTCTTTATTTAGTTTTTCCTGCTCCCCACAGGCAGGCCATTCGTGAAGTCCTACTTACAAAAGGAACTCAGCTGCCTAGTATTGGAGACTTCAGATGGAGGATGAAGTGAGCCAGTTTCTGTAGGAGGACAGATTCAGTCTCCGGTGGCCAGACTGATGCAGGAGCTGAGGGCAACAGGCCAGTGCAGAAAGCGAGCTCCCCTTCTGCCCAGGGTTAACCAGAGCCTTGGTCTTCTTCACCAAGTTCACGGCCTGCCCCTGACACGGACACATCCAGCTAATAAGTAAGAGTGCGTATGTCCGGTGACACAGCTCATTTCCGGCAATTAGCCAATGCCCGACGATGAGTCCATTGGTAGACTGTGCTTGAATTAACCCGTTTTCAATTTGATGGCTCGTAAAACCGACGGCTGCTTATTTTATGCATTACAGAGGTGGCCCTTAGTGCCTCAAAAGAATGCTTAAACCAACAAAAGAAGAATCCAAAGCACCATTTATCCCCTTGCTCTCACCAGATTCGAACCGTCTCCTGGCAGCGGCCCCTGGGTGAGGCGCAGACGCAAGACACACGCCGGAAAGCTGGGAAGGCAGCTGAGCCCCGGACGCGAACGGGCGACAAACGTCATCAGGGCCGGCGCAGGTGGGAGCCTTGCGGGTTGAGGCATGAACCTTTCCATGAAGGGGGCGCGGGCAGCCACCTCCCCTACATTTTCGTTCCCCTCATTTTCCAGCTTCACTTGCTCACGCTCTTCCCCCAGCCCCCCCCCGCCCAACTCCATGCGACCACCTGCTAATTCTCTCACGGCGGTGGCGAGACCATCTGCCCAAAGAGGTGACAGCCGAGCAGTCCCCATCGTCCAGACTTGGGGCTCGCCTCTCCCTGCCTCGGCACAAGCAGCAGGACGGGAGGGTGTCCTTCCCCTCATACCCTGCTCAGGGGACCCGCCCGGCCTCTCCGCTCCAAGCGGGAGCTGGGAACCTGACGGGGCCTCTGTGGCATTCAGTACTGAGGTGTGGGGACTCCGCCCGTGGCTACACGTGGCCTGCTGGTGGACCACAGGACAGGGTCCATGTGGGGCCCCAGGCGTGGCCCACTGCGTTTGCCTCTACCCCCGCCCCCCCAGCCCCCACCCCCCGGGGAACAATGGGAAGCTGGCTGGTCCCCAGAGCGTGAGAGGGGAGAAATGACACAGAGCAATCCCATCTCCAAGCCTGCAAAAGGACCAGGAGGCTGCGGCTTACTCATAGATCAGTCGTCCCAGCTTTCTGTGGAAAGGACAGCACGATCTTTATTCACAATCCCACTCTTACCAAAGTATTTTTAGACTTCAGAATAGGAGTGAGGAGCCTAGGCGTGAACACTGGTAAATTGTTCCTAGCTGGTGGTGTGGAAGGTGGGCAGGGCGCACTGTCCCGAGTCTAGTTCCGCCCCCTCCTCCAGTGAAGCTTTGAAGACGTGGTAATACGTGGTTCCTTGCGAACAATAGGGAAACCCCCTTTCTGTTACACGCGCTAGAACATTCTTAATGCTTATGACGACTGCGCGAGGGATGTTAGGAAGAGAGAGAAACATTCACTGTCTCATCCGGAGTTAGCAGGGTTGGGGAGGAAATCTCCATCTGACCAGACAAAGAGGAGGTTTGGGCTTTTCCACTTCCGAGCCATTGACTTGATCTCAAGGAAACCCGGTCTCACCGTCGTCCAGCCGAGCACTGACATTGACAGCAAGAGGCCAGTCACGTTTTCCCCTTTGCCTCCTGCTTTCTTCTGTTTGCCATATTTTGTGATCGTCCCGGTTCCTCGGAGTTTTTTTTTTTTCCCAAAGATTTTATTCATTTATTTGAGAGAGAGAGCGAGAGCAAGCGGGAATGAGGGGCAGAGGGAGAGGGAGAAGCGGGTTCCCCACTGAGCAGGGAGCCCAACATGGGGCTCGATCCCGGGACCCGGGATCATGATCTGAGCCGAAGGCAGACGCTTAAGCACTTAACCGACTGAGCCACCGAGGCGCCCTGGAGTTTTTCCTTTTATCAGGAGCCTGAAAAGAATGCGGCCAGCTTCCACCCATTTGTGTTAGTGTGAGAGAGTATTGACACCCCCACAAGGAAAGCACAGATAAACCAGAGGTCAAAGAATAGCGGAATGTTCCAACTGGAGGAGCCGTAGAAACAACGGACCCCCGCCCCTTCACTTTTACATATGGGGAGACAGACGCCCACAGAGGAAAGGGAGCAGATCCCATGATTCTCACTCCTGTCCTCTTTCCAGAATATATGACTTCATCGTTCTGTATTTTCTCTCCTGATTATGATTTGTAAAGGTTGTTAGTTGGCATTTCTGGGGCCTGTAGCCAATTGGGTGTGAAGGGGATGGGTCCAGAGCCATACACGGTAGGGAAAGCTAGACCAAAATTAAACATTCACCCTGGACGATCAGATCTGGAATCGGCAACTCGCCGCATTGTTAAGTGTCGGCATTGTCCTAGGTTCTGTCCTTGCTCCTCTTTTCTTGTATTAAGAGTAGGTCTACAGTCAGGGTTGGTCTCTCGGGCAAAATAAGACGAACTCTGAGTCGAAAACTTGTACCTACAGTTCTTAGGTTTTTTCTGCCCATCTCTTGACAATTCTTTATTCTTCCTTTATACTCTGCTATATTTGAAATCATCACAAAACCTTAGTTATGTTTTTTTAAGGATTTTATTTATTTATTTGAGAGAGAGAGAGAGCGCACGTGAGAGGGGGGAGGGTCAGAGGGAGAAGCAGACTCTGAGCTGAGCAGGGAGCCCGATGCGGGACTCGATCTGGGGACTCCAGGATCATGACCTGAGCCGAAGGCAGTCACTTAACCAACTGAGCCACCTGGGTGCTCCCTCGGTTTTGTTTTAATAAAAACAAAAATCTTTTTACCCGATGTCTCATAGTCTGTACATCATGTCCCACTTCCTTCCTTTTCGTTCACCCCCATGCCAAACCTCCCAGTCTGTGTTTTAAGGACTTTTGCTCTGCAGCTTTCAACATCCTTCAGCCACTCACCCGCTGGAAACTCTCTCCATGGCTTTTCTTCTCCTGTTCTCCCACTCCCGTATTCCTCAAGGATCTTATCTGATAGTAGTTATATTTTGGGTTAATGGCCGGCTTAGGTCTCCTTTGTGGCAATATTCCCCCACCCACAGTGTCACAGGAAGGGATGGTGAAGCCTCAGGCCTGGCCACGAGGACCAGGGATGGACATTTGGGCAGAGGGGGATGCCTAGGAATATGGCGAGACGGAGGGAGGTGACCGTTAGGGAACAGGGCTGAGAAGTTGCATAGACGCGGAGGCTGAAGCCATGATTCTGGCCACGTGAGAGTGGGCGAGTGACCTGAAGACACTGCTGGGCAGGGAAGGGGTGGGGAGATCAAGCCGATTCTCCCAGAGAAGCGGGGAAGAGATCATGAGCCAAAAGAGAGGTGTGGAGTAGCGGAGGAGGGGGAAGTGGGGAAGCTTTGTGGGATGGATCGGCGGGGCGAGTGGGAATGATGACAGAGAGCCCAGGAGAAGGTCCCCAGATGACTTTCTAGACCCTGGGAGCTGCTGTTGTGCTTACTACAGTGAACGTGTGATCCTGGATCCTTGTGATAACCGTTTTCAGTACCTTGTTTTAGTAGATGATATTGTTCCTTGCAACCTTTACCCTAAGGTACCTCTCCTCCCACCAACTTCTCGAGCTCTCCCTGAGTGATGTCATCTACTTCTTTTTTTTTTTTTTTAAGTTGATTTATGTTAGTAATCTCTACACGCAGAGATTATCTGCACGGGGCTCAAACTCACAGCCCTGAGATCCAGAGTCGCGTGCCCTTCTGACTGAGCCAGCCAGGTGCCCCTCATCCACTTGTTTCTACAGTTTAAAATGTTTTTATTTCAGGTGCTGGGTGGCTCAGTTGTTAAGGGTCTGCCTTCAGCTCAGGTCATGATCCGGCTCCCTGCTCAGCAGGAAGCCTGCTTCTCCCTCTCCCACTCCCCCTGCTTGTGTTCCCTCTCTCGCTGTGTCTCTCTCTGTCAAATGAATAAATAAAATCTTTAAAAAAATAAAATGTTGTTATTTCTATAATGTAAAACATGTATACAGCTAAAAAAAAAAAGAGTACCAGAGGCTTATAATGAGAAGCAAAACTCCCTATGCCTACCCCTTTCCTTCTTGCCAGAAGCAATCACTCCTTGAAGTGTTCCTTAGGGTGTTTACCTCAGTCATTTAAAAGAATATGATTACTGGGGCGCCTGGGTGGCTCAGTCAGTTAAGCGGCTGCCTTCTGCTCAGGTCATGATCCCAGGGTCCTAAGATTGAGCCCCACGTCGGGCTCCTTGCTCAGTGGGGAGTCTGCTTCTCCCTCTCTCTCCCTCTCTTGCTCTCTCAAGTAAATAAATAAAATCTTAAAGAAAGAATATGATTATTATCTTGCTATTTCTTTTTTTTATTATTGTGGTAAAACATACATAGCACAAAATTTACCATTTTAACCATTTGTAAGTGTCGAGTTCAGTGGCACTGAGGACATTCACATTGTCGTGCACCCGTCACCACCGTCCATCTGTAGAATGTTTTCCTCACCGCGAACTGAAATTCTGTGCCTGTTAAATGGTAACTTCCCGTTCCCTTCCCTGCACGTCCCTGGCAACCGCTACTCTAGTTCCTGTGACCGTGAATTTAGACTTTGGTTCCTTTTTCAGGCTGACTGATATTCTATTTTATACACGTACACTCGGGCGCACACACGTACGCGCACCGTATTTTGTTCTTCCGTCCGTTCCATGGTGGACATTTGAGTTGTGTCCACCTTTTGGCCATTAGCAACGTGCTGCTGTGAACACAAGCGTCCAAACACCTGCCCGAGTCCCTGCTTTCACCCCTTTTGAGTTTATACCCAGAAATGGAATTGCTGGATCATTTGGCAACTCCCCAGCCTGCTTCTTTGAAGAACCACATGCTGTTTTCCACATTCTATTTTCTTGACGCTTTTTTAACCATCATCTACTGACTTTGTATTACGGTGAGGGACCAGCCACACTTCAAGTACTCTCTAGTCCCCACGTGCTGATGGCTTCTCATTCTATTTCAAGCCCGGACTTTCCCCTGAGCTTCAGCCTTTAATATCCAAATGCTTGCTGGACCTCTCCGTGTAGATGTTAAGCTCAGTGTTTCCCAAAATGCTTGTCCCTGCCCCGCCCCCAAACTTTCTCTTCCTCTGGCTTTTCTACTGTTCCCTACCTCGGGGAGTGTCACCGACGCCTACCCAGTCACTCAAACGAGAAGCCTGAAAGTTGTCACAGACTGCTCCCAGACCTTGCCATCCGATGGATCACCGAGACTTCCTGATTTTCCCTCTTAAATAGCTCTTGACTCCATTTTCTTTTCACCCACCGGCACCGCTCTCCTTCAGACCTTCTCGTTCGTCATCTCTTGACTGAGCCACTTGCAGCAGCCTCCGTATTTGCCCTCCTTTAGCCCTCCTGCAAATCAAGCTGAGCCTGTTTAGCCTCTCACATCGTCACTGATTTTTCAGTGACTGTCAGTAGCTTCCACTGAGTAAAGATGGCTGCGGGTTGTCACCCTCACCCCGCCCCGCGCACTCTCCCTCCCAGGTGGTCCATTCTAGAGAGAACAGGGCTTCGACCCAGTTCTGCCAAACACACATTTAGTAGCGGTTAGACACAGTCCTACAACCCGTCCTCATGAGACCGTGAAGCCCCACGCGGGAAAGGTTCACCGAGGCACATTTAGCACTTCTCCAGTAGCTGATGTTTAGCCAAGCTGGTGGTTAGATCAGGCGATGGAATCTCCCGTTAGGTGTCAGGACGCAGGACCCAGTGGCTTCCTAGACCTAGAATGCTGCTCTGGGCTCATCAGTTTCTTAGGTCCCCTTCATGCAAGGGCAGATGATGGTATAGATCCATAAATCTAGAATACCTTTATTTCACCAATGAAAGTTTATCTTTGACATCCCTTGTATTAATGAACCAACCCTCTCATGCAGATTTAGGTAGATCGGTTGAAGCTTTCCAGTGCCGCCTCCAGAATGTATATTCGTAATTAGTCTTTCAGATGCACACTGGGCACAGCTGGAGTGTGCTCCTCGTTGGGGTAGTTCCGATACTAACTGTCCCTAGGGCATATGTATATGGACGTATATATGCACGGGTATATGTGTATCGCACACTGTGCTGAGTATTTTTGTTTCTTAGAGAACGCACGCACGCGTGCCCACACGACCAGCAGGGGAGGGGCAGAGGGAGGAGAGAGAGAATCTCAAGCAGGCTCCATGCCCAGTGCGGAGCCCGACGTGGGGCTCAGTCCCACAACCCCGAGATCACGACCTGAGCCGAAACCAAGAGCCAGATGCTTAACCAACGGCGCCACCCAGGTGCCCCCGTGCTGAGTATTTTTAAAGTAAGTTTTAGACCATAGAACAAATCTATCCTCCTATGTACATCTATTCATACTGTGCCCCTGCATGAAACCCTTTATCTCCATGGTTCCCCGGTCCATGTGGAATGAAGTCCAGACTCCTTCCAGTGACATAGAAGGCCTTTCCAGAACCTTCCCCCACCTCTCTCCTTTTGGCACTTTATGTTCCAGTCTAGAATTACCAAGAGGCATGTAAGCGAGCCCCCACCCACGATGCTGGCTTGGGCTCACGCACTCTGCCTGCCCGGCCCACGTTCGCCACTTCTCTTCACCTGGCTGACTCTTACTCATCTTCCGTGACTCAACCCAGGCATCAGCTCTTTCCAGAAGCCTTTCCTGTAATCCCATTCAGACTTAAGCTCATTTATCTTAACACACGTATGGCGCTTATTGTGTGCCAGGAACTCTTCTAAGCACTCGTAATCCTCATTATGGCTCTGCAAGTTAGATTCTATTATTATCCCTCTTTTCAGATGAGGAGACTGAGGCACGCGGAGGTTTAACTGGTCAAAGTTCACGTAAGTGGTAAGTGGCAAAGCCAGACTGCAAACCCACACTGTCGGGTTTCCAACCATGAGGGTCGGGAAGCTTAATAGTCTCCAAAGCGGCATGGGATCGTGGTTAGATCGTACAGTTTGGGATTAGATATACCTGGGACTAAGTCCCACCTCTGCTGTATACTAGCTGTGCGACCTTACACAAACTTTGTAACCTTGCTGCATGCCCTTTCCCACATTGGTAAAGTGAGGCGAAGAATACCCCACAGGGTCATGGAAAGAATGAAATGAGATGATCTAGCTAGAGCATCCAGCAGAGGGTCTCTCAGAGTCAAAAAACAAACAAGCAAAAAACAACAAAAAAACAAAAAACACACAAACAAAAAACCCTGTTGGTAATGCTTGACTATTACTACTAGTTATTATTATCTCTGTGTCTCTAGCAACTAGCATCTGGGAAATGGACGCTGGAGGACTATTGTTGAGCTGAATGAGTATGGAAATCTTTAGACCTTGATATCTCAAATAGACATGACTTCAGAAATGGTCCCCTGTCACTAAGCGGGAGGTGCCACCTCACTTTGCTAGGACGCCTGGAAGAGTTTTACCTCTAAAGGGTAGCTAGCCCTGTAGCTCTTTAGTCAGTGTAACTAGCAAGCATATGGTGCTGGTCTTCGCCACCATTCGTTTTAATGTAGCTAAAGCTCACTACAGGAGAGCTCATCGCTTCCGAGTGGGTCTTGTCCTCCTAAACCATTTCCCCATCCTCCCAAACGAAAGAGAACCCATTTCATTTCCTTTTCTCAGAACAAGGGCCTCAGAACTCTCCCCGGGGCCATTGAGTCTCATGGGTTGCTGGCCTTTTCAGTTCTGGAATTCCCATGTGCATTTCCTTCCCAGCACGCCAGGGCTTTGATCCCTTCTGCTGTAAATTTCACTTGTCAGCTGGATGAAAAATATAGTTATCGGACATGCCCAGGTCAGCTTTGGGTAGTGCAGTTGTGATCGAAAATGTCCCAGGTATCAGTGAAATGCCCATCTTCTTGCACCCAAGAGCAGCAGAAGATGCTGCTTGAAAAGCTGGAATAGACATATGTCACATTCAGAGAATAACAACCGCCCCCAGAACTCTAGGGTTAGGGTTAGGAAGCTCCTCAAGCAGAATTTCTCGGTTTACTTGAGGCTAAGGGGAACCCTCATTTGGGTTCAGCAGGCCGATCTTTCCATAATATCGGAACCTACTTTCCTTCATAAAGGAAGACAGCCTCAAGACTGCTGATTCTCTTTCCCAGGACGATCTCGCAGAACCTTTAGGCCAATAGGTTACCACCAGCGATTGCTTCAGAATTTTAGATGGACAAACTTAAGAAGTTGACCTGAATTTCTATTCATCCTGGTCACAGCTTAGAATAATCTGGCTGTTTGATTAAACCTCTGATAGTTTAGTATGTTTTCATTTTTCTTTGCCCTAAAATCTGGTGTATAGAACTAATACTACCCTTTTTCTGTCCAGACGGTTAGAAACATGGAGGGTCCAGAAACACAGAGGTTGGAAATGCTCACCTCTCGGAAAGCGCACTGGGCAAGGAGTGAGGAGATAGGATTTCTGATCCTAGTTCTACCACTGATTTGTCCCATAATGGCGGGCAGGTCGTGTAAACCTCTCTCAGACCATTTCCTTGTCAGGTAAGATACAGATATATGATCAGACTACTGCTAGTGGGAGGCTTAGGTGAAAGCTTGTTAAGTATCCATCAGATGTCAGTTACTAAGAGACTATTAATAAATAAAAGGTAGATACAGCGGGAAGAGAGGCCATCTTGTCGGTTTGCCTCTTACCGGATATTAAATACCAGCCACTCAGGGATGCCGAGGAACGGGTGTCAGGTACAGAGAAGAGAAAGGATTTTTTTTAACAGACGAAGAACCAGAGTTCAGAGAGTTTAAAACATTCCTCAGTTGTTGAGCAGGAACTGTGTCACTGCTTTGCTCCAAGAACCCGTATCTGTATGTCTTCGGAAGGCGCATTAGGAGGGACCCTGTTGGTGAGAATTGTAGGGATGGTGGAAGGCTACCGAGGGCAGTATTTCGGAGGTTGGCATCTGATCTCAGATACAAGTAGTTCAGTCTCTTTGTGTGCCTTAATCCACGCTGATCTCTGGGTGAATTGCTAGCTCCTTCACCTACCGGTAGGTACTACCTGTAATCTTTTTTTTTTTTTTTTTACTTCTGACGCACAATCTAATAAAAATAAATTTATTTTGTGCACTATTTTGAACAAGCTTATCAATTTCAATTCCAGTATCCGCGAGCTCTATGTCATCCCTTTTGAGCCTAACTTGCTAGAGGGAACTGAGAGTCGCTTGCATGGAAACGGGAGGTTAGGTCCCTTTCAAGTAGGAAATCCTGCTGTTGGGAAGTGGCAGGAGAGAGACGGCCAGCGAAAAGAGAGGGAGCAGGGCAGCAATCCGCGTTGTGGCGGGATCAGTGAGGAGAGAGGGAACTGAGGATTTACGTAAGGTTTATGTAAGAGGCCACGCCAGCGGGTGCAGAGAGAGAGAGAGAGCAAGCGAGAGAGAGCGGAGTGCCTAGTAACCGTGTCAGAGCCCTGTGGGGCCTGTACTTGGCCCTCAGAGCCGCTCCCGCCCTCTGCCTCGTCCGTCCATCAGCTACCGGCCGTATCAGCTCCCGGAGAAACTTGGTCAAGAGGCAGAGGAAGATAAAGAACCATTCAAATCGCCCTGCCAGACATCTTCTCTTCCAACATATCTCTCCGCTTGGATCTTGCTGTCACTCCACGGACACGCCGGCACAGACGGCTCTTCCTTCCGTCCTCTTTAGCCGGCGCTCAACAGGATGGTCACAAGAAGTTGCTGGTTCTTTTTTTTAAGATTTTTTTCTTTATTTAATTTGGCAGAGAGATCACAAGTAGGCAGAGCGGTAGGCAGTGGGAGAGGGGGAAGCAGGCTCCCTCACTGAACAGAGAGCCCGAGGCGGGGCTCGATCCCAGGACCCTGGGATCATGACCTGAGCCGAAGTCAGACGCTCGACCGACGGAGCCACCCAGGCGCCCCGCTGGTAACCTTTCTAAGGACAGATTTGATCAGTGTCTTCGTGGTATTTCAAAACGTCAAGGTAGACATTTAAAACTTGATAGTAATCCAAAAAGGAATTTAAGTCAATCTTATGACTTTGTTGCAGAGGTTCCAGGCTTCCTCTTGTAATGGAAGATTTTATTTATTTATTTCTTAAAGAGATTTATTTTTTTATTTGAGAGAGAGAAAGAGCACAAGCAGGGGGCTCGGGGAGTACGGGGGGAAGAGGCAGAGGGAGAAGCAGGCTCCTCGCTGAGCAGGGAGCCTGACATGGGGCTCGATCCCAGGACTCTGGGATCATGACCTGAGCCGAAGGCAGATACATAACCAGCTGAGCCACTCAGATGCCCTGGATAGAACGTTGGGTTTTTGTTGTTGTTGTTTTAAGATTTTATTTATTTATTTGAGAGAGTGTGAGAGAGAGAAAGAATGAGAGGGGTAAGGGGCAGAGGGGGAAGCAGACTCCCCGCCGAGCAGAGAGCCCGATGCGGGACTCGATCCTGGGACTCCAGGATCATGACCTGAGCTGAAGGCAGATGCTTAACTGACTGAGCCACCCAGGCACCCTGGATGGAAGGTTTTAAAGCAACTGTTTTCTGGGGCGCCTGGGTGGCTCAGTTGGTTAAGCGTCTGACTCTTGATTTCAGCTCAAGTCCTGTGTTGGGCCTCCCACTCAGCGGGGAGTCTCCTTGCCCCTCCTCTCCTCCCCCCCACCCTTGCTCATGCTTGTTCTCTCTCTCTTTCTCTCTAAAAAATAAAATACAGCAACTAACCCAGAAAAATTCTACTTCCTTCACCTCCTCGAATATAACCCCCACATCAGAGAATTCTGAGTATCATTTGTATTAGCACTGGTGCCTGAGGGCCGGTCCCTTTTATACCTTGGTTGGATGAAGGTGTTGGTGGAAGTTCACATTTGTATGTTAACGTGTGACTTTAATCAGAGTCTGGAGATGACCTCTTGTTAATAATTTGGCATATGAGGGCGCCTGGTCTCAGTCGTTAAGCATCTGCCTTCAGCTCAGGTCTTGGTCCCAGGGTCCTGGGATCGAGCCCCGCATCGGGCTCCCTGCTCAGCGGGGAGCCTGCTTCTCCCTCTCCCACTCCCCCTGCTTGTGTTCCCTCTCTCACTGTCTCTCTCTCTCTCTCTCTCTGTCAAATAAATAAATAAAATCTTAAAAAAAAATAATTTGGCATATGAAAAAACAAAATGGGGCGCCTGAGTGACTCAGTGGGTTAAAGCCTCTGCCTTCGGCTCAGGTCATGATCTCAGGGTCCTGGGATGGAGCCCCACATCGGGCTCTCTGCTCAGCGGGGAGCCTG
Organism: Potos flavus; assembly: GCA_028534135.1. Taxonomy (NCBI): domain Eukaryota; kingdom Metazoa; phylum Chordata; class Mammalia; order Carnivora; family Procyonidae; genus Potos; species Potos flavus. Next base: position 26,178,450 of record CM052901.1, on the reverse strand, counting down.
CTTCCCCACTCTCTCTGCCTGCCTCTCTGCCTGCTTGTGATCTCTCTGTCAAATAAATAAACAAAATCTTTTTAAAAAATAAAAAAAAACAAAAACAAAATGCTTTTATTCTAGTGAAGAGAGAGGCACTCGAATTCAACGTCCTCTCCCACCCCATGAATGTGTATTTTACATAAAACCAGACAGATTTTCTTAACAACATTAATAATGTGCTATTATAACATAATTGCAATATTATACCAGAAGCATTATCCACGCTCAGTACTCTCCAATTTAGAATGAGTGAATAAATTCTCTAAAACTTTCAAGAGAAGCGTATCCATTTTCTTCAGCTAAATAATCCGTAAGTTCAAAAGGTAAAAGGAATACTTCTTATACAAAATGCAGCCTGTACATGGGAGTAGAATTTTGATAGGACTTTGTGAGCTCGGGGCGCCTGGCGGGCTCCGTCGGTAAAGCACGTGACTCTTGATCTTGGGGTGGTAAGTTCGAGCCCCACATTAGGTGTAGAGAGTACTTAAAAATAAAATCTTTAGGGGCGCCTGGGTGGCTCAGTGGGTTAAAGCCTCTGCCTTCGGCTCAGGTCATGATCTCAGGGTCCTGGGATCGAGCCCCACATCAGGCTCTCTGCTCAATGGGGAGCCTGCTTTCCCCCCCTCTCTGCCTGCCTCTCTGCCTACTTGTGATCTCTCTCTCTCTGTCAAATAAAAATAAATAAAATAAAGTAAAATAAAATAAAATCTTTAAAAAAGAATTTGCGAGCTCCTTGCTAGTGGATATAAAAACCTCCTTGGCCATCTCCTGGCAACTGAGGATAATATGCCGCCTTCCACTGTGGGGCCAAGATGTAGTGTCTGCAGAATTATATACCCATTAAGGTCACCTTCGTTCTGTCATGTTTTAGTGTATGGCGCCCAAGGTCACCCTGCATGCCGACGAGCAACCAACAGACAGGGAGAGAGGAAGAGTGGAGAAGGCATGTGAACTTCTGAGATCGGCCTGAGTGTGGCACACGCCCCTTCCACCAACATTCCACTGGTGAGGACTTGGGAGGGGATCACTTGGTGATCTAACCACAATCCCACACCGCCTCGGACTATTCAGCTTTCCGACCCTCACAGTGAAGCGGGGGGCGCATACCCAAAGAGACAGTTTCAAACCATCGTGCTCAGTGCTAAGATCGAGGTATGCTTAGGGTGCTGTGGGAATATAGAGTAAGGGCCTTCGAGAAGCAGCACAGCATATGGCTTTCTAAGAGCACGGACTCTGGAAGCCGACAGTGTGGGTTTGCGGTCGGGCTTTGCGACTTACCAGATACGTGAACTTTCACCCTGGAAACAGCAGTGCCTTCCCGTAGCACCAGCTCAATTTGGTTGACAGTTTCCATCACTTACAAGAATGGGCTTCCTAGGGCCCCACGCAGAGACACCACCACTGGTCTATGCCTCCTTCTGGAAAGTCTGAGCCCTAGCACGCAGGGACCCTCCTCCAAGCCCAGAGATCCCAGCAGCAGCTAGCAAGCTCCTCCTTCCCAGAAGTCGGAGTTTCAGCTCCACGGAGGCCCTCCCCCAAGTTTTAGTAATTACAAAGTCTTCTCTTACCCTGCACCCCAACCCCCAACCTAGGAGTGCTAGCTGCTTCCTGAAGCTTTTACCTGTGGGACACCTTACAGCGGCACTGTCTAATAGAAATATAATGTGAATCACACGCTGATCTTTAATTTTCTAGTAGCTACACTAAAAAGGTGAAAAGAAATGGTGAGATTAATTTCAGTAGTATATTGTGTTTAACCCAATATATCTGATCTGCTGCCTTTCAACATGTAATCACTATAAAAATTATTAGATATTTTTATTTGAAGTCTTTGAGATCAGGTGTGTATTTTACACGTACAGCATATTTCAATTTGGACGATACATTTTCACCAGAAATACTTGATCTGTATTTCAATTTCATGAAATTTACAGTTGAAGATGTAGATTTACATTTTTAAGTCATTCCCAATATACTTAAAAGTTTGCTAGTAACTGAATTGAGTATCAATTTGTAACTTTTTAAAAAAAAGATTGTATTGATTAATTAGACAGAGAGAGAGAGAGCAAGCAGGGGGAGCAGCAGGCAGAGGGAGAGGGAGAAGCAGGCTTCCCATGGAACAGGGAGCCCGATGCGGGGCTCGATCCCAGGACCCTGGGATTATGACCTGAGCCGAAGGCAGAGGCTTAACCGACTTAGCCACCCAGGCGTCCTAATTTGTAACTTTTTATTTTGAAATGAGAAGTTGAAAAAATACTGCAGAGAGGTTCCATGTACCTATCCCCCAGCTCCCCCCCCCATTGGTGACATCTTTCATAACTGTAACTTTCACAACCCAAATCAGAAAATTAATCGGTATGATACAACAAACTGCACTACAGACCTTAGTCGGATTTCATTAGTTTTACACGTACTTATTTTTTTTTTAAGATTTATTTATTTACTTTAAGGGGTGGGTGAGGGGCAGGGAGAGAGAAGAGAGAGAATTCCAACCAGACTCTGTGCTGAGCGTGGAGCCTGACGTGGGCTCGATCTCATGACCCTGAGATCACAACCTGAGCTGAAACCAGGAGTCAGATGCTCAGCTGACTGCGCCCCCCGCCACCAGGCGCCCCTACACACACTTATATGTTGTATGCCTTTTTGACTGTATGGCACTTTGTCACTTGTATAGATTTGTATAATGTCCACCACCACAATCAAGAGAGCAAACTGTCCCATCACTGCAAAGGGAGTTCCTCATGCTGCCCCTTCCGGCCCTAACCCCTGGCAACCTAGGAGGTGTTCTTCGTCTTTACAGTTTATAACATATTGAAATTGGCTCTTTGCACTCAGCACAGTCCCCTTAAGATCCATCCAAGCTGTTTGGTGTGGCAGTGGTTTGTTCCTTTTTAGTGCTGAGTAGTAGTCTACGGTATGAATGTACCACAGCGTGTTTAACTTATCGAAGGGCATTTGCTGGGTATGTTTTCAGTTATTGGCTGTACAGATAGAAGCTGCCGGGAACGTTCGAGTATGGTTTTGGTGGGGGCAGGCATCCGTTTGGATTTCTGCGGGCTCAATGCCCGGGAGCGTGACCGCTGGTCGTATGATAACTCTGTGTGTGATTGCCAGAATGCTTTCCAGAGCGGCCGGACCGTTTTGCATTCTCACCAACAATGAATGAAAGAGGTCCAGTTTATTGGTGTCTTCATCGGCATGTGGTGTGATCAGTGTTGTTTATTTTAACCGTTCGAATCGGTACGTGGTAGCATCGAATTATGGTTCCAGTTTGCGTTTACCTAATGGCTGGTGATGTTGAATGTTTCTTCATGCGTTGATTTGCCGGTTGTCTGTCATTTCGGGTGAAGTATCTATTAGGTCTTCCCCATTTAAAAATTGGGTGGTTAGTTTCTTACAGTTGAGTTTTGAGAATTCTTTCTATATTCTGGATACAAATCCTTTTGTAAGAGGTGTCCTCTGCAAATCCATTCTCCCGGTCGGTAGCTTGTCTTTTTATCCTCTTAACAGGGTCTTTCACAGAGTGAAAGGTTTTCATTTTGACGAAGTTCAATCTATCCATCTTTTCTTTTATATCTCGCTTTTGGTGTTATGCCTAGGAACTCTTTACTTAATCCTAGGTCATGAATATTTTCTCCTACATCTTTTTCTGAAACATCATAATTTTACATTTAAAGCTATGATCCAGGGGCGCCTGGGTGGCTCAGTCGGTTAGGCATCTGCCTTCGGCTCAGGTCATGATCTCAAGGTCCTGGGATCGAGCCCCGCATCGGGGTCTCTGCTCAGCGGGGAGCCTGTTTCCCCCCCTCTCTCTGCCTGCCTCTCTGCCTACTTGTGATCTCTCTCTGTCAAATAAATAAATAAAATCTTTAAAAAAATTTAAAAAAATAAAGCTATGATCCAGTTTGAATTAATTTTTATGTAAGGGATGAGGTCGAGATAGGTTTATTCTTCTGTTTTTGCCTCTGAATATCTAATTTTCCCAGCACCACTGATTGAAAAAAAAAAGAACGTATTTTTGGGGTCCCACGACCACGCAGGGTCAGTGTTTCACTGGATGGACCCACCAGACCAATTGCAGACTTTACTCACAGCTAAGGTTTACTGTAGCGAAAGATGCAGACCGCAAGCCACAGGAAAACTATGCATGGGACAGAGTTCGGAGAGGTCGGGCACAGACTTCCCCATCTGAAGCCACACACAATGTGCTTTCTCCGTAGCCGTCAACTGCAGGGACAAGGGCAGAATGACTCTGCCCAGGGAAGCCTGTGCCCGTCTCCGGATCTGAGACCTTTATGTGCAGGGGAACGGCTCTGTCATGGCAATCCGGTGACATAGGCTGCAGAAGCAGAGGCGTGACCCGCAGTTTACCTGAGTCTTTTTTTAAAAAAGATTTTATTTATTTGAGAGAGAGAGCACGAGAGCATGAGCTGGGTAAAGGAATGGGAGAGAGAGAGGGAGAAGCAGGCTCCCCGCTGAGCAGAGAGCCCGATGCGGGGCTCGATCCCAGGACCCTGAGATCATGACCTGAGTCGAAGGCAGAGGCTTAACCCGCTGAGCCACCCAGGCGCCCCTGGAGTCGTCCTTTCTGATACGTGGGACGGGGAGCGTAGGTTGCCGGTACCTTCGGCTACTCTGCCTTTCATTCTCCACGTGAGTAATAAACTGAACCTAAAAATGGCTCATTGTGTCTTTATTGGCTGGATCTGTGAGGCCTTCCCTAGCCTTTCCTCACACACCATCGAATTGCTTTTCTGCCTTTATCAAAAATCAGTTGGATGTATTTGTGTGAGTCAGTCCTTTTTAACAGTTCCGTTGGCATATGACTGACATACAATAAACCGCACGTATTTAAAGCTTACAATTTCCGGTTTGGCTCATGCATACGCCTATGAAACTGCCACTGCAATCAAGATACTGATCATAACCACGGGCACCTGGAAACTTTGGGTTATTGTTCAGCGTCTTGATTATGGTGATGGTTTCATAGGTGTATACATATGCCAAACCTGAAATTGTGCAGTACGATACCCAAATACACCAATAGGGCAAAATAGAGAATTCGGAAATATACTCACACAAATACAGGCAGCTGGTTTTTTACAAAGGCACAAAGGCAGTTCATTGGAAAAAGAACAACCTTTTCAGCAAATGGTGCTAGAACTATTAGATATTTATCTGCAGGGGGGAAAAAAGCAACTTGAATTCATACCTTGTCCCATCCACAAGATTAACTCGAAATGGATCATAGAATGAAATATAAAAGCTAAAACTGTAAAGCTCTTCCAAGAAAATACAGGAGAAAAATCTTCATGACCTTGAGCTAGGCAGTGATTTCTTAGATATGACACCAGAAGCACGATACACTAGAAATGAATTGAAAAATTAGACCTCATGAACATATAACACTTTGGCTCCTTCAAAGACGCTGTTAAGACAATGAGAAGATAATTCACAGACCGGGAGAAAATATTTTCAAAGCATATATCTGATAAAAGATTTGCATCCAGAATATATAAGACACTCCAAAAGCCCAATAAGAAAAAATGAACAACCCAATCAATATAAAATGGGCAAGAGATTTGAACAAACATTTCACCAAAGACATACAGATGGCACAAGATCACATGGAAAAACGTTCAACACCATTGGTCACTAGGTAATAAATGCAAATTAAAAACCACAATGAAATAACACTGCACACCAAGCAGAATGGCTAAAATGAAAAAGAATGGCCGTAGCAAATGTTGCCGAGGGTGCCAATAAAGTAGAGCTCTCTTACACCGCTGGTGGTGATGTAAATGGTACCACTTTGTGAAGTTTGGTGGGTTTTTGTTTATTATTATTATTTTTTTATTTTGTAGAGATTTTATTTATTTGAGAGGGAGAGCACAGCAGAGGGGAGGGGCCGAGGGAGAAGCAGACTCCCTGCTGAGCAGGGACCTCCCCCCTCCCACCGCCGTCCTCAACCCAGGGCTCAATCCCAGGACCCTGGGATCGTGACTTGAGCTGAAGGCAGACCCTTGACTGACTGAGCCACCCAGGCGCCCCAGTTTGGTGGTGGTTTAAAAAGTTAAACATGTACTATGAAATGATTTAGCCATTATTCTCCTAGATGTTTACCCAAGACAAAAGAAAGCACGCATCCACAGAAAGTCTTGTACACAAAAGTTCATAGAAGCTTTATTTGCAATAGCTAAAAAGTGGAAACAAGCCAAACGTCCGCCAATAGGTGAATGGATAAACAAACAGGTGAAGGGGCCAATCACACGAAGAACTGACTGACACAATTAGAGTGTGGAGTCTATGCCTGACCCATGAATAAAGTAAAAACCTCTATTTAGATTTTCTTTAGTTTCTCCCAGCAATACTTTATATTTCTCAGGGTACAGGTTTTGCCTATCTTTTGTCTGATTTATCATGATTTAATATTTTAGATGCTATTGTAAAATGATATTTTTAAATTTCAGTTCATTGGTTCAATTGTTCATTACAATGGTTTCACTGTAAAAACATTTATATATTAATGATGTAGCCTACAACTTTACTGAACTCGCGTGTTAGTTCTAGAAACTTGTTTTAGATTTCAACCAGTTTTCTGTATACGAACAGGTTATCTGCAAGTAAAGAAAACCGTACTCCTTCCTTTACAATTTGGGTGCCTTTTTATTGCATTTTCTTGCCTAATCGCTCTAGCCAGACCTTCCAGTATAGTGCTGGATATCCTTGACTGGTTACTGATATTCTAGGGAAAGCATTCGGGCTTTTACCATTAAGTATGATGTTAGGTGGAGGTTTTGCATAGATGCCCTTTATCAGGTTGATGACATTTCCTTCTATTTCTAGTTTGCTCAGAGGTATTATCAGTAATGAATGTTGGACTTTGTCATTTGATATTTCTGTCTCTATTGAGATGATCCTATGGCTTTTCTTTGTTGCTTTGCTAACATGGTGCATTATATTGATTTATTTTCGAATGTAAACCAAACTTGGCATTCCTCACATAGACCACACTTGCAAATGATATATTATTCTTTTTACATATTGCTGGATTCAATGTGCTAAAATTTTATTTCTGGTTTTTGCCTCTATGTGCATGAAGGATATTAGCATGTAGTCTTACTTATTAAATTTTTATTTAAATAATGTTATTTACTTTGGTATCAGGGTAATGCTGTCTTCATGGAATGAATTAGGAAGTATTCCTCCCTTTAATTTTCTAGAAGAATGTGGGTAGAATTGATACTATTTATACCTTGGGCTTTTATAAGAAATCACCAGTGAAAACATCTGGGCCTGGAGTTTCCATTGTGAAAAGTTTTATAATTGCAAATTCAGTGTCTCTAATAAGCTTAGGACTATTCATGTTATATGTATCTTTTTGAATGAGCTTTGATAGTTTGTGTCTTTCAAGCAATTAGTCCATTTCATCTGAGTCCTCAAATTTCTTGACTTATATAAATCCTTTCATAATATTTCTTTCTTATCCTCTCAAATTTGTCGAATCTGCTGTGCCATCTTCTTTCTCATTCCTGACATTAGTAATTTGTGTCTTCTCTTTTTCCTGATCCGTCCAGCCAGAGTTTATTAACTCTGCTTATTATCTGGAAGAACTAACTTTTGGGATCATTGAGTTTCTCTGTTTAGTCTCTGCCTTCTATTTCATTGATTTCTGCTGCTTCTTACTTTGGGCTTCGTCTGATCTACTTTGTCTAGTTTCTTAAGGTAGAAGCTGATGTCAATGATCTGAACTCTTTCTTTTTTTACCTATGCATTTAGTGCTATAAATTTTCCTCCACATACTTCTTTCCAGGTATCTGACACATTTTGATAAATTATGTTTTCGTTTTCATTCAGTTAAAAATACTTTACAATTTCCCTTTTGATTTTTTTTCTTTGACACGTGTTATTTGTAAATGTGTTTTTATTTAATTTCCAGATATTTGGGGAGTGTCCAGATCTCTTTCTGTTATTAGAATCTAATTTAATTCTCTCGATGTCAGAATACATACGAAATATGACCCAATATGCTTTTTGCTCTGTGTATTTTGAAATTTGAAACTTCATGATTAGGTACATAAACATTTAGATTGTTATATCCTCTTGACCGATTGACCCCCTTGTTATTATCATCCCAGGTAATACTATTTGATCGGAAATCTACTTGCCTGTTATTAATATAGCTACCTGTCTTTCCTGGATCTGGTTATTAGTTAGCTAGGTTTATTAGTTTACTGTGGCTGCCATAAAAAATTACCAAAATCCGGTTGGCTTAGAACAAGATATTTATTCTCCTACAGTTCTGGAGGTGAGAAGTCTAAAATCAAGGAAAAGACAGTACCACATCCCTTTCTGAGGCTCTAGGGAAGAAACCGTTCCTCTCTTCTTTCTGCTTCTGGTGTCAGCATTCTTTTTTTTTTTTTTTTAAAGATTTTATTTATTTATTTAGCAGAGAGAGAGATCACAAGTAGGCAGAGAGGCAGGCAGAGAGAGAGGGGGAAGTAGGCTCCCTGCTGAGCAGAGAGCCCGATGTGGGGCTCGATCCCAGGACCCTGAGATCATGACTTTAACCCACTGAGCCACCCAGGCGCCCCTGGTGTCAGCATTCTTTGACTTCTGGCTACATCTCTTTCCGTGTTTTATCTTCCTACTGCTTTTTCTGTGTGTGTCTAATCTCCCTCTGTGTGTCTCTCATAAGGGTATGTGTGATTGCATTTAGGGCTCTCCTGGATAAACCCTCTTCTCAAAATCCTTGAGTTAAATCACATCTTTCACCAAATAAGATGATATTCACAGATTCTGGGGATTAGAACATGGACATATCTTTGGGGCCACCATTCAGCCTACTCCACAAGGTATATCTTTTCCTATCCTTTTATTTATTTTTAAAGATTTTGGTTATTTATTTGAGACAGAGAGAGAGTGTACACGGGATGGGGGGTGCAGAGGGGGAGGGAGAAGCAGCCTCCCCGCTGAGCAGGGAGCCTGATGCCGGGCTCAATCCCAGGATCCTCGGACCATGACCTGAGCCAAAGGCAAACGCTTAATCGACTGAGCCACCCAGGCGCCCCTCCCATCCTTTTATTTTTAACTTATGTGTGTATTTATAGTTAAAGACTATTGTAAACAGCATACACGTGGTCTTACTTTTTTATCCAGTCTGACGTCATGTTCCTTTTAATCGAGGCATATGATGGATAATAATGGAGCCCTCATTAAGACATAAGATGTCCCCATTCTTATTCTGTGAACCTGTACAATATTAACCTAACATGGCAAAAGGGCCATTGCAGATGTGATAAGTTAAGAATTTTGACATGGGAAGGGTATCCTGGCTTATTGGGGCTGGCCCGATGCGATCGCAAAGTGTAACAGATACGAAGGCCAGAGGGTCAGAGTGAGAAGGAGAGGTAATGATGCAGCACAGGTCGGAGTCGTGTGGTCTGAACGTTGCAGAAGGGGCCGCGAGCTAAGGAATGCAGGTGGCCTCTGGAAGTTGTAAAAGGTAAGGAAACGGATTCTCCCCTAGAGCCTCTGGGAGGCATACAGATCTGCTGACACTTGGATTTTTAGCTCAGTGAGACCCGTGTCAGATTTCTGACCCAGAGAACTAACTGTAAGGTGATGTATGTTGTTGTAAGCCATGAAGTTTGTGGTAATTTGTTGTAGCAGCCGTAGGAAGTCATATACAGTGCATAGATCATTTATATTTAATGTGATTATTGATATAATTAGGTTTAAATCTTTCATCTTGCTGTTTTCTCTCTGGGTCATCTGCAGTCCCTTTTTTCCCCTGCCTTCTGTCAGATGACTCGAATGTTTTCATTTTTATTTTTATCTCTTTTGTCGGCTTTTTAGCTATTATTCTCTGTTTCTTAATTTTAGTGATTGCTTTACAGTTTAGTATACAGAGCTTTAATTTAACATCATCTACTTTCAAGTGATATTCTATCACTTTACAAATAATGTAAAAACTTTACAATAGTGTACCTCTATTTCCCCTCTCCTGGTCTTCATACTATAGTTTTTTTAAAAAAGAGTCACCTATTTATTTGAGGAAGAGAGAGAGAGAAAATACGTGAGCAGGGGCAGAGGGAGAAGCAGACTCCCCACTGAGCATGGAGTCTGACACAGGACTTGACCTCAGGACCCATGAGATCATGACCTGAGCCGAAACCAAGAGTCGGATGCTTGACCCACTGAGCCACCCAGGCGTCCCTATTCTATAGTTTTTGTATAATTTACTTATGCATAAGTTGTAAAGCCCGCAATACATTTTTATTATTTTTGTTTATAGTCGATTATCTTTTAAAGAGATTTAGGAAATAGGAAAAATATCTTATGTATTTACTCATGAACTTTCTGTTTGTAATATTCTTTATTACTTTGTGTAGATCCATATATTTTTATCTGGTTTCATTTTCTTTCTGCTTAAAGGATATCCCTCAATATTTATTACAATTCAGGTCTGCTGGTGATGACTTTTTAAATCTTTTGTATGTCTAAAATGTCTTTATTTCAATAACTTTTGCTTTTTTTAATTTTTAAAAATCATGGTAAAATACGTATAACATCAAATTTGCCATCTAAGCCACTTTAAGTGTGCAGTTCAGTGACATTAATCATCACTGGCCATCTCTAGAACTCTTTTCATCTTGTAAAACTGAAACTCCAGGGCGCCTAGGTGGCTCAGTTGGTTAAGTGTCTGCCTTCAGCTCAGGTCATGATCCCAGGGATCTGGGATCGAGTTCCATATTGGGATCCCTGCTCAGCAGGGAGTCTGCTCCTTCCTCTGCCCCTCCCCTGCTCATGCTCTCTCTCTTTCTCTCTCTCTCTCTCAAATAAATAAAATCTTAAAAAAAAAAAAACCTGAAACTCTATACCCATGAAATAACTCCACTTTTTTCCTCTCTATTTCTATAAATTTGACTATCCTAGTACCTCATATAGGTAAGACTATACAGTATTTGTATTTATATTAAATCCCCACTGATCCAATAGCTCACGCAGTGTTTTCTTCCGATCAGACCCAGGCCAACATCTCTATTCAGGCAATTTCATCCCCAAGGCAGCATGGCGACCATACTTAGAATCCCAGTGACGCGGGTTCAGCAGTCACTTCCTAGCTGTCTGAGCCAATTACTTAATCTCTCTAATCCTCAGAATATTACCAGGTAAAAATGGAGAGAGTAATACCTACTACCCAGAGTTCTTTTGTGAGGAGCTGTGAAAACACCTGACACACTATAGGTGTCCAATAGATACTATATCGTTTCAGCCATTTCTTCATCAGTGTCCTCTGGGCACCTCGATCTTTCCATCTCAGCAACAGCCTCCCAGAGTATTTTCTCCCACCCCCCCCCCCCCATCAATCCCATAGTGTGCTCTGGCCCTTTCTCTTGGCACTCTTTTTCAACAAATGTTTATTTTAAAAAGTAACCAAAGCTCATCGTGAATGAGTTCCGGTGCCTTAGAGTGTTCCGGAAAAGGAAGAGCAATGGATATATTTTTGGTACCATGGCAGGGTCAATAAAAGGACATGTTGTGGGGAAAGGACAACGTTTGGTTGTCCCCACCTAGCCCGCAGAGCAACGTCTGCGTGGAACCACGGCAAAGGAGGTCTGAGTCGACTCTCTCGGAATTAGATTACTTTCTCTGTAGCTCCTTCAGCAACCTAGCACAGTTCTTTAAACATTTCATGTGCAACACAAGTAAATAAACAGTAGGCAGGCAGAGTATCTTTTCTTTCCTGCTGTCTCTTGCCCCTTACTCTTCGAGCTCACCGGGCCCGGCTCTAGACAGATGGGAGAAACAGGTCAAGGTCATCTTGGTGTCCTTTGCCCGCCAGCTGTTCCTTTCTCCCAAGGGCCCGGTGCGTCCTCCTACCCAGGATCGTTTCGCTCTCAAATCCCAGGAAAGCCTGTTATTCCCAGGTACCACCCCATGCCCGAGGCCTCCCCTAAGCCTTGCCTCAGCCTCCCCTCTACGTGTTCTGTTTCTTGCTCTCTCCTAGAGGATGAGGGCTACGGAGAAGAGGGCCTTCAAACTCTTGCCTCAGCATGCTCTTGTACTTTTCACCAGGCTCTTGTACTTTTCACCATCTGTCACCATCTCTAAGCACTGAGCCCCATGGTGTTGGACACTACTTCCCCATCCCCCAAACCCTTTTCCCCCCCTCTCTAAGGACACTGCTGTGTGATCCCCGGGTAGCTTGGTTTGCAAGGGCAGGTAAGCCATGGAAAGAGAACGACCCCTTCTTGGATTACCGTATCTCCCACTCATGGTTCCAAGTCACTGTACTTGAAATTGATGTTCGAGAAAACTGTAAGCTTCTACCAGAGCAGCCATTCCTCTCCATGCGTGGGTTGTGCTCTCTTAGCTTGGCTCATAGGAAATGAAGAAAACAAGCTATTTTTGTTTAAGTTACCGAGACTCGATATTAAGGATTCACTCCTTTCTCTGTTTCTCAAATAAATGGTCATCATGTACCTACGATCTACGAGGAGTTTCTGACAGTGTCCTTAGCACACCGGTTTGCTTTCTGTTTACTCCATCAGCCCAACTCTTTGGGGAAACCCGAAGACCTGTACATGATTCAGTTCCAAAACCAAACAAGCCACATAGAGTCAGGCAACTTTTAAACGACCATCAGCAAATCTTTCCAGGTTGCCCTGAAAGGCAAACACGACTCGAATCCCAGGTGTGAACACACAATAATATGATTATCGCCTTCTGAAAAGAAACCCGGGAGGGTAGGGGTGTGCTCGTCCAAGGACATCGTCTCCCAGTTAGCGGAGTCACCTTCCCAGTCTGTGCCCCGGTTCTTTCCCGTGTGGCCGCAGCTACTTGTCTTTTAAAATTCGACCTCACCTCCTCCTTCAGGAAGCTGGCCTTCGCCCCACGTCTGGGTTGGAGGCCCCTCTTCTGGGCACCCTGGGCATCCCATGCTGACATCGGTCAAAGCACTTACCACACTGATTGTCTCCCTTACCTGGCTGAGGGCTCCCTGCGGGTCGGGAAGATGTCTCGTTTGATTCTGTATCCCTGGGGCCAGGCACGTCCAGGACTAGTTGCTCAGTAACTATTGGTTAGTCGACTGAAAAATGTCCGTGCATCATAGTTTTGGACTGTCTTCAACGATAGCCAGTCTTTCTTCTTTTAGCGGAGAATGCGATTTTTGGAAAAACGGATGTCACTCTGAAACACGTTGGGCAAATAAGGTATTCACCAAACCGAATAACACTGTCTTGATTTAAAGAGGAACTCTCATCGTAACGGACTGACTGCTTTCCTTCTGTGAATCCTAAACTGGCTCTGAAAACTATTCCAAAGAAGGAATTCACAAAAGGTTCTGAGCAGCAAAAACTTCCCAGGACAGTAACTTTGAAATCTACATTCATTGAGACGTTTAAGGTCCAATATGTGTCTAGAGAAAAAAAGGTCCAACAAATAATCATTTGTGTGGAAAATCACTGAAGGGGACACCTGCGTGGTTCAGTCAGTTAAGCCGCTGCCTTCAGCTCAGGTCATGATCCCAGGGTCCTGAGATCGAGTCCTGCATTGGGCTCCTTGCTCGGTGGGGAGCCTGCTTCTCCCTCCGCCTGCTCTGCCTGCCGCTCCCCCTGCCTGCACTCCTTCTCTCTCTCATTTTTCTATCTCTCTTTATCTATTTGTCTCTCTGACAAATAAATAAAATCTTAAAAAAAAAAAAGAAAATTGACTTTCTCTGCTTGACTTATTTCACTCAACATAATCTCTTCCAGTCCAGTCCATGTTAAAATAAAAGTTGGGTATTCGTCCTTTCTGATGGAGGCATAATATTCCATCGAATATATGGACCATATCTTCTTTATCCA
>CM052901.1:26063033-26164061 GCA_028534135.1 Potos flavus | reverse complement strand
GGGGGGGGGGGGGGGGGGGGGTGGGCGGAGCCTGGTGGTGGGTATTGAGGAGGGCACGTATTGCATGGAGCACTGGGTGTGGTACATAAACAATGAATCTTGTAACACTGAAAAAATAAAATAAAAGTATTTGGGGAAAAAAAAAAAAGAAAAAAGAAAAGATATCTTAAAAAAAAAGAAAGAAAGAAAAGAAAATCACTGAAGGCCTGCTCTAGGGGGCAGGGCATACCATTTAGAGATTAAGACCGTTACTCTGGAGCTGGACTGCTTGGGTTCAAATCCCGGCTCTGCACCTAACTTAGCTCCATAGTCTCTGATGCGTTACTCAGCCTGCTGATACCCCAACATAGAGTCATTGGGGGGATTAATTGCGTTAATCCCATACAGTGCTTAGCATATAGGGCCAACTGTCATTGTGCGAGAACCACCGAGACGGGGAGGAGTCTAGTAGCCATAAGCATCTCGGCGCAGTTCTAGAAGCACCGAGTGTCCTCCACGCGATTCCAAACATTGTGTCCTGAGAATATGAGTGTCAGTACAACCAGATGCTTGGTATTCATGGTAGTGAGGAGAACAGAAGGACCTGAGACTAGACATAACACTCTTCTACTAAAATACTTCCTTTTTTTTTTTTTAACAAAGAAATGGTATGTGGTGTTAATGCCTGTGAAAGTATTCAGTGTTCCTCCCTTCACTTTGAATAGAAACCAGCCTGGACAGAGAGTTCGTAGACTCTTATCATCAATATGTCTCTCTCAAAAAAAAGTTTGGGGGGGTGGCGCCTGGGTGGCTCAGTCGTTAAGCGTCTGCCTTCGGCTCAGGTCATGATCCCAAGGTCCTGGGATCGAGCCCCACATCGGGCTCCCTGCTCAGTGGCAGCCTGCTTCTCCCTCTCCCTCTGCCTCCCCACTGCTTGTGTTCCCTCTCTCGCTGTGTCTCCCCCTGTCAAATAAATAAAAATCTTTAAAAACATTTTTTGGTTCCGATTTCAAAAACTAAGATATAATGTTGCTCTGATCTGGGAAGAACAGAATAATCTAGAGGGATTTGCCATTTTGCCGAGATAATTTAGGGCTTGACTGTGGATTCAGATTGCATCAAAATTTAAGAATGGTAATATTAAATAATGATATAATTTACATTTGAGGAGTATATGGTTTCATTACTGTATCCCTTCTGTTACTGAGCAGAACATCATTCTTTTAATTAAAATATTGGTTGCCTTTTTTAAACCAGAGTTTCCCTCTCTCGGAAATAGTCATGAAGACGACAATTTCTGTTGCAATCAGCTATTTTGCATGATTCACGAAGAAACCCTTTAAAAATAACTGTAATAAAGACAGAAAACTGTTTCTTCACGACTGTGATTCATCAAAATTATTTCTGAACATTTGGTAAATCCTGTTTCTGAAAACTTTTAAAGTACATTGAGGCCCCTTCAGAGAGTGTTTCTGGGCCTCCTTTATGGGTTCCCCAAAAGCTTCACGTAGCGGAAGTGGGCTTGAGAGATGAGGCAGTGAGGTTAGCTGTGTGCGCTTGGCCCTTCCTCAGCCCCTCAGTTTCTCTTCCGAGAAGTTCAAAGAAGTCAAAGGATTATTTGGGGGGAATTAAAGTAACGGCCAAGAGAAACAGCATGAGCCCGCAAGCCCTTCCAACATGGCAGGTTCTGTGCTTCTGGGCCCAAGGGTGAGGTGTGTAGTGAACGGTTTCTGTCTTACCAGAGAAGAAGGTGGGGTTACCATGCCATTCCTTACCCCCCACCATTCCAGTAGGGTTAACAATGCCGCTTCTTTCTTTTTTTTTTTTATTTTTAAGATTTTATTTATTTATTTGACAGAGATGCTGCGAGAGAGGGAACACAAGCAGGGGGAGTGGGAGAGGGAGAAGCAGGCTTCCCGCCCAGCAGGGAGCCCGATGCGGGGCTGGATCCCAAGACCCTGGGATCATGACCCGAGCCGAAGGCAGACGCTTAACGACTGAGCCACCCAGGTGCCCCAACAATGCCGTTTCTTAAGAAGAGACCTGTGAGGGGGCCACAGACGTGTTTTCTTCAGGAAGGGGGAGAGAATACGGCAAGGGGTCGCTGGGGCTGCAGGCTGGATGGGGCATCTGTTCAGGTTCGCTTAGTTGAACTGAATTTCCTGCTTCAAGTTTGTAATTCCTATTTTGGGGAATGGGCGAGATCCCATCCCGAGTTGCACAGAGCGAGCACCGGGCGGCCATCTGCATTTTCCCCCACAGGTTATTACCTGCTTGTCCTAAAGCGAAGTGCTTTATTCGGCTACACGGGTCACGAGCAGAGCGATCATAAAGCACAGCAGAATTGGGAAGGAAATCTGCCCTCTGAGCGTGCGTATGATCGATACCCTTCTGGACAGTAATAATGATGCCTAGAGTTTCCAGCCTCACCTGGAACTTCCTGAGGGTTCTGAAAATGACACTTCCGCCAACGACAGCTGCAAAGTCCGCTTCGATGACAGTTTGACTTCAGCGGCAGTTTGCGCTCCGGTGTTCTTTCATAGGATCTCAAGGCATCCTGACTCCCTACCCTTGTGATCCTCTTGCCTCCCTGCCTACTTTCCCAGGGGTCCCCTAAACCCAGGTCCTTTCAGTCAGATGTGACCTGGGGGCGGCCCGGGTCCTTTCTGTGTTGAAATGTGCCACCTAAGGGCGCCTGGGGGGCTCAGTCGGTTAAGCCTCTGCCTTCAGCTCAGGTCATGATCTCGGGGTCCCAGGATCGAGCCCCGCGTCGGGCTCCTTGCTCAGCAGGGAGTCTGCTTCTCCCTCTCCCTCTGCCCCTCCCCCTTGCTCATTCTCTCTTTCTCTCTCAAATAAAAAAAAAAAAAGACAAATGTCCCACCTAATTCTCCCCTCTCCAGGCAACGGTCCCACTTCCTGATCACTAGCTCTCCATTATGTCCTCTCAGCCTTAAAATATCCACGAATGGTGATTTATTCCCTCAGGGTGCTGATTCAGTCTTTTGAAGGGCAAGGGTAGAAGTTTCTCTAGGAAGCTCACAAATCCTTACTTAAATTCTCAAAGAGGTCAGGATCCCTCTAAAAATTAAGGAATATTGCGTTAAGGTTTATTTAGTTTCCACGTGAAGATTATATTTTAACAGCTCTCCTGGAAATAATCCCTTAGCCTAAAGAAATGGTTCTATAAATGATGAGTAGGCTTCACGGTATGGAATATATTATTTGGGAGAGGAGTTTTGTGATACCTCACCATGTTATACAGGTAATTACTTATTTTTCTTGCTCTCTCTATTTAATGACGGTGACAACGGGATTTATGCCTTCTGTTTCACCCTGTGGTTATGGCCTTAATGAATACTAAGATGTAATGTCTGTAAACTATTAACACAAATGCCAGAATGGGGATGGAGAAGCATTAAGTCCAATTTCTTTTGCAGACATTTATTTGGCACCGTGTAAAGCACAGTGCTAGATGAGATAGGCTAGAAAGGCCAGAAAGAGAAATAAAATCCTGGGAGGTATGAACCTTCCAGAACCTGACAATCCCTGGGGCGCGGGTGGATAAATACACACACGCGCACACCTATGTAATATTAATGTCAGACAGTGAGACGTGCTACTGTGTAATAGGGGAGAAGGAGGCATTAATGCTAACTAGAGAGCATCTAGGAAGCCTTCCCTAAAAGTAGAAATGAGTCTATCAATCCTCAAGCCCCTGGGCCCTTGCCCTTCTCTCGTCCCCTTTTCTGAATAACCACCCCTTCATCCTTTTTTCCTTAAACAGATTCAGTGATTAGGCCCATTCAACGTTAATTTTTGTTCTTTTATTTTTCAATTAGAGAGCAAGTGCAGGAGGGGGAGGGGCAGAGGAGAGGGAGAGAGAGAGAATCCCAAGCAGGATCCACACCCCGCACGCAGCCCAACCCGGGGCTGGATCCCACGTCCCAAGATCATGACCTGAGCTAAAACCAAGAGCCGGATGCTTAACTGACTGAGCCACCCAGGCACCCTCCCTTTTTTTTTCCTTTATTAGGAAATATTTCAGACCTAAAAAAGTTATATAAAACATTACGATAAATACCCACGCGCCCACTACTGGCCTTAAGAAATAAAACATTGCAGATACAATTGACGCCCCCTGTGTATCCACACCCTGGAATTATCTTTTATGGATACCCTCTGCTTTTGACTAGCAGCTTTCAAAGATGACCCTCATCGAGTCCCATCTTCTGGTATTCATGCCCTCCCTTTGAGTGTGGGCTGGGCTTAGCGACTTGATTCTAATGACTCGACTATGATAAAAGTGACGGGATGTCACTTCTGTAATTAGGTTACAGAAGATGGCGACCGCCATCCTCCTGGCCCTCTCTCTTGCCCTCTCACTTGCTCTGATCAAGCCTGCTGTCACATTAGGAGATGCTCTACAGGACACCCGCGTGGCCAAAACTCAAGGGAGGCCTCCAGCCACCAGTTTAGGAGGAAACGAATCTTTAGTCCAACAGCCTGTGCAAAACTGAATCGTCCCCAAGAACCATGTGAATGGACTGGGAAGCAGACGTCTGCCGTAGAGCCCTCAGACGCTACATTTATGTGGCTCATTCCCATGCATGCCTATACGTGCACACTCACATGTAATATATATAATATTATATATTATATACATATATCATGCATATATGTGTACACACACATATATCATTGATCAGTGTGCTTTCTACAGCAGTATGTGTCTGAAAGTTTAACGTGCATAGGAATTACCTGGAAACCTTGTTAAAATGTGACTGTGAAGGTCCAGGGAGGAGGGCCTGAGATTCTGTATTTCTACAAAGCTTTCAAGTGTTGCTGATGCAACATATAGTGTAGGGAAAGATTTCACTCGGTGTCATTTACCTAAAAAGAAATCTGTCCACACTCGCGTTTATTCATTTAAAACAAACTTTTGTTTCTAAGTTGAATGAATGCTGGCAAATATGTATGTAGAATTTAGGATAAAAGTCAGTCGTCAGTGGCTATCACTTTTTGGGTGATGAAATTTGGAGTCAATATCAATGTTGAGAAAATGTCCCTGGGCAAAACAAAAAACCCTAAAAAGAGTGAAGAACAGATTCTTTTTTCCCCATCCTTCTCCTTCCTCCCAACTACAGGGCAAAATAAGAGAAAATTAGCAATGATACATTAACCTGCAGCAGTGACTTTCTAAATCTAAGAAAACGGTCTTCTGCAGGTGCGTACTATATCTCAATAAGGAGAAAAGAAAATACATTTTCTCTTTATAATTTGGAATCCTGTGCATCTGATGGCATCAGCCCCTGATCGCACCAGCTTTGTCTCTGTTGCCCAGTCCCACAAACGCTTACCTCTCCCCACTCTCTTCCTCCTTCTCTCCTTTTCTATCTCTCTCTTTTTTTTTTTTTTTTTAGAAAAGCCATTCTGGGATTTAAATACAGCTGTGTGCAGTTTCCACTTCTGACCAAGTAACAGGGACTGGATTTACCCTCTCGCTTGAAACAACCAAAAATCAGGACAAAACACACAAACTCTACCTGACTTGGTTCCCTGAACTCTCAGATTGACGTCCTCAACTCAGCAAGTCTGCCACACTCTGCCGCAGCTCCCTTTCCTATCCTGGAAACTTCCTGAAGGCAGTAAGTTGGGTCAAATCTTCCACCTTAAGATACTGGAGGGGCACCTGGGTGGCTCAGTGGGTTAAAGCCTCTGCCTTCGACTCAGGTCATGATCTCAGGGTCCTGGGATCCAGGCCCACATCGGGCTCTCTGCTCAGCAGGGAGCCTGCTTCCTCCTCTCTCTCTCTCTCCGCCTACTTGTGATCTCTCTCCTCTCTGTCAAATAAATAAATAAAATCTTTGAAAAAAAAGACACTGGAAAAAGAAGGGCAAACTCAACCTAAAGCAACTCGGGGGAAATAATAAAGAACAGAGTGGAAATTAATGGGAGAGAGAATAGAAACACAATGGAGAAAAATCGATGAAACCAAAAGCTGTTTCTTTTCTCAACAAAATTGACAAACCTTTCATTAGGTTGACCAAGAAAAAAAGAGAAGACTCAAATTTCTAGAATCAGAAATGAACTTACATAAATATAAAGGAATTCTATGGATAATTATATGCCAACGAATTAGATAGGTGAAGTTGGATACATTCGTAGAGAAACACAAACAAGTGAAACTGACTCAAGAAGAAAAAAATAATTTGAATAGATCTATTATAAGTGAAGAGATTAAATTAGTAATTTTTTTTAAAAAAAAACCTCCCCACGAAGGAAAAACCTCAAGTTCAGTTGGTTTACCACTGAATTATAAGAACATTCAAAGAACTAATACTAACTCTTCACAAACTTGTCCAAAAATGGAAAAGGATGGAACCTTCCCAATTCATTCTGAGGCTTGCTATTACTCTGATTACCTTAATACCCAAACCAGAGACATCACAAGAAAACTAGAGATGATTATCTATTATGAATATGAATGCAAAAATCTGCAACAAAATATGGGGCGCCTGGGTGGCTCAGTGGGCTAAGCCTCTGCCTTCGGCTCAGGTCATGATCTCAGGGTCCTGGGATCGAGTCCCGCATCGGGCTCGCTGCTCAGCAGGGAGCCTGCTTCTCCCTCTCCCTCTGCCTTTCCCCCCCTTGCTCATGCTCTCTCTCACTCTCTTGCTCTCTCTCTCTCATGCTCTCTTTCTCTCAAATAAAGAAATAAAATCTTTAAAAAAAATCTGCAACAAAATAGTAGCAAACGGAATCTAACAACATATGAAAAGAATTATGCACCATGAAAAGTGGGATTTGGCCTAGGAATATAAGATTGGTTTAACATCTGAAAATCAATTAGTCTAATGCATCATAGCAATTGAATAAAAAACAAAATCACATGATCATCTCAATAGATGCAAAAAAAGCACTTGACGATATCCAACACCCTTTCGTGACAAAAACACTCAACAAACTAGGAATAGAAGGGAACTTCCTCAACAAAGGACAGCTACAAAAGACCCTCAGCTAACATCATACTTAATGATGAAAGAATAGATGCTTTACCCTTAAGATTAGGGACAGAACAAAAATGCCTGCAGCTCAACATTTTACTGAGGTTCTACCAGGGCACTTAGGCAGGAAAAGGAAATAAGAGGCATCCAGATTGGGAAGGAAAAAGTAAAATTATCTCTCTTTGCAGATGACATGATCTTGTATGTAGAAAAGTTTTAAGAAATACACAGACACACACACACACACACACACACACACACACACACACACATCTAGTACAGCTAATAAAAGAGTTTAGCAAGGGGACACCTGGGTGGCTCAGTCGGTAAGCGTCTGCCTTCTGCTCAGGTCACGATCCCAGGGTCCTGGGAGTGAGTCCCACATCGGGCTCTCTGCTCAGCGGGGAGCCTGCTTCTCCCTCTGCCCCTCCCCCTCCTTGTGCTCTCTCTGTCTCTCTCTCAAATAAATAAATAAAATCTTTTTTTAAAAAATTCCATTTACGATAGTATCAAAAAGAATAAAATACTTAGCAATAAAGTTAAGAAAAGGAGCATAACGCTTATATACTCTGAACAATTTAAGACACTGTTGAAAGAAATGAATGATCTAAGTAAGTGGGAACACATCCCATGCTCATGGACGGGAAGATTTAATATTGTGAAAATAGCAATACTTCTCAAATTGGTCTATAGTTATAATGCAATCCCAGAAGAATCTCATCTGACTTCTCTTTAGAAATTGGCAAGCTGATTTTAAAATTCATATGGAGTTGCATGTGACCCAGAATAGCCACAACATTCTTGAAAGAGAAGAACAAAGTAGGAGGATTCACACTTCCCAATTTCAAAATTTACTACAAAGCACTGACAATCAAGACAGTGTGGTACTGGCATGAGGATAGACATATAAATCAATGGAATAAAATGGAGATTCCAGAAATAAAACCATGTGTCTATAGTCAACTGATTTTTGACAGGAGTGCCAAGATCATTCAATGGTGGAAGAATAGTCTTTTCAAAAATAGTGCTGAGGCAGCTGGATAACCACATGTAAAAGGATGAAGTTGGACCATGCCCCATACCATATGCAAACATCAACTCAAAATGGATTTAAAAACGTAAATATGGAAGCTAAAACTATAACACTCTTAAGAAAACGTAGGCGTAAATCTTCATGACCTCAGATTCGACAAAGGGTTTATTTATTTTAAATTTTTTTTGAGAGGGAGGGGGAGAGAGAGAGAGAGAGAAAGGAATGGGGAGGGGCAGAGGGAGAGGAAGAGAAAAAATCTTAAACAGGCTCCACACCCAGCACGGAGCCTGACATAGGGATTAATCTCCTGACCCTGAGATCATGACCTGAGCCAAAACCAAGAGTCAGACGCCCCAGTGACCGAGCCACCCAGGCACCCCGGCAAAAGATTTTTCTTTATTACACCAAAAGGGTAAGCAACAAAAGGCATAAATAAATCGGACCTCATCAAAATTAAATACTTTTGTGCTTACTCATCAATGCACAAAGACAACATACAGAATGGGAAAAAAATATTTGCAAGTCATTAATCTTATAAGGGAGTTGTATCTAAACTATATAAAGAATTCTTATAACTCAATACGAATAGAAATAACCCAATTAAAAAGTGGGCAAGGGCTACGAAGAGAGATTTCCCCAGGGAAGAGATACAAATGGCCAATAAGCACGTGAAAACTTGTTCAATGTCATCAGAGAAATGCCAGTCAAAACCACCATGAACTTCATGCCACTTTATACCTACTAGAATGGCTATAATAAAAAAAAGTCAGATAATAACAAGTGCTGGCAAGGATGATGTGGAGAAACCGGAACGCTCGCACGTTGCTGGTCGGTATTTAAAATGATGCAGCCACTTTGAAAAACAGTCTGGTGGTTTCTGAGAAGTTTAAATGTAGAGTTACCATATGAACCAGCAATTCTCTCCCAAGGTATAGAAAGGAAAATATATGTCCACAAAAAAGCTCGTACATAGCAGCATTATTCATAATAACCAAAAGGTGAAAACAACCCAAACGTCCATCGACTGAAGAATGTAGAAATAAAATGTGCTATATCCACAGAATGGACTATTATTTGGTCATCAAAAGGAATGAAGTAGGGGCGCCTGGGTGGCTCAGTGGGTTAAAGCCTCTGCCTTCGGCTCAGGTCATGATCTCAGGGTCCTGGGATCGAGCCCCGCATCGGGCTCTCTGCTCAGCGGGGAGCCTGCTTCCTCCTCTCTCTCTGCCTGCCTCTCTGCCCACTTGTGATCTCTCTCTCTCTGTCAAATAAATAAATAAATAAATCTTTAAAAAAAAAAAGGAATGAAGTATGTACACTGACACACTCTACGACGTGGATGAATCTTGAAAACATTATACCGAGTGAAAGAAGCCACTTACAGAAGACCACATGTTATATATATGATCCCACTTATTTGAAATGTCTAGAATAGGGAAACCTATAGACAGAAGGTAGATCGTGGTGGTTTAAGGGCTGGAGGGAAGAGGGAATAGACAGCTAAAGGGTATGGGATGTCTTTTTGAGGTGATGAAAATGTTCTAAAATCAGTGAAGGTGGCACAGATCTGTGAATATGCTAAAAACCGTTGAATTGTATACTTTAAACAGGTGAATTGCATGGTATGTGAATTACATCTCAACAAAACTATTAAAAAAAAAAAAAAAAGCTGAGGCATTGTTGCCTAATCCCTACTGTCTTGAAAACTGTTGCTTCATATTGTCCTTTTTTTTTTTCAGTTGTTTCACTCCGGGGGGTAAAGACGAGTCCTTAGACAGAAGTAGCAGTCTCCCTAATTTTTTAACTGGGGAAACTGAGGCCAAAGTGGCTGACCGGCTTGCCAAAGCTCGTGCTAGTTAGTGATAGAGTCAGGACCACAGGAGCACAACCAAGACCTCCTGATATCTAATCCGAAGTCGTGACAGCGTGGTTCCTTGTCTGTCCAGCTTCTGGGGCGGCCTGATGGCAGGAGGTTAATTAACCAGTCGTAGGCAAAGCGACTGTCTGTGACTCGAGGATCCCCCGAAAGGCCCAGCTCCGCTCTCTGCCTTCCCCTTGATCAGCAGGCATTTATTGCGCACCTACGTGCCATGCTTGTTTGGGAGACATTCC
This sequence comes from Potos flavus, assembly GCA_028534135.1. Lineage (NCBI taxonomy): Eukaryota > Metazoa > Chordata > Mammalia > Carnivora > Procyonidae > Potos > Potos flavus. The sequence goes on along the minus strand of CM052901.1, from coordinate 26,153,933 downwards.
TGGGGTGGGAGAAGCAGGCGCCATCTGGCACCAAGGGGCTCCCCATCTATTTGGGAGAAAAGGCGGTGCACGAAACATCTCTGTGACTCGAGCGTGATCATCTATCATAGGACGAATGTCTCGCTCAGGTGCACAGCCAGGGCCATCCGGAGGGGTCACGGTGTGCGGGCTTTTCTCAGGAACGGTTTCCGAGGGGAGGAAGAATTTGGGTTTCAATAGATAGGCAGCATCCCCCGACTGGGTTGGGGCACTGAAGGCGGGACACTGTCTCTACAGGGCGTGTGTTAAAACGCACACAAGGCCTCAGAGGTTCCTCGGTTGTAAGAAAAGCCCGAGTCTTGGAGGGGGGAAAGCGCCGGGATATTGTGCTAGTCACAGGACAGAGCTGGGGGATTTGATGCGAGGCCTGTGATGAGCGGGGCGACTAACGAGGCAGCCCCTTTGCCTACTGCAAAATCAAATGCTCCCAGCAGACAGTTTTTTCTAGGAAAACAAGTGTCTTCCCAGGTCACGAAAAGCTGGGCTGTCCACTTGAAGTTACGGGACAAATATTCCAGACCCTAGTCATTCACTCCTTCACTGAGCCTGTATTGAACACCTACTGTATACTGGGAATTGTGCTAGTGGCTGAGGATTCACAGGTGCCTAAGACTTGTACTTGCCCTAGTTCATGGTCTGGAGAGGAAGACACTTGCATGATGATAGATTTCTTTAGGGAAAGGTGCTCTCTTTCCCCGCCCGATCCTTCCCCTCTGCAGACCTGACTCCAGGGTCAGAGTAGGACAGGGGGAAGGACCCGAGGTCACAACAACTTGGAGAGGGTTCCCTTTAACGTCAGGCATGGCGAGGGCCACTCCCCGAAGACCCATCTGGAGCTCTCCTTTACAGCCTGGGCCCAAAAGTCACAGCCTCCAGGCAGCCTCCTTTCCTGTGTCTGCTCCCCGCCCCACCCCCACCCCCACGGCCTCTCCAGAATGTCAATGACCTGTGTGGACCGTGTTTAGGTCGCCTGTGAGCACAGGCCATTGGGGGGGGGGGGATGGCCACACCTTTGAGCTTATAACAGTCATGGGGACTTTGCACAGGTGGGCATTGGAGAAACGTTTGTTGACTGAATCCCAGGAGCTTTGTAATCACTGTCCTCCTCAACGGCATTTCTCTTCTACCCACCTCGGGCTTGACTGCTTACCAAGGGCCTTACCCCTCTCCGTTTCTGTCTCGGGATCCTCTCCACGGCCTCCGTGACGTCTCTGCTCCTGGGGCCCCGGGGGGATGCTCGAGGTGCTGGGATGCCGGGCGGTGAGGGGCCGAGGCCCGCAGGTGAGAGCTCGCCCCGGCCCCGCACAGGGACGGACTCGGCCTGTCCCTGGCCTCCTAGTCCCGCCGTGTCACAGCCAGACTGGGCTGTGGGTGCTCCCCACACGGTGTGGGGGCGGTACCATCCCCCTGCAGGAGCCTAAAGCCCTCCGGTGATGGGCCGGGAGCCCAGCCCCTCCCGCTGCTGGCGGAAGCCAGGGGACACAAGGGGACCTTCAGGAGGGCCGGCCTCTCAGGACTGTACCTTGCCTTTAGGTGCTGGGTTTCCCATAAAGTGTAAGTTCACCTTCTTCATTCATTTTTCTCCTCTCCCTTCTGGTTTTATAATTTATTGTATTTTATTTAAAGATTTTATTTATTTATTTGACAGAGAGAGACACAGTGAGAGAGAGAACACAAGCAGGGGGAGCGGGAGAGGGAGAAACAGGCTTCCTGCTGAGCAGAGAGCCCGATGCTGGGCTCGATCCCAGGACCCTGGGATCATGACCCAAGCCAAAGGCAGACGCTTAACGACTGAGCCACCCAGGCGCCACTAGTTTTATAATTTAGAGAGTTGTACTCCTCCCCCCCACACACAAACCTGCCAAAAAAAGGGAGCCTTAGCAGTACGAGTGCGCGAGAAAAATACAAAGAAGCCCATGCATCTTGGCTGGCAGTGAAGTCTGATAACCGTCCGCTCAGCAATTACGGAGCAGAGTCGTACTCCCTGCTGAGCAAACGGCAGAGTTTCAGGGAAAATCCGTAACAAGTATGAGCGTATTACGGAGTCAGAAACCCAACTTAGCAAATAGATTCATGAGAGAGTGTTTATTCACAGTTTGAAGGCATACTTACTTTAGAAGAGACTCATAAAGTTACTGAATTTGAGCGAGTGTGCATTCATATGCTCTAGTCCCAGGGTTTGCAGAGAGGAGTTTAGAGAAAGTGACTTGTTCTATCCCGCGGCTAATTAGTGGCCAAGCCCAGGACTTAGGCTCATTCTTTCTGAGCCCCAGACTCTTCATTTGAGCCTCCCTGGGATAGAAGGGTTTGCTTCCGACTACTCATTAAACACTAAGTAGAAAGAAAGGAAAAGAATGTCTTAAAGCTCAGGGGTGTGAAGCCATCCTATGGCTTTAATGTTGACAACCAATTAAAAACTCAGATAAAGTACTTCTGAAATGATTATATGCTGCAAAGCAGTCAGTGGGGAAACAGGACTTGAATTCCTTAAAAGGGATTTACAGTAAAGATCTAGAAAATCGTCTAACAGCATATGCTGGAGGAGCGAGCATATCGTGATGTCAGGGTACAAAGTCAGAGTCCTGATCAGATTTCTTCTGGCTCTCGGACCCGGTACAAATCATTGCCCCTTCCTTAGCCTCTATTATTCATCTTAGTTGAAAAAAAATGATGCTAATATCTAAATTGCTCCCAAAGAGTGAACTAAGGTCATCTAATCAGTCCCCACATCTGTTCCATTTTATCCTAAATGTCTCTTGAGCCCTCATTTCTCCCTAGCCTCACTGTCCTTCCTTTAGTTCATCTTTCTACCTGGTCTCCCCCAGGCTGTGCTTTGTCATTCCACTCTCCTCCACATTGCAGCCAAAAGATCTTTCTAAACAGCAAAGCCAGTCACATCATGAATCTGCTTTAAACCCTTCAACAGCATCTTCTTCCCCTCGGGATAAAATCACAAGTCCTTACCCTGGTCTACACAGCCCTTTGTGGCCTGGCATCTTCCCGACTCTCTAGACTCATCTCACACTATTCCTCTCACTTAAATGCTAGGCTCCAGCCGTGATACACAAGCAGCGGTTTCCTAGTGAGCCAGCCTCTCTTCATCTCCAGAGTTTGCAGTGGCTTTTTCCTCTGTGTCGAATGCTCAGCCCCTTCCAGCACACCTTTCCTCCCCCTAATCCCATAATCCTGCGGAATCTTGGGTCCATATTACCCATCTGAGAAGCCCTCCCCTCATCTGAACTTGCCTCTTCTGTGCCCCTCATCAGCACTCTATGCTTCTTTCTTCTTAGCTCTCATCTCCTGATTTTTTTTAAAGATTTTATTTATTTATTTGACAGAGATCACAAGTAGGTAGAGAGGCAGACAGAGAGGAGGGGGAAGCAGGCTCCCCGCTGAGCAGAGAGCCCGATGCGGGGCTCGATCCCAGGACCCTGAGATCATGACCTGAGCCAAAGGCAGAGGCTTAACCCACTGAGCCACCCAGGCGCCCCTCATCTCCTGATTAGACTGCCTTTTCCCATGGTAGTTTCTCCCACTCAGTTCTGCGGGACTGTCTTACCCAACATGTTTCCAGCAGACCCTGTTGAATGAATGACGAATGTTTAAATGCTTTGTAAATTGCAACTTGCTACCCAAATGTTAAGTATTGTGTAATATTACCATGTTCAGGTTGGTTGTTTAATATTGTTGGCCTACTTACCCATTTGATAATAACAAATATCGCATTTCAATTACATCATTCTGATTCCTTCTCAAACCCAATACTAATAAAGGCTACCACTTACCGAGTATTTAGCCTGGGCTAGGTTCAGGGGTAAGATTCGAGACATATGATCTCATTTATGCATCATCATAGCAATCTCTTGAGCTAGGTTCTATGAAAAGCATCATCCCCATTTTTCAGGTGGAAGAACTAAGGCAGGCTCAAAGAGGTTAAGTAGCTTGCACAACATCGAATAACTCGATTGTGAATCCAAATTCTTCAAGATCCAAACCTGAATTCTAGGGGTGCCTGGGTGGCTCAGTCAGTTAAGCATCTGCCTTTGGCTCAGGTCATGATCTAGGGGTCCTGGGATCGGACCCTGATTCTGGCTCTCTGCTCAGTGGGGGGGGTCTGCTTCTCTCTCTCTCCCTCTCCCTCTGCGTTCTCTCTCTCTCAAATAAATAAATAAAAATCTAAAAAAACAAAACAAAACCCTGAATTCTGACATCTTCCAGTTCTCCCAAGGTTTTCAGATAAGGACACTATCAGCTGTGTAAAGCAACCCACAGAATGGGAGAAATGGGAGAAAAAAATTGCAAGTCACGTGTCTGATGAAGGATTAATACCTAGAATATAGAGAGAACTCTTAAAACTCAACAACCAAACAACAAACAGCCCGATCTAAAAAAATGGGCAAAAGATTTGAACAGACATTTCTCCAAAGAAGACATACAAATGGCCAGTAAGCAAATGAAAAAAAAAAAAAAAAGCTCAAATCACTCATCATCAGGGAGATGCAAATCAAAACCACAGTGAGATGCCACCTCACACCCATTAGGATGGCTCTGATGAGAAGAAAACAGAAACTAATAAGTGTGGACAAGGCTATGGAGCAATAGGAACCCTTACGGATTGCTGGTAGGAATGTAACATGGTGCAGCCACTGCGGAAAATGATATAGTGGTTCCTCGAATTAAAAATAGAATTGCCAGCCAGTCACCGTATAATCCCGTAGTTCTACTTCTGGGTATGGAGCCCAAAGAAGTGGAAGCAGAGTCTAGAAGAGAGCTTTGTATACTCATGTTTATAGCAGTATTATTTGCAATAGTCAAAAGGTGGAAGCAACCCAAACGTCCATTGACTGATGAATGAACAAGCAAGAGAGCAAGATGCATGTACCTACAGGGGACTATTACACAGCCTTTAAAAGCAAAGAAATTCTGACACATGCTATGACATGAATATTGAGGACATTATACGGAGTGAAATAAGCCAGCCACAAAAAGACAAATTCCACGTGGTTCCACTTATTTGAAGTACCTAGAGTTGTCAGATTCATAGAGATAGAAAGTTGAATAGTGGTGGGGGGCGGCTGGAGAGAGAGGGGAATGGAGAGTTGCCGTTCAACGGGTGCGGGGTTTCGGTTTTGCAAGATGGAGAACGTTCTGGAGGTGGGCGGTGGTACTGGTCGCACAATCATGCGAATGTACTTAATACCACCAAACTAGACACTTAAAATGGTTAAAATGGTCAATTTTATGTTTTGTATATTTCGCCACAATTTATGACACATATTAACCAGGCCTGCCAAAGTTCTCAGGTTAATTTCCTTCTGATGGATGTTTGCTGTTTTCCCTCCAGATAACCTGCCTTTTATTTCCTTTTCCTCCTAAGGCCAGACTGCTCTCTGCCAGGATCTCTAGGGCCCCCACGCTCGCCAGTACCCCTGCAGAGGGCAGGGCCCGGCCCCTGGGCCTTTAGCTCGCTCTCCTGGGAAGAAAGCGCTTCTACTCCAAAGGCCGTCGGTACATACTTTACTCACAACAGTTGACGGATGACTGTGGATCCCCTCTGTTCCCAGGAATCACATCAGGACTAACTGCACTGCGCATTTGCCATCACTGGTAGCTAATCCCGACAGTGACGTTGGACATCGTTATTAATAGGCGAAGGACACACAAAGAGAGAGGGGAAGTGGCTGGGGCTGAGTCACACAGCAAAGTTAGAACTCGGAGCTCCCAGCCTCTAACCTCGCCCTGGGCTTTGTCCCACACACCTGGCAGTTCCAGAGACTTGCTCCTTTTTGTCCCCTGGGCAGCCAACTCTAGCCGGCCAAGTGGGTCTGATTTACCTTGCCGAGAAATAAAGCAAAATCTTCCTTGAGATGATAGCTTCTGATCTTTCTGTTTGTACTGGTTGGCAGGAAACCAGAGACCACACTACCTGCTGAATGACCTTGAACACATCATTGAAAGTCTTGGGACATCGGGGCGGGGGGGGGGGGAAGTCTCTGGACCCTCAGTGTTCCCTTTAGTAAAAAGTAGACAAAAATTATTGATACTCACCGCCCAGAGAAACTGAGGGTGAGCTACGGAGAGGAGGATTGGAGTGCACTTATCCAATCTATTCTGCATTATCCTTTACATAAGTGGACCCCAAATCTAGCTGAGCATCAAAATCACATGGGTAGCCTTTACAAATAGAAATCCCCAGGCCTTGACCAGTCCAGCTTCCTTGAATATCTCCTTTTCCCCAGCTAGGTGGCCCCTGATGTGAAGGGAACCCCCTCGAGTTGAGAAGTGAGGTAGTCTTTAACTTCTCTAGTTAAATCCTCTCCAGCCTCGCTTTTTTTTTTTTTAAAGATTTTATTTATTTATTTGACAGAGAGAGATCACAGGTAGGCAGAGAGGCAGGCAGAGAGAGTGGGGGAAGCAGGCTCCCTGCTGAGCAGAGACCCTGATGCGGGGCTCCATCCCAGCCTGGCTTAAAGGCACCTTCGCTATGAGATGGGAAGCAGTGCCGTCTGCCTCCTTTGAGCTCTTGCTTGGACTCGCTGTTCCCCCAATTTTGGCACTTCTCACATACTGCCTGTTATTTTTACCTAACTGTTTCAAATCTTCGCCTCTTGTTTCCTCAGTTAGCTACGGGAGGATAAGAATGGTGCCATACCCTTCTATTATTGCCCATCAATGCCAGCTCCGTTAGCACATAGTATATGTTCAATAAACATTTGTTGAATTGCAAATCATGTAAGAAACCTGAAATAACTTCCGATTTATTTGGGGAGATGTTCTGTGTCCTTTGGAAGCTTTCTGCTCACATGGAAAGAACATGAAACAGAGGCAGGGGAGCCTAGCTTCCAATCCCGGCTGTGTCGGGGATTCCCACAGCAAGTCGCTGGATTTCGCTAGCCCTCAGTTGCCCCATTTGTGAAACCAGGGCTTTCACAATTTTTTACACTTTTAGTTTCTAGCTCTGGCTTTTGGCTACTCTAGATAGCAAGGGGCAGCCTTTTTCATGTTAGTGACTTTAAAGCCCATGATGCCTTTTTACCCCCCTATAAAGGCTAAATAATTTCTTTAAAGATTTTCTTTATTTATTTGACAGAGAGAGCACAAGCAGGGGGAATGGCAGACAGAGGGAGAGGAAGAAGCAGGCTCCCTGCTCAACAAGGAGCCCAATGTGGGGCTCAATCCCAGGACCCTGGGGTCATGACCCGAGCTGAAGGCAGACACTTAACCGACTGAGCCACCCAGGCGCCCCAAGGCTGGGTAACTGATGGGTCACCCCCAGTCCATAAAATGAGAAACTCAAGTAAACAGTAAATAAGTGCTTTGGCCAAGCTTCCGGGCATAGCATGTGTGCGTGTGTGTGTGTGTGTGTGTGTGCGCGTGTGCGTGCGTGCACGCAGGGTCATATGAGACTGTTGGCTCTTTCCAATGTTAGTATATGTGCTGCCGAAGCGAGCACAGGACTATCAACTCTTAATTATCTGCGTGTTCACTATCTCCTCTGTGAATGACCCAGGGCAAGGTATGACCTTTTAGCTGGATGTCCTCTTGTCCCTCTGCACTCTCCTATCCAGAACCAAAATGTCCCCTGCCGCGTTCAGTAAGATCTGTTCAAATTCTGTCCTTTGAGGGGCACCTGGGTGGCTCGGTGGGTTAAGCGTCCGACTCTTGATTTCAGCTCAGGTCTTGATCTCAGGGTCCTGGGATTGTCCCCTGCGGCAGGCTCCGCGCTCAGCGGGGAGTCTGCCTGAGGATTCTCTCCCTCTGCCCCTCCCCCTTCCCTCTCTAAAACAAAACCAAATCAAAAACAAATACTGTCCTTTGAGGAAGAGATGAAAGCCAGGAGACATTAGTCTTGCCTCCGCGGAACTTCTGGTCTGCCTAGGAAGCTGGGATAAGAATGTGGGGGGAAAAGTATGTGCAGCCCTCTGTAAAGGGAGTACGTGGGAGCCCAGTGCCGCTTTGCTGTATCTCCAGTACCTACAACAGTGCCTGGTGTATAGAAGATGCTCCACGAATATGGGAAAATTGCCGTGGTTTTCGAACTTTTTATTTTATTTTATTTATTTTTATTTAAATCCAATTAACATATAGTGTATTATTAGTTTCTGTACTAGTCGGTAGAGTTCAGTGATTCATCAGTTGCATATCACACCCAGTGCTCATTACATCACGTCCCCTCCTTAATGCCCATCACCCAGTTACCCCAGCCCCCCACTCCCCCTCCCCTCCCCTCCCCTCCCCTCCGGCAACCCTCAGTTTGTTCCCTATGATTAACAGTCTCTTACGGTTGGTCTCCCTCTCTGGTTTTGTCTTGTCAGACTTTTCATTTTAAAGAAGGGAAGGCCATTCTTCAGTGACATTTGACCCCAAGCTCTCCACGAAAGGGACACACTGACAGCTGCAGGGCTCTCTAATGAAGGGAGCTAGGGTCGAGCCCTGCCAGCTGTCTCCTCTGGGCCCCAGAGAGGTTCCTCAGCGCCCAGTTGGAAAACTTGCTGTAGTCACTGGAAAAGGAGGTGTAGATCAACCCTTGCTTCCCTCCCCCCCTCCCCCGCACCGACCCATTAACCTTAGCCTTAAGGGGGATACTAGCAAAAATAAATGGTGGTTTGAAGCACCAGGCACTCCCAAGGGAATATTTGCATCTGAAAAAGTGTTGTCCTTCTCTCCTCTCCTTGTAGGCAGCTCCAAGTAGTGAGAGCAGAGAGGGGGAAGTTTGGAGTAGGAGGCTTTTGGGTTGGTCCACAAATGTGTATCGAGGTCAAGTTTGTTCACTTTAAATAAAGAAGGAAAGAAAGCCACTGTGGTAATGTCTTCCAGGACTCCATAGAAGGCCCTTTGGTGTTATCCTACAGGCAGTCCTGACATGCAAACACGATGGAAAACTCTCGTGGAGTCTGTCTGGTAATTGAGTAGGTGACGCTGCCTGTTTTTGGTCGCAGAGCACCCTGTATCCCCCCCTCCCCTCCCAGGCAGCTGTTAACGTTCCTGGCGAAATTCATGGTCAGCTTTGGGCACACAGATGCCAAAGGGGGCTACCTGTTCACGGCATCTCTACTCCACGCCTGCAGGACTGAAACCCGCTGCCTGCCTTGCCTTGGCCTTCTCCTTGCCGCCTCCAACCCCGATGGACAAAGGAGGGAAACCAACCCAGAGGATACTTACTCGTCAAGGTGGTCCAGGGAACAAGGCACATCTCAGGACTGCATCCGGAAGACAACTGGCAGTATTCAGCATCTTTTTTAAAACTTGTCAAAAGGAGAAAGATCTCGAATTAAGTTTTCATCATTTTCCATCTCATGGCCCTTTCATTACTTCTCATTATCGGCCCATTACCTACAGACTGTCCCTCCTCGAAGGTGTCGGGAGGGGCAGGCAGATAATTAATGTTGGGGACCCTGCCATAGACTGAACGTTTGTGTTGCCCCCCCATTCATATGTTGAAACCTAATCCCCAGTGTGATGATATTTGGAGGTGGGGCACTTGGGAGGTGATTAAATCAAAAGGGCTCTCACTCTCATGAATGGAATTAGCGCCCTTATAAAAGAGATCCTGGAGAGATAGCTGACCTTCCACTATTTGAGGACACAGCCAGAAGATGGCTGTCTATTAACCAGGAAGTGGGCCCTCATCAGACACCAGATCTGCTGGAGTCTTGATCTTGTTCAGCCTCCAGAAGCGTGACGAATACATTTCTGTTTCTTATAAGCCACCCAGTCTGTGGTATTTTATTATGGCAGCCTGAATGGACTAAGACCGAGCCCATTCCACGGCAGGGCTATTTGAAGGGTGAAAGGAGCTTCCGTTAGTATTTTACTGGGAGCCCCAGCTTCTCCTCCATTGCCTGCCATGGCCATCTCCTTCCCTCTTGGCCAGTCCCCTGACTTCTCTATCTTCAAAATCTAGCTCTGGCCTGACCCTGATGAGGACAGCAGTCTAGCCCACCCCCGCCCTTCTGCTACTGCTGACTTCACCCCCTTGTCCAAGTACCCCCCCCCCCCCCCAGTATCTGGACTAGTCTTTTACTAAAGTAGTTGAGTTGCTATCACGAAATTCAGTCTTAGGATAGAAGCCACTGAAGGCGAGGGCTGGAAAGAACATTGGAGATCAGGAGAAACTAAGGCCTGACTGGAGGACTTGCCTAAGGTCTCATAGCAAGTCATGGCAAAGCTAGGGCTGCAAGCCAAGTTTTCCTTTGAGCGCCTTATGTCTTCCTGGCTACATCCTGAGCTCCTTGGTTTCTTTTCTTGGTCTTTTCCCCCCCGCTGTCCCAGCGTTGCTTCTCTCCTCTGTCCCTTTCCCCAGTCCTGTCTCACCAGAGGGAGGCTCTAGAAATCGCTGCACGACAGTATACTTGCTTTTTGGGACTTTGGTGTTGATTCGAGGGGAGATTAAAGACCTAAAGAGACACAGAGCCCCGATGGAGCCTGTGGTCCCCAGCCCTGAAACATGACTTGATCCTAAGATCATCCTTGACATGTGTTCAGAACCCCAAATATCGGTTCCTAGAGTTTAGGTCATTTGCCCAACGTCCCTCAACTAAGAGATGGGCACAGCGGGAGCCAGCTGGAGGTCTTCAGGCGCTGGGGCGACGCTGGGCGCCTGCACGCGGCTCCAGGCACTGCTCGGAGCCCCGGAGGCTCCAGCAGCCAGAGGCAAGCCCAGCCCCCGCTCCCCTGCTCGCAGCAGCACGGCCCCGGGGACGTGCGTTATTCCTTTAGGTCTCGAAGCCTCTTCGTTTTGTGCGTGCGGCTCCCGTCAACTTCTGGATGGGGAGAGATGGCGTGAGCCGTTCACGCGGGCCCTCTGGAAGGAAGCGGGGCACCCTCGAGGCCGCCCAGCTACTGTGAGCCCAGCACCGCGGCCCACAGCCCCCCGCCCCCCGACTTCCCCGCGCGCCGGGGCCGCGGTCCCGGGCAGAGAAGCTGGAGGCAGCTCGGCCCGCCGCCCGAGCGCGCGCCGGGACTCGCGGACTTTCCCCAGGAGAGAGCTCTCGGTTCCTGTCTCGCCCGCGGGTCTCCCACGCCCCCGGGGGACCCTCTGATCCCCGCGGAGTTCTCGTGGCCGCGCCCTCTCGTGGGCCCCCGGAGCCCCCCTCGGGCCCCCCCTCCCCCAGGGCCTCGTGCCCGGCCGCGGCAGGTTCTGGCGCTGGCGGGAGAGACGGGAAGGCGCGGGGCACGTGAGGCGGCTCCCCTGGGCCCCGTCCGGCAAGCGCATCTTCCGGAAGGGTCCGTCGCCACTCGGCGAGCGCCACCCAACTTCTGCGCCCGCCGGCCCCGCCGCTCCGGGTGGCTCCCAGCACAGAAGCGCCCTCGGATGATCACACTCACTACTTTTTTGGGGGGATGGGTTCCCCGGGGAAGGCGGTTAGGGACCCCGAATGTGAGCAGCCGGGACGGGGCTCCCAGGGCTCGCGAGCCGCGGCCGGAACTGGAGTGAGGGGGGCGTGTGGGCTTCCCGGGGACCGTCCCAACACGCTACCCTCCACAGACGTCAACCGTAGCCCCTAGGCGGGCGGCCTTCCGCGTCTCCTCAGGGATCTGGCGGGCTGCGCCCCTCGGGGTCTTCGCGTCTCGAGGGATGGCTTGTGGGGGGGACCGCCGGCGAACGGCTGTTCGCCGGCGGCTTTGAAGGTGGGATCGGGTAGGGTCCGCTGACGGAGAAACTCGAGAGTAGACTTCGGGTTTTTTTTTCCCCCTTCCCTCTCCTCAGAGAAGCAACCACATCGTGGGGAGGGGGGGATAAAGAGGAAAGTAAACACAAACAGCCCCAAAAAGACGCCAAGAAAAGCGAAGCCAAAAGAAGCAAGCGCAACACTATTACAAAACTGTCTGGTTTTGTAACAATTTCCCTGCCGCCGGCCAATGAGCGGCGTGGCGGCGCGTCACGTGGTACTGTTTTATATAACACTTCGCTGAGACAAGACAGTTATTAGCCGGCGCGGGGCGGCCGGCGTGGAGCTCGCGGAGGCGGGGCGGGGAGCGGCGCGCGGCAGCTAGGCGGCGGTGGCCGTCCGGATTCTCTTCAGTCGCCGCTCTCTGCTCTCGGTCTCCGGCCCCTAGACGCCTCTTCCCTGCGCGCCTCTCTCTCTCGATGGATTCGCTTCAGACCGGACAGATGCTGAGCGTGTCCGCCGAGCTCGGCGGCGACAACTTAGAACTGGCCGAGCCGGCGGCGTCCGCGGCCCGCGTCGACATGGGCCCCCAGCCGGAGGCGGCCACGGAAGGCTCCGCACCTTTGGGCGCTCGAGAGCCGGAGCCGGAGGAGCAGCAGCCTCCGAGTCCGTCGACCCCCGAGTGCAAAGCCCTGCTCAAGCAGGCTGACGCCCTGGCGTCCGGGGGCCGCCTCCAGGAAGCCTTCGAGGTGTACCGACAGCTCTCCGAGCGGCAGCAGTTGGTGGCCGAACAGCTGGAACAACTGGTGCGCTGCCTGGCCCAGAACGTCTCGCCAGGCGAGGCGCTGCCGCCGGCGCCCCCGGACGGGAGCGGGGCGGCGACGAGCCGTGAGGCGGCGGCGGGAGAGGCCGGGGCGCCAACGGCTGCCGCGGCCACCGAGGTGTGGGACGGCTTCAAGTGCCGGAAGTGCCATGGGTTTCTGTCAGACCCCGTGTCCTTGTCGTGCGGCCACACCTTCTGTAAACTGTGCCTGGAGCGCGGGCGGGCCTCCGACCGGCGCTGCGCCCTGTGCGGGGTCAAGCTCTCGGCGTTGCTGGTGGCCGCCGGGAGGGTGCGCGGGGTCCGGCGAGTCGGGCAGCAGGCGGAGGCCGCCGACGCCGCGCCCCCGCCGCCGCCGCCGCCGCCACCGCCGCCGCCGCCGCTGCGGGTCAACGTGGTGCTCAGCGGCCTCCTGGGCAAGTTGTTCCCCGGCCCCGCACGGGCGTCGCAACTCCGGCACGAGGGCAACCGGCTGTACCGCGAGCACCAGGTGGAGGCGGCGTTGCTCAAGTACAACGAGGCGGTGAGCTTAGGTGAGTCCGGCGCGTCGCGGGGCCGGGCGGGGGGGGAGGGGGGATATGAACGCGGCGGGGAGTTGGGGGGGGACGGACCGGGGCCAAGGGGGCGCGGGGGACAGTTGGTGGTGTGGGGGGGGAACGGGCCGTGACTGGAGTGGGGGAGGGGTGTCCGGAGTTTGGTTTTTGACTTGGTCTCAGTCGCTACTCATTTCTCGCCCTTTCTCTGTGTCCCTGTCTGTCCCTGCCGCTCTTTGTCTTTTTCTGTGTCTCCCCGTGGCTTGGATTCCCGAGTCTCTCCGTCAGCTTCTGTCTTGGTCACTGTTTCTCTGTCTCTTTCGCGGGCCTTTCGCATCTTTATCCCCCCTCCTCCCCCCCCCCGCCCCGTTCCTTGCGTCGGGTCGCGCGGTCCCTGCGTCTGTCCCTCCGCCCTCTCCCTCCGCGCGCCGCGGCTCCTCTTGCACCTGCCTGCACCTTCCCCGCGGGCGGAGGAACTTCGCGCCCTGCCCACACTGGCCCCGGGGCCGCCGGGCTTCCGCCGGCCCGCGACGTTCGGCCCGCTCGGGCGTCTGCGGCTCGCGCCCGGGCTCCGGGCCGCGGCGGCGGCGGCGGCGGCGGGAGTCGGCCCTTCCGGGGCCGCGGCTCCCGGTGGGGTGGGTCCGGCGTGGAATTAGGTCAGGAGAGCACTGGTTGCATAAGGGCCGCGAGCGGCCCGGGCCGGGCGGCCCCTCCTCCGCGCGGGCGGGATTGTGTAACGGCTGAGGTAACCGAAGTGGGCCACGCTCGCCTCGGAAACCGTCCCGCGAGCGTGTGCGGGGGGAGGGGAGCGTTCGCGCCCCGCTGCCCTGTGACTCATTGTCACCGCTTCCTATCACACGATCCTCGGCTGAAATAGATGCCCCCCCGCCCCGCCCGCCCGCCGCCTGCGCCCTCTCCTCGCACCCCTACCCCGCCAGCCCGGCGGGCGACCGGGCGGCGCAACTGCTCGGGGATCCCCGGGGATCCGGGATCCCGCGCGCTGCGGGAGGACCGACGGGTGGGCTCGGCGGCTTCAAGGGCAACGTGGGTAGCCCCACGGCTCTGACCGCACCGGGGCGCCCGAGCTCCCTCGAGGAGCCGCTCCCGCCGACCCTCCGCGTCCCGACCCAGGAAGTGGCTGCAGAGCCGCGGGCGGGTAGTGCCCAGCTCGGGCCAGCCGCCCGGAGTTCGGCCGGGGCGGGGGGTGGGGGCGCGGCGGCCGGCGAAGCGATCCGGGGAGGAGGCGGCAGGGCCGGGCAGACGGGGCTCTGGGGATCTCAGGGTGCCCTGAGCCCGACTCCGACGGGTGGAGGAGGGGGTGGGCTCGAAATTCCACGTGTTGACACGCTACCCGAATTTGCAACAGTAGTAGGGGAGGGGGAGGAGCGCAGGCTGGCGGTGCAGGGTTGCCAGGCGAGGTAAGGACCCCCTCCCCCCGCCCCCACGCACATCCTGTGCCCGGGCAAGGCGCGGTGGGAGCCGACACCGGGCTGGCGAGTGCTGCGGATCGAAAGGGATAGCATACACTCTAAACTCTGCTAACGTCTGCAGAGCAGGTAATGGGCACCCAAGCACGTCCTCTGCACAGCCCTGGAGAAAAACCTCACGAGCCGTGTTGGAGCCCAGTCTCTGGGCAGGAGGGGGGGCAACCTGGAGACAATGGAGGTCACTTAAACCCAGATCTCCAAGGGAGGTTCCATTCTTTTCAGCCATACCTCAAGGGTCAGGAAAGCTCCTTCCCCATACGATGCCTTCCTCCCCCTTTATTGCTGCCACCCCTTTTCCACCGGGAGTTTTTTCCTTCACCTTTGTTAATCTGAGCGGTCAGGGTGAAAAAAATCGTGGCAGCCTTACCTTTTTAAGAGGTGAGGGGCCTCCCCAGCAGGCGAGTATCTCTGTGCTGGAAGATGGCCAGCGTCCCCTTATTATTCTGTGTAGTGCACACCCTTCAGAGAAAGGAACATGTCCCCCGCCCCAACTTCAAAGCTTCCAAGGCTGACCGGCTAGCTGTATGATTTGGAGCAGATGCCCTCTGCTCCCTGGGCTTGATTTTCCTTATCTGAAGAATGGGTTGGTTGAACCAGGTGATCTCTAAAGGCCTGTCCAGCCCTGGCATCTAGCGGTTCAAAGTGTTAGTGAGAGCCAAGCTCGCTTCATTCCCAGCAGCCTTGTTTAGGTTCACTCACATTTGGCCATCTAACGAGAGGATGGAGCCTTGCAAGTGCATTCAGAGAAACTTCATAGGCGCTGGGCTTTGTGGACAGAGGTGTTGGTAATGTCATGAGTAGACTAACCTGGACTTGTCTTCCTGGTGGGCGGGATGGGGGTCACATCTGGCTGCTTCCCTTCTTTTCCTCCCTGGCCTGTTTCCTCCTGGGTGATACCTCCCTCAGAGGCCAGGCTGCCGGTGGGTAGCCATGCATAGCCGCGAAGGAGGGGGCCAGGGTGGCCCCATGTCAGAGCGGCTAATGCACCACTGACCCCACAGACCCTCTAAGTAACCGCTTGAGAAAGAAGCAAAAATCACTTCTTTATGGGGCGCCTGGGTGGCTCAGTTGGTTAAGCATCCAACACCTGATTTCAGCTCAGGTCATGATCTCAGGGCTGTGAGATAGAGGCCTGGATGTGGAGCCTGCTTGGGATTCTCTCTCTCTCCCTCTCCCTCTGCCCCTCCTCTCTCTGTCAAAAAAATAAATAAATGAAAATAAACAAACTTAAAAAATTACTTACTTCTTTAGAGTTGGGGAGGCTCAGACCCAGAGTGGCTGGGGGGTGGGGAGCAGAGTGGCAGGCAGCGCAATATCAGGGCTGGAAATGGAGCCTAACCCTTTGGATCCCCTGTAGAAAAATCCTAGATAACTTGCCACTTGCTCAAGATCCATCCTCAATACAGGACTTACGTTTCTGCGCCAGGACCACTAATGAAAGCTTTTTTTTTTTTTTTTCTCATTCTGGCAGCTCCAAATGACCACTTGCTTTATAGCAACCGGTCTCAAATTTATTTCACCTTGGAGTCTCATGAGGATGCGCTGCATGATGCAGAAATAGCATGTAAGCTCCGCCCGATGGGTTTTAAGGTGAGTGGAATGGGAGGGATGGGGATGGGTTGTGCTATAGACAGGAATTGGCAAGAAGGGCTGCCTCCTTGAGGGTTTGGGGCACTAGAGCTCAAGCAGAGCAGGGAAAAGGCTTTGCTAAGGAGCTGGGGGTCGCTTGGCAAAGGGTGACTCAGGGGTCTGCAAGGGAACGGGGTTCTTCCCCAATTTACTTCTTCACCTGATGAGCTGCTGAGCAGCTTAGGCTTTGTGACTCTTCACAACATCTCTCAGCAGTCCGACCGCCTGAGTTCATGCCCCAGCTCTGCTCCTTCCACCAGCTGTGTGGTCCTGGGCAAGTTACTTAACCTCTCTGTGCCTCATCTCCTCATGTATAAAATGGGGGGATATTCAAAGCACCTAATTAACAGGGTCCTTCATGAGGATCACCTGAGCTAATACATGTAAGAAGCCTAGAACAATGCCTGGCACGTAGCATTATATGCTCTGTCATTTTCAGGGACAGTAGAAAGAGGAACATGAGAGAAGTATTGCTGGCTGGTTGTGTTATTTTAAGTCCTTAATACAATCAGCCTGCTGGTGTCCCCAAACATCTAGGTCACATCGAAGGGGTGGTCGGAGAAAGGCCAGGCACCTCTCAGGATGCTAGGGTGCAAAGTGTCACTTTCTGCATCTCTGGCCTCAGGACTGGCCCTTAGCCACGTGTCAATATTTTGTTTAGGAGACTAGGTTGGAGCCTGGGCTCTACTCCTTGCAAGTTAAGTGGCCACGGGGAAGTGGCTTCACTCTCTGGACCCCAAGGGTTCTGGGTTGGAAAGCACTGCTACCGCCATCTGCCCCAATTGCCTCCTGGGGAATGTGGTGTGAGGGTCACAGGTGAGCGTGACCGAGAGGCCATTCTGGGAGCTCTGCTGTTTGCTGGGCCTTGGCGCAGTGTTCTCTCTACACGACCCCCAGGATGCCACCTCGGAAACCCACCTTACCCAGGTCCCGATCTGGGATCCCTTATCTGAATCCCATGGGGCCAGAAGTGTTCAGAGTCCAGAATATTTCTGATTTGATTTCAAAAAGACCACATACCAGGTGGCACCCTCAGTGAGCTCTGGACAACATCCCACAGTCATACACGCTAATATTTCTGCCGTACCTTACATGAAAAGTCACACTAAATGAGATAAAGACCATGACGTAGCCTATATCATATATATTTGCCACCTAATGACTTTTGATGCCAAGCTTATGAAACTTTGGATTATCCGGCTGTTTCTGGAACTGGGAACCTCAGATAAAGCATTTGTGGGCCGGCGCACTGGGCCACTGGTGTCAGAGTGAAGCTCTTATATTCTTTGATGAGAAGGTTTTCATGGGTTATGGCGGAGTAGTATGTGCTCCTTCCCAAGCAACAGATTTATAGTTTACTGGAAGTCACCAGGGTCTGACCCAAAGGAGCGTCAGTGAGAACATTTCATGCTTTACAGCAGTGTAGGCCAGGAAGCTGCCTGGGGGCAAGAGGACTTCCCTCGCAGCTTCTTCTGCTCGCACCCTAAACCTAGGGCCTAAGGGTGCGAGCTTTCCTCGTCCAGTGGGAAGCAGGGCTGAGAAGTAGTGGACCATTTCAGATGAAATGGGAAAAGTGACTTCCCCAGTGAAATCAGAGTTGGTGGAAATAGTAAACAGGAGTTTCATTGCCCCCAAGTGCTGGGGTAAGCGGAGAGGCCGTGCAGAGAACAAACGGTATTGTCTTGAGGGTTGGGAGAAGATTCGAACTGATGCATCTGATTCAAAACCAGCCCGTACCCCGATCTGCATACTTGCCACCATTTCTGTGTGCAGTGCCCCTAGGGGAGGGGTGTACCTCCTGCAGCCCTGGTCCCGCCAGTCCGGCCAGGTAAGGGGGTATTCCAACATATTCTGCAGGGGTACAGCTCTCGGTGGGGGCGCTGGCTGCCCCGAGGAGGTGGAGTATGTGGGTTGCTATTTGGTATGATTGGAGGGGTCCTAGAGAGCTCTCCAGTCTCCCAACACTTACCCCTCTAGCTGCCCTGAAATGTCATGCAAGCCTTTCTCCGGGGGGCCCCTGGTAAACGCTGCTGGGAGGAGCAACGAAGGAAGCCGTCAGCCCCCAAGTATCAGCCAAGATTAGGCTCCAGGAAGAGGGTGGGGGGCACAGGGGAGGACCTCAAGAGGTTTGGAGCAGAGGCCACAGCTCAGGAAGGGAGATCCCTGCCGGCGGAGCCTATAGCCAGGCCGGAGCCAGAGGGCGCCGCCCCAGGGCCTGTTGAAGCGTGTTAGACGGGGAAGCTGGGAGGGCCCAGCAGCTGCAACCCGGATCTTTGCCTTCTCTGAGTTAGACTCAGGGTCAGCCGTGGAGGCAAGAGAGTGGGGAGCAGGCCCCCGAGGGGCACCCTAGATGACTCAAGAGCAACGCCCTCCCAGCCAAGTTGCAATGGCCACCTGTCCCAAGGCACGGAGAGAATGTTGCCCCCTTCCCACCTCGTTTCTTGTTCCTCCCTCTTCCCCAGGAGGCTCTTCTGCTACCTCAAGACTTTCTCTGCCGGGGCAGTTGGGCCGGGACCTCGGAGAGCCCTAAAACTTCTTTATACTTTTTTTTTTTTTTAAGATTTATCTATTTATTTGAGAGAGAGAGAGAGAGAGAGAGAGAGAGAGAGCGCATGCGAGTGGGGGAAGGGGCAGAGGGAGAGAATGTTCCCGCAGACTCCCCCCAAGTGGGGAGCCTGACGCAGGGTTAGACCTCACGAGCCAGGAGATCAGGACCTGAGCCGGATCCAAGAGTCAGGTGCTTAACCAACTGAGCCACCCAGGCGCCCTGAAATCTTCTTTATACTTTTTAAAGATGTGGGAAGGGAACAGAAGTGAGCTGAGCCCACGGGAGGGAAAGCATTTGCCCGGTCCCTGGTTAGCCCTCTGAAGGGAAGTCAGCTTTGTGGGGAAGAGCATTCCGGGGGTCCTAGACCACACTTCTAGTTGCAGCTTTGCCGCTAACTATACCTTGAGCTCTTGGAGAGGTCATGGCCTTTCCCTTGGGCCTCTTCTGAAAAATGATCAGCAAGCATAGGTGATCACTCAGCCAGTAATGTGGACTAGGTCTTTGCTTGACGGACTAGTTAATAGAAAGGCCTATCTGGGTGGGTTCTGGAAGCTGGATAGTATGTGCTTAAATGAGGGTTCTTTTTTTTTTAAATACTTTTTTATTTATTTGACAGAGAGAGAGAGATCACAAGTAGGCAGAGAGGCAGGCAGAGAGAGAGGGGGAAGCAGGCTCCTCGCTGAGCAGAGAGCCCGATGCGGGGCTCGATCCCAGGACCCTGAGATCATGACCTGAGCTGAAGGCAGAGGCTTTAACCCACTGAGCCACCCAGGCGCCCCTTAAATGAGGGTTCTTGCTACATTTGGCAGTGCCTCCCCAACAACAGTGGGGCAGCGGGGAGGTCGTATGGCACAGTGGTTAAGAAAGTGGACTTCGGCATCAGTCAGTCCCAGACATAAACCCTGATTCCACAGTTTACTAGCCGTGTTCCTTTGCGCAAGTCACTTTTCTGGGTCTCGGTTTCATCTTCTGTAAAATGGGCTTCAGAACATTTGCCTACGTGATAGGGCTGTAGATAAGGTAGTCCTTCTAAAACCCTTCACGCAGTAATGACTACTCACTAGGTGTTGGGCTAGGGTCAATAAGTCAGCAGGTGAATAAGAACAGGATTGAATGCCAATGTTTTCTTCCAGGCACACTTCAGAAAAGCACAAGCCTTAGCCACCTTAGGCAAGGTGGAGGAAGCGCTAAGGGAGTTTCTATATTGTGTGTCCCTCGATGGAAAGAACAAAAGAGCAAGATCTGAAGCTCAGAGGGTGAGTTGAGTTGATGTCAGGTCCAGCTGCCCAGTGGGCTCCCACTTCTCTGTCTTCTCCGAGGAGGGAAGTGAGGGAACTGCCGTCCCTGGCATTTAGGGCCCTGAGCGGGTGGCTCCCTTGGTTAAGGGGGCAGGAAGGAGACGCCAGTGCCAGTTGCCTAGAAACACCATCCTCGTGGTCTATGCAATCCGATGGAGCAGCTCCTGCGTCTTCGGAGGAGCCTCCGAGGAATGTTCTTGCTTCTTCGATTCAGGGTCTGGGTCATGAGTAGGAAAACCACACGAAAGCAAACCAAGCAAGTTAGCCTGGGGGGCGGCGGCTCACCAGTGAGAATCTGGCTGGTGATGAAGAGGGCAGGGCTGTGGGGCTGCCCGCTGAGTCACAGCTTCACCAGCCGCACGGGGTTAGCTCCCTGCTGGGAATGCTGGTCATCATCTCCCCTGCTGTATGCAGAACTCCAGGCTTCGGCCTTTGCTAGAAATAGAACACACACTCCCTCACAAATGTTAAGTCAGGGACCATTGCGATATAATCCAAGCCGTCATTCCAACTCTTGAATCCCAGGAGAGTGTTTTGTTTTGGTTTAATTCATGAAATGTGAGCCCTGGTGAAGGGCTCAAGCGTCCCCAGCTCAGGGACCGCGTTGCTTACTTCCCAGTGTGCTTTCGTGGTGGGGCTAACTGGCCCGAAAGTCAGTGGTGGCCTCCGTCCTCCTCGTGCCCCTCCCCCTCTTCGCCACCTGTCTCAAGTGCCTCTGTCCCAGTGAGGTTTGGCAGAGCCGTGGGTAAAGAGAGGGAGCAAGAGAAGGATTGGTTTCCGAAGGTTCCAGAAAGGAATCTTTAGCAAAATCCGTGAACCGGGGGAAGCCGAGCTCTGGAGGTTGTGCCCCACGCAGATTTCTTCTCTGGAAGGTTGCTTTGACGTGGTTTGGGAAAGTGGACAAGGTGTCCTTGAGAGGAGTAGTGGTGGCAGAGGATTGCTCCAGGCTGTGACTCTCAAGTGTGGTCCGTGGTGTAAATAATAATAATAATAATAGCAGCTGACATTTATCGAGCATTTCCAGGGCACCAGGTACTGTGCTAGAGCTTTCTGTGGAGGATGTAATTTAATCCCCACAACATCCCTATGAGGGTAGCTGCTGCTATTTATCCCCATGTTACCGATGAGCTAGATGAGGAAGCCGAGGCTTGGTGACGTCCCGAGATCATGCAGCTGGCGATTGGTGAAAAGGCACGTAAACCCAACCCCACCTGCTTCCAGAGTCTGCCTCCTTAGCCATTCCACCATTCTTCCGTCCCAGGAGGACACGCCGGGGGGCTTGGCGCTCACTGTCGGGGTGGGCTGCAGAGTAGCAGCGGGACCATCCGGCTCTGGGGGTGCGGGATGGACAAAGGTTGGTTAGAAGAATCTTGGCTTTGGCGGCAGAGCGTGCGAAGGCCAACAGAGGCAGGTGTCAGATCCAGGGGTGAGCGGTTCCTTTACTCCTGTTCATCCATTTCCTACTTGGCCTGAGAGGCTCTGGCGTCATCGGCTGGGTGGACCTCTCTCGCCAGTCACTTTTACAGGCCTGCTAGTGTCGCTTCCACAACCGCCTAACGGGATGGGGGCACATGCCGTGCTAAGCTCTGGAGACCCAAAGAGGCATAAGCCACAGTCTCAGTCCTCAAGGACCTTCCGATCCCGCATGCACTATACAGCGCACTAAAAACGCCGGACAGTCCGAGGGCGCATATGCCCATGACGAGTGTCCTGGAGGTGTGAAGCGGGGCCGAGAATTTAGAGGCGAATTTCCGCTGACTGTGATGAGGCCACGGCAGCCACATACGAACACCGAGGGCCCTCGGCCGTCCTTCCTTACTGTGCCGTTGCAGTTTCAGGGCTGAAGGTTTGACAAAGGCGGTCCAGGTTCACTGGGCAGTAATCAGCTCCCTTAGGCATTCCCAGGCCTAGGTTTCTTTTTAGTGTTTGTTTTTACCTCGGATTCTTTTTTTGTTTGTTTCCCCCTTCTTGACCCATTCGGGTCTTTCTAAGGCTGACACTGAAGTGGAAATGACTTTCATTCGTGTGGAATGATTATTCTCACTGAGCGTCGACCCCAACTTTTGTTTCCCAAAGCCTCTGGAAAGGTCTAGAACGAGGTCTTAGGTAGCGAAGGGAAGAAGTGAAGTGCCGTGGCTTTGTGTCCTTCGATTTCTCCCCTCTGCCTCCCTCCCCACCCCCTCCATGCTCGGCCCTTTTAACCCCGTCCCTCGGGAAGCTGTGAGGCTGCCACTGAAGAAAGCACCACACTCCCTTTTCGAAAGTTTCTCTCTCAGTCCCAGCTAGTTAACACACACCGCTACGTTCGCGTCAGGTTACAACACAGTGATTCCACACTCGCGTACATCGCGTATATCGGCCGGTGCTCCTCACCACAAGCAAGCACTGTGCCCTTCGGGTGGGAATTCCGGGGACACCGCTCCCGAAGTGGGTCGGTCCTGTTGGACCCCTCGAGAGGGCTTCTGAAGGCCAACTCTGGTTCCTGGGGAGGAGGGGCCTCTGAAAGCTGGCATTTATGGCCTGGGGCGCTGTGAGTAACCCCCTGACCTCACTCCTTTACCGACAACCGTGACCTGGGAAGCGGCCTTCCCAGAGCGGGAAGGAAACTGCGATCTGTCTGAGGATTTGGGGCTTGAATGCTCGGCCTCTGCCTGGGCACTGGGATGGATAAGTGTCTTAATTCAATTCCGTCTGGGGTGACGAGTATGTATTGGACATCTGCCACGGGCCTCCAGAAGCAGGCCACCTGGTTAGAGAGAAAGGCTCGGGTGTGTGGCATGATTTGCGACTAGGGCGAGACCGTGTAGTATAAGTGCTCCGTTATGGCACAGCAGAGAGCACGAACGGACGAGTGACATCAGGGGCGGGAGCTGTAGCACGGGAGCTAGCGCTGGACACTGAGCAAGTTGGCTCTGCGGACCGTGCAGACATCTCAAGGAACCTCGAGAAGGCACTGCGGGGGGCCAGCAAGGGGACACATTAAACCGGACGGAGTTTGGTCGGGAGTCTCTGTCAGCCTCCCTCGATCAGTTCATACCCTATTCCCCCCGGGCCAGGGTGTGGCGCGTCCTTTAGTGGGTGTCCAGACGCCGCAGCGGCTGCCCAATGGTAAACACTTCAATGTGGGTTGGAAGCCAGGCGAGCTGCTTCCTTGTGTTTCATGTTATATACGGTGTGTCCACGTGTCTGGCTGTAACCCGTGCTGGCACAGGGGAGAACTGAAGCAAGAATTCGGGCAGCTCGTGGGGAAGCCCGCATGAGAACACATATCCTTGACTCCCAAGCCCTTCTGGGCCCTCTGTGTCTTCACCTGCCACCTCCCCCGCTGCCCACCTTCTCCCAGCCGCAAGGGAAGCCAGCCCAGACAGGAACCTGCCTGCCTCCCGTACTTGAAGTTACCCAACAGTCTCCCCACGGAGAAGGCCAGAACGGGGGAGGAGAGGCTGGGTTCTGCTCTTCCCACCGCTTCGCTGCGGAAGGGATTAAAGGTCCAAGGAGGACGGTCCGGGGAGGAGGAAGCAAAATGGGCCGGCAGGGGAAAGACGTGGAGGAACCTAGAAGACGCGTGTAGGCTTCTACCCGTGGGGATACTAAGGACGTGACTGCAGGTCCCCCGTGCTGTTTGTCTCCTGCCTTCACCTCTCTGTCTCTTTCCTCCTAGATAGGTCTTGAATTCCCACCGCAGATATTCCTATGGAATGGTAGCATGGGAGTGGTGGCTCTTAACTCGGCTAGGGTGACAAAGGCATCCGCGATGCCTTTTTGAAATCCAGATTCTGGGGTCACGCTTCAGACCTGGGGGAGCCAGGCGTGGGAACTCGGAACTTGGGGTGTTCATAAGCTCCCCAGGTACCTCTGGCGCACGCCGAACTGAGGCCCCCTGCCCTGGTGTGTTGGGGTCTCTGGTTCCAGGCTGCTTTCCCGGAGTTTCACCCTGCGAGCTGTGTCCCCTGCCCCTGCCTCCCTCTTCCCCCCCCCCACCGCCCGAGCACCTGTAGAAACTTAAGCAGTGAAGTCTTCTGTTTTATGTCACAGCTTCTCCTTAGTTTCTTTTCACCATCAGTCCCGGGGGACTCTCAGGAACATTTTCCCGATATCCTGAAGTTGTTGGCACCTCACCCTAGATTAAAGGAACACGTAGAATCAATGGCTACTGAAGGCACCAGTCATAATCTACCAAAGTTGTCACAGGTAAAACTCAACTCGCCCAGCTCGCTCGCGATGCTTCGTGTGGCTGTTGTGTGGGCAAACGCGGGACTGAGCCCTGCCTCTCCTTCGGTTCCCGAGAAGGAAGAAACGGATTCACTAGCGGCTGTGTTCTCTGCTAGGAGGTTCTTTCTCACAGATAAAACCGGACTTCAGGCACGGTCCCGGGGGGTTGGAGTTTTATTACCTCCATTTCTTCCGTTCTTGGTCAGAGCCAGCCGAGAGAGAGATTTGACAGAGGGAAAAGGAGTTGGCCCGCTTCCCCTGGAACCACTCCATCCAGGGAGCTTTATCAGCTTAGGGGCGGAGCCTGGGAAGAGGCCTAACGACCCCTCCTTTCCTGCTTTTTGTTTGCACCAGCTGCTGGCCTTTGAGCACCAGCTGAGTTCCTAGAGCAAAGACAACTCCATTTGATCCCCAAGGGGAGGTAATTTTATATTCCCGCACGGAGTCTGACACATCGGTAGACTTCCAGGACATAGTTGTAGCCGGGAAGAGGGAAGCAATTTGGGAAGCGTTAGGTCCCTGGGAGGAAGATGGGTGTTTGTGCCCATCTTTGAGAACGAGAAAACAGAACTGCAGAGGGATGGGCTCCAGGCCCTGGCATTCTCGACAGAGGGTAAGTGGGCAGAAGCTGGGGCTCAGAATCCAGACTTGAAGGCAGAGTTTAGTCCTGAAAACCTAGGCACCTCGAGGCGACGGTCTCCCCTCCGGCCATGCCGTGTGTTCTTCCCCTGGGCGGAAGCCCTGTGATCTCCGCGGCTTCCTGGGTTCTCGGACGGGCAGGAAACCTACACTGCCCCCGCTTCTCTCCCCGCTCCGGAGAAGGCATACAATGCAGGTGTGCCTGGCTTAAGAAAACAAAAACAAAAAACCAAAAAACGGGGCAGAACCCCTTATCTTTGGAAGTCAGAGGACCCCTAGTGCATTTCAGTAACATTCGAGATCATCAGCACGTGATTGAGAACGCTCATAGGGAACTCAAGAAGCGCCTGGAGCGACTTCTCATTGCAGCTCAATCAGAAGTGAGGGCAAAGAGCACTCCTGGCTTTCCAGGGTGAGCCAGCTGTGGGGGAAGGGGGATCGGGCTTCCACGGAAACTCTGCTGTGCAGAGCAGTGTACCCCCGTGTGGACGGTTGGCAGGGCTCAGAGACCGTGGAGGGTGCCGCACGGCGCTGGGGCTGCAGATCCCCCGAACTCCCCAGGTTAGAGACTGAGAAAACCCACGTCCTTTTTCTCGTCATCTCACCATTCTCTCCCGACTATACACTCCCCATTTTCCGTCTATCTACCATTTTGAGGGGCTAGGGCTTGGACGAAAAGAAAACAACAGGAGCGTTTGGGACCTGTGGACTATGGATTTAGAGTAGAGTTCAGGGTTCTCCAGTTAAATCTGCACAAACATCTTGCCACCGGATTTATTTCTAGATCCATTTTCAAATGCCCTCTCCTGGACAAAAATTCTTGAAAAGGCTAGAGACGTTAGTGGTCGTTTTGCCAAATGACTTGTCTCTTTTTCAGGCTTTTCACTCAAAATCTAGTCAAAAGAGTAGTTTGTCTTTTGGCTAGTGTGACTGGGAGTTCTTTTGGCTACTATAATGCAGAGCTCTGGAACCCCTGAGGGCACCCCGCAGGCCCGTGAGCACGCCAGTGCCAAAGCCTTAGCGGAAGTCCTTTTGGAGCTGCTGGGGCTCGCAGAGAGAGAGCGCCAGGAGATTGGGGGATAGGATCTACCCTCACCGCGTGCCTTGGTTTCCCTCAGGTGGTAACTGGGGAAAGATTTGGCCAGGAGAGGGGCGGGTGCCCCACTTCTCTATCTGTCCCCTTCACCACAGCCCAGGGTGTCTGTCCTCTGCGCACCTTTCTGTCCTTGCCTAGGGAAGTTCTTCCGTTTCACCCAGGCCCGGCACGCCTTCGTTGCCGATGCCGTGGGGCCGGAAGGAGGAAATATGTCTTCTGGCTGCCCCCCCAGTTAAGCCGTGCGCCCACTCAGCAGCGGTCAGGGCTCCGAAGTTTTCTCTCTGTCCCCCGTGGGTAGCAATGTCGGAGGACGATGCTGGCCCTAAGGCGATACTGACATTTGGCTCTCTCTCCGTCCAGGACGACCCGGAGCTCCCACGCTGTTCTAGTCAGCAGGAAGCAGCGGCGGGGGGAGACCGCGGCAGCCTGGCAAACCCAGTTAAAGTAGAGGGGGAGGGGAAGCAAGGCGACCAGAAAGGCCAGGCAGGAAACAAGGCGGAGAAGGGGGACGCGGCCTCTGCAGAAGCTGCCTCCGCCAAGGCTGGCAAATGCCACGAAAAGAAAAGGAAGCATTGTCAAATTGGAACCCAAGACTCAGAAGTGCCTGCGAAAGCCCTGAAGCCAGGTACTGACTCTACCCAGGGAGAAAGGGGCTTGGGGCGGGGGGCCGGGGCTCACCGGCGTCTGCGGGTCACTTAGCCTCCATGGGGGGGGGGTGGGCTCCACAGGCTCTGGGTGCGCGGCCCAGCTCTGGCACTGAGCTCTGCCACCTTGGGGCGTCGTGAGGCCTCTGGGAGAGCCCACATGGTTCCTAGCGCACTGCTGGGGTTCACTAATAAGGAAAAGCCAAGGCATGAGGTCAGGCCCACGCCCTTAAGGGGTGGTGTCGCCTCCTTCCAGGCCCACCTGCCCCCACCCTCATCTCCATTCCAGGAATGGAGGCGCGGGGAGGTGCGAGCAGGCCTTGCCCTCCTCCCTTCCAGCTGGGTGCTCAGAGGTAGGCATCAGAAGCAGCAGCCGCAGCCTCACGTCTTCCCAAGACAGGCTGGCAGGGCCGGGATTCGGTGCCAGCTGTGAGGGCCTGGCTCGGGCCGTGGGATTGCTGCTGCTGCTGCTGTTGAGTGAGGTACCCGCTGCACTGGAGTCAAGTCCCCAGGGCTCTTGGACATTCCCAGACTCACATTTTCTTCCCATGGGGCTGCCGGAAGCCGCCCGAGCCTCCTTCTGGGTACCCCATTCCCGGAGGCTCGGGAGGCCACTGCATCTACCCTCTGGGAGGCAGGGCGAGAGCGGCAACCCACGGGGCTCTTTTGCCTCCGAAGCGCTGTCTGTGAAAGCAAGGTTGGTCCATCTCTGACTTACTGCTTTCTAAATCACAGATCCTCTGGCTGAGCAGGCGGCCGAGGCTGCTGTCAGTGCTCCACTGCCATCTTTTGTGGATGCGTCTGACCTTGAATGCGCCCTGTGTATGAGGTATGTGATGGGGGCTATCCCTTACTGCCCGAGCCTTCTTCTTCTGGGGAGTCTGGACCTTTTGGCTAGTGGCCTATTGTTCGGTTGGTTAGCACGGAAAAGCATGGTTCTAACAGAATGAAAATCACGCGGTCGTTTGTCACTGTCACACGGGCTAGCTTGTGTCCCTTGCTTACGGATTATATTCCCTGCACTCCTGACTTGGAAAGACCTAGAGTGGGAAGGAAATGGTCTACTCAGAGCTCACAGACTGAGGGCCACACTCTGAATGTCTTCTGTTTGGCCTTCATGGGATTTTTTTTTTTTGGTTGTTGTTAATGTGAATGTTTGGAGAGAGGACAGACATTTCTCCGGTTGGCCAAGGTTCCCCTCTCTCTCAAATGCTTGTGCCTCATATTTGCATTATTTTCCTGGTACCTTGTAGGTATTTGAGTTCATGACCCTGGAACCAATCTCACCTACTGGATCAAGATCTCAAAGTTCAAGGGCTAATGTCAATGCCATAGGCCTGTTCTTTGGAAGCCAAGTGGAGGGCCTGGCAGGTTTTCGTTTTGAACAATACCAGTAGTAGGCATGAACTACTTGGCCAGGCACCCCCTTCTGTACCCAGCGGGGAAGCAAATTATCCGCACACCTGCCCGCCCTCCTCAGAAAAAAGGAAGCTGGTATAAGCTTGGGCTGTGTGAAAAAAAGGACTTTCGTTTGTTTCCTTTCACAGCTGTGACTTTGTGGCTACAAGGAGGAGCTCCAAAGCCAGATGGCTCAGGCTTGAACCCTGACTCTGCCACTTCCTGGCAGTTTGACCTAGAACGTGATTTTTCTCTGCCACTGTTTTCTCGTCAGTAAAATAGAGAAGAGTAGCACCTACCCTATGAGGTCGTTATGGATAATCTAGAGAATCTATTTAAAACACTTAGAATAGTGCCCAACGTAGTAAATAAATACTCCATAAATATTAACTCTTTTTCTAGACCAGAGATTCTTTAACTTTAAGCCCACGGACCCCTGAGGAAGTTCTTTGTATGGATTCTAGAAGATCTGTGAATTCCCTGAAGTTGTATGTAAAAATGTGTATGTGAGTGTGTGTGTGTGTGTGTGTGTATGTTTCCAAACAAAGATCCACAGATTTCAGTAGATTCTCAAAAGTGCCTTTTTTTTTTTTGCCAAAATAGCATTAAAAGAAGGCTGAGACATTTGCATAAAAGTTATTAAGATGGTTGACCCAAGAGATGTCAAGAAAAATCCTGTGGTCTACCACACAGTGGGATCCAGTCCCGCAAGGATCCCGAGATGTTTTCTTGCCCTTTGCAAGCACCTATGCCTTCCCTATTGGTCACATGCATTTGTATTCGGGAGGACTTTTATCGTCCGCATAAAAATGAGTAAGGAGGCCATTACCTGGACATGTACTTTTTCTTTCTCTTAAAAATAATTGAATTGTCAGATTTGCTCCAGAGCTCGGGCAGACCTGAAAAGGAACAGTTGGGCAGACGACTACGGCAGCACCGAAAGAAAGCCTTCCAGATACAGTCGGGGAGTTTGAGGTGGAGCGGGTGGGAGTGCGGTGGGTCATGTGACCAGTCCCCTTTGACCATCCCCTGGCCCCCTCACAACAAAGCGCCAGGGGGGTCATGGTGGAACCAAGGTACAAGCAGAAAGTCTGCTTCCGAGCAGAGAAGGGGGCCTCTGCCATCATGTCTCGAAGCCACGGTCTTCCGGGCGTCAGACTTTGCCACACTTGGTTTAGCCTTTTCAGGAAGCCCAGGTCTTTGCTGGACGTATCCTCCCTAATACTCCTCCCCACATCCAGCCAACGCAAAATCAAACACATAGACTCATCCTGTTTGTGTTTTTGCTGAGGGCTCAGAATCCTGAGGTTGGAGTTCTTTTGTTCTGTTTCCTCTGCTTTCTCCCTTTCATCTTGTTTGTCCCTGATCTCAACAGGGGGCCTCAGAGAAGGGTTAGAAATTTGCTCCAAGAAATAAACATCAAGAGGCTAAGACCCCCTTCTGGTTTGCTCACCCTGAGTTTTAAAAGCCATTATTTCCCTTATCCTGCCCCTCTGTTCTAAATGAGACTTCAAAACAAAAGCCCATCTTTGTCCGGGGTAGCTGTCGTATAGGCTGGTTAGTTTTAAGGGGACCCCAGCTGCTTCAGGGTGCAAAGGAACCCGCCAAGTCCAGAGAGCATTTCTGACCTCAAGGCTCTTAACTGTAGCCCTTGGGACGCCTGGGAGGCTCAGTCAGGTAAACCTCTGCCTTCGGCTCGCGTCATGATCCCAGGGTCCTGGGATCGAGCCCCGCGTGGGCTCCCCACTCAGCGGGGAGTCTGCTTCTTTCTCTCTCTCTCTCTCTCTCTCTCCTCCGCCCCTCCCCCACTTGTGCTCTTTCCCCCTCTCTCAAATAAATAAAACCTTTAAAAAAAAAAAAACTGTAGCCCTTGGTCAGAAGCATGGAGTTCCCCTCCCAACAGGGTTTGTCTGTAAGGCAGAAATCAGATGTTGACGGAGGCTGTTTCACGTGCATGCTTTAGTTTAAATACGGTCTTGGCAAAGTTCCTGTTTCCACCTCTCTAGTGATTTTTTTCCTTTTTATTGTCATTAGGATTATTGTCCAGTTCTATTAGGGCCCTCATGTGTCTTTGGGGGAGAGGATGTCTAAGGGTTGAGATATTTCAAACCATCTGCTGCGTCATGAAACTAGACATTCAGACCTCCTCTACAAGTTCTCTAGAATGAAATCCAGTCCCGTGGCGCTGCATTAGTAGAAGACAAGTTGGAGCGTGAAGTTCATCTGACTCTAGAGGGAAACTCAGGAGCTGCTTGTACGTCTCGCAGGGAAAAGGGTGGCAAAAGCGAATGGGACAGAACTGGAGCGGCGTTCATGAGACACTCTCCTGTCTCCCGAGTCCCCCTGGCTGGATTGGGAGAGCTCTGTTGCAGGAAGTTGTTTCCTAATTCCAACCCCTCAGAACTCTGGCCCTCGGTCTTTCGTGACTGGAAACCTTCCCTTGAGATTTAGCCCCTGGATACTCTCTCGCACTGGGGGCCGCCTCTGGGGCAGCACCTTTGAGGCGACAAGGATATTTTAAGATGTGGAACAAGAATGTTTGACATTTGAACCAGTTACCTAATGGCCCAGTGACCTCTTTGTCAATCGAAATGAAAACTTTGTATTTAACCTAGTTTTAGCTACTCAAATAGCTGGGTGCTAAGGAGTCTGCCCCTCCCGCCCGTCTCTCTCCTTCCTTCCCTCTCTCTTTTTCATTCTTTTTCTCCACCCCCCTCCTTCTCTTTCCCTCTTTGCTCTCCTTTGATAGCAGCAAAAGAACACAATACAAGGATATAACTGGTGGGAAAAGATAGCTATTTCTAGACAAGCCAAGCATTTTATCCGGGCCGACATCTAACTGAAAGCATTTATTATTACTATTGTTTACTCCATCACTGTGACAACGTAAAATGCTTTCTTGTGAGAAAGTCTGACTCTACTCGGATTTATAAATGCCTCCCTCAAGTGTTTCCTGCAATCATTACCTAAAGTGGTAAATAAAATGGAGCGGACTTCAAGTATATACCTATTTCTAGCTCTATCTATATATACAGCGTTCTCTCTCTTTCTGGAGCGGGGAGAGATAGAGGGAGAGAGAGAACCGTGTTGTCAGTACGTGCGTCTGCACACGGATGGATGCCGTCTGGTCTAGATATAGATGTACACGCTGTCGCCGCTGTGTCATGTAGCAGAGAAGGAAGATGAGCCGGGGAATAAGGTGTGACGTCACACCCCAAGGCCTGCTACCCCCTAGCTAGCTGCGTGACCTCGGGCAAGTCGTTCAACCTGAGTCTTAATTTCCTCAGTAGTAATATATGAAGTTAATTTATTTGAAAAACAGTATCACACACACCAAGAATAGCAAGAGAAATATACTCCCCCTGTTTCTTGTCACTTTACTCCATCAGCCTTTGTAGAGGAGAAGAGTAGCCCCGAATACAGAAGCGGCCTGAGTCTTGAAATATATTCTGGGCATCTGAACTTTGAATTCTTTCAAAACACTCATTGCGCGGTATCTGTGGCAGCCTTCTTGTCTGCGACCGCTCAGCTCGAGGGGCATTTTAATCCCAGTTCTTGCTAAGAGTTGCTGTTTCCTTTTGGGTCCGTTTCGTTCATCTGCTCATTAAATGTCAGTATTTATTGCCGTGAATTAGCCAGCGACACCACTGCTGTTTTACAAAAGGCCCGATTTTGGAAGTTCTCGGGAAAAACAGTTTAGCAGGTACAGAGTCCTCAGTCATCATCATCATTAGTGTCATTGACTAATGTGTAACAAGTTTTCAGATTCATAGGACTCAAATTACTGGGGAAGTGAGACTTTCTGGGTTTGGCTGTTCCAGGAGCTCACAGCAATGGTTGCCAAATCAGCCTGCAGATCACACTTGTGAGAAACATTCTAAATTGTGAAATTCACACGGTGGAAAAGTATATAAAATTAAAATTGCCCCTTGCCCACTGAAACCGCTATCTTGATTTTTCTCTCTTCTTTTCTAAAAACAATTTACCACCCCCCCCATGTATGCATCTCTAAATGGTGTAATTTAGTTTTACCTATTTCTAAAACACTTTATGTAAACTGAACTATCCAGAACATATTTCTTTTTGTTCTGGCTTTTTTTTCTACAGTATTAAGGTTTATTCATGTTATTGCCTTTTGGGGAAGTTTGTTCATTTTCATTCATGCACAATGGCCCATTGTATAAATCTACCACAGTTTCTTTATCAGTTCTATTATAGTTGGGTATTTGAGTTATTTCTAGTTTGGAGCTATTATGGACAACGTTGCTGCAAGCAGTTTTTATGTATGCTGGTGCATATAAATCTTTGCCTATCTTTGATTGGGTTATGTCTCTTTTTCTTACTGACTTATGGGAGCTTTATGTATGTCGTAGACACAAGTCCTCTGTTAGTCATGTGTGCTACAAATACCTTCCCCCACTTGTGGCTTGCCTTTTTGCTCTCTTAATGGCATCTTTTGATGAACTTACAAGTTCTTTGTTTTAATGCCACGAAAATGATCAATCTTTTCATTTATAGTTAGTGGTGTTTTTTTTTTCTCTTGTGCATGTTTTGCCTGAGAAATCTTTTTTCTTTTACCTTGAGGTCATCAAGATATTCTATTGTGTCTTCTAAAAGCTTCCCTGTTTGACATTTACCTTCCCAGCCCACATGGAAGTGAATTTTGTGTGTGGTGTGAGAAACAGCCCAACTTCATTTCCCCATACGGACAGCCAGCTATCCCAAATAGCATTTATTGAGAATGCTATTCATGTATTGAAAATTCCCCCTCTGCTTTGAAGTGCCACAGTTGTCATAAATCAAGAATCTGGGTCTGGGTCTATTTCTGGGCCTTCTATTCTATTTACGGATCTATTTGTCCTTGTGCCAGCCCTATACTGTTTTAATCACTACGGCTTTATAATAAGGCCTGACGTCTGGTAGAGCAAGTCCTCCCACACTGCTGCTCTTAGAAGTGGCTCCGCTCCTCTTGACCTTTTGCCTTGCCTTATACAGTTTAGAAATGAACTTGTCAAGTTCCATAAAAACAAACATGTGAAAGAAGCTGTTGGGATTTTTGTCAGGATTAATTAAGTCTTCTTTACTTCCTTTCAATGAGGTGTTTATAGTTCTTTCCATCAGAGGTCTCGTACAACTTTTGTTGGATTTATTCCTGGGCACTTGATTTCTAAATGTGATTGTAAATGTTACCTTTTAAAAAATGAGTTTTCTTATGTTTTTTGCTGGTGTATAGAATACAATTGTGTGTGTATGCATATTTATCTAACATCCCTGCTAATACTATCAATTCTTATGAATTCTAATAATGTCTGTAGATTTTTTAATTTTTTAAAAAAATTTACGTGTTTTAGAGAAAGGGGGCAGGGAGGGCGGAGGGAGAGGGGGAGGCATTCTTTAAGCAGACTCCTTCCTGAGCGCAGAGCCTGACACGAGGCTCGATCTCATGACCCTGAGGTCACTACCTGAGCCGAAACCAAGAGTTGGACCTGCAACTGACTGAGCCACCCAGTACCCCCTGTATATTCTTTCAGATTTGACCAGTTCACCATCATACCATGTGTGAATAATGACAGATTTGGTATTTTCCATTCTAACCCTCATACTTTTATTTTTTTTTCTTCTTGCCTTAGTATACTGGTTAGGACCTCCATCATAGTGTTTTTGAAAATTAATCTTACTTTTTGGGCAATTTAATAACTAAAATTTATTAATTCTGTTAAACAAATGAGCTACTTTCTAAAACAGAAATATAGCATTCAAAAAAGCAGAAAAAGTAAATCTATCCAAAGTCTCTCTCCTACTCCAGACCTTCATGGGCTTTTTTTTTTTTAATTTCAACATTTTAACAATTATTATTTGTACTGGTATGGACTTATTAAACCTTTTCAATGACCTCCTCAATGTCTGTCCTCTCGTCTCCTAGAAGTCAGACGCCTTCTTGTACTTGTCCTATTGCCAGCATCTAGTTCTGTGACAGCCCGCAGAGCACGTTTGCTGAATGAATAAGTGAGAATCTGTTTCGTGGATAGCTTGTTAAATTTAAACTGATTCTCTTAAGAAACTATTCATTTCTTTCCCACGAGATGCTTTCCCCTCAAATTCCACTAGAATTTTTTTAATCAAGAAAGAGGAGACTGTGCCAGCAGCTGCTAGTCTTTCATTGGCTTGTTAAAAATATCAAATCTCTTGTTAAAAATATCAAATCTCTGTCCCTCCCTTTGACCTGCTTAATCGCAAACTTTATCCAGCGGAGCTTCACCGTGTCTGTGTTTTTAAAGCTCCTCAGGGGGGGCGCCTGGGTGGCTCAGTGGGTTAAGCCTCTGCCTTCGGCTCTGGTCATGACCTCAGGGTCCTGGGATTGAGCCCCGCATCGGGCTCTCTGCTCACTGGGGAGCCTGCTTCCCCCTCTCTCTCTGCCTGCCTCTCTGCCTACTTGTGATCTCTCTCCTCTCTGTCAAATAAATAAAATCTTTTAAAAAATAAAATAAAATAAAGCTCTACAGGTAGCTCTGATAATTCGGTTTGGAGACCAGTACAGAAGATCCGTCTGTGCAGAGATTAGTAGGATTGTGTAATACAGTGATTTTCAATCCTGCCTGCACTTTAATTAAAACCACCCAGGAGCTTTAAAAGAAATCCTGGTGCCCGGCCCTTACCCTGGACCAACTGATCTGAATCCCTGCAGGTGCGGTCCCTGGCATCTGTAGTGTTTAAAAGTTCCCCAGGTGATGGTGGAGGCTGGGGGAGGGGAGCAGGAGGTAGGATTTACAAAGGGACATGAGGCAATATTTAGGGGTGAAAGGTATGTTCATGACCTGGTTCGTGGAGATGGTTTCATAGGTGTGCACGTACGTTAAGACTTACCAGATTGTAAACTTTAAGCTTGTGCAGTTCATGCATGTCAATTACACATCAATAAAGCTATTTAAAGAAAAAGCTCCGCAGGTGATTCTCAGGAACAGCAGTGGTTGAGAATCATTGTTTTAACAGAAGGAGCACAGGACTGGAAGGGGGAAATTGGATAGACGTTGATCTGCCAACTATAAGTGACTTCCTCCCGTCTGGATCTCAGTTTCATTCTGGTTGGTGGGTTCAATTTTTTCCGGGTACTTTTCAGCTCTGACATTTTGATCCTTCTGCTCAGCCTGGCTGTGTGCGCCAGGCTGTTGTTGCACCTCCTGGCCACACGAGGGGGCTGTGCAGCTGGCTGCCTCTTCCTATCGACTGAACACTCCTCTGAGGTCAAAATAGGCTGGTCAGGCATCTGTCTTTCCTT
Organism: Potos flavus; assembly: GCA_028534135.1. NCBI lineage: Eukaryota > Metazoa > Chordata > Mammalia > Carnivora > Procyonidae > Potos > Potos flavus. The sequence continues at coordinate 26,118,702 of CM052901.1, read as the reverse complement.
TCTGTCTGTCCTTTGGTGAGCGCGGGCCCCACTTCTGAACCACCATCTTCAGCTGCCCCCACCCAGTGGTCCTGCTGCAGGTGAGCCTTTCTTTTTAAGCAAAGTAAATCCATGAATCTCTGAATGTATAGAACAGCTTTTAAAAAAGATTCCTCAGATTGCTTTGAAAATCTCCAGCTCCTGCAAAGCAATTAAAGTAAGATCTACTTGAAGTATATGGAGGCAGACCTAAATATGTATGCGTGTGTGGGTGTGTGTGTGTGTGTCTATCAGTAAGCACATTGACAGTATTACTCTACTGCCTCTAAGAAAACGATCCATTCATACAAAAGACAGTTATGTGTTTGTTACAGGTACAATTTTGAGATCCTTCAGGCAGTAAGTGTTGCTTAGGTGAAAAATGGAGTCAAGGTTAGCAAACAAGCCAAGTCTTTTTCCACCATATATATGATATGGTGCTTAAATGAGTAAATGTGTGAGACAGTGTGTGTGCGTTTATCTGTGTGTGTGTTTACATATCTTTAGGCGAACAGGTTGGCTAAATATTTTAGAACGTAATCTATTCAGACACTCTGGGCATTAATCTCTATTTTTCTGGGACCTGACAGGGAAAAATGTTCTGGATGCCGGTCAGAAGAGACTGACTAGAACCGATGTTACAAAATGATCTAGCTATGTCATAAATGTTGAAAAATGCATTTGTAAAAAAATCCAGCTCAGGAATAAAAAAGCAAATGCTTTTCTGAAGTGCAACAACAGCAGGGAATTATTTTAAAAAGGAAAGACCCCCTCCCCTTACATAGAATTTTCCAAATAATACTATAAAACCTTAACATTGAGTAGCTCTGTCTTTTGTTTTTTTGTCTTATTGCATGTTTCTTCCATTTTGATTCCTAAATTTCAGATTATTTTATGAGCCAGTCACAACACCTTGTGGACATACATTTTGTTTAAAATGCCTTGAAAGATGCCTAGATCACAATGCAAAGTGTCCACTGTGCAAAGATGGCCTTGCACAGGTAAGACATTCTTTCTGTCTTGATTGGGTTAGCTTATTTGGAACTGGATACCAAAATGATGTCCTGTTGGATCCCAAGCCAGTGCACTGTGCTAGTGGCATCTATTTTTCCTGTCTTAGAGCTACCCCTCCCCTCTTCACAAGGTCCTTCAGGAAAATGGGGCAACAACTGGATTGTTATGAACTGTAAATAGTGAAATCAATTTGTGATGGAAACAAAAGTATTAAATTGAGGACAAACAGGGATCCTGGTGCTAAGCCTATCGTGGCACCTGATTCATTGCAATCTTAGGTGAATCCTCTGTGCTCTCTGGGCTTGGACGAGATGAGCGCTGGTGTCTTCTCAGCATCAGTGTTTGTTTTGTGGTCTGAAGGTATCACTCCCAGGTCCCCAGAAAAACCTCATAGACCTTCAGTGTAGTCCTTGTTCCACCCCCCCGCCCCACCCCCCCACCCCCCCCCCCCCCCCCGGAGCTGCTGTACTTATTAGCAGATATTTGGCTACTTGAGAAGCTCTGCAGCTTCCGGATCCTCTGAAAGGAACCACACAGGCTGCCACCATTGTTTTTCAGGTGGACTGGTGGGCCCTCCCATAGCACAGGAATACCTGGGAGGCCATCTTGTTTTCCCTCCCTTGGGGACTTGTACACGCACATTGTAGTCAATCTTAATGTTCCTTGACCCCTGTTGTCCCCAAGGAGAGGGCAGAGATGCTAGGCTACCTCTAGGTGAAGGCAGGTCCAGAGAAGTCACCTGCTGAGCTTTCCCAGCACCCAAACATTTGAACTAAGGGAATGGAGTGAAATAATCCTCCAGGATAATCCCGGGGGGTGGGGGGTGTAGGGTCGGAGGGGAGGCTCACTGTCACACCTTGCCTAGATCAGTGGGTGGGATCCGCTGGCCTGACTGTGGGTGAGGAGCCCATGGTCCTTATACTTAAACAACACATTTGTGTTGTGGTAACACTACATCCAAATAAGCAGAAAGAAGAAGAATCTGCTCATGCTCAGCACCTGGAGAAAATCACTGTTAACATCTCAGTATGTGCCTTTCCTGGGTTTTTGTTGTAGCATCAGCGGAGGAGTCTGGATTAGCAACCTCCTGAGTCATTGCTTTTCCCCAAAGACTGGGACTGGGCAATGCAGCTGATGTGCCATCAGGCGGTAGCAGGGGCTGAGAAGGCACCCTAAGAGCAGATGCTGTGGGGTCCCAGACTCAGGGGCTAGAAAATATTCTCGTCTGCCTCTGTGTATTGACACAGGGGCGCACTTACGTCATGTCCAACAGAGAGAGAGATTTTATGCCAATCACGTTCACTGCAGAATAGACACACACAGCCCATACTGGGCAAGGAAAAATGGTCTCGAACCAGCAATTTTATACCCCGGAGCTCCCCCTGCTGGGTCTCTGTGGGTAGTGTCCACAGCAAGCAATTTCGCAGATGTTTTTTAACTCTCATTGTCTGGTTCATACAGTTAAATTCCCATTGCTTACGGATCCCTGGATATGCATGGAGTAGGGGTGTTTGGGAGGATAGTAATAGTGACAAATGGACCTGAGTTTGGTTCTGAAATCATGGTTTATAACATAGTTTCAGTGATAACCTAGATGATATATCTAAAAACCAAATAGACAAAATCTCCAGTATTTAGCTGTTTTGTTTTATTTTTAGCTAAAGCTGGGGGTGGGGGGAAGAATATTTAGACTGCCAGTATCCAGAAGCCAAGCATTGGGGTGGGGTGCGGTGGGTATGGGACAGGTCAGGAAAAGATCAATATTTGAAAATGGCTTTTTCGTGCCCCAAACATTTTGACCAGACTTTCAGTATATCCCAGACAGAGGCCATTTTCTTGAGCTTGTAAATGCAGCAACCAGAAAAAGGAAAGGGAAGGATTTGCCCCCCAGCTTTTTGACGAGAACATAATCTCACTTTGAGCATTTTAGGGAAGCTAGGAGATTTTTAGAACTTCAACGCAGGTCTTTTTCCCTTGTTAAAATATTTTTGCCTAACTATAAAAGTCACACATAACATCCAGAGAATATATGCATTATGATTTATCAGCTGCTAATATGTGGGTCATTGACCTATTCTACTGATAACTTCAGACGTGCTTTGTGTTTTTCTGAGGACTGCCTAATACCTCATTGCCCTGTGCCCCCTTTAGTGCTTGGCATCCAGGAAATACAGCAAAAATGTCATAATGGAAGAGCTAATAGCTAAATTCCTTCCAGAAGAGCTCAAGGAACGAAGGCGGCTTTATGAAGAAGAAATGGAAGAACTTTCTAAGTATGTATATGCACATTTTGTCTTTTTTCTCTTTTCAGTTTGACCCACAGCAGCTCATAGAACTGGATGTGCACATTTCTTCCTAACTTCTCACTTGGCGATATCATGTTGGTAGCTTGACATTGGCCTTGGTGAGAGTACCTACGCTATAGAAATTGGCAAATGCTATAAGCCAGAACTTTCCCCCCGCCAAAAGGCAGTTGTTCAGCATTTACCAACACGCCACAGACCATTGACCAGGTCACATCTTGGCACTTGTGCCCGGGTGTTGCTGGTAGGGGGTAGGAGTAAATTTGGGGTAGCTAAATCAGGGGGCCTCACGGAGCGTACACAAGACTTCAGATACTTAAGAAGGTGCCGTGAGGTTAAGAACTTCGGTGCCAGCCAGACCTGGGCTTGTGACCCAGTTCTGCCACAAAGCGAGTATACTTCAGGGCCTCAGACAAGTCACTGGACCTCTCTGGACTTCAGTTTCCTCCTCTGTAGCTTGGGAATAATCAGTTCTTACCTCCTGGACTTGTGAAGATCAAATGAGCTAGTGCCCAGTAAGTACTTAATTCATGGTAATAGTGAGACCGCTGCTTGTTCTGTGCCTCCTCTGCCAGGCCCGTGGGAGATGCAGGCTAAGGAGGGAGGTGGAGGTAGGGCTCCTCCGCCCGCCCGGCTGCAAGAGCAGCTTGCTGAGAAAAAGGAGGAGGCAGTCGCTCACGTCTGCCTCTGCTACTGCTGCCCTCCCGCCTCCCGATCCCCAGTGGAATCCGCACAGCATTCTGGGGGCGAGGTGCCCGAAGGCAAAACCTGCCTTGGTCTCCCGCCCACCTTTAGAAGGAGAACACTTCTAAACTGCCACGGGTTTGTTTGAGTGAGCCTCTTACTTCGAATCATATGTTGTCCTGAGAAGCTAGAAATTAAATCCCTTTTTTTTTTTTCCTCATTGACTTAGAGTAGATCTACTCAGGACATCTTTATTTCTGATTCTTAAGTTCGCCTTGAGTTTCTCTGAGCGCTGCCCTCCAATATCATTTAATGTCTTATTAATAAACACTGCAGTATATTAGAGGGATATCTATTTAAAGAAATCGTAAACTTAATACTGCGGGGATTTGGGCAGATGGTCTGATATCTATTGATTGATAAGTTCCAGTATTGGATTTACCAGACCAAGAAGAGAACGGTGATCCAGGGGGCGCTGGCCCGATTGGTGGTTTCCCATCAGGCTGCGTGTCTGCTTCTTCATGGGCACTTGTCGAAGGGCAGACTCCTGGGTCCTAACTCCAGAGCTAATATACCAATATCTCGGGGGGTCGTGCAGCCCACTGTCTGGATTGAAGGGCCCCCGGTGACTGATGCACAGAAGCGTTTGAGCATCACTGGGCTAGATTACACTTGCCTCTCTGTGGCTCCCTCGTCCTTCTGGCTGGGCCTGCCGAGCAGATCCCCTGGGGGCTTTGCAAATTCGGGAGGCCGATGGAGACCTTGCAGAGATTTTCCTACCATCCCCCTGGAGGGCTGGGTCCACTTTTACCACCAGCACGACACCTGAAGAGATTGTTCTGAGTAGAGAGCATGAAAAAAACAGAATTCGAGGTCTAGCTATTGCCCACCATGCGAAGGTACTAGAGGACGTCTTCAGCCAAATTAGGATGTACAGAATATCGGTTTCAGTGTCTCAGTGCTTAGGCTAACGTCTGCACCAGGTAATGGGACTCAGCCCATAGTGTCGGTTGCATCTCGGGATTTTTTTTTTAACCAGCCATCAAAACTCGAGGTCTCCTTGCCTTCCTGTGGGGGAACCACAAGGGGACGATTGACCAACCTTTCTGTGTTCTGCTCCATTGCTTTGAGAAATCCACGTCATTTGCTCTTCCTGACAGCTTAAATAAGAACGTGCCTATTTTCGTGTGTACTATGGCCTATCCCACCGTTCCGTGTCCCCTGCACATCTTCGAGCCTTGTTACCGCCTGATGATTCGTAGATGCATTGAGACAGGCACAAGGCAGTTCGGCATGTGCCTCGGAGATCCTGTGAAAGGGTAAGTGGAGAACTGTGCAGGGCGAAGGGAGGCTTGGGTGGAGGGGGATTTGGGTTTACTTTGGGGTGCTCCCAGAAGATGGGGAGACAGCTCCTGAGATTTAGTCAGTCCGTGACCATGAGTATCCGTGGAGACCACGGTCTCCCTGGCCCCTAGCATAGCATGTAATAGGCTGCCTATATAAAGGAATCCCGGGATTAATCTCTTGTTAAATGAGTGGTATATACTATACAATTTGTTTGACCATAAGACTGTGGGCCCTGGAGGCCACTGCCTGGGTTTATTTTCTGGCTCCAGCCTTAGCGAGTTGGACTTCGGGCAAGTTACTTCTGTGACTCAATGTCCTTATCTGCAAAGTGGGCACAATAACAGTGCCTACCTCACTGGGTTTGTTGGGAGGATTGGTGAGTTAACGCACATAAAGCACTGAACACCGTACCTAATACGTAGTATGTGCTCACTAAACGCGAGCAGTTACATTATCGCATAAAGACCTTTCTTTGCACAGGCACCGCCTGCTGTGTAGTTGCCGCCGTGGACCCCGGGACAGGCAAATAGGCAGAAGTCCCTCGAGGAACAGCCTGGGGTTACAGAAATGGCTGGGGGCCGGGCCACCGAAAGGACTCAAGAATTTACGTCTTTACTCATACCCTATTAAGCAGGTTCGCGGAATACGGCTGCATCCTGGAGATCAGAAACGTGCAGTTCTTTGCTGACGGTCGCTCGGTGGTGGACAGCATAGGCAAGAGGCGCTTCAGGGTCCTCCATCAGGGCCACCGAGACGGTTACAATACAGCCGACATTGAATACATTGAAGACCAAAAGGTGAGGGCGGCCAGTGCCAAGAATCCCAAGGCCAGGCTATCCCCGCAGCTTGGCGCGCAAAGGTGCTTGCCAAAGAATTTCTCGGCCCTGTTGGGCGGCCTTGGGATTTCTCGGCAGATTGTTACGGCAACACCGAATGCTCCTGGATTGCTGTCCGGCTGGAGAATGGCACCAGGAGCACCCCGTGTCCTGGCTTTCCCCGCTTAGTTGCTGAGTCGTATTCCTGCGTGAGAAATGCCAAGCCAGACCAACCACCCCGAGGCCCATCAGGCAGGGGTTAGGTCTCTGCCACAGATGCCAAGGGATAGATCCGGAGAGAGCACTACACTTGTGCGCTTTATGTACCGACTTATTTATATTTTCCAACTTTTTCTTTTGAGATCATCATAGATTCACACGTGTGTTTGTATTTTGTTTAAAGATTTTATTTATTTATTTGACAGCACAAGCAGGGGGAATGGCAGGCAGAGGGAGAGGGAGAAGCAGGCTCAGAGAGCCTGATGTGGGGCCTGATCCCAGGACGCTGGGATCATGACCTGAGCCGTGGCAGATGCTTAACCGACGGAGCTACTCAGGAGCCCCCCGTACGTTTGTATTTTTAAATGCGCGGCCTGGTTAAGAGTTCTTCCCTAAAACCCATCATACCATAAAGCAGAAAGATAACAGGTCCAGTTAATCCTTGGTGTTCTGGACCAATGGGTGGAAGAAGAGGTAGGTAATCCCGTGTTCATTTATATTTACGTTCACTACATAGCACAAGATTAGTCAATGTCTGATCGATGGATGAGTGTATTTGACATGCAAAATAGAGTTACACAGCGAGACACAGACATACTCATGTCTCTTCCCAGTGGGCAGTGGGAAACCAGATATAAAACATGAAAAGGAGTGAGGCGTAAAGCAGCGTGAGCTAGTTTGACAGTATGCCTCCACTCAAGCCAGTGGGCCCCTCTGCTTTCTGTCTGTCTTGCTGTTTCAGCTAATTTACCCAGAGGAGCCTTTATCCTTCCTCCACTCTCCGTAGTAGTTACGCACAGCCCATCCTCTGGCAGAGGAGACTTTCACACAGCACACAGGAGAAGGCCGGGTGGGCAAGCCTTCTTAGGGGGGCGGGCCGGATGCCCAAAGGGAGTCCACGTGAGCAGCAGCTTTGGGAGTGGTGGAGAAGGTACAGAGTGCTTCATTTCCACTTTGGTACTTTCAGGTTCAAGGAGACGATTACGCTGAGCTCATGGGATTACATAACTGTGTCTATGAGCAAGCGTCCTCGTGGTTTCATTCGCTCAAATCATCTCTGAAGAATCGGATACTCAGTCACTTTGGTCCAATGCCAGAGAAAGATGCTGATCCCCAGGTATATAAAAATGTCTCTTGGTAATGGACTGCCCCCACCAGGTGAGAGAGCCCAGGGTTTGGGATTAGGTGGGTGCACGGTTGCCATTTGGCACACCAGGAGCAGAGAGGAAGTTGGATGCAATTTGGTATCATTTGGCTGGGCGGTGGGCATCATGGGTAAGACCCAAAGGATCCCGAGTCAGGATTGGAATAATAAAGTAAAGCAGTTGGAACTTGGATCCAAGACAGGTTTTGAGAGATAAGGCAGGTGAGAGATTGGGCACACAGACGCCACCAACAGAAGAACCTTGAGTGGGAGTCCAGAGTCACACCATGGTAATGTGTGGGAGTGACGAGATTCACGCAAAGGCCAAGCTTAAGAAAAGGGTATCCTGGGAGCTGAGACCAAACGTTTCCATTTCTGGGGAGCTTGATAACCCTCTTCCCCATTGCTGCAGGAGTGGAGAGATGGGACCAGCTAACTTACAGGATTCCAACTACAAGACCCCAGAATCTTCTCATGCCTGGGTCCCTCTCTCCTTAGCCTTGTAGGTCTAGACACTTGTCATTGTTCTCATCAGGGGTGAGCAGGTCCTGAGCAAACAGACCCAATCTTTAAATTTACCCTTGGCTGAATTATACTAGAAAGCAGTTCATTAGGTTCTACTGGGTCAGTCTGTTTCCTGGGGGACAGGTCGACTTGAGAGATCAAGCTGCAGATCAGAAGCTTTTCGGGAAATTGGAGATAGTTAAGTTTCTCCCAGCTTTGCTTGCCTGGTATAAATCAGACAAGGCTGGAGATAACCTAGTCAAATATTTGCCCACGATCACCTCTCCTCCCTTCTGAGCTGGCTCCCTACATCGTCACCCCAACTTCCCTGATTCCTTACTTTCACCCATTTCCGACTCTGTCACAGTAGTAAAATAGAATGTGTGTGTTCTGATTTCCCTGCCAAGAGACTGGTCCTTCCCACTCTAGCTGTGTGACCTTGGGTAAGTCCCTTCTGCTTTCTCAACCTTTCTCCCAGCTCTGAAATGAGGGAGGTGGAAGAGGGGTCTCCAAAGTCCCCTCTTCTTCTTGCATCGGGGGCTGTAAAACACCAGTCTGTTCCCTAATGGGCTGAAATATCTCGCTTTCTCCAGACCACAAATGTGCCTCTTTCCCCCCCATGCAAAGGCATCGTGAATGTTGAAGGGAGAAAAGCCAGTCAGTGCTTCCCAGTGACCCAGCTCCTGGCTCTGGGCCATTGTGACTCAGGACTACGTCAGAGCTCTGAGCAAGCTCATGATCAAGTATAATGTTCCCCTTCACCTTCTGGAAAGCACTCTCCCTCAGTCAGGCAGAAGGTAGCAATCAGCAATGACACAGCATCTTTCGTAAGAGAAAACACAGATGTCACAGAGTGATTCATAAGGGCTCGATGACGCAGAAAGCTAAAATCTTGGGCTCATTTCCTTTCTTATTAGAGCTGTTATCATATTGCTTTGGCAGCAGCAGCAGCAAAATAATAATAATAATAATAATAATAATAATAAAATCATCCAGTTTGATCCAGTCAGTGCTGCAGCCCCGGGGGTCCCATTAATAAGAATGTTCTAAGCCTCGGGAGGAGATTTCTCAGAAGCAGCTGCAAGTATTAACATCGGCTTAAATATTTTTGTTAATGGCCCTGGGAAAGAAAGTTTAGAATATGTCGATTTCATATTCAGAACTAATAACAGGAGGGAAAGCCTATTACAGCTCACAGTGAGGGACAGGGAAGAATTCAAATGAAGCTACAGGCGCAGAGAAGCCAAGAAGGCAGCAAGGTTTGGGGAGAATCAGGCGAACCAGTTTGGAGGCAAATAGTCCCTCACGGAGGTGGTCTGACCAGAACGGGGTTCCTTATAGTCCTAAACCAACCTTCTGAAAGTTGTGAGCCGAGAGCTCGTTTCAGGCTTTGTAGGAAATAAGTCGCCCGTGTCTAAAACGCGTACCTGAGAAGCTGCTGACAAAATTTCGGTGAAGGATTCATGTGGGGCGGGAAAGGTCTTTATTAAAAAAGAAACCCGGGGGCCGCACACATTTCTACTGGGAACGTGTTTTCTAGTCGGGGTTTTTGCAAAGTGGGGCTGCTGCGCTCCGGGGCCGTGGATCATAGGCTTTGGTCTCAGAGGAGAAGCTCGCTGTGGCCTTGCGTGGTGACACGGCAGGTGCGGACTACATTGCCTTCAGCCGGGAGCGGGGAGACAAAGGGAGTTAAGAGACATGCCAAGCCCAAGGGATCATGGGACTTGAAGGCCCACAGGTGCTACGTGTCAGTCCAAAGAACCTAAACAGAATCTTCGAAATGGAACAGACCGAGTAGTGGATATGCTAGCTCACAGACTCACTCTGGCGAGGAGTATAGGGTATCTGTTAGGATATTGATTTATTTGCTTTGACAACTACCAAAAATAACCGTGGCTTGAACCAGATAGAGGGTAGGGCAGCTGTGTTCCATGAGATCATTCGGAGACCCAGTCTCCTTCATCACAATGCTCTACCATCCCCCGAATGTTGCCCTGTCTTCCTGATAGAAGGCTGGTGGTCACCTTGTTGGCGCGCTGGCTCGGGGGGGAAGAGAGAAGGAGTAAGGCAGGGGGCTCGTGCCCTTTTCCCAGCGCATGACTCAGGGCTTACACACAGAACTTCCCTTTCTCTTGTGGCCTCCCCTAGCTGCAGTGCAGCCCCTGTTTTCCGGGAGGCTACGCGCCCAGCCCAGATAAGGGGAAGTAGACTAGACCTGGGGGTAATCAGCGGCGTCCGCCATACACAGAAGCACTTCCTCCTGGGACGCTGGCCGTGCGGCTTGGGAAACGTGCAGACTGAGCCCCCCTCTGTGGGAGTGGGACGAGCCCATCGTGTTTCTCTGTTGTAGGTTAACCCGAACGGTCCGGCCTGGTGTTGGTGGACGTTAGCGGTTCTTCCACTGGAAAGCCGAGCCCAGCTCCCCTTCCTGGCAATGAGGTCCTTAAAGGACAGACTGAATGGCATCCGGCGAGTCCTGGCCTTTATATCCCGAAACCAAAACTAGTGAGAGTGGATTGCTGAAGAGGAGCCCCGACCCTCCCCGCCGCCCTCGGGGGAGTGATCTTGTAAATATATCTAATTGCAATAACATCTTAAGAGAAGGAAGTATCAAACAGGCATTTCCCTGCTGTTGGTCGCAGAGAGAAAATGTGAAGAAAGACCAAAAGCATGGGACCTGCTTGCGACTTTCTGTCTTAAGATGCTTCTTGACATGCTGCACAACGACATGCTCAGCAGAGGTGTTTAAAAGCCCAGAAGAAAAAAATTCATTTGATTTTGACATAAACTTCTCTGAAAGTTTAAAGTGTTTTTGCTTTAATTTTCTTTCTTGCATTGTGACGTGTGTGGTCGAAATGTGAAGCAGATATTAATGTTGCGTTATTTCACTGACTTGAGTTCTCATTCCAAATGGTTCAGGTTTTATACAGCATTGTGTAAAATAATGTTCATCCTCCTTTCTGTTTTAATAATTTATTTTTTTGCACTACTGTATCCTTTTTTCTACATGGATGTTTGTAACTATTTAAGTGTACGTTACTGAAAAGCCAGTTACTTTATTTATTAACATGGTTTACCATGTACCAAGGGGGAAATAACAGTACTAGAAATGTGCCATTTTTGCTTTTAATCACATTTAACTCTGTTTCTCGGACCAGTTCTTGAACCATTTTTGTATCTACCCCACTGGAAGCTTAGAGGAAGTTCAAAGTCACACTGAGATCACTGATCTTCGCAGGTTCCATTCGGCTTTCAGTTTGAATTCAACAATGTAAGATATGCAAGGGATTCGGCATACATTATGGAAAAAGCCAGGATAAGGTAAAAATAATCCATTTTCTGTGTGTTAGGCAGAGCAGGACTGAAGGAATGACTTTCCTTCAACGAAGAGATGAATCTGAGGGTACAATGTATAATAGGCATTTATCTCAACAGTCTAATTACAAGTGTATCTCATTTCTCCCCAGTGCAGTTAGGAGTGGGATTTTGAGGCAGGATGATTTTTAAGCCTTCAGAGGGAGTGGTTTTCTGTTTGGCACATCATAGCCTCCATACCCCACCTCTTCTTGGGGTTCTGGGGATCACGACCTGGCTAGCAGGTGTGGAAACACACGAAGAAGGGCTCTTTGTTATTAAAAGTGCAAAGAAGCCAGTAGAAAAAGTGGAACCATTAAAAAACAGACAAACTGTCTTTTCAGTTTGTAAATCTCTTTAAAGGAAACGGACAATGCATCCATGATTTTTATCTAAGCACTGCCATAGGCCAAAGATTTCGGTATAGGGGAAGAATAGTGGGTAAGAAGGTAAGAGGGAGCTCTTGTTTAGCCTGCTTAGTGCTAGTGTGATTCCTTTAGTGCCAGGAGAACCTGAAAAATGCCGTGAGGATGGGGTGTCACGATGACAACGGGGTGAAGAGATTAGGACAGGCAAGAAGTGAGTCCTACCATTTGCACCGTCGCGCACATTTATTGCCCGACGTGACGCTGGACGGACGCAGTGCAGCCCACCCACCCCGCCGAGGAGAGCCTAGTGCTTCAAGGAACCAATCTGACTTCTTCCATCACCACCTCTGTCCAGAACAGAGAAGGGAGAATGAGATGATCCAGGCAACAGAAAAGAGATTCACGTAAGCAGAAACGAAACGATCTCTTCTGCGCTTGCCAAATGGATGCTATATTGTCAGAGCATTGTTACCAGGCTTGACGTTTGCAGCCAGACTGGGCTAGTGAAGAATGGAAGTATAGGCAGTTACTGCCCAAGCAAGTTCGGCAGGGCTCAGGGAGCGGGAAATTAAAGGCTCCCCCTCCCACTTGGTGCCCAACCACGAGGTCGTAGCACAGTCCTAGTGAAATATTTTCCTGTCATCTAGTGTAAATGCAGCAAAGAAAATATCATAAGCATCTCCCCTTGGTAGATGTTTTTGTTTTATGATTTAACTCTTTCTGGGCCCCAGGGTCCTTATCTAGCAAGTGGTAGTGATTAGTGCCACATATAGGGTTGTTATGAACGTTATATAAGGTAGTATTTATGTAGATCACTTAGCAGAGTGCCTAGCACCTAGGAGATGTTAAGATAATAGTTTAATAGATATTAAAATAATAGTTTTGATTAGGTTATTCATAGTTATAGAATATCATCAGGGGCCCATGTTTGCATAAAACACTGGCTTTATACACCGGACCCATATCTACCCCTTGAAACGTAGTTGGGGGGGGTCCACACCACTGATCCTCGGACCATAACTTGATGCTTTACAGTTAATACCTTTTGGAGATAAGTCTGTTTGGGAAAATGAAAAGGAGGGTCAGAGACAAGGGAGACTTCTGGGCCAGTACATTCTTCCTTATTTCAATAAGACTGAAAAGTAGTGCTCTTTGGAGGTCTAGAACTTCTGATGTAATGGAAGCCTTAAGTTCTAGCTCCATTTGAATAGCCAGCTCATCACTTCCTGCCCTTCAAAAAGTATTAAAAATCTTGGCCATGCCGGAGTGAACAAATTTTACGATCTGACTTTTGTGCTCAATTACTCCATGGGATTTCTTTATGCTGCCGCTGCAGAAATTTATCGTGACCCTACTGGGTACCAGGCACTGACCCACGTGATTCCAGGTTCACTCCACGAGTGCACACGAGTTTGTGGAATCGTTTATTTTCCACATCAACCCTGTGAGATCAGATCCCCATGTTACAGATAAGAAGGCTGGGGCCCTGCAGTATTTAACATTTTGCCCAGATAACACAGCCAGTGAATAGCCAAGCTTGATTTTGAACCCCTTACTTTGCAGATTTTTAACATTTTGGACCGTTTCTGTTCCACATAATTTTATTAGATAGGGAGGGCAACCGAGTCACAAAAGTGAGCCCCAGAAGCTCATGATTGAAATGGCAGTTGAGGGTTACGTAAAATTCAGTTACCTCACACATCTTTACTTAATCTAGGTAGAAAAGGAAGTTTGATTTTTTTTTTAAATAAAATTCTGTATTATAGAATATTTCATGTTGATAAATGAGTACCTAACTCCAGCAAATGTAGACCTTGGCTGGGCAGAATTGTGCTACACTCTCAGTAGCCTAAACACACATTTGGGTTGTTTTCTAGCAAGCGTTCGTTTCAGCAGTGGTTGGAGGCAAGATGCAAGGCTGATGAGCCTTGGCTTTCTTTGGGATGTACTTGAATGGGGGTAGTCAGCTGAACGCTACCATTTTCACCACTTATAAATTGATTTTGCTGCCAAGCTTGGGTGTGAAAAGTGTACAGAGAAAAGGCATCAGGCTAAATCTAGGCCAGAAGTACAAGACTTCCCCCTTGGTAGATCGTGCCATTTATTTGGAGAATTTTATTTTAACCTAGATTATACCTAGATTGTTTTCTCTGTGTGTGTATGTATATGTGTGTATATATGTATATATGTGTGCATATATATATATATATATATAAGGTACCAAGCAGATATTATGCCTTTCTGCTTTGTACTATACTACTGCTGCTAGCTAATAACCAGCAAAATGTAGAAAATGAAAAATGATAAACTAATTTTCTGTAGACAACTTGGAGAAAAGGGTGCCTGCCCCCGACTTAATGGGGCAGAGAGAATTGACTATTTTGAGAATTTGTCTTTTCTGAAGGCTGACTGCTTCTAGCCCCATGGCGTTTCTAGCTCTGCCCTTCGGGGCTGGCCTGGGCTCAGATAATCCCCTGTGACCGGCTGTCTGAGCGGTGGTGCTCCTGAGGCTGGTTCACGGCCCCCAGAGGTCTCTTACTGTCAAACAGATTGCATGCTGCAGATGGACCAGAGCCCACCGGGGACTGTGCTCCCCCTGCCAACTCCATTTCCAAGGTGGGAGCTTCATTCAAGGACTCAGTCCTCGAGTTCCCACCATGTTGACTTTGCATCCATTTCTGTTTATCGAGGCAAAATCGTAGCAGAGGTGTATACTAAAGATGCAAATGGAAGGCAGCCCAGATCATGGAAAAGGACAGAGTTTTCAGCCCATCTGGGGCTTGAGGAGTGAGGTTTTGATTTCAGATTGAAAGCAGTTCTGCAAAGCAGGCCAGCTGCACGGGCTCCAGTTTGTGGCCCTTCCCGAGTGCAGAGAGAGACAGGGAAAAGGAGTCCCGGAAAATGTACGCGTTCAGTTCCTCTTAGAATGATAGCTCCCACTGTTCAACTCTTTAGTAATCTGGGTGGCACACATCCAGAAGTGAAATGAAGTTGTTCTCACTTACAAGCGGCTCTTTTTCAGTGCGCTAAGTTAACCTTGAGAGAGAAGTGCCTGTAGTCTCCGTTCCCGGTGTCCTTTTAAAGCTTTTGCTTCACGACTCTGTGGCTGTTTAAAAATTTGTCACAGCAAATGTGATTCACAGAAGTTTACAAAGCAGCGCTGTAGCTTGTGTGTCATGTTAGAAATTGCCTAACGTTGATCTATTGTCAAAGCAACAACAATAAACAACAACATAAAAGGAGCTCAAGTAGGTCAACGTGGCATCATAGGCTTATCTTAGATAAACTAGCTCCGTCTTTTGAGTCAGTCCTCAGTCGTGCCGGGATTCAAATCTCAAGCAGGCCACACAAACAGTGGCTCATGCGTCCGTGTGCTCGTTAGCCCAGTTTGTTCAGCAGCCATTGTACTTTCGCACTGCAATGAACTCAAAGGGGAATTAAGATAATGCTTCCTCCCCGCCCCCCACGTTGCTATTCAACTACCTCTATATGCTCGGTTTCTCTTTATGGGTTTCTTTCTTCCACATCTGTAAAAAATGCTGTTTCGACTCATCTATGTTGTAATAACAATGTGATTGATATAGACAGTTGCTGTGAAAGATGTTCGTGCATTAAATATGTTTCCTGTCGTCTCACTTTATAGCTAACAAAGCTCTGCCCATAAATAACCTTAGGGCGAGAATTACCTAAATAAGTTATCGTTTTGTTGGAAGCTGAAGAGAAGGGAAAGCTATTGCATCATCTGTTTTGCTCTTGTTCCTGTTGCTTATAATGCATTTGACCAGAAGATCTTTCAATGAAGGAGATTTTCACTCCGAGAGTAAGCTCTCACGCATCTGACAGTGAGGCCGGCGTAAGCAAGTTATTGTGACTGATGTGTTCTGAAAACCTGGCCCTAAATTGTCTTTAAAAAATGCAAAAATTGTTTTTAAAAAAATCTTGTTATTTAAAGACTTATGTTGCGTGTTTTGCCAATAACCCGCCCCTAGTTTGTTTGTAAATCCGTTCATACGTTGGGTTTGCTTCCAGCAGAATACACTACCTACTGTTTTCTTTGCCAATAGTAAATGTTTGTGAAAAGCAAGTTACATGTTTTTATTTGCGTCAAACCGTTTCTCCGCGATAGACGAGAGCTGAGGCCCAAAGCGTGAACCCTTTGCCAGGAAAACTGGTAAAACCGACTGGGACTGCGGGCGATATTGGCCAAGCCGGGTCCGGCGAGAGCGACTCAGCAACATCTTTTCCGTTCCAGTTTTAAGTCTCCTGCCATGGACGACTTTACACGAGGTCTGTTTTCCCCCGGCAAACAAAATGCAAGTGGAGTGCGACAATGAAAATGATAGCAAATCCCACTTGGCTTGACCTCCGTGTAACAGCGTCTTTTGGGTGATTGGGAAAAATGAGAGGTCCTGGCCAAGGAGGTCCCAGAGGAAATGCTTGGCTCTGTTGGACTCCCATGCCTGCTGGTCAGGAGATCGAGCACAGCCCGGCCAAAGGCACAGCCTTCCCTCCCAGGCGGCCCGGCCCAGAATGCCTGCATAACTCTCTGGAGAATGGCACTGGGTCATCTAAGAAGAAGGTCTTGTTTGCAGTTGCCCTCCAGGCCTTGGCCAAAGCCAAAGCCAACACTTTCTGCTTCCTCTCCCCTGGGATCCACCCTGGCTCGCTCCTCTGCATTCTCTAGGGCCAAAGATGCCTCCCTGGAAGGGACTCCCCGTCTCCAAGTGAGATCAGAGCAAGAGAAGGAAAGGACAAATTCCCTAGACACGCAGGCTACTAGATACTTCCGCTTTCCCTTCCTCCGATGATTTCATCGCTCCCAGGAGGGGCTGGGGTGGGACGGGAAGGGGCCGGTGTCAGTATTCCCGATGTTGGCTCCTTCCAAGTAATGCAGGAATTTCCAGCTGGCCTCGTCCACGCTCAGCCCAATGTAAAGGCAGGCCCTGGTCAAGGCTCCCCTAGGAGCCCTGCCTCTGGACCTCTGAACCCCCTTCTCCCACCCTTTCTGGTTTTCTGTGACTGCCTTTCCCTTTCCACCCTATGCTGGCATCGGCCAGCCGTCCGTGTTTACTGCCCACTTGGATACACATGCATTAGCAAATAGCATCGTTGGCGTTAGAAAGCCCCGAAAAACCCTTTCCTCCAGTTACTAAAGTGCCGGCCCCAACCCCCCCTGCAGAGTGCTGCCTAGCTTCCACTGAGTCCCTCGTAGCCATTTCTGGAGGCCACAAAGTATGACACACTAAGTCCTGAAACAACCCACTCGCCCGAAGTCCGGTTTTGCTCTCAAAAGCTTGCTTCTTGCATTTTAGAGGTGCGTTAGGGGAATATCCGGCAGAGTCGGGGGTGGGGGGCGGGGGTCAGGAGAGATCACCGCGCCTTTGGCCCATCAGGGCACCGGTGGCCACCCCCGGCGCTGCTACTTTCCCACGGCCACGTGCTCCTCCCAAGCGCACACGAGCTCTTTCACAAGAGGACCAGTGGCGACGGCGAGCGCTGGGCCCACACGTGGCGTCCGGCCCTTCTGCCCGGGCCGTCCACGGGGATGAGTCCCCCCGGACGTGGCTAGCCGGGACGACTGCAACGGCTCCTGAAGTCTGAACGACCCAAGTCGCCTCCTCCTGGCCACAACTTCACGCCTTCTCGTCTCATAGTCACTGGGTTTGGTCTTCCAGCCCAATCGGGGAGGCTGTTTATGCCCAAACCCAAAGTGCGGGCGTGTGTTCGGGAACCCAGGAGTCCCGCTCCTACACCCCCAGCATCCGGGGCCCGGCTGATGTCCGTTGAATGTTCACGGCATGCCAGGCTCTTCTAGGGTTTTCTTTCTGTCTGTCTGTCTGTCTGTCTGCCTTTCTTTCTTTCTTTCTTCCTTCCTTCCTTCCTTCCTTCCTTCCTTCCTTCCTTTTAAGCATTTAGCTTCTCATTCGATCCTCGCTATAACCTACAAAGTAGATCTCTGTTCCCAGGTTATAGGTGAGAAGACTGCGGCACAGTCAGGTTATGTCACTTGCCCGTGGTCCTACCGATGAAAACCCCGGGCGGCCTGATTCCAAAGCCCACGCCCTCAAGTGCCACTGAGTCCCCCATCCTGCAGTGGCACGGGCCCAGGAGAGCGACTCAGCTTGCAGACACCCCGTGGGGGGACTTCCAGAAATAACGACAGAAGAGCGGCACCAGCAGCTCCCGTGTATTGAATGGGCGCTGCGTGCTGGGCACGGGGCTCAGCACGATCTGATTTAGTCCCGACGCAGGTGCTATTGCCACCCGCCCTTTACCGAGGAGGGGACACTGTGGGCTCAGACGGCCTGGATTCCGAGCCCAGCCTCCCTGCTTCCTAGCGTCCTGGCCTTCCACAAGTTGCTTTCTCTTTCTGAGCCACGGGGAGGAGAGTGGCCGGCCTGGATTCCTGGGTTCTAGCGTCTTCTTTCTAATTCTAGTCCCCCAAAAGGCTTGCCCCTCTTCTGTCTTTGGCGCCCTCCTCCATGAAGGCGTGTCTCGCTAGTGACTACAAACTCGGGAGGGGGGTGCCCTGGTTGTCCCCACGGCTTGCCCAGCTCGCCCTTCCCCCTCCCCACACCTGTGGCTGCTTGAAGAGTCTTCTGCCACCAAAAGACAGACAGAGATTTGGAGACTCGGAAGGTAATACGAATATGAAAATCCAGAGGCTGCAACCCCATAGTTCTAGAGTCATCCTTCCCAGAGCCGGAAGAGGCCTTAAGAAATCATCTAGTTCAGTTTCCTGTTTCTGGGTGGTATTGTTCTCCATGAGGTGGTGGCCAAGGCCAAGGTAGAGCCTACTATCCGACGCACGCTACACACTAGGGGGAGCTCCCAGCTGCCCCTCCGCACCCCATGAATGTTCCGATGGGGGGCGTCTTGGAGATGGTGCTTTCGCTGGGAAAAGCAACGAATTCTGTAAAAGCAGCTACAGCCTATTTGGTAAGGCCCCTTTGGGGATTGTGGTTTCTCTCTGGTTCCCCCGCCCTCCCCCCGCACCCCCACCCGCACTGCCTCACCTTTTCCCCTCAGACTGCTTCTCCATCCAAGGAGCTTGTCTTTCCCACAGCCTCCCACTTGGGAGAGGCAAACTCTAGAGTCAGACCATTTAGGTCAGAATTTTGCGGCTGCTACGTACTGCATTCGTGATCTAGAAGGCGATTCACGGTTTCTCGTCCTCATTCACATTTGTCCAAGTATGACCTTCTGGGGTAGGCCAGCAAAACATACTCGGTCTTGCTTTTCAAAGGACAGGTCATCAAAAAGCTTCGTATATCCCCACCCCCACCCCCAAATAGGCATCTGCCATCTTCTTTAATAGGAAGACCAGCAGCAACAGATTCCAGGGGTGGCTCGTAGGTCTGACGATCCCACCGCGTGCCTGGGCTGTCTCCATCTTTCCTCAATGCTCTTAAAGCCCCTGAAGGAAACCGCTTCACCGAGAAGGCCGTCCCCCCAGTCCTTCCTGCCGGAGGCCAGATGCCTGAAGGGGAGCGTTCCGTTGGCCCTCAGCAAGACAGGGCTGTAAGTCCACGGACAAGGACTATTTTCCAGTGGAAGAAGGTGCTTTGAATTTTCCTTGGAGCATGTTGTAACTAACATCTTACCGGTTCCCTCGTTCATTAGTGAGTCAAATAAAATCTTTAGCCCGTGTTCAAAAAAGAAGTGGAAAGGAGTCTTCCGGCGCTCACATCCTCCTCAAAGTTCAGATGGGAGGGT
Source organism: Potos flavus (assembly GCA_028534135.1). NCBI lineage: Eukaryota > Metazoa > Chordata > Mammalia > Carnivora > Procyonidae > Potos > Potos flavus. The sequence continues at coordinate 26,099,216 of CM052901.1, read as the reverse complement.
GTTCGCCAGAGGCTTTTCCCCCTACAGGAACCGCCTGGAAGATAAAGGCTCAGCTACACTTGGAATTTCTACTTCAGGCTCTCCACGGGCTCCCCGTGGAGAACACCTCCCACTCGCTCACTTACTAATGGAACAAATGTTTACAGGACACATATGCTAGGGATTGGGCTACAGAGAGGAACACAACACCGTCCGTGCCCTTGAGAGGCTCACAACCTTGGGAGGAAAACACAGCATCACCCAGAGCATAGGGGTGGTCAGAGGAAAGTCCCCTAATCTCGCCTGGGGAGGACATCAGGGAAGGCTTCCTGGAGGAGGTAGTGCTGGAGCTGCATCATGAAGGATGAGAAGCTTTCCAGATGAAGGAACAGAAAGGGGTTGAGGAACATTCTAGGCAGAAGAAACGTGTGAAAGAATCGGGTGGGCTTATAGAGAGAGGGCTGGCCAGACATACGGAATATTGGGAGCAATTCAGCTTGGCTGATGGCGTGACAGGGGCCCAATTTCTCACGCTTTTGTTTGATCCTGATCGGAACCCCCAGCTGGCCTCTGGGGAGGCCCGTGCAGCAGGCTTCTGAGCGAGGGGGAAAGGACTAGTGAATGCGAGCTCTGCTCTCTGACCAAGTCGGGGAGCCCTTTTGGCACAGCCTGACCCCCGGTGCTGAGCCCAGCAGCCCCCTCAGGGCTTGCACCGGAGGAGGACAGAGAGGGACTGGTGGGAATGAGAGCCAGTGGTTAAGACGTCAGAAATGTTACAAGCCAGTTGGTAAGCACAGCCTTTATTTAAAAAAAAATAAGTTGTATCAACTTACAATTAAATAAATTACATTAAAACCAAAGTAACAAATACTCAAAGCTTATCGCTGTACTAGTTTTTTAATACTAGTACTCATTAGTACTAGTTAGTACTAGTTACTAGTACTAGTTAGTACTAGTTACTAGTAGTTACTAATCCCTGTACTAGTTTTTACTCTTATCTATGCTCTTGAAGTTATTTAGGTCCTCCTGCCTCAGTTGAGTGGAAAGGCCACCTAATGGCATGCCACTGAGCATCTGTTCCCGAGTCCCTGTCCGGTGACAGGTCAGGTTGGTGGCTGAAATAAGCCAGGGTGGGAGTGTTTACACTACACTAGAAATTAGGGCTCCCCTCCCAGAGGGCTGTTTGCTACATTTTTGCCAGCACGCCCCCGGCTCTGGGTTTTTCTCCTCTCTCCCTCCCTGAGCTTACCTCCCATGCCCATAGCCGTTCTCAGGGAGAAGAGCCATCCTGAAAACTAATTCACGCGGACAGGCGAAGTGCCAGGAGTCTAGATGTCTGGTTTGGGCTCTGAGGTCATCTGTGCTTTAGCAGAGCTCTCCTGGAGACCCCATGATGGGATGATGGAGAGAGATTTTTCAACTCGCCTTTTCAGAGGCTGTTGAAATGTACACGATAGACTACAGTCTCCGATGCTTCTGCTTAAGTTCATCCTTCCACGCCGCAAGGCTGGAACTACTCCCCCTGCTTAGGATTTCAGTGGATTTAAGCCACCGAACCCCATTCATCCCACTGAGGTCCTGACAAAATGGATTTACATTTTGTCCCCAGCCCAGGAACTCCCAGCTAGAGAGGTTTCCTTTCACCACCACCACCAAACAAGGATTAATAATAATAATAATAATAATAATTGGCAGCAGCTAATATATATTGAATGCTTACTATGTACCTTGACAGCAACAGTTCTATAAGGCAAATACTATTACCATCCTCGTTTCATAGAAGAGTCAACTGAGAGGCTCAGAGAGGTTGAGGACCTTGCTGAGAGGCACACAGCAAAAGAGCAGTGGAGGGAGAGATGAATGAGGCAGGCAGTCTGCTTCCAGAGCTCTCATTCCTCACCATGGCCGGGAGCTTTCTACCATCAGAGCTGTCCTCGTGGCCCTCCCCGTGGCTCTGCCTGGGCTCAGCCCCGGCTCTGACCAGCCTGCTCCTTCCGCCTGGCCGTTGCGCCGTGGTGCACGTGGGGGGGCTTAGCTGGACGGCTTAAGTTGAGTGGTGCGTGAGAAAATCGCAGAAGCTGCACAAGTCCCCGATCACTGCCGTTGTGTAGTCCTTTCCAAAGTATTCAAACGCACAAGCTAAGACGAAGCCAGGATTTATGTAAAAATTAATTTGTACTGAGCTATAGGCTGCACGCTCCGGAAATGGAACGCGAGCTTTAAGTTGGATGACGAATGTTGGCTTCGTCCGGTCCTGTGGGTGAATCTTGGTGGGTGTATGCAAGACAGCCTCGGTGAGGGGAAGGCCTTGATCAGATGGTGGTCCCTGCTGCCCACCTGTGTTGTGCTCCGATGTACGGTTCCTGGTGGCAGAGGGTCGCTCACATTCGTCGGTGCCGCGCAGTGTCATGGCCCCGGCTCTTACCGTCACTTCCAGAGAAGGCGCACGAGCTGGAGAGACCTTCCAGGCCAAGGCCGCCGTGTCCTGACGTTCTGGTCACCTGAGCCAATGGTTGAACCTTATTTCATTGTTCTTTATATTGTCGTACTTCAGTGGTTGTCACCATGATTGTGTCACACACAATCATGGAATGTTACGTATCCACTCTCTAGAAAAAGACACGTACACACACACACACACACACACACACACTATTTTCAATACACTCCATGTACAGTTTACAGACCTCTGAATCCATGAAGTCCATTCGTGTATTCTCCGTAGAAGAACTTGCTTCACACCGAAGTCCACCATCTTTGACAGGAAGTTCTAAGCTGTAATTGTTTGAGGCCACCAAGGTGAACTTGAGAGCCCGTCATATTCTGGGGACTTGGTGGTGGGTCAGCTTCTCAGGGCACTATGCTAAATTTGGACTTGACCCAAACTCCCAACTTCCCCAGTTTGAAAAGATCGAGGACTGCCCCCCATACCTCCCTCTGACTTAGTCTCCCTGGCATGCTGGTTGTGGGGCTACGGTGTAGAATTGTCTAGCAAATAACCCAATGCAAATACTCATCAACTCTCTCTGAGGCCATTCTGTGTAAAGAGAAAATGTATCTAAGTTGTCCTGCTTTTGAGAATCAGTTAAAAGCCACATACCTGGGCGCACGTACCTGGCGGCTCTCGGCCCCCCGACGGGTCTCCATCGTCCGTCATGCTCTATTGGCTCCCTGGCTTCTGACCTGGGCCCTTCTTGGAAATTGTCCTTCTCTGACTCTAGGGTCTACACTACACCCACGTGAACATTCACTTCCTGCCTTATTCATCCGGTAGTCTCTGTCCTTGCCTCCCCACACTTGTGCCCTCCCATCTTGGAGCCAGAGTCATATTTCCACTCGTTTCCCTCCTTTGCTCCTTTAGCTCTTATTTTCTTAAGGTTTCTGTGACACTGTTCTGTCCTTCTGGTCTCAGCTCCCCTCTTCCCCCAGTAGCCTCTGAACACTGCATGTCTGATCCTTCTCTGCCTGGCTCAGCATCTCCCACAAACGGGCTGTGCCTTACTCTGTCGAAGAGTTTCATTATAGCTTTCCAACGTATATTTGCGTTGCGCTTAGGACGCCCATAGATTTCAGCTTTGCCAAAACCAAACCAAAGCCACGATGGAGACCACATTTGGCGTGGCGAGCGCTGCTCGATGTGTAGAATTGTCGAATCCCTCTATTGTACACCTGAAACAAATAAGACAGCGAGTGTCAACTATACTTCAAGAATAAAAATTAAAAATAAAAACCCCACAACTCAGGAAGCCACGGTGACACGTTTTAAGTCTAATCTGACTATCCTCTCCCCCTTTTGGCTTCCACCATTCAAAACCCCTCTATTGCCAGGAGTAGCAATGTGCCTCATCTGGCCTCTCCCACCCTTAAGCTGGGCAGTTAAAGAACAGAACATTGTTTCTACTTGGCTAAAGGAAAGAGGTCATCAGATGGAATCCGGAGGTGTATGTGTGGGGGCTCATAAACAAAATAACCTCATTTCACTTTTCAAACAGCCTTTCAGCCAGGTCAGTTCCACCAACAGCCATGCATGGGGGGAACGAAAGGCTATCCGCTTACAAAACAGGATTGTGGAAATTTGCAAAATGAGAGCTTGATAATTCTTGGGTTAACATTCCTCATGGACCTAAAAGTACATTGCAGAAAGAAAATAGTGTATTTCCTATCATGACAACCTGATACCTGTCCCTGGCCTTTTCCGATGAACGGTGACGCATAGACACTGTGACCTCTTCAAGGACGGTGGGACCGCGTTCTGAATCATTGTCTCCGGAGCTTATCTCGAGGAACCTGATAGTCAGGTGTCCCTAAATATTTTCACCCATCTGGTCCTTGGGGCACGAGTGGATGCTTGTACCGGAACAGTGTGCCACACTAGCCGTGCCAGTTTGGAGTCTTAATAGTTCATCGAGAATATTGGAGCGAGAGGCTTAAGAACTCCTGGTGTTTTAATTTGGGAAAGTGCGGCCGAAAAGCATGCCGGGACCTCGATAGAGACCTGGTAGAGGAGCGAAAGTAGCTGGCATTGGAGAAGTGGGATCGGGGCTCACTCCGACAGCCCCATTTTACCCATTTCCCCCAAGTTTGGGGAATAAGCATTTGTCCCTGTTGCCGGCTGAACTGTGTCCCCTGCAAAATTCATATGCGCAAACCCGAACGCCCCAGGACCTCAGAATGCGACTGTGTTTGGAGATGTGGCATTTAAAAGTAATTAAGGCAAAACCAGGCCATGGGGGTGAGCACTGATCCCACCTGACAGGTGTCCTTATAAGAGGAAGGGCCATGGGATGCCTGGGTGGCTCAGTCGGTTGAGCTTCTGCCTTCAGCTCAGGTCACAGATCCTGGGATCCTGGGATCGAGCCCCGCCTCAGGCTCCCTGCTCAGTGGGGAGCCTGCTTCTCCCTCTGACCCTCACCGAGCGGAAGGAGCGTGAGGACCCAGAGAGAAGGCAGCCCTCTGGGAGTCAAGGAGAGAGTCAGGATCCTTTTCTATCGTGTAAGCCCCCTCCCCTCCCCCGAGTCTGTGTTCTTTTGTCATGGCAGCCCTAGGAAACACACTCAGTCCCTCTTTTTCCCTTCCCAGACTCTAAACCCCCTCCTTGGGGGGGGCTTGGGGAAGCCTGCTTTGACGAGTATGGGTGGGAGGCGAGGCCTCTCTAGCAGCAGCGATGGGAGCGTCAAGGAGTTCCCAGCTCAGCCGTGAGGGTGTCAAGGGGGCCCGGCTGCCATGTCGGGTGCCCAGAACTAGTCCCGAGCCGGCGAGTCCTGCAGTGTGCTAGTCATCATTCTTGCTTCCTCTGACCTTGGCATGGCTCCCTAGCTCCCCCCAGGGACTCTGGGAGCTACTAAGAACCCATATATAAATACATTTTCTCCCTAGATCCGTGAGAGATGGTTTCTGTGGCTTCTCATCGAGGTCACCGACTCCTATGACTCAGGTCGACGTCTGTATCCTGAGAGTCACTCAACTACAAACACTACTAAGTGTCAAGGACATGCAAGGTTGGGTGGGGGGTGGCCTCGGGGCTCTTAGGAGTCAGGCAATTTGAGCAGTGCTCCGGCCGTCCGGCCGTCCGAGGTGCTGGCAAGGGGAACACCTGGCCTGAGATGTTCTTTTCCTTTTTCCTTCCCTACGTCCCTTTGTCCTCCTATTTGGGGTCCTCCTTTTTCATTCCTCATCCGGAAGCTGCCTTGGGGATGCACCCCCTCTGGCCTGTCCAGTTCGTCTTGCACTCAGCGGTGAAGGCTGGTGGATACCGATGGTAGGACATGATTTCTGTGTAAACGTGGATTCTAGAGGACTTGGAAACCAAGGGGCAGCCCGAGATACAGTGGCAGCTTTCGTGGCCTCATCCCTTGGGTCGAGAGCCTAATCCTTCACTGAGAGTGTTTTGAACGTGCCCTGAGGCTCATCCGACTCCTGCTAGCCCCCACCTTCCTTTGCCGTGTCTTACCAATCGCTCAGTCTTCCTGGCTCCCTTCCAGCCTGTGGAGTCCAAGCAGGAGGAGGAAGCTAGTCCTTGAGCCGCAGCACGCAGCGAAGGGGTCATTCCTGGATTACATCCCCTTCCGGGGAACTCCATAGGATGATTTGACTGAAAATGTACAAATCCAGAACAAAACAAAAAAACCGGGAGACACACTGAATTTGTCTGAGGTAGAAGACTTTCAGGCATTCTCCAGTGGGAAAGAGCACATTATACTTAAAGTTTACCCAATCCCTCATTGAAGAGTTAATTTAACTTAAAAAAACAACAACAACAACAAACTTTTTACTAGAGGGAAAAACAAAAGGTCAGTAGAGCAAAGGTTTCTATGGCAACCTGGCAGCTGTGCCTCTCGTAACCTATGAAATCATTACATCATGAGGGGCAACTGGGTCAGAGAAGAGCCTCATGGGAACTGGCTGACCAATGTTTATATAACTGGCATAAGCGAAGGTTACAGCCCACTCACCAAGGAGGAGGCAAGTAGGTACTTACAAATGCCTGAGGCCACGTCAGGCTGCCCTCTTGCTAGGAGGGCGTTCAAGGGGCAGGGTAGAAGGGTACGGGGTTCAAGAGCATCTCTGCTGGGTTTCTATATTTGCGTTAGGGGTGGAAAAACGGAAGGACAGAACGTGATGAAGCAGAAAGTTAAAGACTGAAGTCTGAAAAGCCTGGTGCTCCTTGGCCTGGGTGATTCCCCGAGGCTCTGCCACCCTGGGAAGAGGGGCCAGGGCTCTTTTTCCGGGAGGCAAGGGGGCGGACGAGTGCAAGCCCACCGTACTTGAGAATAAAGCCACGTGCGTGGCGGGAACACACGGGAAGGCCAGGAGGCCTGGGGACCGGAGGGTTTGCCACGGTTAAAAGGGCTCATCGGCCCAGCGGCCCCATTGCTTGCTGCCCTCCTCCCCCACGCCGCAACCTATGACAACAACTGTAAGTTCCCATTAGGCCTCCAAGTGTCAGGTAGAAAGCCGATAATCAATACAGAGACTGCTGGAAATGAACACCCGCCATTAGTTTCTTTCGTCTCAGCGACACCTCAGCAAACCAGATGTAAAGAGATTAACCAACCCACTTTCATTTAGTGTGGGCGATTGCAGAGCCTTATATAAGGCGGCTATTTAATTTCGCGCCTGCTGCTAAGAACGGGGTTTGACTTAGAGAAGTTGGTTTCCAGTCTGGGTCATACAATGAAGGAGAGAGAGAGAGAGAGAGAGAGAGAGAGAGAGAGAGGGAGACATTCTATCTCCTCAGCGGCTGGTGGGAGGAAAGTCTGTCACCTGATCAACATCAGCCCCATCAGAGGGGCCAGAGTCCGCAACCTTGCCAACCGCACCAGTGCTGAGACCATTCCCTGGATCCTGGAAGTTGCTCCTTGGTCAACTTCCCTTGGGGTCTCAGAACCCACCTCTACCCTCCGCAGCCCCCACACAGCAGACTCGGGCCCCTTATTTGTTGTCTTGGATCACATTTGGCCGAGAGCACGTAGGAGTAAAGACTGAAAAATGGTGAACTCTGGGGGAGGGGTGGTCAGAGGCGTCAGCCACAGATAACGAGCCGTGCGGCCGCACTCAGGCGTTGACTCTCGTACTAAAGTTCAGGGTCATTTCCAACTTGCTCAGTGACCTTCAGTCTTCCGTGAGTCATAGCTGCTGCTGAGTCATAGGCAGGAGGAGAGAGACTGTGTTTTCCACTTAATTGGCCTTCCTCTCTCTCTCCTCCCATACTCTCCCGAGCTGCTGGAGGAAGGGGCTCTTACTATTATGACATGGGATTGTCCCAACGCCTTGGGAGTCACACGGATCTGTCATGGATCATGTGTGGATTCCTGCCTCCGTCTGAGGCTCCATTTCCTCACCTACGATGTGAGGATGAAGCCTCATACTGTATCACAGGTTTATTGTGTGAAGTTTAAATGAAATAAACCACGCAGAGAATGTTTTCAGAGTCCCTGTCACGCAGTAAGTACCCGAAGATTGTGAATCATGATGAAGTCCGGCCTCCAAATTATTTTTGGAAAGCTTTTGGGAAATCAGTCTATTACGAGCTTGGTTAGTGAGAATTATTCCCTCAGAACCTCATCACCCTGGAGGAGGAGGCAGTGACCCAGTCTAATTTCTGCATCTTCAAAGCTAAGGACCAGCCCTAAGCGCGTGCTGGTCATCGCGCGTGGTCAGGAATGGACCATGCTTTCACTCCCTTCTGTTTGTCAGACTTCCGCTAAGGGCAGAGGTACCCCAGGGTTCTCCGCGTTTATGCTAATGGCATGGTTTGTCCAACCCATTTAGAAAAGCGGTGTTGTTCCTTGCTGTAAGTAGAAAGTACCCTCTGGCCACGTGGGTGCCCCCCGGGCTCCCTGCAAGGCCCATGTCCCTTATGGGGAGGCATCTCTTGGTCACTGTAACACCCGCAGCCAGTGGAACTGACCAGTCCTGAAATTGAAGGCTATTTTGCTAGTTTCTTTCTCTGGAAATAGGGCATTAATCAAGATGTTTCTTACTGCACATCTCTCTTTCTCCCTTCCTTCCCCTCTCTCCTTTCTCTCTCTCTCTTTCTCTTTAATTTTTTCCTCCAGAGAAAGAAAAGTCTGCCAGCGAGCTTCCAGGAAGTTGCCAGGCCTTTCCCTCACCAGGCTCTGAAAGCCAACTTCAGGGCTGGTTGTGCTTGGACTAACCCCCGCCCCCAACCAAATTGATCAATTTGCCACATAGCCTTTCAATCCCAGATTGTAGTGATAAGAAATTGACAGGCTTCCAGGCTCCAAAGGCAGCCCCCCTCCTTTTTTTTTCCTCCAGGAACAAAGCTTCGATTTTGGTTCACACACACAAAGCCAAAGGCAAGATCAGCAGGGATGTTTTAATTGTCCCAGAATCAGTCATCAAAGAGCTATTGTGTGGGCGCCTCCCCCCCCTCCCAAGCACCCGCTTGTGTTCCAAATGCAAAGAGGAGAGACACAGAAATGTCGATGAGGAGGCGTGGGCTCAGTGGCCCCATGCGGCTCGCTGATGACGCACGGCATTGGCGCGGGGTGATCGTGGGGGCGCTCCTGCGGTCCCCTGCCTCTCCCCGCGGACTGCAGCCACGGGCAGAACAGAGCTGCAGTCCCGGCCAGGAGCCTCTACAGGTTTCCTCCGAGAACCTCAGGGACATGTTTTTTAAATTGAAATATATCAGTAACACACAATGTTGTATTAGCATCAGGTGTGCAGCCTGGCGACCCGACAGTTCCATACATTACTCAGCACTCCCCACGGCGAGGGGAGTCACCACCTGTCACCATTCATAATTATCACAGTATTATTGGCTATATGCCTGGTGCTGTACTTTTCATCCCCGTGACTGATTTATCCTATAAAGGGAAGTTTGCTGCTTTCCTCTGTAATGGCATTTGTTTCACCTTAAACGCGAAGGGCTCATATTATTGACCCGTCCCTATGCGCCAGGAATTGTGCTGAGCACCACTTAAGGGCAGTATCATATTTCAGCCCCAAGCAATGCCAAGAGGAGGAGATTTCTATTTCCCCATTTTATGGACAGAGAGATAGAGGCTTAGAGAGGTCACGTAACCAAGCCACTTCATCACGCTCTTAATATGTAATTTACAAAGCTAATCGATCCAGTCGGGGAAGAAGACTGCCCAGAAGGAAGGGGATGTTTGCACTGACTGGCGTCTGTAAGGCAGCAAGGCAGAATTATATGTGCGTTTATTTATTTTAATCCTGAGAAGATAATTTTCTGCGTTAAAACTTGTAAGTCTATTTCTGGGAGGTTCTGCCCCCTTCTGAATGCTCTCATTGGCACGCGCCACTGCGCCATGTTCAGGAATGGTAACGTCATGAGCCCTAGTGAATATGCACAGGTCGGAATTAAGGTCGAAAAGGTAGAGATTAAAGAATTAAAATATTGACTGGGGGTGCCTGGGTGGTTCCGTCGGTTAAGCGTCTGCCTTCGGCTCAGATCATGATCCCAGGGTCCTGGGATCGAACCTCATGTCGGGCTCCCTGCTCATCAGGGAGCCTGCTTCTCCCTCTGCCTCTGCCCCGCCCCCTGCTCGTGCTCACATGCGCACGTGCTCTGTCTCTCTCAAATGAATACATACAATCTTTTTAAAAAAGAGATTAAGGAATTAAAACATTGGCTGGGACCACCTGGGTGGCTCTTGATTTCAACGCTTGACTTCTGATTTCGACTCAGGTCGTGATCTCAGGGTCGTGAGATCGAGCCTTGCATGGGGCTCCATGCTCAATGGGGAGTCTGCTTCTTTCTTTCTCCCTCTCCCTCTGTCCCAGCCCTCGCTTGCACTCTTTCTCTCTCTCAAATGAAAGAAATGAATAAATCTTTAAAAAATATATTGACTGAATAGATAGGGTATCCTGGGCTGTTTGGAAAGCATACATCCTTTTATTCTATTTGTCTTTCCCGGTTATGCATAAATCTCCTCCCACTGAATTCTGGTTGCATAAAGCCACTTGAGGTAGTGGATCTGTCCTCTATTTCTATTCCTACCTCTCCCTCCCTCCCAAGTTTCTTCGTACACACTTCCCACTCTCTTTTTCCCCTGCAGCTAGGCACTGAGTGCCCTCTATATCCCCCAGGTAAGCTACAAAGCAAAACATTGAAGCAACTCATCTAAACTCATGTATGGGCAAAAACCACAGAGAGAAAATGCTAAAATGTACAGGTTGTGGGGACCTGTCTGGTCATTTAGGGAATACCTTCTTCAGTTTACATGCCGATCGCCTGAGTCCCTATTATTTCCATGAGACTGTCTAGACGGCCCACTGTTCCTTGGGAGTGGGGTCTGAGCTGATGGATGGAGTTGGGAATCTGGGGAGTTGGATTTCAGTCTCAGTGATCCTTTCAGAGGCTCAATGTTCCCTAGGTTTAATACCTCCCTTCCCGACATACAGAGTGGCTGTGAAGACAATGGGAGGAAATATGTGAATGTTCTTTGAAAAATGACCAATGACACAGATGGAAGTTACCATTTGTGATGGTTAACTTTATGTGGCAACTTGACTGGGCCACAGGATGCCCAGATATTTGATGAAACATTATTCTGAATGTGTCCGGGAGGATGTCTCCAGGTGGGATTGACATTTGAATCAGTAGACAGAGTAAAACAGATCCCCCTCCCTAATGTGGGTGGGCCTCATCCAATCAGTTGAAGACCTACAGAGACCATAGAGGCTGATCTTCCCCTAAGAGAGAATTCCTCCTGCCTGACTGCCTGTGAGCAGTGAGCATGTGAGCTTTTGGACTCCAAAGAGACATCAGCTCTTCCTGGGTCTCAAGCCTCTTTCAGACTGGAATTACACCATGGGCCTTCCTGGGTCTTCACCTTGCCAACTCACTCAGCAGATCTGGGAACTCGTCAAGGATAAATAATCATTGATCCCGTCTCTCCAGAGAACCCAGACTAATACGCCATGTGATCTTTCAGTTGAGGTCCTTATCAGTCAGGACTCAGCTCTCCGCCCTGCTATCAGCAATGTCTACACCCGTGAATATTCCTAAATCTTTCTCTCTTGCTCTTTAGCTCGTACCTCTCGCTTTTGCTCCAAATTTAGAGTTAATTCGCCCAATATTTACGGACTATGTATCCTAGGTGCTGCAGACGAGATAAATGAGGTCCCTGATCTCATCGAGCTTCCTTGAGAATTCAAGGAGAGGAGAGAGAACATGAACAAAATGGTATATAGACAAGAAAGTATCAAGTGGCGATGAGCTCTGTGACGAAAACGTAACTGAGAGATGTGATAGCGATGGAATTGAGTGAAGGAGCTCATTTAGTTTGGGAAGCCGGGCCTTCCAGAACGCCATGACTTTTAAGGCACTAACTGAATGGCAGAAAAGAGCCGACCATGGGAAGATGTGGAGGGAGAGTTCGTCAGGCAGAGGAAAGAGCTGAAGCAAGACTCTGTGACTGGAATATGCTCGCTGTACGTAAGACACCGACATCCAGCTAGAGTAACTGGAACACGGTGAGCAAGAAGGAGGCTGGTGTAACACCAGGGTATAATGATGGGCAGAGTCCTTAGTGCATAAAGCATGTAGGATACGATAGATTTAGATTTTCTTCTATGTGCCAGGGGAAGCCATTTCCAGGTTTTTTTTTAAGTGAGCTCTACACCCAATGTGGGGCTTGAACAAAGGACCCTGAGATCAAGAGTCATGTGCTCTACCAACTGAGCCAGCCAGGTGCCCCTGTCGTTGACAAGTCTTAAGTAAAGGAATAGCACAATCTGGGTTATGTTTTTACAAGATTGCTCTGGCCACTGTATGGAGAATGGAGTGTGTGTGGGTGTGCGTGCACAAGTGTGCACGCGCGTGCGCGCGTGTCTGTGTGATGAATTAAAGCAGAGAGACCAGTTAGGAGGCCACTGTAGTCATCTGGGAAAGAAATGATAGTGGCTTGGCTTAACATGGTGGTGATTGAGATGAAGATAAGTGGATGGACTTGGGATAAGTCTTGAAGGAAGAGGAACTAGGACTTGCTAAGAGATGGCAGGTGGGGGTAAAATCATGGAAGGAAACAAAGGTGACTATCAGGTTTTTGGCTTGAGCAGCTTGGTACTAAAATGGGAAACACTGATGGGAGGTACAAGAGAATCAAATACAAGCCTGAAGTTTAGTCGAAAAAGCCAGTTCTGGAGATAAAATTTTGAGGGTCATCAGTATTGACAGTGTTGAAAGCCGTGGGTCTGGAGATTGCTAGAGAGAATGTGTGGGGAACAAAGTTCCCAGGACAGAGTCCTGGGCGGTCCCAACACTTAGAGATTGAGCAGAGCAATGGGATCCTGCAAAAGCAACTTGGAAGAACGGGTTGGGGAAGCGTGAAGAAAATCAGGGGTGCTCTCCCCGAGTAAAGGGAGGAGAGTGTTTCATGCAGGGAAGTGTGGTCAAGCATGTCGAATGTCGCTAAAAGGTAAAGGAAAAAGATAGAGCAATGATCACTAGATTTGGGGATACATCAGATTTATGACCTCAAAGATGACTCTAGTGTCGGCGTGGGTAAGGGATTGAATGGGCGGGAGATGATGGTAGGATGGGAAACGGGAAGATAGTAGTTAGAAAATCATTGTCAATTGATTATTGACAAGGGTACAAAGATAATTCAAGAATATGCTCTTCAACAAATGATGCTGGGACAATGGGATATCCACATGTAAAAGAATGAAGCTGGGTCCTTACCTCATACTGTATATAAAAATCAGAGCACCTGGGTGGCTCAGTCGGTTAAGCGTCTGCCTTCGGCTCAGGTCATGATCCTGGGGTCCTGGGATCGAGCCCCACATTGGGCTCCCTGTTCAGCGGGAAGCCTGCTTCTCCCTCTCCCACTCCCCCTGCTTGTGTTCCCTTTCTCACTGTGTCTCTCTCTGTCAAATAAATAAATAAGAAATCTTTAAAAAAAATCGGCTCAAAATGGATCAAAGATCTAAATGTAATAGTTCAAACTATAAAACTCTTAGAAGGAAATAGAGGCATAAATCTTTGTGACCTTGGTTAGGCAATGGTTCATTAGGTATGACACCAAATGCACAAACAACCAAAGAAAAAATAGATCAAGTGGATATTCCCATAATTAAAATACTTCGTGCTTCGAAGGATATCTTCAAGAAAGTGAAAAGACAACCCACAGAATGAGGGAAAATATTTGCAAATCACATTTCTGGTAAGGGACTTGGGGCCAGAATATACAAAGAACTCGTAGAACTGAGCAATAAAAAGACAAATTACTCAATTTAATAATGGGCACAAAAGATTTGCACAGACATTTTTCCAAAGAAGATACAGGAATGACCAATGAGCACAGGATAAGATGCTCAATACCGTCAGCCCATCAGGGAAAATGTAAGTCAAAATGGCCATGAGGAGCCACTTTACCGTACTCCTAGGATGCCTGTATGCAAAAATGCAGGTAATTTGCAAGTGTCGTTGAGGGTGTGGAGCAATTGGGACCTTCCTCGCTTGCTGGTGACAATAGAAAATGGTTCAATGGCTTTGCAAAACATTCTGGCAATTCCCCAAAAGGTTCAACATAGAGTTATCATTTATCCCAGCAATGCTGCTCCTAGGTATATACCCCCCAAAAAACAGAGAACAAACTTCCGCCCACAAACTTGGACGCAAATGTTCGTAGAAGCATTACTCATAATAGCCAGGACGTAAAAATGCCACATACTATGAGTCCATTTATATGAGATGTCCGGACGAGGCAAATAATTAGAAAGCAACATAGTGGCTTCTTAGGGATGGGGGAGGGGCCAGTGTTGATGGCTAATACCTGTGGGTTTCTTTTAAGGGGAATGAAAACGTTAAAATGGATTGTGTTGATAGACGCACAGGTCTGTGACTACACTAGAAAACGCTTGATTGTACAAGCCTCGTCTCCCTACACTGCAACCATCACACCCCCCCCCCCCCCCCCCCGATCTTCCTCCTTCCATTTGTTAGGTCTCAACTCCCTCCCTCCCATGTCTCCGGGCACAGATCTCATCTAGCCTCATTTCCATTTGCTTCTCGATGGGCAGAGACTCTAATTTGTATTGCAGTTATTGGTCCTTGTTTTACATGTCTTCCGCCCCTTATTACACTTAAATTCCTGGAGATCCTAGTTCACGTCCTGCTTGGTCACAGCCCTGTGGCACCTGGTCAGGCCGCAATTCAGAGCTGAAGTGCAGTCACCTTGAACTAAGAGGGCCCCGAGATAGGATTTTCCTCCAGCCACTTTTTATCTTTGAAGTGCTACAAGTTTTAGTTACTGTAAACTTTGGGACTTTAGTTCTTTTTTTCTCTCTCTTTTTTTTTAAGATTTTATTTATTTATTTGACAGAGAGAGGCACAGTGAGAGAGGGAACACAAGCAGGGGGAGTGGGAGAGGGAGAAGCAGGCTTCCCGCTGAGCAGGGAGCCCGATTCGGGGCTCGATCCCAGGACCCCAGGATCATGATCCCAGCCGAAGGCGGACGCTTAACCGACTGAGCCACCCAGGCACCCCTGGGACTTTAGTTCTTAATCTTAGTCAATCCTGAAGCCTCAATAGTTGTTTCCTAGCCATCTCTGGATACCTGCTGAGCTTTGAGCCTTTTGTTAGTCATGTGGTCTCAGAATACTAGGACTTCTCATCTTTTACTACCATTTAATTAAATATATATATGTTTAATTAAAAATATAGAGAGAGAGAGACTGAGAAAGGAAGGGAGGGAGGAAGGGAGGGAGGCAGGGACAGAGGATGGGAGGGAGGAAGGGAGGAGGATGGGAGGGAGGAAGGGAGGGAGGAAAGGAGGGAGGATGGGAGGGAGAAAGGGAGGGAGGATGGGAGGAAGGTTGGGAGGGAGGATGGGCAGGAGGGAGGAAGGGAGGGAGGCAGGGACAGAGGATGGGAAGGAGGATGGGAGGGCGGAAGGGAGGGAGGATGGGAGGGACGAAGGGAGGGAGGGAAGAGAGAGCATCTATTGTGTGCCAAAATACCAAGATGTTGAAATCATAAAGAGGTAAGAGTCTTCAGTCTTAGGGCGCCTGGGTGGCTCAGTCGGTTAAGCGTCCGCCTTCGGCTCAGGTCATGATCTTGGGGTCTTGGGATCGAGCCCCGCGTGGGGCTCCCTGCTCAGCGGAGAGTCTGCTTCTCCCTCTCCCTCTGCCTCTCCCCCCTTCCTCGCCACTCGTGCTTTCTCTCTCTCAAATAAATAAGTAAAATTTAAAAAAAAATTAGTCTTCGTGGGTGGACATGAAGGTGGGCATACACAGACGGGATACAACAGACCTAGCAACGCACAGAGGAAGTAGCAACCAGCGTTGACCTCCTCGAGCCGCCTGCCCCCACAAGTACAGGGACCCTTCGGGCTGCCCCCACATGCTCTGAGGCCATGTCTACTTTACAGATTGGTTTGCTTAATTTCCAACCACACTGCTTTTCTTTTTGTTGTTGTTGCTTTCGTTTTTCGACCCCATTGCTTTTCAAGTGTCTTATTCTCATCAAGTACATGAGTTCGGGTTATTTTTTTCCCCTTCATTATGTATTAACTTGCGCTTACGCAGATTGATTTTGTTTATTGATTTATCTTAGCCTTTCTGTCGTCCCTTTGCTAAAGTATGAAAACTAATATGTTGAAGCCTATGAATTCTTACTATATATGACATGATCTCTGGCCATCTAATCAAGTTACACTGCATTTCGTGAATAACGTACAGAAATAGAAAATGCCCATTTTATTATCACTGGTGTTATCTGATCATGCTTAAGAATGTTTTCGCCAACTGAGGGCGAAAGCTATATTTAAATATAGGCCACAGATGCCCTGAGAAATAAAGGGGACAAAAACAGATTTGTGAACTCAGGAGTTATCCAATACATAATTCTATTGAAGGCGCATTTATGTACTTTCCTGAACCTACCATAAATATAAAAGTTAAGAGAATCCTAAAATAGTCTGAGGTAATCACAACTTTCTTTATAGTCACACAATTCTCTTTTGCTTCACTTGGTACCAACACAGATTTGGCGGAAAGAGGACCCAAATCGTTAAGAGGTATATACCGCGTCTTTGCACCGTGCAAGGAAACCAACCACTGGCATGCCTGAGGGAGCCCTGTTCTGAGTAATGGAGCGTAGGAGAGAATGTACCACTTACTATGTTTGGGTCCTTAAAAAATTTCCCTTAAAAATGAACGAATCCGCTTTCTCGCCCTTTTCCTAATACTCCTGTTTAAAAAGCTCAGCTCCTGGGATTCCTGGGTGGCTCAGTTGGTTAAGCGTCTGCCTTTGGCTCAGGTCACAATCCCATGGTCTTGGGATCAAGTCCCGCGTTGGGCTCCTTCCTCGGTGGGGAGCCTGCCTCTCTCTCTCTCTCTCTGACAAATAAAAATAAAAATCTTTAAAAAAAATAAAAATCTCAGCTTCCCATTACCTCTATCTCTTGTGCCTATGTGTCTTCATATCATCATCAGGCCATACAGGAAATGACTTTGCTCCTTGTCTGCCCACCCCCATTCGAATGTCAAGTTCATGGGGCAGGGATTTTTTTTTTCCCATTTCATCCATGACTGTGTTTCCTCCCATGCCTTAATCACACTAAAAACTAAACATGTGCTAAACATGCAAGGCATTATTGAAATAAACTTTTAATTTTGGAATAGTTTCTCCCACTGTTACCATTGTGCACTGGAATGAGGCATTTGTCACAATTACAGAACTAATACTGACACATTATGATTAACTACAGTCCAGAGTTTATTCTGAATACCTTAGTTTTTACCTATTGTCCTTTCTCTGTTCTAGGATCACATTGTGATAGCACATTACATTTAGTCATTATGCCTCCGTAGACTTGTCTTGGCTGTGACAAGTTTTGGGTTTTCAGTTTTGAGGTTTAGCCTGATTTTTTTTTTTCATAGAACCTTATGTCAAATGTATTCAATAAAAAATTAAAAATAATTATAGTTTTATAATAAGTCTTGATTTCATGCAGAGAGGGGTAAATCCTATATTCATTATTAGTATTATTAGTATTTGGTGTTATCCTGACTATTCTTGGCCTTTTATTCTTTGGTATAAATTTTGCAATTAGCTTGTGAAGGAAAAATTTTGTTGGGGCTTGAACTCATGACCGTGAGATTGAGACCTGAGCTGAGATCAAGAGTCGGATGCTTAACTGACTGAGCCTCCCAGGTGCCCCCACATGTGATGTTTTTTTAACATGAGTTAATAAAAGGGTGCGGGGAGAAGAAAACCACAAAAGTCAAGGGCCGTTCTCCTGACATCATATCTAGGGTGCATGCTATCAATGCAAGTTATTGCTGTTGATGTTGACTTTGGTCACCTGGTTGGAGGTAGTGTTTTTCAGCTTTCTTCACTGTAACGTTGCTCTTCCCCACCCGCCCTTTCCATACCACACTCTCTAGCACTATGCCCAGCCCACGCTTAAAGAGTAGGGAGTTACGTTCCACCTATTTAAGGGCAGGCTACCTACATAAATTATTTGGAATTCTTCCGCATGGGAGATTTGTCTCTCTCCTCTCGTATTTAGTTATTTATTCAATCATTTATTTATATCAGTATGGACACATAGATACTGCTTTTTTACTTTGAGTTATAATCCAATGCTAGCATTGCATATTTGGTTCACCTTTGTTCACTGGAAACTCTTTCGGATTGGCTCCCGTGTCCTTTGGACATCCCCCTCTCATTTGGGGATTTTTTTGGTTTTTTTTTTTTTTTTTTTTAGCACTTCCCTACTTTCCAGCACTACAAGACGTTCCAGGTTCATCTTGTATATTCCCTACCCCCATCCTAGAATCCGCTATTTCTCCAAGGAGCCTTGGTTCCTTTGGTTAGAGAATAGCCTTATAAACCAATATCAGGGGATTGGGTGTGCTCATTGCTATCGGGCTGTGGTTGCTTCTGGGCCCCTTCAGCGAGCAGAGCTCAGACATATCTGCGTACATACCAACCCATGCGTACACATATCAGTAATTATTTCTGTATCTATCCACCTATATCTGTATTAAGCTGAACATGAGTTTATACTGGTATCTCCAACTCCAATTCATTATCATATGGGTCATTCTAGCGTCCTCTCCTTGCTTCTCTGTAGCCTCCCCCTCCACCCTCCCGCTACAGGTGGGAACCTGGCTCCCACCAACTGCCATCCGTTTACTTACTTTCTCCATGCAGACCTGTATGTCAGTGTCAGAACTGTACCTGTGCCCCCATGGGAAACAACCAGAGTAGAGGATTTATGCACTCGTTTGTCTTTAGCTTTGGGTTAGCCAGACAAAACACCATTTTGCAAAATTACTTCGGTGAGTCTCATTTCCCCACACTCCCTTCAGGGAAGTTATGTCATCCATTGATAATACAGTGCGATCCATTACATCACAGTCTGCATTTCACCCTTGGATCTTCCGACTTCCTGGCTGATTTAAAAAAATTTTTTTTTTCATACATTAAGGTTTTACTCTCTGTACTGCAAAGCTCTAAGGGTTTTGACAAATGCATACCATCAAGTATCACCACCATAGTGCCATACTGATTAGCTCTGTCTCACTAGAAAAATCTCCACGGCCTCCTCCCTAGCCAAGTTCTCCTCCTCTCCAAACTCCTGACAATCATGAACCTGTTTTCTACGTCTCTAGTTTTGCCTTTTCCAGAATGTCAATGAATGGAATCATACATTATGTAGGCTTTTGGTATGACTTCTTTCACTTAGCAAAATGCCTCCAAGATCCATCCATAACGTTGCATGGATTTGTAGTTGATTTATATCGTTGAATGTCATCACACGGAAATACCACAATTTGTTTGTTCATCCCCTCCCCTATTGAGGGACACCTTGGTTGCTTCCAGTTTTAGCTTCAATACAACGCTGTATTTGTTACAACTTGAAACTTAAATTTGGGAACACTTGCTAGGTGTGGCCCTAACTGACCTGGAGGATTTTAATACCTCTAAGGCAATAGGATCTCTGTTGCTCGGCGGCACTGCAGTTTGAAATGAAAGGGTGGTGTTAATGGAATAGGAATAGATGCACATTACCAGGCAACTGAAAGGTTGCACAGTGAGAGACAAGTCCCTCAGAACTGGTTTTCTAGGGGCGCCTGGGTGGCTCAGTGGGTTAAAGCCTCTGCCTTCGGCTCAGGTCATGATCTCAGGGTCCTGGGATCGAGCCCCGCATCAGGCTCTCTGCTCGGCGGGGTGCCTGCTTCCCCTTCTCTCTCTGCCTGCCTCTCTGCCTACTTGTGACCTCTCTCTGTCAAATAAATAAATAAAAAATCTTAAAAAAAAAAGAACTAGTTTTCTGCGACTAGAAAACTATTAATGACAAAAAAATAAGAGGACTGCACATTTTACTGAGAACACTTAACATACTTCAAAAGTTTCTAAAATCATAGCACACAGACCTTCCTCTACATTGTTATAGTGAGTGGGTTGCTCCTGTGCAAGTAAGAAATCTAAATTTGAAGTTTCAGAGATAATTGGTGCAAGAGCATGAATTTGAATGTGTTATTGTGGCTCTGTGATTTATTCGTAACTAAGGAAATACTATAATCAGTTTTAGAAAAAAAATGTCACCGTGTTATTAATTGAAAAGATGATGCATCCAAATGTTAAAGGATATTTCTAAAAGAAAATATGTTTGATAGCTGTAATCAAAGTTAACTTTCTTTAAAAATGTTATATTTATGACAGCTCAAATGGAGTATTTTTAATTACAAAGCACTAATATTCCAAGTCCTATATAGAAACGTTCTTTCCATTTCCCAGTTTCATAATTACCATTAACTGTATTTCAAATACTTAACATTATTACCTTTTAAAAGATTGAATAAAAGTTTAGCTGTTTCTTCTACAAGGGACATTTTAATAGATCTAAGAAAAAACTTGAAAATGTATTATGTAAGCATGTTTCTTCAATGCCGAGTAGGCACATGAAATAGAACTAAAGTATGTCTATGCAGGAACAACTTGTCACTATAAGTTATTTCATACCCATTTTTGACTTTCTGGCCCATATGTTATTTTAATGCTAGTGACATTGATGACAAGTGACTGTGCTAAACACAAGTGAAAAATAAACAAGACAATATCAAAAATTGAAAATGATGCCAAAACATGACTCATATTATCCTGAAGATAAATCACATTAAAATGAAATGAAGTTAAAGAGTCAAATGCAGAATCTACACACATAAAAAGATAAATAGGATTTGACACTACTTTTTTTTGTTTGTTTTATTGGGTTTTCTAAATTGTTTTGGTTTTTTTCCCCCAAAGTTTTATTTAAATTCTAGTAAGTTAACATAGAGGGCAATATTGGTTTTGGGAGTAGAATTTAGTGATTCATCAATTACATATAACACCCAGTGCTCATCATAACAAGTGCCCTCCTTAATCCCCATTGCCCATTTAGCCCATCCTCCACCCACCTCCCACTATCAACCCCCAGTTTGTTCTCTATCATTAAGTTTCTTGGGGCACCTGGGTGACTCAGTTGGTTAAGCGTCTGCCTTTGGCTCGAGTCATGATCCCGGAGTTCCGGGATCGAGTCCCACATCGGGCTCCCTGCTCAGCAGGGAGTCTGCATCTCCCTCTGCCACACACCTTGCTCTCGTGCTCTCTCTCTCACTCTCTCTCAAATAAATAAATAAAATCTTTTTTAAAAAAAAATTCTCTTGTGGTTTGTTTCCCTCTTTTTTTCCCCTTCCCCTATGTTCATCTGTTTCATTTCCTAAATTCCATATAATGAGTGAAATCATATGGTACTTGTCTTTCTCTGAGTGACTTATTTCAATTCAAATAATACCCTCTAGCTCCATCCACATTGTTGCAAATGGCAAGATTTCACTTTTTTTGATGGTTGAGTAATATTCCATTATATATGTATACACACACACACACACAAACACACACACACCAAAGAAGATATATATATATATATACCATATCTTCTTTATGCACTCATCAGTTGATAAACAGTTGGGTTCTTTCCACAGTTTGGCCATTGTTGATAATGCTGCTATAAACATTGGGATGAATGTACCCCTTTGAATCTGTATTTTTGTATCCTTTGGGTAAATAAATACCTAGTAGTGCAATTGCTGGATCATAAGGTAGTCCTATTTTTATTTTTTATTTATTTTTTTAAGATTTTATTTATTTATTTGACAGAGAGAGAGAGAGATCACGAGCAGGCAGAGGCAGGCAGAGAGAGAGGGGGAAGCAGGCTCCCCGCTGAGCAGAGAGCCTGATGCGGGGCTCGATCCAAGGCCCCCTGATCATAACCTGAGCCGAAGGCAGAGGCTTTAACCCACTGAGCCACCCAGGTGCCGCGGTAGTTCTATTTTAACTTCTTGAGGAACCTCCATACTGTTTTCCAGAGTGGCTGCACCAGTTTGCATTCCCACCAACAGTGTAAGAGTGCTCCCTTTTCTCTGCATCCTCACCAACATCTGTCCATTCCCCGTGTTGTTAATTTTAGCCATCCTGACAGGTGTCAGGTGGTATCTCATTGTAGTTTTGATTTGTATTTCCCCGATGATGAGTGATGTTGAGCATCCTTTCATGTGTCTGTTAGCCACCTGAATGTCTTCTTTGGGAAAATGTCTATTCATGTCTTCTGCCCATTTCTTAACTGGATTATTTAGTTTTGGGGTGTTGAGTTTGATAAGTCCTTTATAGACTTTGGATCCTAACCCTTTATCTGATATGTCATTTGTAAATATCTTCTCCCATTCCGTAGGTTGCCTTTGAGTTTCGTTGATTGTTTCCTTTGCTCTGCAGAAACTTTTTATCTTGATGAAGTCCCAATAGTTCATTTTTTATTTTTTTTTCCCCTTGCCTTTGGCTACGTGTCTAGTAAGAAGCTGCTGTGACTGAGGTCAGAAAGTTTGCTGCCTGTGTTCTCCTCTAGGATTTTGATGGCTTCCTGTCTCACATTTAGGTCTTTCATCCATTTGGAATTTATTTTTGTGTATGGTGTAAGAAAGTGGTCCAGTTTCATTCTTTTGCATGGTGCTGTACAGTTTTGCCAACACCGTTCATTGAAGAGACTGTCTTTTCTCCATTGGATATTCTTCCCTGCTTTGTCAAAGATTAGTTGACCATAAAATTGTCGGTCCATTTCTGGGTTCTCTACTCTGTTCCATTGATCTATGTGTCTGTTTTTGTGCCAGTACCATGCTGTCTTGATGATTACAGCTTTGTCATACAGCTTGAAGTCCGGAATTGTGATGCCTCCAGCTTTGCTTTTCTTTTTCAGGATTGCTTTGGCTATTTGGGGTCTTTTGTGCTTCCATACAGATTTTAAGATTGTTTGTTCTAGCTCTGTGAAAAATGCTGGTGGTGTTTTGATAAGGATTGCATTACATGTGTAGATTGCTTTGGGTAGTATAGACATTTTAACAATGTTTGTTCTTCCAACCCATGAGCATGGAGTGCTTTTCCATTTCTTTGTGTCCTCTCCAATTTCTTTCATAAGTGTTCTATAGTTTTCAGAGTACAGATCTTTTACCTCTTTGGTTAGGTTTTTTTCCTAAGTATCTTATGGTTTTAGGTACAATTGTAAATGAGATCAAGTCCTTGATTTCTTTTTCTACTGCTTCATTATTGGTGTATAGAAATGCAATAGGTTTCTGTACATTGATGACCCTATGTTTTACAACAACAAAAAAGGAAAATGTACAAAATGTGCAAAATATTTTATCTTTTAATTTCAAAAAGCATTAGTTTATGCTTACTATGCAATATGCTTTTCCCTGTATATTATATTGGGTTTCCCTTAATGATATATTTTTCTGATTTTAAAAGTAATGTGGACTCGTTCTAAAAAATTAAAATTAGAAGTTACAAAGAAGAAAATTAAAATTACCTAGAACCCCACTACTCAGGAATCGCCATTATCTTTCCTGGTCTTTTTTCTTTGCATATATATTTGTAATCATTAAAAAACAAGGTGGGAAGCATGCTGCATCTACACTGTAATGTAATTGTCCTATACTTATAGGAGAAGCAAAACCTTAACAGAAGGAATGAATGCACCTTTCGGCAATAAATTTAAAAAGTCAAAAACTCTTGTTACGTAACCAAATAGGAACTGATTTTCACAGTTGGTGGATGTGTTAAGCAGTTCAATATTGTGGGGAAAACTAGACATACATACTGAAAGTGACAAACACACATCTCCTCCCTCTCTCTCTCTCATGAGGACTATAGCCCAAAGAAGTAAGATAAAAACATAGATCAAGAATGACGTTAATAGTAAAAACACAGAGAGCAAGTGCATGGATAAAGGAAATGTGGTCTATAACATACAGTGGAACACTGTTCAGCCTCAAAAAAAAAAAAAAAAAAGAAGGAAATTCTTCACTATGCAACAATGTGGATGAGCCTTGGGGACATTATGCTAAATGAAATAAGCCAGCCCCACAGATGAACACCATGATTCCATTTACATGAAGTATCTAAAATAGTCAAATTCATAGAATCAAAGAGTGGCATGGCGGTTGCCAAGAGCTGGGGGCAGGGGGAAATGAGAAGTCACTAATCACCGGGCAGAAAGTTTCCATAAGCAAGATGAATAAGCCCTAGAAATTATGTGTACAATGTTGTGCCTATACTGACAATAATGTATTGTGCACTTAGAAAGTCGAGAATTGCATTGAAATGGATGGAACTGGAGGGGATTATGCTAAGTGAAATAAGTCAAGTAGAGAGAGACAATTATCATATGGTTTCACTCATATGTGGAACAAAGGGAATAGCGTGGAGGACCACAGGGGAAGGGAAAGAAAACGGAATGGGAGGAAATCAGAGAGACAAACAAACCATGAGAGACTCTGAACTCCAGGAGACAAAGTGAGAGTAACAGAAGGGAGGGGGTGGGGGGATGGGGTAACTAAGTGATGGGTATTAAGGAAGGCACGAGTGGTGATGAGCCCTGAGTGTCATACACAACTAATGAATCATTGAACGCTACATCAAAAACTAATGATGTCCTATATGCTGGCTAATTGAACATAAAAAAAAAAAAAAAGAAAGTTGAGAAGGCAGATCTCATGTGGTGTTCTTACCACAATTAAATAAAATTAAAACAACAACAACAACAACTAAAAAATGATGTCAACTACCATGCTGGAAAGAAGAGTTTTCACTTTCGTTTTGCCATAGTATAACTAAAGAAAATTACACTCTTTGAGTTATAAAACAAGTAAGTCACGGAGATGAAAAGTACAGCCTAGGGAATATAGTCAATCATATTGTAATAATGTGGTATGGTGACAGATGGTAACGACACTTATGGTGGCGAGCACTGAGTAATGTATAGAATGATTTAATTAATTTATTTATTTTTAAGTAATCTCTACACCCAATGTGGGGCTCGAACTCACGACCCCAAGATCAAGAGTTCAGTATTCTACCGATTGAGCCAGCCGGGCGCCCCGCTGTATAGAATTATTGAATCAATATGTGGTATACCCAAAAAACATATGACATTGTTTGTTAATTATACTTCAATCAAAAAAAGGAAATAAGACCTAAAAAAAGAAAATTATATTGCAATCAGAAAGACATTTTCAAAACCACACTACATGGAATCCTGTGTAGAACATGTTAAAAAAATGAAGCTACAGAGAATTGCATGGGAACAAAGTATGTGAAATGTTATAAATAAAAATAAGCATATGACTACACATCTATTAGAATTGCTAAAATAAAACATAGTGACAACAAACGATGTCGGTGAGGATGAATATCAGTCATCTGGGATAAGTCGGGGCTGGTGGATGTCAGGGATAGAGGAATTCTCCCTGGAAGTCCCTTCAGATCAAAAATTGCAGGCCTTTGTGTGCTTGTGAGTCTATGATTTTTCCAAATATGAGGAAAATTGATATTTGATGAAATGTGCAGATAGCTGCTTGGCGGCATTTCCCAGGAGCTGGGATTGCAATAAAAAGCGAACATTTCTAGCACATCCCAGGTTGGCTCCAGTTGAATTAAAGGAGCACTGTACAATCCCCTCAAAATTAATTAGTTATCCCACTTCTCTTTATACTAGAGATAAATTAAAGCATAAAATTCTTTTTCCTCCTCCAAACCCTTGGATCTAAATTGTATTTCACCCTCCGTTCCTCCTCCACAAAGGCTTCTTAGACTCACCTGGCCCGCTGTGATCTCTTGCTAGGAGAATTCCTCCTGCATTTATGGGACGAGTTCAGATGGCATTGGAAGAACCATGTGATTTCACATCTTCTGTGTCCATGTTCTTGCTCTGTTTGTCAATGATTTGCTACCTCCCCAGTCAGTGTGTACACTCCCTGAGAATAAGATTAGTGTCAGATACTTTAAAGATTTTATTTATTTATTTTGAGAGAGAGAGAGTGAGAGAGAGAGCACGAGCAGAAGGGAGAGGTGAGGGGCAGAGGAAGAGGAGAAGCAGGCTCCCCCCTGAGCAGAGATCCCAATGTGGGGCTCGATCCTAGGACCCTGGGATCATGACCTGAGTCGAAGGTAGACACTTAACCCACTGAGCCACCCAGGTGTCCCTAGTGCCAGATGCTTTAGATATACCACCGATTCCACCACCTCAGTGGGTTAGCACAATTTGGAACCAAACAAATGTTCAGAAACCACTGAGAACAGGCTCGGGGAAGTCATAAACACGATGTCTATGTCCCTATAAAGCATTTAAAAAATAGCTACAGGGGCTCCTGAGTGGCTCCATCGGTTAAGCGTCCAACTCTTGATCTCCGCTCAGGTCTTGATCTCAGGATCGTGAGTTTGAGCCCCGTGTTGGGCTCTGCGCTGGTTGTGGAGCCTATTTAGAAAAAAAATAGCTACAAGAGGGCTCCTACATGAGCAGTAATTGCAATTTTCTCCTGACACTAAAGCCATAAGCAAATCGTTGGTTTCTGTATTTAACTAGCCTGAAGCTTGGCCCCATTGCCCCTGGACTCTTAGCCAGAGATCAGAGAAAACCCAGCCTCGGATGAATGCCTTGTTGGGAAGTGCAAAGCCGCTGTCAAGGTATTGGTCTAGGACCAGCAGCAAGCAGGAGTCTAGTCATCTCCTGAGCTGGGGCATGATCGAGATAAACGGAAAGTACTCTGCCCAGTGGATTGTGGGATTGTGATGTGTTGCTACCAGAAAGCTTTCTCCTGTCTCTGCCACACCTGGGATTGCCTCTGTCATTTTATTTACCATGCTATATCGTAGGAGCTGGGGCTGCTTTTGCTTCCGGGCTGTCTTCAACTGTTTCTGGGCATTTCTGAAATGAAACTGGGTGGTAGGTCGGCACCCACCACCCTCAATCATCTTAGTGCGTGTTCTCTGGGCAAAGACTACCAGGAACACACATGTACTGATCGAACTGGGTTTATCTCTTGCTGCAGTGAGAGAGAATGTACACCACGGAGAGCTTTGAGGCATCTCAAGAAAGAGGTATCCATACGACCTATTTATTATATTAGGATCCAGGCTTTGGTTGGGTGACTCGGGTGAAGGTCAAAGGGAGCTGTGCTTCGCCCTAGAGCGGGTGCTCTCCACAAGCAGGACAATCCCATGATTGTTATTACTGTTATTATTATTTCTGTGCATTTTATCTGGGGTGGAGGGGGGCAGACAAGAAGGAAACAGAAGCTGCCTTTGGTAAAGAAGGAGTGGTCATTCATATTATCTGAGAGAGAGAGAGAGTCGGTCATTTCTGTGGTTTGGACAATGGTCTTATTTTGTATGGGTTGAGACAGTATGGAGTTGTCTTCTTTTTGTCTTCATCTGTCACAGTGATGGATTTGCCCTGTCTGATATTGATGTCCTGGGAAATTATTTATGTTCAGCGGAACACCAAGCCCTAGTTTGGTGTTGCTCCTGGTGCCGGGCCAGCCCCCAAGCGACACCAAGTCTTAGCTGATGATATCGGACTAGCTCCTGGATGCTAATACATGCTCTTCTTTTACTTAGTTTAGTGTTTTACCAGAAAGCCATGTGCAAGGGGCTCCTGTATGTGTTTTTCAAATAGTGTCTCCTCCCTTTTCACCCCACAGGTATTTCTGTCCCTAAATCCATATTCTCTTGCCCCCGCTGCATCGCCATCTACCCCCAGTGTCTCCATCTACCCAGCCCCTGGCATCTTCCTGGGGCCTACCCCAGTCCTACCTCTTCCGTGACACTATCTCTGACCATTCCATCCCGAAGAACTTTCTCACTGCTCTCATCTTGGGGTCTTTATTGTTTGCTCTACTTCATTGGTACTTTTCGGGTTATACCAAGGCTGTCTGGCTCACTAGCGTGTCTTACAACCTAACACCATGTACGATCTGTGAGTGTGGTGCTAAG
Organism: Potos flavus; assembly: GCA_028534135.1. Lineage (NCBI taxonomy): Eukaryota > Metazoa > Chordata > Mammalia > Carnivora > Procyonidae > Potos > Potos flavus. Next base: position 26,071,423 of record CM052901.1, on the reverse strand, counting down.
TGGTGGCATGTACTGTTAATTGCATTTTACTGCGTGAATCTTCCTTCTCTGACTGATCTCGAAGCTACTTGAGGGCGGGAATTATGTGCTGAGAGCTCATTTATGCCCCAAGCTCTGTTCTGAGGTTTTTGCATTTAACGCAACAAGCCCATGAAGTAAGAACAACGGTGAGCTCCATTTTCAGATGAAAATGAAACACTTCTTCCCAGCCCTTTCTTGTCACCCCATCTGCCCTTCCCCCATCCAGGACAGTCAGAGGCTGGTTCATGATGGATGGCAAAAGGCAGCGGAGCAGTAGGCATGCATTTTCTCCCCAAATACTGTTCAGATATAACTCACGTTACATTACACACATTCTTGAAAATCGGCATTAACAAACTGTGCACTTGCTTAACCAGAGTAGCTATTTCGGTCAGGGTAGCAATGTTGTGAGAGTCTATGAAGACGCTCTACTTTATACCAAGTCTATGAACCGCCAGGTTGGATCAATGTAATTTGGCATATAGTATCTCCTTAGACTCTCACGATGCTCCCCTTATCCTCATTTTGTGGGTAAGGAAACCGAGGCACAGAGTGGTTCCCAGGAAAAGAGGAAGACAGGTTAAAGAAGTAAAAAAGAGGTGGGGCACCTGGGTGGCTCAGTCGGTCAAGCGTCTGCCTTCCACTCAGGTCATGCTCCCAGGGTCCTGGGATCAAGCCCCGAGTTGGGCTCCCTGCTCAGCGGGGAGCCTGCCTCTCCCTCTCCCTCTGCTGCTCCCCCTGCTTGTGTTCTCTCACTCTCAAGTTCTCTGTCAAATAAATAAATAAAATTTTTAAAAATTCCGTAAAGAGGAGGGGAAAATAGTGGGGCTAGAGATCTGATGCAATCCTATTAAAATCCCAGTCACATTTTTCGTAGAAATAGAACAAACAATCCTAACATTCACATGAAACTGCAAAAGAGCCAAAGCAATCCTGAGAAAGAACAAAGCTCTGGGCATCACACTTCTGCATCTCAAACTATATTATGAAGTGATGGTAAGCAAAACAGGATGGTACTGTCATAAACCAGACACGCGGTCCAATGGAACAGAATCCAGAGCCCAGAAATAAATCCACCCATATATAGTCATATAATATTTGTGACAAAGGAGCCAAGAAGACGCAGAGAAGGATAGTTTAGTCAATAAAAGTTGTTAGGAAAACAAGATATTCACATGCAAAAGAATGAAATTAAATCCCCTCCTTGACATTGGTCTTGGCACCAAAAGCACAAACAACAAAAGCAAACATCAACAAGTGGGACTACATCAAACCTTTTAGTGCTATCATGCTTTTGCACAGCAAAGGTAGCAATTGGAAAAATACAAAGGCAACCCTATGGAATGGGAGAAAATATTTGAAAGCCATCTATCTGATAAGGAATTAATATTCAAAATATATAGGGAACTTACAACTCAATAGCGAAAACAGAGCAAAACAAAACAAACAAACAAAAAACCCTAATAGTCCAATTTAAAAATGGGCAGAGGACCTGAGCAGACATTTTTCCAGGGGAGACATCCAAATGGGCAACAGACACGTGAAAAGATGCTCAACATCACTCAGTCGTCGTCAGGGAAATGCAAATCAAAACCGCAAGGAGATATCACCTCACACCTTGAGAATGGCTGTCACCAAAAGATAAGACAAGACAAGTCCTGGGGCGGTGGTGGAGGAAAGAGAAGCCTCGTGCACTGTTGGGGGGAATGCCAACTGGTGCAGCCACTCTGGAAAACAGTATGGAGGCTCCTCAGAAAGTTAAAAATAGAACCACCCTGTGATTCCAGCCCAGCCATCCTACTTCTGGGTGTATATTTGGAGCAAGTAAAATCACTATCCCAAAGAGATATGCCATCGCATGGTCATTGCAACACGATTCACAATAACGAAGACATGAAAATCACCTAAGTGTCCATCGATGGATGAATGCATAAAGAAAATGGGAATATACAATGGAATATTATTTAGCCATAGAAAACAAGGAAATGCCGCCATTTGTGACAACGTGAATGGGCCTTGAGGGCATTATGCTAAGTGAAATAAATCAGACAGAGATGGACAAAGGCTGGAGGCTCTCATATGTGGACTCTAAAAGGCCAAGTTCATAGAAACAGAGTAGAATGGTGGTCACCGGGGGCTGGGGCTGGGGGGGGGGAAACGGGGGGATGTTGGTCAAAGGGCTCCAACTTTCATTTCTAAGATGAGTAAGTCCTGGGCTTACAACGGACTGCCTCATATACTTGAAAGTTGCTAAGAGAGTAGATCTTGAACCTTCTCAGTGGAAAAAGTGGTCATGATGTGACATATTGAAAGTGTTAACTAATCTCGTTAGTTAACCTAAGTGAATGTAATCAGTTCCCAATACATACAGGTACCCAACCATCCCATTATAGACCCTGAATTTGCCCGGTGTTCTATTTCGATCGTGTGTCAATGAAGTTGGGGGAAAAGAGGTCAAGAGGAGAACCGGAGGTGAGAAAATGGTGGCTGAGCTTTGTGGGGGTGGGTGAGGAGAGGTGAGGTGTCCCTTTATTGCGAACCTAGAAGGACAAGGGGCACCCCAGCACTATAGCTTTCCTGAAGGCACTGGCTAGCCAACCCCCCTGGAACGGGATCTGAGGTCACAGTTGCCAAACAAACACACAAACACACAAACACAAAATGACAGCAGCAAAACCCCCAAAACCACAAAACGGGATTTGTCTTCCCTGATGGTGGCAAAGTCCCGTCTCTACCCCAAAACACAGTCATACCGCTCCTCCCAGTGGCAATCTCTGGACAGTGCAGGCAGGCTGAGCCGGAGCCTCAAGGCGGCGGACAGGAGTGGCTAGATTTTTACACGCATTCTCTCCTCCAGACCTTCCTTTTCTGTCGTCACAGGCCACCTCTTAGTGGGGGATCGTGTATCGGGCGCTGGAGACACGGTACTGCGCGCGACAAAACGCCGTCCCTGTTCTCACGGAGCTTACAGTGGGAAAGACGGAGGAGCAAATCTGCACTTTCAGATGGTGACAGGCCCTACGAAGGAAAGAGATCTACTGCTGCGTAGAGGGTGCCTGAGGTCAGAGCAGGCCTCCTGGAGGAGGTGACCTTGGAGCCGAGACTTGGAGAAGGAGCAGTCAGCTATGGGAAGAGTTGACACAGGCCCTCTGGCGGCCCCTACAGTGCCTTTGTTCACAAAGGAAAAGGAACTGCCCTCCGAACACACATAATATAAATAAATAAACAAATATTTTATATATATTATATACATTTTCATATATAAATACATATTTATATATTATGTAATATTAATATATTAATTATATTAAGAATACACCATTAATTATATATTAATATATTATATATCATTAATATATTATATAATGTATTATTGATATGTTATAAATATGATATATTAATATATTGTATATTAATCATATGTTATATATTAATTATATATTAATATATTATATATCATGTTGTATATTAAATATACATTAATAATATATAATACAACTATATTTACATATTACATACATTTTATCAATATATTATATATATATGTTTTTTAATCACACTGGTTGCCGTGCAGAGGATCTACTGGAGGGAACAAGAGCCCTCTGATACTAGCAACCCTAATTCTATCTGCAACCCGAATTCCCCTTTGCCATGTAACTGAATAGAGTCCCGGGGTCCCAGGGATGAGGCACTGTGGCCGCCTCGGCCGGGCCAATATTGTGCCTACCACAGAGTGGGTATGACAGAAGTCAGCGGATGGACTCTAAGCTAGGTCAGGAGGCAAAGGCAGAAAATGGTAGGCAGATGAAGAGGGGCAAACTGGTGGGGAAGATGGATTGAAGAAGGATCTGACGGGACCGAAACCTGTAGGGCAGGAGGCGAAATCGTTTCAGTGGCAGTTTCCGATGATTGAAAAGAAAGGCGAGGGCAGGGTCGTATCGTAGAGAAGAGGAGGCGATGCGAGGTTGTCGAAGAGGCTAGAGAAGGAAGTCGTGGCGGCGGAAGTCCAGGGTGAGGAACGGGCGGTCCGTGTGGCTAAGATGACCCCGAACGATGCGTGAGCTCCAGTTTAGGGAGGACAGCCGAGTCTGGGCGGGGAGGACGGAAAGCCCACGAGCTAGGTGAGCCTGTGAGGGAAGAAGGGCCTTCGGCTGTGCCACCTCGCCCAGGACCAGGAAGGATGGAGAGCTGACGATCCACCCCACCCCCGGGGGCTGGGCTCCGGTCCCGGGCCTGTGCGGTGACCCTCCTGGGACAGGGGAGGCAAGGTCCCCTTGTCTCCACTGGCTTCCACCAGCAGCAGGGGGCACTGGGCTTACCTGAGGGCTTTAGGCTCCTGCGGGCGGACAGCACCCCCTATGTTTGCACCCCTGGAAAAGGCTCAGGAGGATGACTGAAGCCCTAGACGCTGTCCCGAGGACCTCTGGGCCACATACTTGTCACGAAGAGAGCCTCAGTGTCAGAGCTGGGAGGACACCCTCCCTCAGTTTTTTTCAGGTTATTTCCCGAAGGCTCAGCTTTTTCCTTCCTCCATTGTTCGCTGGTGCTAATTAGTTCTGCCTCCCAAAGACTTGACGCCAACTCCAGCCACCAGGGGAGAGGGCTTGCTGCGGCGGTGAGAGGACCGTCTCTCGCAGGGTCCTCCTCACTCCTGCCATTTCATGGCCGTAGTTCGTCATTGACAGCAGCTCACTCCGTGGCATCCCTAGGGCTCTGGCCCTCCTCGCTGAGCAAAGAAGAGGCTCCAGGTGCACACGTCTTTACTGGAGACTTCAGGATCGACAGCCTTCGTCATCCCGTGTTTCAACCCTGCTGATCGGTCAAGGAGGCGACTGGAGAGGAAATGACGGAGTAGCTACAGAATCTTGGCGAATCTATCACAATGCTGACACTGCGTGCAGCTGGGAGAGCTTGGCTTCCAGAGGTCTTAGCCCGCCCCCCCCAGGGGCCCAGGAGTGATGATGGGGGAGGCTCTAGGATGGGGACCACGGACAGTTCTTCCATCTTTGGGTTGCATGTGTCAAACAAGAACAGGTACGCGACATTTCCAATGGGACACGGCACTGGTACATCGGAAGGTACCCAATAAATTTGGTAGATGTGTAAATGCATGATTTCATGAATACAGCTGATGGGTTTAGGTAGGAGGTGAAGAGGATGGGAGGCAGCGTGCCTGGCGGGAGGGGAAGGGAATGGTGGCACAAAGAGGGATATGTGCTTCTATAGGAAGCAGAAGACTTTCTTGGTAATAATTATTATTAGTAATAATTAACTACTAGTACTAGTAAATATGGCCTCAATCTGCTTTCCAAGACTATCTGCCACTCTGCCCATGCTGGAGCCGTTTAATTCCCTGGACGGGTACACATATGCGCGCGTGCACACACACACACACACACACACACACACACACACACCTCTTGTACTATTCATGCTGTTTTCTGCACCTGCAGCGACCTCCCTCCTTATACTTCCCTTGCCATCCCTCATTGCTGGGTAAACTAATGATCCTTCAGAATCCAGGTGAAATGCCTCCTCTTGGGTACCTTCTTAGGCACCAATCCACTCCCTTCACCCCCGCCACTGTTCTTTATTTGAGGAGTCAATGCTGAGTTGTTGGTGGTTTGTTTTTGTTTTTGTTTTTGTTTTACATTGTGTAAAACTGTTTTTTTACATTGCGGGGTTTTCCGAAGGGCAGAGTGCATTGGACAGGATTGTTCTTAACACGTCCATAGAACTATTGTGAGGCTTCTCATCTCTGATCGTAAGAGCCAAAGAAATTTCCTGATGAATTGGATGCAGCGAAGTGCTGTGCTCCCTCATGAATAAAGTGCTTACCCGATAGCTGACCTGACTGACAATAAAACGACAAAAAGAAAAGGCAGAAATCACTCTATAAAGGCCAGCCTACGCCTCGCGCTTTTCGCGGACATTTATTACTAAGTATTTCGACAGTGGTTTGTCTGAGTTCCTTCAATGTCTTGGGTTTAGCTGTCCTCTGTCCCCTGCACACTGAGTGGCACAGAGAATGGACTCCGATGGTGTTAAGCCATGTAGCAGTTTATTGTTAAATCGGGGGGTCAGGGGTAAGGGACTTGGAGGTAACTTGGACTCAGAATGGAAGCTCCCTTTTCATTGTATGGACCGAAGCACTATATTAGCATCAAAGCCTATAATCGCACTGCGGTCCCTTACGTGTGAATTAGCCACTAGTGACTCAGCTCTGAAATGGGTACTCACAGTAATCTCCGATCATTTCATAGCCATCGTTTTTCTTTCTTTTTTTTTTTTTTTATAACCATCGTTTTTCAATGGCAGCTTCCTAATGAGCTCATCTTTGGGATGCCCAGGGGCAGAGCGATGGGCTTTTCTCAAGAGATTTGAGAGACGTAGCCAGCCAGAGAGCATGATTTACTTTGGGGGAGCTTTGAGTCTCCAGACCTGCCAGAGACTATCCCGACAGTACTTGGACACCGACAAACCTTGTCGAAAATGTCATACTTGGCATCCCAGGAAGTTGGCAATAACGGGACTGAGCAGAGCAGGACTGAGGTGCTGGCGACTGCTGAGTTTAAAGTGACTGAGGAATTGGTATCTATGATTAGTCTGCTGGGAACTGCTCTGGGGAGAATATTTTTGAAGAAGTTGAAAAAACACTTAGGATAACCTGACGCGGAATCTGCTATGATATGTTACAACTAATGGAGCAGGAAAACTATTCAAAAACTTGTGAAAATGCAAGCTCTTTAACTGTAATGGTTATTCATGATATTATTTATCAGCGGTTACATTGAAGATGCTTGAATGCCTCGGGTGTTACTAAATCAATGGGGAACTTCATTCGCTCTCGTGTATTTAACCATCGCAGTTCTGGAAACCTCTGTCAGAAATGGAAGCTGGATATCCTGAGTTGCATTATCACACAGCAATTCGATGGCTTCACAGTGGTAAAAGGATGTGTGAGTGTGAGTGTGTGTGTGTGTGATTTTATTTGAGCTCGAGGTGGAGATCGAATTATTTTTAATTGAGAAAAATCTCCTGCTACCGTTATTATTGAACAGTGAATGTTTTTGGAAATTAGCTTTTGTTGTGGATTTGGTAATATTTCCTAATGAATTCAAATTAAAACTACGAGGCAAACGGTGCTTATACACAAAACTTAGACTGTGGCAAAGTCATTTCAATGACAACTAACATTGTTTGAATCAAAGTAATGTCAGGCTGCTTTATTTACTTTCCATGCTATCAAAAGTTAAAGTAAGAGGGCGCCTGGGTGGCTCAGTGGGTTCAAGCCTCTGCCTTTGGCTAAGGTCATGATCTCAGGGTCCTGGGATCGAGCCCCGCATCGGGCTCTCTGCTCGGCAGGGAGCCTGCTTCCCCCTCTCTCTCTGCCTTCCTCTCTGCCTACTTGTGATCTCTCTCTCTGTGTCAAATAAATAAATAAAATCTTTTTTAAAAAAAGTTAAAGTAAGCAAGATCTCTATTGTCAAAAAATTTGCAGTGGATAGGTATCCAAGCTCTGACTAGTTCCAGCAGCGTCTTTTGGACCGCTGTGCAAGTGCAAAGGACATTTTCATATTTCAAACCCACTTAACTATGCGGTGGAAGACTTCCACACAAACTTCAAATGGAAGTGATTAATCTGCAATGTAATGACATGCTAAAGGCAAATATCAAAAGAAGACTCTAATAGAATTCTGTAAATGTCTTCCAAGAGATGAATAGGCTCCATGAAAATCATGTTTGCGAATTGATGTCAATATTTGCCAATATCACTGTGAAAAGACATTTGCAAAAATGAGCTATGGAAAACCTCATTAGAGATCAACATATGAACATATGTAAGCAATTTTGATGACAGGGAACACTGTGAACCCCAATTAAAATGTTATTCTCCCAAAAGAATTCCATTCTTCTCATTAATAGGCCTTTACTATAAAAAAACTATGCAATTATTATTATATTTTTAGTTTCAACAATCAAATATTTGTGGAAATTTGTTTTCTCTCTTTTTGTGTAATGGTCTACATAATGGTCTTTTCTTTACCTCTGAGCTTCCCCAAACCCAAATGTTCACTCTCTGTCCCCAACCTAGGTGGTCAATGTATTGGACTACTCTACTTTTTCAGACACTGGTAAAATTAAAGGGACAGGAGTCGTGTGGACCTGAGAGCAGCGGAGAACCCTAAGGCCGCGGAGAACAGGGAGGTAACCACGAGCAACCCTAGAACCTAAGGGCCTCGGTCACTCATTGGAGGCTGAGCATGTCAATCCTGGCTTCTCGACAAATGAGCCTGGATGTCAAGCAGTGGGGCCGCGGCCCATTGTTGACGCTTCTGGCCCCGCCCCCCGTCCCTGGTCTAGGAGGC
>CM052901.1:26017412-26062533 GCA_028534135.1 Potos flavus | reverse complement strand
ACTCATTTAGGATGGTGGCCTGGGGGTTTGAGAGGCAGGGGCCTCATTTCTGCATTTAGTTAAGGCTTCCTGCTGCCCCCTTGAGGGCACTGATACCTTCTCTCACATTCTGCGCCAGCACATTTCCTATGCTAACTTACATGAGCGTTATTTTTTAATCGAGGTGAAATTCCCTTAAAATTAACCATTTGAAAGCGAACACTTCAAAGACATTCACAATTTCGTGCCACCGCCGCCTCTTTCGTTCCAAAACGTTTCCATGGGCCCCAAACTCTGTACCCCTTAAGTAGCCACTCCCCATTTCCCCCTCCCCCAGCCCCGGGCAGCCGCCAGTCCATTTTCCATCTCCGTGAATTTCCCTATTCTAGACATTTCGTAGAAAGGAAGTCCTACGATATGTGACCTTTTGAGTCTGGCTTCTTTCACTTGGCATTACGTTATCGAGACGCCTCCATGTTGTAGCAGGTACCAGAACTTGACTCTCTTTTATGACCGAATCATGTTTTATTGTGTGTCTATGCTGCAATTTGTTGATCCATCCTTCCGTCCAGAGATATTTCATTGTTTCCGGCTGCGGTGAATAGTGCCTATGAACAGTCCCGTCCAAGTATTTGTGCATTGTTTATACATGTGTGTATCGACCCCCTCCCCACGTGCCCCCCCCAAGGTGAACTTCTGAATGATTGGGACCTTAAAAGCTTTTATCTTTTTTCCCCCAAAACCCTAAGCCCTGAGTTTTTCACTTAGTAGGTGCTCCACTACTGTCAAAGTAAACTGAGCACTTTCACAGTTCCCCCCCTTTTTTTTTCCTTTTCACCAGTGTTGATGTTTTAAAATGGATTCGTACGTGTTCCTTATGACTAGACCCAGGGGGTGACACAGAGACACAGACGCCGGGTCATCAGCACCTAAACGGAGAGGGCAGGTCAACAGTTTTCCGCACGGTGTGATTCGAGGGCCTTCCAACTGGTTCCAGTTTGTTAGTGTTTATGCGGTGCTAGTTGCGATAGACTGTTGCTTTAAGACCCAAGAGAGAGGGACCTGTGTCCTGAGGCCCCACTTTGGTCCTCTTCCGGCCACGCCCCTCCCTGCAGCCCCGGGAGCCCAGTCCAGGGAACAGGGGGTGTGTCCTCTTCCGGTCACGCCCCTCCCTACAGGACCGGGAGCCCAGTCCCCGGGAACAGGGGGTGTGTCCCTGCTAGCCCAAGCTCCAGGTCCCTGGCCCCGCCCCCCTGAACCGTGCCTGGCCCGCTGCCAGGGCCTGCGAGCTCCTCTTGGAGCCGGCCTTGGGAGGACTGACTGCAGGGGGCGTGTGTGCTCCCAGGCCTAAGGGGGAGAAGGTCGTGTGCCTGAAACTGGGGATGGGGCCTGGTCTAGGAGGGGGGGCGGAATGAGGAGGGCAGCTCTTCCTACATCATCGGAGCAGGATTTGGAGGAGTCTGAGAATTCTAAATCCTTTCAGGTCATTATGGAGATACTTGTATCGTGGAAGGAGAGAAATCATTCAATAAAACGTGCTGATTTCAACATTTCAAATATATAGATACGTGGTATGTGGATCCCCAGCCGAGCTCTTTTTCGGACCCCTGGAAATGCTACAAATGTTGCAGGAAGTCCAGGTTAAATATCTGGTCTATCACCCCTTTCCCCTCTTCCCTCTGTGTTCCACTTTGTTACCTGTGCATGGGTAGGGGGCGGGGGGCGGGGGGGGGGGACTTGCTTCTGAAAGTACTTGTTCTAATAGCCCATCTTGCTAGAACACTTGGATCTCATCCCCAGCCCAGGCTGGAGAACAACCACCGACCACCACCCCTCCCTCCTCCTCACCCCCTAACTGCAGTACGGTCTCCTCCCACGGGTCCCTTTCTTTGTTCTCCCGGGGTTTATACACAGCACTTCTCTAATACCACCTCTTCCCCGCACAAACACGCACCTGCCGGCCGTCAGCTTAGTCAGGTGCACCTGTGTGGAGGCCCTTCGTCCTCCGCACAATCTCTTTTGTTAATTATCTTTTTTATTATTATGTTCCATTAGCCCACATATAGTACATCATTAGTTTTTGATGTAGTGCTCAACCCAGTGCTCGGCACCATATGTGCCCTCCTTAATGCCCATCCCTGCCCCGTTACCCCCTCCCCTTCTGAAACCCTCAATTTGTTTCCCCAGTGTCCCGAGTCTCTCGTGGTTTGTCTCCCTCTCTGATTTCTTCCCATTCAGTTTTCCCTCCCTTCCCCTATGGTCCTCCGTGCTATTCCTCATGTTCCACATATGAGCGAGACCCTATGATAATTGTCTTTCTCTGCTTGACTTATGTCACTTAGCATAATCCCCTCCAGGTCCATCCATGTCGATGCAAATGGTGGGCATTCATCTCTTAAAGTCCTGCTTCTCTGACAACCCTCAGGTCTGAGTTATCAATATTTTATTTGGCTTCCCTCCCCATGTGACAAAGACAGACTGCAGAACAAGCTTTATTGAATTTATTTGCGTTGCGTACATATAGTGAAAACCAAGAATGCTAAAAGAAGCTGAAAACTTGTTAGAATGCGCGTCTAGGCATTAAAAAAACTTAACCTCCTTACTTAAAAACAGAGTTTTGTTAACTGTGGAAAAGAAATTATTAATGGAGAGCTCTCAGAGTGAGGAAAAAAACTAATAGCGGTCCACTCTAAGGAAAGGGGGTAGGGACTAATTACTAGGGTCACTTGGGTTTATAAAGGACGTCTACCTAAGTAAACTGTTTACTATGGAAGTACAAAGGAAATCAAACTTGATCACTCCAAAACCTAGCACTATCAGAATGGTAAAGATACAGTATCAGGAAAAATAGATGTTTTATCAAGAAAATGCAAAATCCAGCGTCTGACTCTACAATGTCACGTTATACCATCATCATTGAAACCGAGCCCCAAAGATTTAAATTCGCTCTGGCACCTCACCGCTTCTATGAATTTTTTTTTTTTTTTTTTGCGGGAGGCAGCACCCTACTCAGAATTTAAAGGCACAGTTAGATGGCAGACACAGTGAGAGGTATAGCGAGAAGATACTTCTGAGTCTCCTAAGAAAATGAGCTAGGAACTGTCCAGGCATCCAAGGGGAGAGCTCGCTTAGTGTTTGGGAGATGGAATAGAAGGAAAGGACTTGGGGGACTGGCTCATTGGGGACGGGGTGTGCGGGGAGCTATCCAATCTAGTGACTTCTGAGGTGTGTGCCTTCAGGAATGAGGGTAGGGAGAAGCTACGCGGATTTCATCACCTAAGGCTTCCAGTTTGCAGAAAGTTAATTGTTCTCTGACTTTGGGGTTACGGTCTGGCTTTGGGCTAAAATCTTGTGAAACGGAGGCTGCTGAGGGGAAGAGACTAGAAACTGGGCTACGGGGAGGTGTCTACCTTAAAGCTGGCGTCAGGGAAAAGAGCTCTCCAGGAGCCCAGGGTCTTAAGTGCTTAAAAAACAGCATATATACGGCATTCAGTGTATTTCTCAGCAACTAGAGAGTTCCAGTGGCCTTCGGACAAGAGGTCAAACGCTGATGAGCTAACCGTCTAGGGGAGCACGATAATCGCCAAGAAATGTTCTGCCTCCTAGGGAGATGCTCGCTGCTGCTAGATTGGCCACGTGGGGCGTGCGCAAAGAGAGAGCGTTCTAGAAGTTGCAGGCGTGGGGGCGGCGTGCAAGGATACAAGGGCGGTGTCTCAAAGGACAATGGCTAACTGGGGGACTGGGGGACTGGCTGTGCGAAACTTTTCTTCGAGACCCAGAATTTTCACTCCCACCACCTCTCCTCAGGGCCTTTGTGAAGCTTGGAGCAGTAACCAAAGAACTGAAGCATTTAACCAGGCTCGTGAAACCTGAAAGCCAATCCTTGGGCCAAATCATCTGGCCATTTCCATCCGAGCGAATTTATCTGATTAAGGGAAATGACCACCACCTCTCAGTTGCTCTCACAAAATTTTTTCGCTTCCTCTCTTCTAAAGCTCACTGTCCAAAATTAAAGATTTCCCGGTTCCGTAGCAGGGCAAACATTTTGCATTGTTTTTATAGAGGAGAGGCTGGGTTTTCAGATGTTGATGGTGACTATCCTGAGGGTTAGGCATTCATGGCATTTGTTATGTTCAAATACTTACTGGCTTTAATTCTGCTTTTAAGGTGCTTTTGCTTAATAGAAAGTGGTTATAGAAAATAAATCACTACATGGCGTTAATGCAGCTATTGGCAATGCTCATTCGCAATGCCGATGTTCCCCCCCGGGGAGCTGTTTATTGCATGATTTCGGCTATATGGCTCCAAGCTTTGGCTTTCTCCTTGGCCAGGGAGAACCAGACTGGCTCTTCCGGCTCTGCTGGCCCACGGAACACAGCTGGGAGAGTGGAAGAACGCCTGGTTTCTCTGGCCACGGCGGGCATTTGAGCTATCTTCCGATCTTCGAATCCTGCAAGAACCACAGCGAGTAACACACAAGCGGTAAGAAGCTCCAGAGACACTCGGGGATGTGTATGGGATACAGGAAAAGTTCTCCTCCTTTCAGGTTTCCTCGGGCTTCTAACAGTCCCGGGCATGTGGCCCGCTACGTGCGGTCTCTCGAAGGGATAAGATCTACCGGGCTCCGGCCGCGGGGGCCTCGGCATGGGAAGGCCCAAGAGAAAATACTGGCTGAGCTTTGGGTGGTTATTACTAGACTGTCTCACACTCTTGAATCCAGACCACAGAGGAAACATCCAATACATCATCCATGCAGTTTTTTACATTTCGACTCAGGTCATGTTGTCTCTGTTTTGCTGACCCGTGTCGCGTGAAATGACTAGTAAGGACTCAATAGATCTGCCCAGTACAAGTCTGTGCTAAAGAACAGTGTACCAACTACTCTGACCCAAGAGACTGCCTCCCAATCCCCCTGCTTCTACTCCTGCCTCCGTCCTGCTTTACGGCTGACTGACTCAGTGGCTTTGACTCAACCAGCGTGGTGGGAGCGGGGTGCATTAGAATCGCCTAGGGCTCTCTCTCTCTCTCTCTCTCTCTCTCTTTTTAAGCAATCAGACATTTATTTGGTCAATTAGAATTGCAATTCAGGAGACAGAGATTTGGGCAGAAGCCTGACTGTTGGTATACAGCTAGACCTTTTTTTTTTTTTTTAAGATTTTATTTATTTATTTGACAGAGAGAACGAGCACGAGCAGGAGGAGCGGCAGGAAGAGGGAGAGGGAGAAGCAGACTCCCTGCTGAGCAGGGAGCCCGCCATGGGGCTCGATCCCAGGGTCCTGGGACCATGACCCAAGCCGAAGGCAGATGCCCAACTGACTGAGCCACCCAGGCGCCCCAGCTAGAGCTCTTTTCTTAAAACTACCAATGCCCGGGGGCACGGTGGCTCAGTTGGTTAAGCATCTGACTCTCGATTTCGGCTCAGGTCCCAATCTCAGGGTCTTATGATCGAGCCCTGCATCAGGCTCCATGCCTAGAGCCTGCTTAAGATTCTCTCTCTCTCCCCCTGCCCCTCCCTCCTATCTCCAAAATAAATAAATAAATTTTTTAAAAATATAAAAATAAATAAAAACACCAAGGCCCACACCATTTCCTGAACTAACAAAATCTTTCGCAATGGCGTCAGGGCCCTCTGTAATCTTGTAAATGCTTCAAAAGCTCACCAGGTGATTCAAATGCACAGAGTTGAGAACCACCTGACGGGAGTAGAGGGCCCGTGAGGTTATTAATAGCTATCAGCAGGCCAGGTGCCCTGATTTCGTGGCCAGACCACGGCTTCCTAAGTTCCTGGTCTAATTTCTTCACGAAGGGGGCGCCTGGGTGGCTCAGTGGGTTAAAGCCTCTGCCTTCGGCTCAGGTCATGATCTCAGGGTCCTGGGATGGAGCCCCGCATCGGGCTCTCTGCTCAGCGGGGAGCCTGCTTCCCCCTGCCTCTCTGCCTACTTGTGATCTCTCTCTCTCTGTCAAATAAATAAGTAAAATCTTAAAAAATAATAATAATTTCTTCATGAAGGGGACCAAGGCCGAGGACGAAGGTGATTTAGTACAAACCCATCCTCCCCTCCCCTGCTCCTGCTGTAAAGAAAATCCCTCTGGCACACACCTATGCTGTTGAGACATTCTATTCTATCCCAGCCCGGTGGTCGCTCAGCTTTCAACATCTCCCCACCTCCCACACCCTGCTCTGAAGGTGGAGAAGCAGGCTTCTGAAATAGTGCAAAGGAACAATTTGACACCCCCGGGCCTGTATAGTGGATTATTTTAAAGTGTCCCCGGGACTGTGGAAGGTGAGAAAGCACTGCTTTGCTACGAGCTGGAAAGGAGCTTGGTGCTTTCCTCTGGAATCGCACCCGCGGGAACATTTTAGTGAGCGATCACAACTCTGTGTCTATCCCAGCTTCCTCAATGGGACAGAGGACTGGGAGACCCTCGGAAAGTCACGCAGTGGACCCAGAGTGGTCCTAACGGCTGCGTTTTCCTGAAACAAGCTAATATGTGTACCTAATGGAAGAGCCATGTGAATTACGAGGCTGATTTGGGGGCGGAGGAGGGGGTGGGGAAAGACACGTGTTGTCTGAAATGGAAATTGCACAAGTTTCCCAATATGCTAGCAGGAGTTTTTTTTTTTTTTTGAGGGGTGGTGTTTTTACCTGCTTTGGTAGACTTATATAGCTTCTTCTCCGCCATCTTCTCCAGTTTATTGAGATTGGAAATAAAAGTCTTTCTGGGCTGGTTTTCAAATGCAAGGCCAGCTCCCTTTAATACAAAAATGAAAACGAAAACTTGTTAAGGCCCGACATGGAGGAGTGACTGCTTATTCAGAAAACCACAAGGAGAAAGCCCTGTCCTGACTATTATGAGCTCCGCCTTAGTCAAAAGGAAAGAGAGAGAGAGAGAGGGAAGGAAAGAGCACTGAGAGGACCTTGGCTCAGAATTTAGGTTCACAAAACCTCAGCTGGTTCACATTTACCACCTTTGAAATCTGGAAGAAAAGGTTGTCTAATCATACAAATAGAGTAAGTGGGTTATAATTATTTACCTTGAAAACAACCTTCTCCCTAGCACATTACCAACACTTAACACGCCAACAGAATGCGGGGGTTACGAACTGATCTTATCAAGGAATTGAAGTGAGTGCCACAGGATCTCACTTTGCAAAACCGTTCACCTCTGACTTGCACTCCTTTGACCAGAAAGAGACATAGCGACAGGTCTTTCCAGAATTGCACAGTTTAAGCTTTTCGAATGGTCTAAATTACTGAGTCTAGGTCCCCTAGTGCATTCCCCTCTGACGAAAGCTTCGACCAAGGTGCGCTTTGCCCCTCGTATGTCCTGCTCCCATAAAAATACTAATGATGAAAATGAAAAAAAAATCTTTCAAGGAGAGTTAAACAGATCCTAATGTGATTCCTGGACAGATACAGTAAGCAGTTAAAAGTACAGGAACTTAGACATATCTCTTGGTATGTAAATGTGATATGTTTTCTTAGATCAGGGTTCTGCGATTTGGACAAGAGGGGCCCTCATTCCAGCACCTCCGAAGACAAAGCGAATGGGACGTTGAAAGCCAGACACCATCCCGTCATCTCTGATCCACAGGTGGGACCGTCAGTCTAGTTCATCACGTAACTTTGCCTCTCACCTGTAGGGATGGGCCTCACTAAAGCAAACCAATAGGCAAAGCCCCGGATATCAGAAATGTTTTATTTTTTAATTTTATTTATTTATTTAATTTTTTGGGAAAGATTTTATTTATTTATTTGACAGAGAGATCACAAGCAGGCAGAGAGGCAGGCAGAGAGAGAGAGGGAAGCAGGCTCCCCGCTGAGCAGAGAGCCCAATGCGGGGCTCGATCCCAGGACCCTGAGATCATGACCTGAGCCGAAGGCAGAGGCTTTAACCCACTGAGCCACCCAGGCGCCCCAAAGCCCCGGATATCAAGTGTTGCCTTTATAAGGTCAATCGTTTTGGATGATATGGAAAGGTGCCCAGAAATGAAATGTCAAACGAAAAATAGTATGTATGGTTTGATTCCATTTATATCTTCTTCAATACACACGTATATTCATAGGCATAAAACACCTGTAGGGATTGTTATTCAATTCTCGCCCCAGTGGTTACCTTTGGGGTTTTTTTTTTTTTCTATAACTTATTCCTCACTGCTCAACCGATTTCATGGAATCCTGCTCTAGAATAATCATCAGGACAGGGTTTGATTTACGGAAACTTCTTGTAGTCGTTACGTTTCACAAACCCTTTCAGAGCGTAAAGCCGGACACGTTATTGTCTGAGTACCAGGCACGACTCTTCCCCCCCGAAGAAGCCCCTGCCTTGATTAGTGCACCCAGAAAGGTGGGGAGCCGCGGGCTCGGCAGAGTTCCCGACGCAAGCTTAGTCAACCAACTCTAGTGACCTTCTGGAATGTTCTGTGGGCTGCCGCAAGTTCTCCCCCATATCTAGGCTCTTTGGCCTCAGGCTTGGCTCCAGCTTTGTTGTTGGTTTTTGGCTCTTTCTTGGGAATGTGGACCTGGGAACTCTTCTGCCTCTGCTTGACCATGGTTATCCAAGCCGGCTCTGAGGCAGTGCAATCTGACTGTCGACCAAAAGCCTTCCCTGAGAAAGGAAGGAGAGCGGTTAGAACCGAAGTGAGGCAGGCAGGGTCCCGAGCCGGGCCGGAGCCTACCCACGCTAATGTACCAGATGGGATCCTTGTTAATTGCCAGATGAAAATGAACAGAGATCCCATCAAAAAGGGCCCCCTTCTTTGGTGCCATCCCCACAACCTGGTGAGGCAGGAGCTCCTTGCATAGATCAGAGTTTGCGTACCATCCTCTGACTGGTCCCTCGCCCTCCCTCCTCCATCCCTCTTCCCATCCCCAGATCAGGGTAGGACCGGGGTGGCCGAGCGGGCTGGGAAAAGTGCCAGGAGGCCAGAGGCTCAGGCTGGCGATGTCATTCCTCGAAGCCCAAGAGGTATCTTATGGTGTTTGACACTACATATTCCGTCGTGCAAGTGCGTGGTTACGCGGGTGTGGTTCTGGCGTGAAGACCATGGGATGGTCCGTGTGAAGGTACAAAGGCTTTGAGAGAGGGTAGTTCTCAAAAGATCACCTAGCTCTGGATTCTTAGGCATTTCAGGTGTGGGAAGCAGCCGTGGGAGTAAATTAAGATTTCGAGCTGAGAGTCTGAACGTAGTGTTCTACTAATGAGTTGGCTTTTAAAAAACACATGGTGTTATGGGGGGAGCATAATACGTGTCAAAGTATTTTGGGAAAGGCATAAAATTCCATCGAAGGGAAGGTGCCCAGAAGGAATAGGCAGATGGTGGTGTGTCCATCTGCCTATTCATCCACACTGCCAGTGTGGATGGATGGATGGATGGATGTCCCTGGGAAAGGGAACACTGAAAATTCACCATCTCCAAATCCATTAAGCCACAAGCCAGCCCTATCAAAGAGACAGCTTACGGGCAAGGCTAGAACAGACTTCCTCCCATCCAAGACTTTGATCTCTAGTTCGTCCCTCCACTTGGTACCTCCTTGTCCTCTGCAAAGAGAAAGTCTCACCTGGGACCTTGTAAATGGTCTGCTTCTTGGCGATGCTTTCGGACTGGGGCCTGGTCTTTTGCTTCTCCGCCAGGTCAGACGCTGTGCCGGGGTCCTCTGTGCTGCCCAGGAGCCCCTGGGAAAAGCTTCTTCTGATTTGCTGTTCTTTACCTGTGGAAGATGAAACCGGGCCCAAGGAGAGCGAAGAAAGCTTGGGAAGATCATCTTGTTTCTCGCTCTTGTACTTCTTCAAGGAAGGGACTTTTCTCAGGCGAACTCCAAAAATGGTTTCAATACTAGTCTCGCTGGCGGATTCGTCTGGATGGCTGTTATTTCGATCGCCGCTCTCGGGACCTTCCCCCTTGGAGTTGGTGCCCCCGGAGGCAGAGGCCTGCCTGGTAGGAGCCGTGGTGAGCTTCACGGCTTTGGGAGCCAGAGGCAGGATATTCTTAAGGAGGTCTTCGGAGACTTGGCGATGTTTCTTGGTCTTGTTTGGAGAAGCTGGGCTTCTTGGGAGGGACCGGCTGCCGGGAAGGCTCTCAGAGGTGGCGCTCTCCGAGCTGGCGCTCTCCGAGGTGGCGCCCGCAGCGGTGGCGCTCACGGAACCCGGAGGGACCTGTGGCAGGTATTCGGGCTCTGCCAACATCTGGCAGGGCTGTCTGCGATGGCGAGGCAGGCACTCCTCAGACTCGCTCCAATCTCCAGGGACGCTCGCCGGACCTGCCGAGGAAAGCTGTGGCTGTAGTTCGGCGCCCTCGTTGGCTTGGGGAGGGCCTCCGGAAGGCAGCTGCTCCTCAAGACTCTTCTGTATTTCAGGAGAGCTCTGAGAGGCGGAGGAGGAGACGTGCCGGTCCTCGAGCTTGGCCCGTGCCGGGGACCGGCGTCTGGGGGGCAGCTGCTGCTTGGAGCTGCTCTGCTTCGGCTTGGGGGGGGCACTCTCCGAACGTGGGAGAACTTCCCTGGGGCCTTCCGGCCTCCCCGACGGCTGTAAAGGGCGTGCCGGGGGCAGCAGCTTGGAAGAGAGAGTTCCCTCGGGACTGGCATTCTCCGGGCCCAAGAAAACTGGGTACTGGACTTTGGACCTCAGCAGAGATCTGGAAAGTTGATTTGCAGAGAGAGGATGGGCAGCGTTCTCTGAAAAGACTTGTTCTGCCATAAATTTCACGAACGACTGAGAAGGATGCCTGGACACCGGCGGTTTCTTAACCGAGCTTTTGGCAGCGGTATTCTCTAGACGTGAGGACATCTCCTGAACCTTAGACCTTGATGAGAGCTGGGTAGGATATTTGGAAGACGCTGGCTTCGCAGACATGGCTGCCCGGGCGGCGACAATCTCAAAATTGGACGATATTTGCTGGACTCTGTATCTCCCAGGGGACTGGGAAGGCTGCCTGGAAGGCCAAGCCTCTGCAGAAGCATCCCTCTCAGTGGCAAACTTTCGTGGAGCCGCGGAGGCTGGTTGCTTGACCACTGCTTTGGTCAGAGCCTTAGAAGTCATTCTGGGCGATAGCTGATCCGTGGAGACGCTCCTCTGGGTGAGGGAGCCGTCTGGAACCAGGAAGGCTGGTTGCTTGACTGCTGCTTTGGTCAGGGCCTGAGAGGGCATTCTGGGAGAGAGCTCATCTGTGGAGACGCTCCTCTGGGCCATGGAGCTCTCTAGAGCCGCGGAGGCTGGTTGCTTGACCACTGCTTTGGTCAGGGCCTTAGAAGTCATTCTGGGCGATAGCTGATCCGTGGAGACGCTCCTCTGGGTGAGGGAGCCGTCTGGAACCAGGAAGGCTGGTTGCTTGACCGCTGCTTTGGTCAGGGCCTGAGAAGGCATTCTGGGAGAGAGCTCACCTGTGGAGATGCTCTTCTGGGCCATGGAGCCGTCTGGAGCAGTGGAGGCTGGTTGCTTGACCAGGGCTGTGGTCAGGGCCTGAGGAGACCTTCGGAGAGAGTGCTGCTCCGTAGCAATTCCCCTCAGGGCCTCGGCGCCTTCTAGAGCCTCGGAGACAGGTTGCTTGACTTTTGAGCTGCCCCGGGACCTGAAAGCGCATCTGGGAAGCTTTGGCTCGGCGGGGGCACTCGGTTGTTCTGGAGGCGGGCTCCGTTCTGGAGGGGCGCTCACAGACCGCCGGGAGTCGGCTCGCTCCACTGCCCGCCTCCGGGGGTTCCGAGAGGGCTTTCTGGGAGGCAGCGGAGGCAGGGGAGGCTGCGGCCCCAGAGAAATGCCCCACTCCAGAGCAGCGCTCTCTTCGCGCCCGGAGTCCTTCTGCTCGGATGCGGAGCTCAGCCAGGACCGGTAGACAGTTCTGGGCGATGCCGGGCCCGGCACCAGGGCAGGACCCAGGGCAAGGCCCAGGCTGGGCTGGCGCACGGTGTCCGGCGGGGTGGGCTGTGGCGGGACCTTGGGCCTCACGGCGGGCTGCGAGGGGCCTCTGGACGGCAGCTCCGCTGACCGGCCCTCCCGGCCAGCGGTCTCTGACACTTGCGGAGCCTTCGGATTGGTCGAGGCTGGAGCGGAATATGCGGGGAGCAGCGGCTCCACCGAAATGACCTTCTGGGCGGCGGCGGCCTCCAGACCCAAGGGCACAGTCGGCCCCGCTTTGAGGTTCATGGAGGCCTGAGCAAGGCCTTGCGGAGGCCGAGGCTCCGCCGGAGCTGCTGGCCTCTCTGGACTGGTGGAGGCCTTTCGTGGGACCAGAGGTCGCGTCGGGGGCAGAGGGTGGTATCTGGGGAGCGGCGGCAGCTGCACCGAGACATTCTGGTCGACCCCAGCGCTTTCCGCTCCCAGGCACACTTGCTGCTCCAAGACTGGTCTCGGGACTGCCTGGGAGGGACGTCGGGGAGGCGGCAGCTCCACGCAAATGCTCCCCTCGACAGCCGGGACCTTCAGAGGCATCCCCAGAGGCGCCCGGATCGCTTGCTCGGCGATGGGTTCCAGCAGCGGCTGGGAATGCGGCCTCGGAGGCGGTGGCGGTGGCGGCAGCTCCGCGGAAGAGACCCTGATAGCGGTAGAAATTTCTGGACCTTTGGAGACTGGTTGCTCCACCCAAGGCCTCCCAGGGTGCTTGGAAGAGATTCTGGGAGGCGGCCGCTCCGGGGGAATGCCCCATGACGCGGCCGCGCTGCTGGGGCCCGCGGAGGCCCGCTGCTGGGCCTGAGGGCTTGGCCGGAGCTGGACGGGCTGCCTGGGGGGCACGGGCTCCACGAGGCTGCTGCTGCGGGGGCCGGGAGGCCTTGGCCGGAGCTGGACGGGCTGCCTGGGGGGCACGGGCTCCACGAGGCTGCTGCTGCGGGGGCTGGGAGGCCTCACCGAACCCGAGGACATTTGTTGCAGGGGGATCGGCCTGGAAAAGGACTGAGCCAGCCGCTCCACGGACACACCCCACTCCTTGGGGAGGATCTTGGAAACCGAGGCCACCCGTTGCTGGTGTGCGGGCTTCGCCGAGGCCTGGGAAGGGGGTCTCGGAGGCCTATCTTCCTCCGAGCTGCTCCAGTCTTCAGCACTGTTGTGCTTCTCCACGGAACCGTTGGATTCTGTGGAGACTTGGTCTTCAGGCTCCCCCAGGGCCCGGGCAGCCGAGGTGGGAATCAGCGGCTCATCAGAACCACTCGAGGTGCCGGAACTTTCTGAGTCTGAGACTTCTTGGTCATCGTCAGGCTCCTCCAAGGCCCGGAAGGGGTGGCCGGGAGCCCGCTGCCGCTTGGACCCGCTCTCCTCCTCGGACGCACTCTCTGGATCTGAGGACACTTCCTCAGCTTTGGGGTTCCCGAAGGCCCCGGTGGCATATCTGGAAGCCAGCTGCTGCTCAGGGCTGCTCAGCTCTGCAGCCGAACTTCCTGATTCTGTGAAGACTTCTTGGTCATCGTCATGCTTCCCCGAGGCCCGGAGAGAATGCCTGGGAAGCAGCTGCTGCTCGGACCCGCTCCCGTCCTCTGACGGGCTCTCCGGATCCGAGGGCGCTTCATGGGCTCTGGGCTTTGTCAAGACCCAGGAAAGGCTTCTGGGGGTCAGCCTCTCGGCAGAAATGCCTCCCTCGGCCAGCGTGCTGGCCGGGCTTGAGATGCTCGCCGTGAAGGCCCGGAGAATGTTCGCGGGGGACTTTTCTCTGCAGACAGCCGGAATGTCTTGAACGGACTCCATCTTAAATTTGATAGCTTGCAGATCAAAGCTGAAAGCTTCTTCCCCTTCTGACTGGAGGTGAGAGGGATCCATAAACACTTGAGCCTCCATGGCCACCGAGAAGATGACATCCTCCTGGGTTGTAGAAAGGCTTTCCGTCCCCGATGAAAGAGCACATCTGGCTTCTGGCTGCTCAGCTCCGGAGGCCCCTTCCTCCTGGCCCGGTGATGGCCCCCAAACCTCGGCCTCTGCCCGGCCTTCGGGGACAGACTGGGACGCTGGGGCTTTCCTGGCTTTGAAATCGATGCCAGCCTTCCTCTTTCCCTTGCCATCTCTATCTGAAAGCAGCTCCTGGGGAGGAGCGCGTTGGGCCTGCGGAATCACGGGCAGCTCCGCGCCTTGTTGCTCCAGAGGCAGATTCCAGAGACGGCAGTCCCGGGCACTCTTGTCGGCGGGTGGGGACCCGGCCCTCTCGCCAGGGCCGAGCTCTCGGCTGGACTGTTTAAAGCTTCTTCCTCGGGGCGCACACTCGCTCGATCCTGAAGCACTCGATCCTTTTTTGCTGTGTTGTCTCCCTTGTGCCCCTGCCTCCCAGCTCTCCCTCGCGGCCGCGCTGGCCCATGCAGCCTGGTCTGCTAGCTTCTTAGAGTATGTTTCGGTTCTCTTGCTCTGTTTCAGGCTTGAGACACCTGTACCCAATAGAAATAAGGGAGAGAAAAATATGCATGCCTGGGACGTCCTAAAATCAGAGGATTCAGCCCCCGGCTCAGTGGGTAGCTAGTCACTACCGGATCCCTCGGTATAAAGAAACATCTGTGCAGAAGGCGGTCAGCGACTTGGCCGCTATTAGCCTCTGCAGTCGGAAACGTTCACGTCAAAGCGAAATCCCAAGTTTACGAATGGATTACGAGATCGGCTCATCAACCGCCAATCAATGGTCTGGGCCACCGTCAGGTATGAGACACGTTCAAAGGCAATTTTTGAACCCGTGACAATGATTACCCTTTAGGAAACTTATCGGGGGCCGGACAGAGGGGACGTTTACTTTCTAATTAGTATTTATATTTTTTACTTGATTCTATTTAATTTTTCGCATCATGCGTGGGCATGGTTTTATTTTTTAGAAAGGTGTCAATGGGGGAGGGGGTTATCTGGGAGGTAAGATTGTGGCCCCCTTTTCTTTTGCTTTTTCCTCCCTCGTAGTAAACGAATCTGATGTAATATACAGGCAAAGCAGTTCTTGGAAAGCCTTGACAATGACATCCGTCCATACAGGCTTCAGGTCAAGTGCAAGGCAGCAGTGACACAGACCGCACCTCTCCTCTCAAGGGCCTCTGCTGAGGAACTCGGTTCGATTCCTCCCCTGGGAAGGATCGCCGCCTTCTCTCCCTCATCATCTCGTGCATCCCCGAACTCTGTCTCATGGTTTCACACCCAGCATAGGGAACTGGGCATAGCCGACTGGACTCCAAACCACCCCCAGTATATGGAAAACCCCAGTATCCACCCCCACGGACACCAAATGGGTTCTATCCTCTGTGTGGAAAAGGGACAGCTGTTAAAAATAAATAAGAGAAAAAGACGAAAAAGAAAGTAAATTTAATTGTCACTTCATTTTCTTCTCTGTATGTGTGTGTGTATGTTTCAGGACAGTTTGGTGGTTCTGTTAGTTTCCATGGAAAAATATGTAGGGATATCCTTTTTTTTTGGAACCCACATGTAACATCCTTTGTAGCAAAAAATAGGAAAGAACTGTTCAACTTAATTGTGGAATTGGAATTTTGTTTTATCAAGTATTGCTGGAAATTAGGTTGCCAGCAGCTGGAACCACTATCCCTACACACACACACACACACACACAGATTTTTCGCTCCAGTGGTATTTGTGGCTTGGCGGATTTGGTAGCGTTCACAGCCAAGGACATGTGTCTCCAGCTGCCGGAGCCCTCTTTGCCTGTGGATATGGGAACCAGTCTTGCTGTTACCACAAGACCTTTTTCTCTCCACCGGAAGAGAACAGCAACCTTAAAAAACTAGCTTTGAGCTAATTCTGTTATTAGCGTCTGGTGATTCTGGTGCTCAGGGGACACTGAAGGGGGAATCACTAGTTGCCTCAGATGTACCTCAGCCTTGGAGAGGGTTAGACAGGCTTACAAACAACTAAGCAAGCGTGACACACCTCTCTGTTCGCAAATTCATTTAGATAAAAGAGCGATCCAGGCCTCATCTTTTACCTTAATCCCACACCAGTGGCAACAGTGCGAGTCAGGCAGTTTAGCTGGAGGAACCCAGACCCCCTGTGATATGCATCGTAAACCGAAAGCTCTCCGAGGGCCAGAGACAGACAGCAGCCCGCGTAAATCTCATTCCCCAGCTCCTGTCCCAGAGCACTGCGCAATCAAGCTCATCATACACGTTTCCGAATGAGGATAAGGGTGTGCTAACCTGCACTGTCTTTTTTCGGCTTCTTTTTGTCAGCTTCTCTTGGTTTGGTTGTACTCCTCTCTTCTCCAGAAGTCACTAGAAGGATGGACTCCTCTTGCTTTGCTTTCCCCTGAAAGCGGGAAAGAAAGAGCTTCAGACGGAAGTGCTTCCCACCCACCCCTGCGTGGCTGCCGAAGAAGATGACCTCAGGGAAAAAAGGCCTTGATCTCCACAGGGTTCTCTGCTGGGAACGCAATGATACCGTTAACCACAGAAATGATTTCCAGCGGCATCCATCCCCTCGCCGATCACTTTACCTACTGGAAGTGGTCATTTTTACCTATTGGGAGTGATCCGCCTAGATTGGAAGCTTCTGATGGCTGAGGGGTCGGCAGCGACAGCCCGAAACCCGCTGAACCACACGACAAGGCCGTCGGTCTGAAAGTGGGCCTGCTGGGCCCGACGGCGATCATATCCTTGGCAACACTGGAATTCCCAAATTTGTTTCTCCAGATCTGGGAGCCAAACTCAAATCCCATTTGGCTTCTTTTCAGGGAATTTAGTGAAAGCGTGAATTATGCCTCTCCGGCTCCAGAGAAGGAAGAGGGTTGGGGGTTCGGCTGGGAAAGGAATGAGAAAACCGCGAAGGGTTCGGCCCTTCCGCTGAGAGGGTTGAAATTGGTTTCATGTAAATGAGGTTTATGGATGATTATGGGGCAGCTTTGGAAACGTCCGAGCAACGCTGCCCCGAACAGCGGCCGGAAGCTGCTGCGTGTGAGGCTCTGCGACGCGCGGCTGAAGACAAGCGTCCTATCGTCCCGCTTGCGCTCACGGTGCCTGTGCAAACACGCTCAGTGCAAAGGAATTTGCTTTTGAGTGAATGAGGTGAGGCAGACCTGAGTTCAAATCTCTGCTCTCGCGTTCCCTCACCCGTGTGAGCTTGGCCGGGGTGTTGGCTAAATCTCTATGCCCACACCTCTAAATTAGGGGTGAGGGGAACCCGAGAAACCCCAAAGCAAGGAGCAAGTGGCAGCGGCCTTCCTGTCAAGCACGGTCCTGGACCCTTTTACATTCACCCATGTCTCAGGGAGAGTCACATGGAAGATGTCCCGACCTTCTGAGAGAGGGATGCCCAGGCCTTTTCTCCTCCTTTTTTTTTTTTTTTAAAAGATTATTATTTATTCATTTGAGATAGAGAGACAGAGTGAGAATGAGCAAGGGGAGGGGCAAAGGGAGAGGGAGAAGCAGGCTCCCCGCTGAGCAGGGGAGCGGGGCTCGATCCCAGGACCCTGGGATCATGACCTGAGCCAAAGGCCAATGCTTCACTGACTGAGCTGCCCAGGCACTCTGCCCAGGCCTTTTTTGGATTAGGCTATGCAGAAGGAAGAGAGTCAGAGGCTCAAGCTACCCTTCCCTTAGCCAACATTTGCCATCTCACAGGTTTGTGGTGAGGCCTCCCGGCGATAATGCATATATAGGGTTTAGTGCTTAGTAACGGGCCACCTTCTGCTTGACAACCGACCAAGGAGATCCTCTCGGGGCCACCAGAGGACCCCCCCCGCCCCGGATCTGCTGTCCTGCTGACTATTCTTTCAACTCCAATTTTGTTCTCTTTCTTTTTTAAAGATTTTTTGTTGTTGTTGTTTTTGAGAGAGAGAGAGAGCACACACAAGCGGGGGAAGGGGCAGAGGGAGAGGGAGAGAACCTCAAGCAGACTCCCTGCTGAGTGCAGAGCCCGACGAGGGGCTCGATCCCACGACCCCAAGATCTGAACGTGAGCCAAAATCAAGAGTCAGACGCCTAACCGACTGAGCCACCGAGGCACCCCTTGCTGTCTTTTTAAAGCTAGATCGAAGTGTCTGAGCTCGATGCAACATGGTGGGATGAAGAGAGTACGGGGATGGAAGTCAAGACTGGGTTCTGGCTCCGGCTTTGTTACCAGCGGGGTGTGCGACCTTCGGCAACTATTTGTGCTTTAATGTCCTTCCCTATAAAATGGTTGTAAGTCCTTCAAGAGGCCTGGGAATAAACTCCTATATAGTAAGACCTTTTAGTGTCTTCCAACTCTGAATACCTCCCTTAACGAATAGCCCAGAGTCACTGAGGAGCTGGGTGTTTGACCAAAGTGAACCTTCCAGCTAACCGACCCATCTTTTTAAACACCGACATCTTTCAGTAAATTAAAATTAAACACCGACGTCTTTTACCTTTTGGTAAAAATCTTTCCCAAAGGCATTACTTCCCTATCTTCTTAAAAAGATATCAGGAAACACAGGTAAACTTTTCTTGATGACTTGGATAAATAATGAACACAATCTATTACATTGGACCGTGATAAGGTGTGGCCCTGAGGGACTTATTGAGGTGGGCGAGGTTCTGGAACCTTCTGCTAAATGGTCCCAGACCACCTCTGCCATCTTTCTCTGCTATCCATGGTCGCTTCTCTCTGTCGTCAGATCTCCCAGTCTGGTGGCCATGTTTTTAACATAATTGGCCTGCCTCAGTGCAGCTCTGGCTGCTAGAAAAATCACGTGACACAACTTCGGAACATCTATGTGACACTGAGAGATCTCTGAGGGTATTGACAGCTAAGTTCTGAATGCTTGGAGTTGCCAGAAGCCTGGCCTCCAAAGGAGTTGAACAATGCTACAGTTTGTAGTTCATGGGTCCTACCTGCTTAATAATTAAAAGAAACCTGATCTGGGCCACGGTTGAATATCCTCTAGAAGGAGGGCAGAGTGGATTCCCAGGTGCTAAGCCAAGAAGCAGTTTCTGGGGTTTAGGTCAGTGCTTCTGCTTTCTTCGGTCCCTTAAGTGTAAGTTCCACATGGAGAGGACATCCCACCTGCTAGACGCAAGTTTGCTCACCTCTCCGGGGAGGGGTGGGAGGTCGGTGTCAAGGCTGGGACAGTGCCCTTGACTCTACCATCCTGACTTAGGGCCTGGATCCCTCAAACCATACCACTCCCCCTAGCAGCAGTTTGTGAAGGTCGGAACTCATCTCTTATTATATGGGAGCTTATTCCCAGGCCTCTTGAAGGACTTACAGTGGTTTGAGGGTTCTTTTTCTTCTTTTGTTTCCGGGGGTTTAAAGCCATCTTGTGTCGAGCAGCTGAGGAGTCCAAACAGGTGCCGGCCGGGCTGCCGAGACTCATGGGCGGCTGAGTGCTGCCGGGACCGGCAACCATTGCATACGTGCTCAAGGACTGTGAGCAGGCGGGTCCCAGTGAGGGCTCAAAGGAGCTCTGGAGAGAGGGGGAGAAAAGGAGTGGGTCAACTCCCTATGCTGCCACTGGTCTCGAAAGCTGGAAACTTCTCTGGCTGAAGGGCTCCTAAAGAAGAAAGCCCTGGGGCGCCTGGGTGGCTCAGTTGGTTAAGCGGCTGCTTTCGGCTCCGGTTGTGATCCTGGGGGTCCTGGGATCGAGCCCCGCATCGGGCTCCTTGCTCGGCGGGGAGCCTGCTTCTCTCTCTGCCTGCTGCTCCCCCTGCTTGGGCACGCTCTCTCTCTCTGACGAATAAATAAATAAAAATGTTTCAAAAAATTAAATAAAGAAGAAATCCTTCCTGAACTACTGTCCCTTGTCCCCCAGCAATATTGACCCTTCTGGTGCATGGGCTCCTTAGAGGCAGGGGGCACACTTCCGCTGGGTTCCTTGTAGGCGAAAAACAAGAAAGAGGAAATTTGGGTTGTTCCCCTGCTTAGAAAGGATTCAGGGGCTCCCCTTTGCCCTCCTACAGGAACTCAACCATTTAATGGAGTTTATAAGGGCAAAGGATTTGCATTTTCTCTTGCCCTTTACGCCCTTCTGATTAACAGGAGGGGCCGGCTGGGGTGAGAGGCACAGTCCAGGTCAGGAGAATCCATCCGGGCTGTGGGGTTTCTCCATGGGAGGGCCGGGTGGGGGGGAGAAAATCAGGCTGGAAGAGGGCTCGTCTGTAATCTGCGTTTGCATGTGACGAGCCCTGGGTATGACAGGCAACTGATGAATTATTGAACACTACGCCTGAAAGTAATGAAAGAAATGAATGAAAGAATGAATGAAAGAAAGTGATGTGTTGGCTAATGGAATTAAAAAAAAAAAAAAAAGCTGCCTTTGGACAAACGGCACGCTACCTTTATTTCTGGTTACTGTTCAAGCACTGGGCTGATGGGAGGACCCCGAGGAACTGTGTGCCCCCAGCCCCAAGGAGGTGGGGATGAAGCCTGTCACCTGGTCCTCATTATGGCTGGTCTCCTCTGGGCATCCTGACATAGCATTTTCTACACCTCCAAGACACCCCCCGGAGGACCTCCCTTTCATGAGCAGCTCCCAATATTGGTGTCAGGAGAGCCCCTTCGAAGGCCAGGCGATGAGCCATCTCTCTCCTGGACACCCATGGCGAAGGATGTAGATTAGCGGGGGGCCGCGATCTCCTTCTCTGTTTGCTTACTAGCTCGTTCTAGCTTTCCGCAACACCAAGGGGCCCCTGCGGCATTTGCAGCTTTGACCTCTCTCCTCATCTCCCCACCACTGTCTGGCGATAACCTCAGCTACTATCTTGGTTCCAAATATGGTTTTTTTATGGCCTGGGATTCCAAAGCCTGGGGCATGACACGGTGCTAATGGGGCAGGCCAGTGAGAGATCTAGGTCACTGCTCTGTTTGGGATTCCAGGGAAAGGGGAAGGAATGCTAGTGATCTTTGGTGGGGTGAGTCACGCAAAATTAGGAGTGGCCCCCAGGCCCGTTCTAACTTCTTCACACAACTCTCGTCCATGAATTTAGAGAACACCTCTTCCGGGCACTGTGTATTTGCTTGCATTATCTGGAGGAATTGTTCATTGCATACTTAGTGTACAGAGTAAGGTCTTTTGTTTCGTGGTTCCGAAAGGCGCTCATGCTTCGGGGGGGGGGGTCGTACAGTTCTAGTATTTGGGGACTGGATGACCACGTCTATACTAACCTCACATGATCTGTCTCCCCATTGCCTCCATGCCTGTGTCTCCTGTCCCTTTCTGCTGCAGACACACTGCTGGTTTGCTGTACCTCCAACATTGTACGTGTGCCCTTCCCTCGGGGCATCCTCACTTGCTGTTCCTTCTGCCAGGCATGCTCTTCCCCCCACGTTCATGCAGCTGCCTCTCTCACTTCCTTCAGGTCTCCATACACAAGCCACCTTCTCGCTGGCACCTTCCCCCACTAACCCAGTCAAAACTCTATCCCTCCACCCTGACAAGTCCTCCTTGGGCACTTTTATCACTAACATACTGTGTATTTTGCTAATTTTTCTTGTTTATCGTCCATATCCCCCATGACAACTATAAACTCCATGAAGAAGGGTTTCCATTTGTATTATTTACTACAGGATCCCTAACACCTAGAAACGTGCTGGTACATAGTAGTTGCTCAATAAATGTTTGCGGAACGGGTGAATTGATTACATTAAAAGCTTCCACCAGATGTTGCCTGAGAAATCGCCGGAGAAAGCTCCTCGGTTCTCTGTATCATTTTACTCTTTCTGAAACCTCACGAG
The DNA here is from genome assembly GCA_028534135.1 of Potos flavus. Lineage (NCBI taxonomy): Eukaryota > Metazoa > Chordata > Mammalia > Carnivora > Procyonidae > Potos > Potos flavus. Next base: position 26,040,969 of record CM052901.1, on the reverse strand, counting down.
CTCCACCCAAAGGTAAAAGGTCTGTGGCTCCAGAAACCCTAAAGGGAACCCTAGGCAACTGGCTTTCCATGAAAACGAACTTAGGATGCCGAGACAGCAAGCAAAGGCACACTAAATTTAAAAAATTTTTCCCTTTGGTTGGCATCCTAAACCTTGTAGCGTAAATGCTATAGACAAAAGCACTGTTTAGGGAAACTCACTCTATGGCAAAACACAGAAATCAGGCTCAGCAAACCTCTGGCAGATGGTAGACAGAGTGTATGCAGGAGAGAGCTTAGCCGTCCCCAGCCACAGCCTAAGCCAAGAGTCCGTCAGACTCAATAATAGCCACTAGTCTCCCCGTGCTTGATTGACTCTCGTTAAGGAATCTCTGGGTATTAGATCTAAACACAGACGCTATCTTCAAAACAAGGCTAAAAATAAGAGAGCAAAGCCATCAAGAATTATCCCCACCGGACTATGGCACCCCAGCTCAGGCATGTGATTCCAAACAGCCCTAAGGGGATCTCTGTTGTTGAGGTTAGAATATGTCGTATGGGTATAGGATATGTGTATATTTTACAATTTCCCTGAAACTCGTAAGTGAATTAAATAAACAGTTCATTAAATAAATGAGTCAAATAAACCCTCTGGAACTCTGGACAGTGGTTCTGAAAGTATGGTCTGGGATTCCCCCAACAACCAGCATCAGAATCATCTGGAGAGAGTGTTGAAAAAAAATGTGTTTTAAAGGACACATGGAGGGGCACCTGGGTGGCTCAGTTGGTTAAGCAGCTGCCTTCGGCTCAGGTCATGATCCTGGAGTCCCAGGATCGAGTCTCACATCAGGCTCCCTGTTGGCGGGGAGTCTGCTTCTCCTTCTGACTTCTCCCCTCTTATGCTCGCGTGCTCTCTCTCTCTCTCTCATTCTCTCTTTCTCTCTCTCTCCCTCAAATAAATAAATAAATAAATAATCTTTTAAAAAATAATAAAAAAAAAGGACACATGGAGACCTGATGAATAAGCCCATTAGGGGAGGGGCCTGGCGGTAGGCTCGACAGGCCCTCCAAGTGAGTCTTCCGGGTTGTGACTCGCTCTTTACTCTCTGGAGTGATGAGAAAGGCTCTCATTTTCAAACAGAAGCACAGTAAAATCCTAAATAACCCCACCAGTTGCCTCAGAACAGGAACCAGCCATATCTAGATTCCCTCTGGGAAGTGGGGCCCCTTCTGTAGGCCCTACCTTTTCCTTCAGCCATATTGGTTATGAGAAACCTAGAAAAGTTACCACAGGAGCCAACCAGAGGATTTTATGAGCTACCCAGGAAAAGCAAGCCTAATCCCTTCTTGGCAGGTTTCTGCAAGAAAGTCAAATGAAGGAAATGGGGCTCCTTTCTCTACTTTTCCTTCCCCTCATGCAACCCCTGCCCTCCCTCCCTGCACTCTGGGAGCCAACATATCCTCTCTCTACCCGGTGTGCATTTTATTAAGGAAGGACAAGACGTTTTCATTCTTTGTCCCGTGTTTTAGAAGGGGAGTTAGCCCAGACAGCTTCTGACTAACAGCTAGAGTTAAATGAACTCCTTTTGCCTCAACATCTGGGAGAGGTGCCAGGCTTGGCACCTACTAACCCAGAATCTTCCTGGGGAAGGAACCTGGGTCAGGCCTTGGGCCAGAGGAAGGGATCCTTCAGCGCTGGTTGGTGGTGATGCTGGATACCCCTTCGTGTTAGTTCAGATTATTAAAACACATTTCAGCTCCCCCTTTTCCCTTCTCTCAAGTTTCTGGACCAAGTGCAAAATAGTCCAGTCAATAATCCACCCTTTCGATGGTTTCTTTGTCTGCTGTATGATGCTAGGGGTCTCTCCTTTTTCTTTTAACTGTTGATAAGAAACACTTGAGGGAGGCTAGAGAGCACTTTGGTTGATTCTCGGAACAAGGGAGAACCTCCGCGGTTACGACTTAAATAAGGGCACGAACTGGTGGCTATTCAGGCCCAGATTTCATCCAGCATTGGGCCCCAAAAACTGTCACCCTGGGGAAAAGGTCCCTCTGAGACCGCCGGGGAGGTTTTGATACGGGGACTTTGGAGAGCTGTGTCCCGTGTGAGTCATTCAGCCGAAGGCTCGAAAGGCAAGTAGCCACTGAAAGCTTTCCAGAAGGAGCGGCAGCTCTTGGCGGGAACAGTGGTTCTCAGTGGGAGTCTTCTCTACCAAGACGTGCTGACAGGGGGTATGAGACCTGATATTGGCCATTAGGATTGTCACTTCCCAGGTGTGTCATGGGGCTTCTGTGCCCATTCCTGACAATTCCTGTGCAACTGCTGCTTCACTCAGAATCTCTGTTTCGTAAAAGCTGTTGTGGCCACCATTTTGCCAACCAGAAAGTTCTGGGAGGTGGACTTTCACATATTCCCTGCAGCCCCCCTCCTCTGGCCACCATCTTCAATTTCTTAACTAGCATGGAGAAGGAAGAACGCGAACTTTGGGATTGAATAGGCCTGCATTTGAGCTCCTCGTCATGCCATTTATTAGCCCTTCGACCTGGGACAAGTTACCTGACCTCTTTGAGCCTCCATTTCTATGTCACTACAACATATCTCTATGTCTCTGAGAGGGATGATAATAATATGTAACTCAGTGCACCGTTGGAAGGATGGAATTCGACAATCCAGGGGAACCTCCTTTCACAGAAGAAAGTCTCATTAAGTGTGAGCGGCTGTGGCCGTCGTGGGTGTTGGTTGGACAAAGTTAGAGAACTGCTAGAGTCCACGTGGTTCGGTGAAAAGTCACGTGACTTTAGGCAGGACTCCTGCGTTTGAATCCCAGCTCTGTCTCTGGCTGGCCCTGTAACCTTGGCCAAGTCATTTCACCTCTCTGAGCCTGGTTTTTTTCTTTTTTCCCCACCTAAAACAGGAATAATGCTATCTTCCCCCATCTATCTTACGGAGGTCCTGAGACAATCAAATGCACCTATAGATACAAAATCACTTTGTAAGCGACAAATTTCTACGCAACAGTGGTGAGGGGGGCAGTATGCTCTCCTTTGCTGTATCAGAGAATTAAAAATAATATGGCGGGGCTTCGGAGACCGATTTGTAGATAACAGTGGTGAATTACGGAGTAGGCCGCCAGAAGTAAAGCAAGAGACATGACAAGGAGGCTGCCTTGCAGCCATCTAAATGAACTCTTCAGTCGCCAATACGATGGACTAGCTAGGAGCTGCTTAACTCCCACCATGTTCAATAGCGACATTTATCCTGTAGGGATAAATGTATGGGCCTATATGTAACTATATGGGCCCAGGTGTTTAATCAGCTCAAATTTTAAGCACCTAAGTGGCTGATACACCCCTTTCTCAAGAGTGAAAACCGAGTGGGTTGCATATGTATGGCTTCTTTTCCACACAATTATTTTTCCCCCACGAAGAGAACTATGGAAGCAAAATATTCCACCGGTTCATTAGGGAATACAGAGGAAGATGAGTCTGGCTGGGAAAGTGGGAGGGGTCAGGGAAGGGCTAGGTAGGAGGAACCTCTGGTCCAAGGGTGGGCTAAAGATGGTCCGTGGGGTGGGTGAGCCAGGCCCTGCTAAGGCAGACTGCCCGCTGAGGGAGCCCTAGGCTTGCTTGTCTCTGTGCGGGAACAGCCGAGGTCGAGCCGTCACGGTGGCCGGTCAGGGCACACAGGCTCTGCAGGGACACCCGTTCATCCTCGCGGCCAGTCTTGCCTCTACTCAGAGAGCCGAAGACCCTGAACCGGGACGGAGGGCTGGGAAACCCCCAAAGGAAGATCACTCAGGGAAGAAACAGCAAGTTTTGCTCAACCAAAACTCAAAGGGGGAAAAGCACTCAACGCTTCACTCCGGGAAATGGGGAAGGAAGAGGCGGAGACAGCAAGGCTTCCGGCAATCCTTCCTATTCTGCCCCCAGGAGCTTGAAGGAAAAGGCGAGCCTAGGGTAAAAGACCTTCTGTGTCCTTTTGAAATTCTCTCGTTATCGCTATTTTTTGCCATTTTAATTATTATGGGTCTTGGGGGTCCTTGAAAGAGAACGTGTTTCCTTCTGCCACCAGCAGGGGGCAGCAGCTTAAAGAGGAAAATAAAACAGCCAGCTTGGAAAGACGCACCGATCTGCTCCCCAGCCACCTCCCCACCCCGCGCCCACCCAGAGACTCACTCCCGCGCCCACCCAGAGACTCAGGTATCTTTCAGTCTGACATCCGTACTTGGACGATGTGGTTTTCCGCCTAGCTCCCTAGTTGATCCTCACCGAGAAGGCAGTTGGAGCTGGGTTTGTGGGAAAGCCTCTGGGGATGGACTACTTGGGGGTCATAATTTATGGGAAGCTTAGACTAGCATCCCTGCCAGCACATCTCGTTGGGATACTGATTACAGCTGCTTCTCGTCGGGATGCCGCTGTTGCTGCTGTTGCTGCCACCTGCCCCCTCGTGTTCACCGCGATGAACGAATGAACCAGGAAGCATGGCGGAGACAGCTGAGAAATGCTCGCGCCTGGGGTGGGAGGGGTTTGACCACACCACCCAAGATTAGACTTTCTGCCTGGCAGCCCAACATTTAGCCTATTGCAAGCAAACTGAATACTTGGATTTACTAATAGAAAGTTTGTTACATTCAAGCAGGACAAATGTTTAGGCTGAGGCTTGGAAATGTTGACTATAAATAATTTAACTCTATTTATTGACCTATAAAATACATAGTTAGCCTACTCAAATTAACAGAAAGAGAAAACCCTATGTCTTCAAATGTTACGTACTTTCTAAGAAAAGAATTTAAAAATATAGGGAGAAGGAAATAAGGAAATGAAACTAAGAGGGGTACACTGGGGCATCTGGGTGGCTTAGTCCGTTAAGCGTCTGCCTTCGGCTCAGGTCATGATCTCAGGATCCTGAGATGGAGCCCTGCATTGGGCTCCCTGATCAGTGGGGAGTCTGCTTCTCTCTCTCCCTCTGCCTCTGCCCCTCCCCCTGCTTGTGCTCTCTTTGTCTCTCAAATAAATAAGATCTTAAAAAAAAAGAAAAGAAAAGAAAATGGGTACACTAAGACAAAGCAATTAAATCCAAAAAAGGTAGCAGTGGAGGAACTGAGGAACAAAAGAAGATATAAGATACGCAGGGAAAAAAAGAGCAAAATGGCAGTAGCAAGCGCTTCTTTATTAGCGATTACTATGAATGTAATTAAATAAAATTCTCAAATCAAAAGGCAAAAATTGGCAAGATGGATTTAAGAAATATGATTTCTTTATATGTGGTATACAAGAGACTCACTTTAAATCCAAAGACACAAATAAGTCGAAAGCAAAAGAATGATAAAAGATATTCTAAGCAAACAGTAACCAAAAGAGCCAGGTGGCTACACCAACATCAGACGAAAAAGACTTTAACTCAAAATTGTTATAGGAGATCAAGATAGATCGGATACACTCATAAAAGGGTCAATCCATCAGGAAGCTAGAACAATCATAAACATGTACGCCCCAAACAACAGGCCCCCCCAAATACATGAAGAAAAATGGACAGAATTGAAAGGAGAAACAGTTCTACAATAGTAGTTACAGACTTCAGTATCCCATTTGCAATAGGAAATAAACAACTAGACAGAAGATCAAGTAAACTTAAGAGATATATATAGAACATTCCATACAGCAAGAGCATAATGCATATTATTCTGAAGTACACATGGGACATTCTTCTGGATAGACTAGATGCGAGGCCACAAAATAAGTCTTAATAAATTTTAAAAAGAGGGAAATCATACAAAACATCTTCTCTAACTACAATGGATTGAAACCAGAAATCAATAACGTAAGGAAAGCTGGAAAATTCACAAATAGGTGGAAATTAAACAAATTAAAATTAAACAACACAGCCGTAAGTAACCAATGGCTCAAAGAAGAAATCAAAAGAAAAGTTAAAAAATACTTTGACATGAATGAAAACTAAAACACAACATAAAAATGTATGTGATACAGTAAAAACAGTCCTTAGAAATGTACAGATATACACGCCTATGTTAACAAAGAAGAAAGATCACGAATCAATAACCTAACTCTCCACCGTAAAGAACTAGAAGGAGAAGAGAAGACTAGACCCAAAGCTAGCAAAAGGAAGGAAATAATAAAGATTAGAGGCAGAGATAATGTAAAAGGGAATAGAGAAACAACAGAGAAAATCAATGAAACCCAAAGTGGGTTACTTGAAAAGTAAAACGAAATTGACCAATCTTTAGCTAGATTTACTAAGTCAAAAAGAGAGAAGTCACAGATTACTAAAATCAGAAGTGAAAGGACACCTGGGGGGCTCAGTGGGTTAAGCCTCTGCCTTCGGCTCAAGTCATGATCTCAGGGTCCTGGGATCGAGCCCCGCATAGGGCTCTCTGCTCATCAGGGAGCCTGCTTCCCCCTCTCCCTCTGCCTGCCTCTCTGCCTGCTTGTGATCTCTCTCTCTCTCTGTCAAATAAATAAATAAAATCTTAAAAAAAATTTAAAAAATTTAAAAAAATAAAATCAGAAGTGAAAGGGGACAATCACTACTGACCTTAAAAAAATAAAAAGAATTATAAGACAACACTATACACAATTGTATACCAACAAATTAGATAGCCTAGGGGAAAGGGATACATTCCTAGACACACCCAAATTATCAAAATTGACCCAAGAAAAAATAGAAAATCTGAATTCACCTATAACAGGTAAAGAGGTTGAATCAGTAATCAAAACTTCCCAACAACAACAAAAAAAACCTGGACCAGATGGCATCACTGATGAATTCTACCAAACTTTCAAGGAATAATTCACACCAATCCTAACAAATATTTCAAAAACAATGGAAGAGAGAACACCCTGATTCTGTGAGGCCAGCATTGCCACGATTCCAAAGCCAGATAAACGTATCATGAGAAAAGAAAACTATAGACCTATATCCCTCATAAAAACACATCCAAAAATGCTAGCGAACAAAATCCACCAGCTTATTAAGGCAATTGTATAGCATGACCAGTTGGGATTTACCCCAGGATTGCAAGGAGGTTTGCATATGAAAATCACTCAATGTAATATACCATATTAATAAAATGAAGGAAAAAAATAACATAATCATCCCAATTGCTACAGAAAAGCATATGACAAAATCCAATACCTTTTCATGCTAAAAACACCTAACAAACTAGGGATAGAAAGCGTATGTGAAAAATCCATAGCTGACATCATACTCAATGGTGAAGGACTGAAATCTTTCCCCCTAAGATCAAGAATAAGACAAGAATGTTCGTTCTTAGCACTTTTTTTTTTTTTTTTACTCTTACCACTTTTATTCAATATTCTGCTGGAAGTTCTAGCCAATTAGGCAAGGAAAAGAAATAAAACCATGCAAATTGGAAAGGAAGAAGTAAAACTATACCTACAAATGACATGATCTCATATATAAAAAATTATATATGTGTATATATAGTTGCAGTCAAATAATTATAACAGATAGTCAGGTGGGAAATTTCAAAGAGATATGGAAACTATAAAAAAAGAACCAAATAGAGGGCGCCTGGGTGGCTCAGATGATTAAACATCCGCCTTCAGCTCAGGTCATGATCCCAGGGTCCTGGGATTGAGCCCCGCCTCAGACTCCCTGGTCAGTGGAGAGTCTGCTTCTCCCTCTGCCTCTCTCTCTCTCTGTCTCTCATGAATAAATAAATAAAATCTTAAAAAAAAAAAAAAAAGGAACCAAATAGAAAATCCTAGAACTGAAAAGTACAGTGTTTGGGGGGAAAATTCCCAGATAGATTTTGCATTCTCATAAAAGCAGAAGAAAATACCAAGTGAATTTATACAAAGAAGTCAATAAAAAAGGCATAATATGAAGAAAAGAAATTCAAAGATTAACAAAAAATAAAATTCTAAAGAATCCCCATAAATCTAGGAGAGCTAATAAATGAATTAATCAAAATTAAAAGATACAGGATCAACACACAAAAATCACTAGACATGACCAATCTAAAAAGATAATTAAGAAAACACTTCCACTCACAATAGCATCAAAAAGAATAAAATACTTAGAAATAAGTTTAACCAAAGAGGTGCGAGACTTGTACATATAAACTACAAAACATCACTAAAAGAAATTAAAGACCTAAATAAATGAATAAACATCCCGTGTTCATTTTTTTTAAGATCTTATTTACTTATTTGAGAGAGAGAGAGAGCATGCACATGAGCTGGGGGAGGGGCAGAGGGAGAAGCAGACTCCCCACTGAGCGTGGAACCAAACGTGGGGCTCAATCCCAGGACCTGAGATCATGACCTGAGCTGAAGGCAGACGCTTAACCCACTGAGTCACCCAGGTGCCCCTCCCAATGCGCTCTTAAGAAAATATGGGAAAGCTTATTGTAAAATTGATATGGAATTGCAAGGGACCCCAAAAAGCCTAAATCATCTTAAAAAAAAAAAAGGAACAGAATAGGAGGATTCTCACTTCCTGATTTTGAACCTTACTACAAAGCTACAGTAATCAAGACAGGCAGTACTGGCAAAAGCAGAGACATACAGATCATTGGAATAGAATCGAAAGTTCAAAAATAAATCCATTCCTCTGTGGTTAATTGATTTGCAATAAGCGTGCCAAGAACATTAGATGGAGGAAATAATAGTCTTTTCAACAAATGATGCTGGGACAACTGGATAGCCACATGCAAAAGAATGAAGTTAGACCCTATCTCACGCCATATATAAAAAAGGACCCAAAATCGATCAAAGACCTAAATATAAGAGATAAAACTCTTAGAAGAAAACATAGGGGTAAATCTTCATGATCTTAGATTGGGCAATGTATGGTCTCTTTGATCTGATACCAAAAGTACAAGTACCAAAAGCAAAAAATATCAATAAATTGGACTTTGTCAAAATTAAAATATTTTTTAAATGTTATTCTTTTGAGAGAATTAAAAGACAACTCACAGAATGGGGGAAGTATTTGCAAATCATATATCTGAAAAGGGTCTAGTATCTAGAATACGTACAGAACTCATAACTCAACAACAACAAAAAAACAAGCAACACAATTAAAAATGGGCAAAGGATTTGAATAGACCTTTCTCCAAAGAAAGATATGCAAATGGCTAATAAGCACCTGAAAAGATGCTTAACATCGTTAGCCACTAAGAAAATGCTAATCAAGACCACAATGAGGTACCACTTCGCAGCCACGAGAATGACTATTTTTTTTTTTAATGGAAAATAACAAGCGTTGGCCAGCATTTGGAGATACCCAAACCCTTATACCTAAGCAGGGGGGAATGTAAAGTGGTGTAGCTTCTGGGGAAAACAGTTTGGTGGTTCCTCAAAAAGTTAAATATAGAATTACCATACGATCCAGCAATTTCGCTCCCAGATATGCACGCAAAAGACTTAAAAACAACTGTTCAAACAAAAACTCATATATGAACATTCGGAGCAGCATTATTCACAATAACCAATAGGGAGATAGGATCCAGATGTCCATCAGTGGATAAAGAGCTCAACAAAACATGGTATATCCATACAATGGAGTATTATTCAGTCACAAAAAGGATCGAAGTATTACAATATGGATCAACCTCAAAAACATGTCCTAAGGGAAAGAAGCCATATGCAAAAGGCCATATACTGTGTGATTACATTTCTATGAAGTATCCAGAATGGGCAAATCCAGAGGCAGAAAGCAGATTGGTGGTTGCCAGGGGCTGAGAGGAGGGAGGAATGACACATAGGGGGCTTCTTTTCGGGGGAACCAAAACTATTCGGGAACTGGACAGCGGTGATGGCTGCATAGCGTTGTGAATGTACTTAATGCCACTAAATTGTATACTGTACCATGATAAATTTTGTTATGTGTATTTTATCACAGTGAAAATGTTATCTTAATTTAATCCTTCTACCAATTCAGACTAATTTGTCTGATTTAGCGGTATTCTGCAGAAAATACATATAGTCTAAATCCATAAATCAGTGAGTATCCATATCCCCCTACCACCTGCCTGTGCTTTAACTTTGTTCCTAACTTGATTGCTTTTTTGTTCTTGTTGACACATCTAACTGAAGGCTACTTCCTTCCATAGGATCTTTTAGCATCAAAACAGCTTTGTGCTGACTGGCCAATGATCTTTATTATCAATTACCTTTCTGTTTACTTTTTAGTTCCCAAGGTTAATTGTTCTAAACTCTACTTCACTTTAAAAGTCCTTTCAAGTGCTCGCTTCTGCAGCACATATACTAAAATTGGAATGATACAGAGAAGATTAGCAGGGCCCCTGCGCAAGGATGACACGCAAATTCGTGAAGCGTTCCGTATTTTTTTAAAGTAGCCAATGTCTCTCTTTTGGCCTAATACAAAGGCAAGAAGGAAAGACCAAGATCATAAATTTTGATGGTGAAAATGTGATAATAATAAATTTTCATAAGCCAAAAAAAAAAATAAATAAAATAAAATAAAAAAATAAAAGTCCTTTCAAGTTTGGGGTGCCTGGGGGGTTCAGCTGGTTGAGCCTCTGACTTGGTTTCAGCTTGGGTCATGATCTCAGGGTCGTGGGATCGAGCCCCGGGTTGGGCTCAGCATAGGGTCTGCTTATCCGGCTCCCTCCCCCTCTGCCCTTCTGTTCTCTCTCTCATAGATAGGTAGATAAATAGATAGATAGATAAAATCTTTAAAAGTCCTTTCAAGTTCAACAACAACCAATTAAATTAACCACACATTAGTTTGATAATGGAAGTATTGATATGGGCACCATCTATTAATTTTTCAATTGTTGATGGATATTATTTGGTTGACCAACCTAGATGCATGAAATGTACATGTCAAATGATTTTTCATATGGGTGTGTGTCTACCAAACAATACTAACCTTTGAGATTTTGGCATTCGAAAACATAGAGGCTTTACTTCCACAAAAATCTCCATCGTTTTCTTCTCAAAATAACCGAAAACATCTGTAAACTATTATTATTTTCTGAAATACTATCTTCCATTGCTTATAAACCAAAGTGCTGATTATTTGGTTTGTAGAATTGGACAGAAAATGTAAATCACCATGCAAATCAGAAGTCAAAAATGGCCACTCCTTCTTCAAATGGCCCCCTAGTGCTAAGCTATAGCAGAAGAGAGCGAAAGAGATTATGCCTCTGACCTGGGTCCCCCAACCACTTAGAATGTGGCTAACACTCACCTTCTTCGATGTCATGATCTTTGTTGGTGAAGCTTTCTTCTGTGGGGTCTTAGGTGACTCTTCGTCAACAGAGAGTTCGTCAAAGTCAGCAGAGGTTGTGTGAGATCGAATCAGAGGGGGGCTGCTGCTGGAGTGGCGTCGGCGCAGTGAGGGGAGCTGTGAAGGAGGAGAGTAGAAGGAAAAAAGTCAGAACTTGTATGCTTTCCTTCAAATTACTGGTGTTCTCTTGTTGCTTAATGGTTGAAGGATCAAGACCCCAACGTGAAAAAACAAGACAAGAATCTCCTTCCTCCCTGTCCTCATTTCTTATACCTACGCAGACCAAAGCCCTGGATCACGCTCTGGGCTGCGGCACACTTTTGCCAAGCCCCAAACAAAGACAGAAAACTTTGAACTGCTTGTTTGATCAAAACCAGAATTCTTGTGTTCTCTCTCTACCGATGCTATCTATAAATCTTCTTTGAGTCTGATCTTTGTTTTGATTTTGGCCCTGTCTTTGCAAGTCCAGTTCTTGTGGAGGTTGAGTTTTGGGGTTAAGATCTAGGCTTGGCATCCAAACTATAATCCTTGCTGCTATCATTCCAGGAATTGTCTGGATCAGATCTTGACTCTGTTGGCTGTTTATCTTAATCCTGTCAAGATCGATCTTCTGGAATTATTAGAAAATCTACAGAAATAGCCTTGTTTAGAACTGCTTTCCTAGTTTTCCTAAGGGGATAAAATGGATCATTTGGGTTTCCCTTGGGTTTCAGGACACTAATTTAGTTCATTCCAATTTGAACCTCATGGTACACTTGAATCTAAGGCCCTGGTCTCTGCCATGGTCATTTGGATGTGGATCCAAATCTTTGGATGTGGATCAATCTCTGAATTGATCTTTAATACTGGTTAAGTATCTACAGTGGGCCATACTCCATTCTAAGCATTGGGCCTATAGCAATGAACAAAACAAAATCAGTCTTGTCATGGAACTGACATGCTTTTTTTCTGTCTCCTGTTCAGGACAGATGGCCTTCAAACTCTCAAAGACAAAGACGAGGGGCCCCCGAGGAGGATCTGTCCAAGGTTCTGCCCCTGGAGAACTCCTGACTAGTGTCTGTGCCCCTTTATCACCACCAGGCCCCACTGCGGGCTCTTGAGAAGAAATTTCGGAGCTTCACCAGCGCCAAGCCCAATTCTAATAACGATAATGACAAGTCACTTTTACTGAGGGCTTTACTCTGCTTTAATCTGTATTATTTCCTTCCTTTTGCTAGCTTTGGGTTTCGTTGGCTCTTCTCTTTCTTGTTCCTTCGGGTGAAGGGTTAGGTGTTTAGGTTATTGATTTGAGATCTTTCTCCCGGCCAGGCAGGGAGCCCCCTTCATAGACACATTTCATTCGAACCTCATAACGATTCTTTGAAACATCCACTCTTTCCGATGGGGAAAATCAGGCCCGAGAGGTGACGGGACTGGCCCTAATTCTCATGCTGGCCTAGCAAGTGTCTGAAAGGTCTACTTGCCTGTGGAGCCCACACTTAAGGAGTTCTTAAGCCCTGCGCACTCCTGTCTCCTAACTGTAAGAGCCGGGAAGGGGGGGGGGTGTCCCATACTCAAGTTCAGGGACTTTAAAGGCAAGACCCAGAAGAGAGGGTGTGCCTCCTTCCTTAAGAAGGGCTGCAGAGGGAGCGTCAGGTCTGTGGGCAGTAAGAAGACTGCTTTGCAGCCTTTGCAGTCTCTTAAATTACTCAATTCAATTTGATTCCATGAGGAGGGGTTCACAACCTGCCAGTACATCTTATCTATTTGTCCTCAAACAAAAAGAACATGAAACGTCTCAGAGGGTCATCCAGGCACCCACATTCCTAACACTTCAGATAAGACAGCAGGTGAAAATCTGGCAGGGAAGAAAACACCGGCTTAGTGTTGGTATTTCTAATAGAACGATACACAGGAAGTTCCTCTCCCACAATCTCCCAGCTGCTCGGAATGTCACATCATCCATTACGGATCCTGCCCCTTCGAGAACCCCAGCCATTGGCTATTTCCATACTTGCTCAGCGTCTGTGCAGCACTGGGCGGGGGGGGGTCAGGACCCTCAACTTGATGCTCTCAACCAGCCTGTCATTTAGGGTTGTGACCTTGGCACTTAAGAGAAGTCTCCCATGCAAAGGTCGATCTGGTGAAGGATGGCTCCAGTTCCCCTGACACCCTAGCCTGTCTTCAGCCCTGTTTCTCAGAAGAGGGACTATGGAGCAGGCCAAAGATATGAGGAGTGGGCCCAAACCAGCCATTTAAGGAAACTTGCCTTTGGGCTATCGCGATTTTCCCTAGCCCCCTCTTCATTGAGGAAATGCCCCTAGAATCTTTACCTGTAATTTTCATCCTCCCCCGCCCCCAATCATCTTTCTAGAGCAATGGCCCGTCTCTGCTGTGAGAGTCTCTCTGCGGCTGGGGCTAAGAGAAGAGGGCGAGGCTTCCAGGACACAGGCTCCCCCTTTCTGCATGCAAGAAATAACCCTCTAGCACTTGGTCATGTGGCAAGGGAGTGTCGCTGTGGAGAAAAGCGAAAGCTGGTCCTCATGTTCAAAAGCGAGGACTGGAAGTGACTTTTCCTGCTGTAGTGGAGAGGGCAATAGTCTGCTGACCTAGGGGCTGCTTTATAGCCGTAAGATCAGCCCCATTGGTGCCCATCTCAGCGTTTGCTTGTTGACCCTCCGCGGATATTGTAACCCGAGGAACTTCCGCACTCAGTACAGACCAGAGTGAGAGATAGGGGGTCCTACAGACGTGTCACGAATAAGCCCCAGTTAGTTACCTTTTGCCAAATGCAAACTAATCAGTTCCTCAGTGGAAAAGGGCCTCCCCCCTTGTGTGGCCTTCTCGGTTACCCAGGGATCTTTGGGCATCGTCCCGCCCACAAGCTGAGGGAAGGAGGAAGGTAGCTGCTTAGGGTTGTGTCCCTGGCATTGTTTCCTGCTGCCCCCCCTGTGAGATTTCTGGATCAGAGCTCTAGAAGGGTCTAACTGAGCAACGGTTAGGGTTATCCGGAGGTGAGACCATTCTAAGCATATGCATCGACTAAACATATACCCTTCTCCCTGTTGAGGGAGGAACAAAGAAATGGAACATCTTAAAGCCTGGGATATTGGAAAGACTGTGGGTTTTGAGGTCAACGCATCTGGGTCAGATTTCCAGGTCTACCATTTACTCTCTAGGGGAAATTGAGCAATTTCTTTAACCTCTCTGAGTCTTTATTCTATCCTCACGAGCAACAGTTTGAGGTAGGTATTAATATTATACCCGCTGTAGATGGGGAAAGGAAGGCTCAGTGAGGTTAAGCAATCAGCCCAAGATCACAGAGCCAGTAAGTAGCAGAGCGAGGATTCAAGCATAGGTCTGTCTCACCCGGCTGTCACACTCGGCACAATTCCACTCTATTACCTCACTGACCTTGGAATCCCCAATCCAGATTCCACTTCTGGGCACGTGTCGGGGCACGGCTCCAAACATAAGTCCAGGAACAGCTCCATGCACATTACTAGCCCCAGATCTGGGCAGAGTTCTGAAAACTTGAGATCTCTGTAGAAGAACGAAAGAACATGGTGGTTGGAATGCCTGCACGTTAACCAACAGTGAAATGTCACCGTCCTAAAACTTAACGCATTCTTGGGGTGTGTCAAGTAAATATGGTCATGCCAGCCAATGCCATGTGCTGGGCACTAGGTCAACGCATCACCTATTTCTACATTTTTCCCTTCTTTACAGCAGCCCTGTGGGGTAGAATCAGCTGGGGAGCAAGGCCAAATTCCCCTATCCTTGTTTTTTGGCAATCGGGATGGGGGAGGGGTGGGGAGGATGAAAGAGGAGGAGTCTAATCACGCGCTGATGCTTGAGTTCATGGTTACCTGTCGAGGTCTGCCTCTCTGGGGCTCTGGAGAGGGGCAGATTCTACGCACTGATATTTCAGGCTCAGGATCCAACGTGAAGATGCTGTCATGGGACAAGGCTTTGCTGCCCATGCTGCTTTTGGCCCTGAACAGGAAGGAAAAGGTCTCATAAGAGCAGCCCAAGGGCCGTAGGAACTGAAGACACGGGTATATCCATAGCATGACATACCGCAGACACCTCAGAAAGGCGGTAAAGAGGCACATGGGCTGAAAGAGAAGGTTTTCTATGAGATAGTAAGTGAAAAAATAAAGAATAGTATGGTCTCAAGGGCGCCCAGGTGGCTCAGTTGGTTAAGCGTCTGCCTTCAGCTCAGGTCATGATCCCGGGGTCCTGGGATCAAGTCCCACGTCAGGCTCCCTGCTCAGTGGGGAGTGTGCTTCTCCCTCTGCCCCTTCCGCCCCTTGTGCTCACTCTCTCTCTGTCAAATAAACAAACAAATAAATTATATATGTGTGTGTGTGTGTGTGTGTGTGTGTGTGTGTGTGTGTATATATATATATATATATATATATATATATATATATATATATACCTATATTACATACATATGTGGTTTATGTTCATAGAAAAAATCCGGAAAGATAGCCACCAAATAATTAGTGGTAGTTCTCTCTGGGGAATGGCACTGGGGGCAGGGGGAGGAACCTTAATTTCCTACTTTATGTAATTCTGTATAATTTTGATTTTTTAAATTATCAACACATAGCTTCTTTATATAATGGTTTTGAGCTATGGTTTACATACCATACAATTCACCCATTTCAAGTGTACAACAGCGGCAACGCTGTGGAATGGGAGGGAAGACCCTGAGTCTTTCTGTTATTAAGGTAAGAGTTACAAAAGATCTTTCACACCCAAATTTCTCTCTAATGGTTTTGTTTTGATTTAAAATACCAAACATCTGGGGCGCCTGGGTGGCTCAGTGGGCTAAAGCCTCTGCCTTCTGCTCAGGTCATGATCTCAGGGTCCTGGGATCGAGCCCTGCATCGGGCTCTCTGCTCAGCGGGGAGCCTGCTTCCCCCCCCCCTCTCTGCCTGCCTCTCTGCCTACTTGTGATCTCTCTCTGTCAAATAAGTAAATAATATCTTTAAAAAAAATAAAAATAAAAAATAAAATAAATAAAATAAAATACAAACATCTGCCCAGATACTGGAGACTCATTCACTAGATCTTTTCCTCTTTCGCACAAGTGTTCTGGGATACATCTGTCTGATTTTCAAAGCCATCTTAGGCACCCATCTCCCCACCCCCACCCCTAGCTTGCTAAACCCAGAAGGAAATGCCTTCTGATTGAAAATAAAGCCAGGTTGAGGACAGTTAAGTGTTAAGGCAAATCAGGGAAAAGGTAGAAACAAATGAAAGGCTAAAGGCACAAAAGACTCCTTTTGGAATGTGGGAATATATTTAACCCGTTAAAAATTTCAACCAAAGACATCGCAAGAAAAGAAAACTATAGACTAATATCTCTTACGAAATAGATGTAAGAATCTTCAATAAAATACTAGTAATCTGAATCCAGCGACATAAAGAATTATACACTATTACCAAGTAGAACTTGCAAGAAATATAAGGTCATCTTAGTGAAAATCAACTAACATAATACACTGTATCAACAGAATAAAAACAAAAACCGTGTGGTGATTTCAATAGATACAGAAAAGCATTTGTAAACTCCAAATACATAACAAATACACTTATGATAAATACACTCAACCTTGACAGAGGACATCTGTGAGAAACTCTCAGTTAATGTCACACTTAATGATGAAAGACTGAATGTTTTCTCCCTCCGATCAGGAAGAAGACAAGGCATCTGCTGTTGCCACTTCGATTCAACATTGTACTGGGGGTTCTAGCCAGGGCAATTAGGTAAGAAAATTAAATAAAAGGCATCCGTATTGGACAGAAAGAAGTGAAATTATCTCCAATCATAGATGACACAATCTTGTGTATAAAACTCCTAAGGAATCCAATAAAAACTACTAGAACTAATAAACGAGTTCAGCAAAGTTGCAGGATAAAAGACCAATATATAACAATTGATTGCATTTCTATATATTTGCAATGAAGAATCTGGAAATGAAATGACAAAAACACTTCCAATTTTCAACGTTTACAAAAACGTCAATAAGAATAAAATGCTTAGGAATAAATTTAATGAGAAGTGTGTAAAAATTATACTCTGAGCACTCTAAAACACTGATGAAAGAAATTAAAGAAGAAAACCTAAGTAAATGAAAAAGCAACCTATGCTCAGGGCTCGGAAGACTCAATCTTGTCAAGATGGCAACAGTCTGCAAATTGATCTACAGATTTAATGTGATCACTATTGAAACTCCAGCTGCCTTTTTTATTTTCTATGGCAGAAGTGGACAAGATGATCTTTAAATTCATAGTGAAATGTAAGGGGCCACAAACTAATAAAACAATCTTGAAGAAGAACAAAGTTGGAGAACTCACACTTGCCAATTTCAAAACTTACTACAAAGCTACCATAATCAAGACAGTGTGGTACTGGCATGAGGATAGACATACAGATCAATGGAATAGAACTGAGAGTCCAGAAATCAACTCATTCATCTATGGTTAATTGATTTGCAAAAAAGGGTGCCAAGACCATTCAATGGGGAAAGAATAGTTTTTTCAACAAATGATGCTGAGATAACTGGATAGATACATACAGAAGGGAGAAGTTAGACCCTATCTCATACCATATATAAACATAAACTCAAGATGGAACAAAGACCTAAATATAAGAGTTAAAACTCTTAGAAGAAAACATTGAGGGATATATCTTCATGACCTGGATTTGCCAATGGATTCTTAGAATACGACTCCAAAAGCGTAAGCAACCGAAGAAAAAAATAAATAAATGGATTTGATCAGAATTAAGCTTCAAAGGATACTAGCAAGAAAGTGAAAGGACAACCCACATGGGGGGGGAATATTTGCAGATTGTATATCTTTTTTTAAAGATTATTTATGCATTTATTTATTTATTTGAGAGAGAGAGTACAGAGTGAGCGAGAGAAAACAAGAGTAGAGGGAGGAGGGGCAGAGGGAAAGGGAGGAGCAGATTCCCTCCCTCCCCCACCGATCAAGAAGCCTGATGTGGGACTCGATCCCAGGACCCTGGATCATGACCTGAGCTGAAGGCAGACGCTTAACCGACTGAGCCACCCAGGAGCCCCTGCAGATTGTATATTTGATAAGGGATTCATATTTAGAATACATAAGGAACTCTTATAATTCAATAATAAAAAGATAAATAACCCAATTTTTTAAATGGGCAAAGGATCTCAATAGATATTTCTCCAAAGAAGATATACAAATAACCAACAAGCACATGAAAAGATGCTCAACCATTCATTAGCCAATCAGGAAATATAAATCCAAAACATAATGAGATGCTCCTTCAGACCCACTAGAACGGCTAGAAACAAAAATTCAGATACTAACAAGTGTTGACAAGGCTGGGGAGAAACAGGAACCCCCACGCACTGCTGGTGGGAATGCAAAATGTGACAAGCATTTAGGAAAACCATCTAATGGTTCCTCAAAAACTTAAACCTTAAATTACCATATGACCCAATACACTCCTAGATATATACCCCCCAAAAATAAAAACATATTTGTCCAAAAACTTGCACGCAAATGTTCATAGCAGCATTCTCCATAATAGCCAAAGGGTAGAAACATCTAAGTATCTGTCATCTGATGAACAGATAAAATGTGGTGTATTCATACTCTGGAATACTATTCAGCAGTATGAAGGAATTAAGTATTGGACTCATGCTACCACCTGGATGATCTTGGAAAACAAAAACACGCTAAGGGAAACAAGCCAGTCACAAAAGGCCACATACTGTACAATACCATTTATAAGAAGTAACCAGAATAAGCAAACTGAGAGAGACAGAAAGTAGGTAAGTGATCACGTTGGGCTGGAATGGAGATAGGGAAGAATGGGGATTGACTGCTAATGGGTACATGATTTATTTTAGGGAAGGGTGGAAATGTTTTTAAATTAGATAAAATAAATGTTTAAAATTTCACGTACTTTTTTTGCACTTATTACCTTCACTATGAAACATTTACTACAATACATGTAGGTTAACACTTTAGAAAATAATCTTTTTCCCCCCTAAGTAGGGCTCCATGCCCGACGTGGCTCTCGAACTCATGACCCTGGGGTCAAGAGTTGCGTGCTCTACTGAACCAGCCAGGAGCCCCTAAAAAACAATCTCTTTTTTTTTTTTTTGAAAGAAAGAGAGAGCAAGAGCGAGAGCGAGTAGTCGGGAGAGGGGCAGAGGGAAAGAGAGAATCTTAAGCAGGCTCCACACCCAGCACGGAGCCCGTCACGGGGCTCAATCTCATGACCCTGGGATCATGACCTGAGCTGAAATCAAGAGTCCAACATTCAACCAACCGAGGCACACAGGCAACCCCCCTAAAAAACAATCTGTTAATAGTACCCAGAGTAGCAGCTCGGGCTCTGTAGGACCAGCACCCACCCCATCATCGTGAGCCTGTCTCACTGTGGGACGTGTGCATGGCTAGATCTGATCGCGACATGCTCCGAGGACAATCTGGTGTTATAGGGATTAAAATGGCACCCGTACTAAGGTGGCTTGTGGGCCAGCAAGAGGAGAGGAGGCAGATACCTTCGTATTACTCACTTCTTCCCTATGAAACTCTGCTGCCCAGGCAGCTCCGGTGGTGAAGGCAACATCCTCTGCCTTATTAAAATGGCAGTGCTGCAGAAAATTCACAGGACTCGAGCTAAATGCTTAATAATGACGCATGACTGATGCCGCCTTGAGAGAGCAATGTTCCCAGACACCTCTCCAGACAGACACACTTTCCCTCATTATGAGCACAGGGATGCTCTCATTCACTGTTGCTCTATGACCTGCCAGCTCAAATCAGGCTTGGGACCAGTGTCGTGGTCCCACAGATGTCCCAGGCTTGGGACCATCTGTGACTACCTGGCCTCCCCTGCTTTGGGCAGAAAATCTGCAGGGAAATCTTGGCCATGGGTGGGCTTAGAAACCGTCATTTCCAGCCAGAGTGCGGCTGTTGAAGTGGCTCTGTCGTGCCAGACCCTCTCCAATCCAAGGGTTCCTGCAGCACAGGCTGTGGCCGTGTTTGTCAAAAACTGAATCTCCCACCCGCTGAACCTATCTAGCACCTACTGATTGGCTTCCTAGGGGCAAAAGGAAGAAAACACATCCAAAACTCCAAACAAAACCTTGGCCTTAATTAAAGGCAAAAAGGCGCATTACATCAGCACCCATTAAAAAAAAAGCAAAATGACGGCATGGGATCTCTCCAGTTTATCAGATAGAGCTTAATATGGTCTTAGAAATGGATACTGGTCCTATCGTATAGATGAGGGAAGGGCTAGCTGTACGTTTTGTTATGACGGATAGCTTTGACGGATAGAGGCTGATCTTTCTCCTAACTCCTGAGTGACATTCTCCAGGGTTTCCCCCCTAACACGTGAAACAAGTGGCTGGGGACAAGGGTGATCGTCAGGCCTCCTACATTATACTCTTAATTAATTTATCCTCCTTGCCCTCCCCGCCCCCGCCAAAAAAAGACCTATTTCAGGCCCTTAAAAAAACACCCTTCCTCATACATAAATTAGTTCACGCACTTCCATTCACCCCTCTCCCTCCTCTCCCCCTCCCACTCCCTCCTGTCCTTCCCCCCACCCCACAAGCTGTGCACCCACTTGCCTTCTTAGTGTGGAGAATGCATCAGAACCAATGGGCCATTTTGGAGGCAGAGGGACAAGTAAGAAGGGCGAAATGTGGAACTTTAGCAGAGACAGCCCTTGCCAATTTGTAGAGACAATGCAGAGTAGACCCAAACGCACTCATGAAGGGCCTCCTGAAGGACACTGAGGTGCTGTCAGGTTTGCTGACCCATTCCCAGCAAGCAAAGCCTCGAGGCAATGGGTCGCGCCATAGGTGAGCTCGGTGGGCAGCGCAGATAAGTCTGGAATGTTCGGGCCAGGGGAACAGGCCCAAAGGGAACTGCACAGAGCGGGGAGCTGACGGAACCAGGAACAGCCAGGGGCACTGGATGGTCAGATTCGGAAGCGGGGGCGTCACAGATGAAAAGTGGGACAGGGGTGGCCAAGAAACGGTCTTCTCCATTCTGGAACCAGTTCCGGCATCTCTCTCTCCCCACCCCCCACCCCAACCCGCCTGTCTCCTGGGATGTTGCCTGCTCTTTTCTTTGTTTTCACAGTAACACAAGTGATTTCGCGCTAGACTGGCTCCAGTGTCTGAGATTTGAATCACACATTAGGAGATGGAATCACAGATCTACAGTCCGAGGGCCAGGAGGCAAACTGAGCTGCCCGCAGGAGGCGGGTTGTCATTACTGTATGGAACGGAGGGAGGCCTCCAGCTCCTCACTAGGGGGAGGCTGCGTGGGTCAACTTCCTGCGGCTGTGACACGGGAGGGCTGCCCCCGGCCAGTGCTCTCAGGGTCAGGGGCGTGCAGCCGCCCACCTACTGAGCCATGCGCCCCAACAATAAGCATCAGTGTGAGCGCAGAGAAAGGCCCCCAGGCCCCGGCCACCCGGGCAGTGGCTGCTGCCCACCGGCCCTTACCTGGCCTCGGCGTGCTGACCTTCCCGAACCGGCTGCAGGGAAGAGATGTTAATACTGCCGCTGGACAAGCTTGGCTTTAGCCTTCTCCCTCCGTGGGCACCTTCCGGCTCTTTCTTCTTCTTCTTGCCAAAAAAGTTCTTGAAGGCTTTGAATTTGGATTTCTTCTTTACTGGAAGTTAAGGAATGAAAGAGAGGCAGAGTGTGACAGTGGAAGGGAAGATGGAGAGGAAACGGGGCCTTTGGGACAGGAACAAGGACCGTGATCCCAGGTGCCCTGCAGACTTGGCTCTCGTCCCCCCCCCCCCGCACCCTCCCCGGGCCCATGACACCATGACACCACGCGTGTGACTTGCTCCCTTTTTCATAACTCTGTAGGACCAAGTGTCTGAGTCTCTGGGGGAGTTTTCCTGACCCAAAACGTTCATCATCTACAGCAGTTACTGAGCCCACCTGAGCACGGGGCACCCCCCCGACTTTATGCGAGCTTCCACGTGTGAGAAAGCCCCTCAGGACCCCTGGAGTTGCAAGTGGGATCTAGGACTGGCCAGCTTTGTGTGCTGAAAGGATGCAGATCTGCGGGGTGAGTGCTGTCGGGGCGGCATAGTCAGGGAAGCCATCCTCAAGGAGGGGATTTGGGAGCAAGGGAGAGGGCTGGGAATTGGGAAGAAAGGGCCGCCGGGCGATGACGCTGCCCGTGCAAAAGGCATCACAGAATCAGATACCAAAGGGTTTTGCAAGGAGTGTGTGTGTGTGTGTGTGTGTGCATGAGTGTGCGTGCGTGAGTGTGCGTGTGCCTGCATGGGTGCGTGCATGAGTGCGTGCATGCGTGAGTGTGCGTGTGCCTGCATGGGTGCGTGCATGTGTGCGCTATGTGCACTGTGTGTGCTCTTTCATTATTGCCATTTGGTCTGGATTTTCTACAGGGCTACCGCCCTCTGCACCTGCAAATAATTGTAAATTTGCTCCATCTGCATTAACCACCAGGGCAGAAGTGAGGCATGGGAAGTTAAATGCTCCTAAGGCTCCGTTTGAGCATTTCTTAGTTTCCTAACAAGCACATGTGTCTTTACCAGGGCTCAGCAGAAAAGGGGCGAGGAGAGGGGAGCACGTGCTGCATTCTTCAGAGGGAAGGAATTGGCTCTGACTGCTTTCTCATAATATTTATATTTTTCATAATTTACCAGCGTAGGTGTCTCATCTGAATTCCCAACGGTCTGGTCTCTGGGAGGCCTCTTGCCAACATAGCAATGCTGCACTGGCAGCCAAGGGCCCACTCAAGGGAGTTGCCAATGGGGTGGCCATTAGAATGACTTAGCGGTGTAATGGAGAGTACCACCCAAGAGTCAGAACAGTCTGGAATCCTCGACTTGGCTCTACGATCAATTAGCTTGGTGACTTTGGGTAAGTCATTCAACCTCTCTGGAAGGCAGCAGGGCAATGAAGGGATCACACCAATCAGCATCTCTCAAAATGTGTTCAGAGAACTATCATTGGTCTATTGCATGAGAAAGGGATCTGCAGGCCAGTCATTCTGAGAAATGCTGGATTAGACAAATTTTAGGGCTCTGCTTTCCAACAAGACTTTTCTGGAACTTCAACATGCCTATGTGAACACTGACACTCTAAGATACTGGGAAGCCATGTTGTCTCCCAAAGCATGTAAGCAGAATGTCTGGCAAAAAACATTTTGGGAAATGCTGAACTAGGATTCCTTCGAGCTCTGGAATCCTATGGCCTATGAGAAAGTTTTCTAAACTTCAAGGCATGCCTTCAGTCCAGTGTCCCACCAATCACAACAATCACTTCTTCTCTCTGCATGC
>CM052901.1:25973021-26013021 GCA_028534135.1 Potos flavus | reverse complement strand
TATGAGCTAGTACTAGGGAATCAATAATTACTCATTTCTTTAAAAAATTGTTTGGTTTTTTTTAACATAAACTCGACGCCCAACGTGCGGCTGAACTCACAACCCTGAGGTCAACGAGTTGCATGCTCTACCCACCGTGTCGGCCAGGTACCCCAATAATTACTTGTTTATTAAGACCAGATTTGATTCTATCTGGAGAAGTGGTCTATCAGTT
Organism: Potos flavus; assembly: GCA_028534135.1. NCBI lineage: Eukaryota > Metazoa > Chordata > Mammalia > Carnivora > Procyonidae > Potos > Potos flavus. The sequence goes on along the minus strand of CM052901.1, from coordinate 26,012,807 downwards.
CTATTTATCTATAGATAAGGGGAAGCAGCCCCATATCTATCAATCAATAGTGATCTGTACAGTATAATGATTAGAAGCAGAAGCCAGCGTGGAGTGGGGCAATGCAAGAAGACAGAAGACTGTATGCTTGATAATCTCTGCTTAAGTAATTCCTGTTTGGGATGGGTTGGGCCATTTCTCATCTACTAGAATGTACCTAAATAGGGTCACGAAGGGGACCAACTTGGCGATTCTGCCAATGGATAGCAAGAATAAAACACAAAGATACAGCAGGAAACATATTTTTCTCAAATTTCCTTCTGTAATTTATTTCAGGAAAAATTCAACTAATTTCTATAATGATAAATTATTTAGAACGATGCTAGGGGGTGGCTCGAAAATGATTGAGCGTTACTATACCATACTAATTGCTACAATCAGTTCTTTGCTGGGAAAGACTTATCAACTGGCTCTCTTGGGGGAAATGTCCTTATCTGTAGTATTTGCCTATTTCTCTGGTGTAAAAGTCCCTGCCAGTTTTCACCCAGAATGAATAAGATTTATTGATTCTTGATGGGTGGTCTCCTTCCAGTCTTCTAAAAGAGGAACAACTTTATGCTCAGAGTGTTTAGAAACAGTGGTTGCTGCCCCCCCCTTGCTTCAAAATCTCCGACTAGAAAGGAGGAGGGCAAACCTGCTTCTCACAAACCAGCAAAGGTAGAGAGGAGAGCATCAGCGCCTCGAAGCTGCACTTATGATGCAATCTATAAACATTTAATAACTGAATAGAAACACCTCTAATAAACATTTGAGCCCTAAAACTGAATGTACCACGCATAATCATCATATGGGCAGACAAAATTAGGCACCAACACCTTTTTATGTCCCTAAATCAGCAAAATGACTAGCGACTTTAGAACTCTACCAGGGACTAACATTAATGATGCATGTATTTCAATTTCCACGCCCCTGCCCCCCAGTTTTCCCTTTTTGCTGACCAAAAACAACAACCTATTTTCCCATGAGGATCCAAAATACCTTAAGTATTATGTGTCTCTTTCAACCTCGGGCACTAGAAGGAAAACAATGTTTCCATTCGTCCCTGTGGGCTAGCTCTGAGGATTGGGGCGGGGCGGGGGGCAGGCAGGGTAAGAGCTTTGTTGGCAGAGATGGTTTTGGCTTGGGAGACCTCCCGAGCACCAACCACATCAGACCCCATGTGTGGAGATGGGCCCTGGGAAGTAGCTACGAGTCCGAGAACGGCCCACGAGTTATGTTTCCTGAAACCCCACTGAATTCTGAGACAGTTGCCCTACATTCGAGTGTATGAATTGCCTTTCAAGCTCTCTTTTGCAAAAGGAGTGCCTTTAAATCACCAAGCAGCTAAGCCCCGCCCAGGCTGGTTTTCAAAAGCTGCAGAAGTGCCAAAGGGTAGATAGACCTAGGCAGCCGGTAGAGGTCTCAACCCACGTTTGTAGCCAGCACCGTTTATGTAGGTCACTTCCGCACCGGTGACTTGTGTCCCCACCACCACCCCCAGGTACCGCAGTGGTGAGCAGTGAGCTGCTGGCTGCCAGCTTCTGGACTTTTCCTATAACAAAGCCACTGATTTCCCTGTCTGAGCCCAAGGACTTCGTATTCCCAAACGGGCAGGAACTCTCAACATCCTCATCCAATGAGGACAATGTATCACCTGCCAGAACAAAACACCATTAACTCCAATGAAGAAATCATCGCTTCTGGGTCATATATTTGCTTATCCACCGCGCACACAGGCAGCCCACCTGGATTGAACTTAATGGGCTTTAACGTTGCATCACATGACAATGACCTTGTTCTCTTGCATCGCTGCTTAGAAAGAAAACATTTCTAACTAGCCTTTCTCTCTGTCAACCTCCAAACAGCCACACTAGTCTCTGGCTAGCAACGACTAGCTCTAAAAACATACCCAACTGTCTGGGCTTTTAAACAACAAAATCTTGCAAACAGAGAAATGGCATTTCCTTACCTTCACTCTTCATCAAGATGTACCGGATTGCCACCTTCTTTTGTAGGCATCTGTCTAGCTCATATCCAAAAAGATAGGTCAGTTGGTTTGGTAGGGGGCTGCCTTGGTGAAGAGGCCCATCATTTTTTTTTTATCCATTCATTGACTGAATATTTGTGGTATCTAAGGACTCTCTCTCTCTCTGAGACCCAGTACTAAACAATGGCGACACAGAACGGAAGACCCAGGCCCTGCCCTCAAGGATCCGTGTCCCAGGTTCAACATCCCCCGCCCCACATCAGCCCCACATCAGCGGTAAAATCAGCCCTCTAGGAAGCCACAAGAAGGTTCTATTCTGTTCTTCCGAATCGAGCCTTCCGCATCACGCACTACTTCAACGAAAATTGAAGAACAGCCCCGTGAACCGTTGCATTTAGTCCTGTCTTTAAATTCAATGTCTTATTTTATGTCTGATGGTTCCTTTGCGGTGGTGGGGGTGGGGGATGTTGATGAGGCTTATCACTGTCTAGTGACTTTTGCCTCCCTGGACTGATAATCACTCGTGGTCACGTATCACTCCTAGGTGGCCCCACAATTTAGGGAATGGGCACACATCTGAGTAAATTTTACAAAAAGTTTTGTGAATTGAGTCCTACTTAACAGAAGCCTACGGTGACATCTTTTGTTTGTATTTCCTCTTTATTCTTCAAATCACAAATCTGTTGGTTAAATCTGGATTATTATCTACAGTAAAACCTCAGTTGAGTCTCTCAGATCACGGTCTGCTCCAATTTTTTTTTTCTGATTAAGCAGAAATGCTTCTGCCTTAGTAAGTAGAAACCGGTAACCATCCCCAAAATAGATCACAGGGCCTCAGAAAAACCTTGTGACCCCCCCAAAAAAGGGACCAAAAAAAACTGCAAAGTAAACGCAGACTGAGCCTAATATTATTAGAAATTTGATATGAACTCGCTTGCTTGTGACTTCATTTTTTTCCTAGGGATTAAACACAGTAAACAAATCTAGTTCTAGTTGGCAAGATTCCACTGGGCTACTTACCCTCATCACTGGCCTCCAGAACTTCCAGACTTCCAGAAACCTCGCTTAGGGATTCGGCCATCGTAGGATCACTAAAGGAAAATATTGAGTGAAAAAGCAAAAGATCATCATTTGATACCCAGGGCATAACACACTCATTTTACCTCACTCCTTATCCTTCCATTAGACTCTTAAACCATTCAAGGAAAACCAGACAAAAAGAATTGCCATGAGAGAGAATTACCCTTCCTTAAAAAAAGGATCGTGACTTCATGTATATGAAATGTCTAGAACAGGCAAATACACAGACATATACATGCAAGAATGTTCGTCACTGCGTTGTTTTAAATAGCCAAAAATGGGAAGCGATCCAAGTGACCATCAGAAGGCTAATTCCCCCATGACTCTGACTCTACGTCATGGGAGAATCGTCCGTCTCCACCAGTACAGATAATCGATTGAGCATCAACTGTCAATTTCCCCTTCAATCTAGCCCTCTAGCAAAAGCTTGGGCTGACAGGTCCAGGGAAACATGTCTGTGGATAACCAGATCATTAAAAATCAATGCTGACATTTTTGATGGGAGTTTATGTGGGTTGGGGAGGGGGATCTGATCAGCAGCCTAGCCCAGACAAAGGATGCTGTATTCACGGGAAGCTGTAGAGAGGCGGGCAGAGACAGGCCTCATAAGAGATCCCCCAACGGTCTTGATCTGACTAGCTAAGGATGATCAAGTGGGGGTTGAGTAGGTTCTGGAGCCCCCTTCCCCACCCCAGATCTGCTCAGCTCCCAGACATGGTCAAACTGCCATTGCCGTTTCATGGATGGATTCCAGGCAGGTCCTGTCCTACCCCCAGCCTTACGCCCCCCATACATCTCCGGAAGTAGAACAGGATGCCCGTAGGCTCTGAGGTTAAGACCACCTTGAGAGGTCACCAGCAAGAGTGACTGAGGCCTTGGAAAGCGAACGCTTCCAAACCACAGTGAGGGCTGACAGGGCCCTGGTTCGAGATGGCTTCGGACCCTCTCGCTCTGAAGTCCTATGATTTCCCAGGGTGTGTGTTCTTTCTTACCGTGCTGAGTAATAAACCCAACTCGTTCGATGACAGGGGTGTCCCGTCCGGCCTTGGCTGAAAAGTATTGACACTATGTTCAAGTCACTCAAACTCTATGAGCCAATATCACAGTTTTGCCTGAAGATGACTTAATCCCAAGCCCATACAATGCTCACGAATTCTCTCTCTCTCTCTCACACACACACACACACACACAAGTTCCATCTGGAGATTTGGGAGGAGCAAAGGGATGGAGAAATTCAGAAGTCCCTCAGAAATTCCAAGGGAGGACTGGAGAATTCCTTGGGCCAGGGGCAATTCACTTCATGGGTGAGTTCCTGGGACAGTTTAAAAACATGGCAGCCCCACCCCCCACCCCTACCCCCTCCCGCCCTGACACAAAGGAAGGCTTTTTAGACACTGGGGAAATTAACTGTCTCTGAGCTTTGGAGAAGTCCATAGAAAAGGAGCCTGTTTTCCAAATTACCAGGCCACAGTAGGCTAATACTGTCCTTAACCCAACACTGGCGGGGGTAGAAGACAGTGAAGAAACAATCAAAGAGAAAAGTACGGAAGCCCAGAGGGAGAACAAAGAAGGAAGACATCTTGGCAGCATCTGAATCCCTTAGCGCACTTAATAGAATCACTCCATTTAACTAACTCTCGAGGGTAGACTGTCTCCCATCCTTCCTGGCACACTTGCCTCACCCTCTTAAGCAAATCCCAAGGGCCCTGTAGACGACACCACCATCAGCTGAACTGTCTCCCTGTCTCAACCATCCAACCAACCAACCACCACAGCGAAACACACATGCCTCCCCTTGATCTGAAATTCCGTTCCCATTACCACCCCATTTCTCCCTGTCTCTTTTAAGCAAAACTTAAAAGTTGTGTCATCTATACTTACTATCTTTCTGTCTTCACTTCTTAGTCTCAGAGAGTGAATTGGGCTCAGAGAGTGAATTCAGGCTTCCGACCCGAACTCCTTCCAAAACACTCTACCAAAAGGGCTCTTATTAAATGCCACCGCGGGTTCCCAGACTTCCCAGCAACATGTGACACTCCCTCCTTTTTGTATAATTTTATCAGTTTGCCTTTTTGACCATCACACTCCCCTGATTTCCCTCCAGCCTCATTGGCTGATTCTTCCTCAAGCTCCTTTGCTTGATCTTTCTCCTCCCTGGGAATCTGAAATGTTGTAGCCCCTAAGGGCTCTGTCCTTGGCCCTCTTTATCTGTGACCTTTTCCTAGGCAGAAACCTGAACGTGAGCTACCACTGCAAGCCACATGTGTCGTTGCAGAATTCCTAGTAGCCTCATTTTAAAAAAGCAAAAAGAAAACGGGGTGAGGGGGTTACTTTGACCTCAGTAGAGCCCAAACGTTATCATATTTTATTTAACTCAATGGAACCAAGATAGTAGCGGTTTAACAGGTAATCATCATAAAACTAATATCAAGGGGATAGTTTACATTCTTTTTTATTTTGCATGCTATGCCCTTGAAATCCGGTTTGCATTTCACACATACGGCTCATCTCAATTCGAGCTGGTCAATTTCAAGTGCTCGACGGTCCCACGTGGCTAGCGGCTACCGCATCCTAAGTGATCTCGTTCAGATTTGAACTACCATCTGTACACTGGACTCCAAAGTGTCAATCTCAAGACCAGATGTCTCCTCTGTACTACATAGCCCTATAACCAACTGCCAAGCCAACATCTCCAACTAACAGTACGTGGAACTCTTGCTCCCCCTCATACTCACTCCTCCTCCCACCCCGGTTTTCCCCAGCTCCGAAAAATGCCACTAATCAAATGCTCAGACTGAAATTTAGGAGCTCTTGATTCCTCTCTTTCCATCCTATGCCACATCTAATCCGCAGCAAACCCCATGAGTCTTCCTGGCACGTATTTCTGGAATCCAACCATCTCTGGCCTCATCTGAGCAGCCATTATCTTGTTGCGGCATCACGGCAATGACCTAATCCGTCTCCCGGCTTCCATTTTTGACTCCTTACTTTCCACACGGTGACCATGTCAGTCCCACCAGCTCCCTGCTCGAAACCCTCCAGTGGCTTGCCAGCACGCTCAAAGTCCCAGCTCCTTACACCCACCCCCCAGACCTTATGGGATCTGGCCCCACGCTCGTGCCCCCCCCTCGACTGCCAATCCTACTACCCCCCTCCTTCCTCCCTCTGCTGCAGCCTCACCGGCCTTCTCACCACTCCCCAAGACACCCAGCCCCTTTTGATCTCAGGACCTTTGCACTTCCTGCTCCCTTTGCCCGGAGGGCTTTTCCCTGGCTAGTTGCACGGTTGGCTCCTTTGTAGCTTTCAAGTCAGCTCAGATGTTCCCTCCCAGAGAAGACCTCCATGACCATCCTGGTTAGAGCCTCTAGTCTCTTTCCATCGCACGACTCTTTATTAATACCTTTATAGCCCTCAGTGCTACTCGAAATCATATTCTATAGTAATTCACTTGTTTCTTGTCTGTCTTCCCTAGCGGAAGGTAAATCCCATAAGGTCAGGGGCCTTGTGTATTTTGCCCGTCACCGGATCTCCCAACCCCTAGAACGGTACCTAGCACACAGCAGGCACTCAATAAATGTTTAGCGCACAAATGCCTCAATTCAGTAAAAGAAGGGGAAGTAACACAAGAGCCATCTTTGTGGTCAGAAATTTCTTAGAAGTAGAGGCATGGTGTAGGAGCACTTGTCTGGGGGGAGGGACCCCCTTGTTTTCCCAGCTTTGCAGGACCTTCCTTCTCTCTTGGCGAGGTGGGCCCCACTCCTAGGTTGTTCGTCTATGCAGAACCAAGCACACTTGGGCCCCTCCTGTCCTCAGTATAGAGAATCCACTCCTAGGTGTCCCAGCCACAAGAACCATGGGTGTGGAGCCCCACTCGGCTGGGCTAGGCCCAAAACCTCACGGAGGAAGCTTCAGGAACAGATACCCTGCCTCCTCCTACTTACAGCCCTCTACCACTGGCAAAACTCCTTTCCCTTCGCCCTCGGGCTGACCTTATTAACCAGAGCTTTGCTTCCCAAGTACCCCCTCACAGAAGCATTGTTGTATTTCTTTCACGTGTCTTGGGATAGCTAGTATAAATCTAAGGTGAATTGGTTCCTTCGTTATACCAGGCCTCTTTAAGAGCGGCTTTTGGGCCACCTCCTCTGCTCTATACTGTCGTGGATGATACTCAGCAAAAACTGCTATCGCTTCATTGGTATCGCGAAAAAGTCACAATGTTTGGTCCCAAATACCAGCTTGACCGTGAGCCTCCCTGGCTTCAACTAGTTCATCAGCTTCCTGCTGCCGGTAGGATGGGAGCCAAGTCCTTGACTCTTGAGGCCCTCTGCAATCTGGTGTCCCCTGCCCCCCTTCCGTTGTACCAGAAGTCCACCCACCACTCATGCCCTCACGTCCAGAATTACCCGGCGTTCCCCAGACGCACCATGTGCTGTCGCGTTCGGTACTCTGTCCACTTGGCCTAGAATGTCACCTCCCTCATCCCCACAGCCTTAAAATCCTACCCTTCCCTCCTAGACCCAGCTCAGAGGTCACCACCCGCGCCCCATGCCCCAGGGCCTTTGCGCATGCCTCCATCACGACTGATAGCGCCTTGAAGACAAGGACCACGTCTTGCCTCTCCGGATGTCACCAACACCCTAGAACGAGGCCAGGCGCATGGAAGGCACTCGCCGCGTGTTTTCTGGATGGGTGAACACAGGAGCAGGGAGTGGGGATGCTGACCCGACAAATAGGAAATCGATAGGGAAAGTGGTCCCTTTTTTAAACACACGGAGACAATACGAGACACACTTTCAGTAAAAATTCCCTTGGCACGAAATCCATGAAAAAGCTGGCAAGTTGAGTAGGGAAAGCGGAAATAACGGACGTTTTTATCCAGTGAATGAGAGGCCTTCAGAACCACTTCCAAGGAGCATAAAGTCATGTAATAACAGTCATCAGGAAGCCTGGCCAGGCAGGGATCTAAAGTTTCATTATCGGTCATCACTTAAATGCTTGCTTGCTCTCAACCAACCCTAAATGCTTAGGCTTAAATCGCAGTTGCCTTTTGCTTCTTAGACTGTCTGACTTGAGGGCTGAACAAGGGCTCTATGGGGGAAAAAAAGAGAGAAACCACGAGGGACTAAGGCCTCTCAAGGCCGTTGAAATGTTTTAACCGCAGCCTAGTTCAAGTTCAAGGGTTCAGCAGATTTTGCTTGACAGCTTTGCCGCCTTCCCAGAGTGGGGAATGCTAATGGAAAGCAGCTGGCCTCGTTTTGTAGAAAATAATTGGGTAGGCTCAAACACTTTTTGAAAGTAGAGTCTGTGGTGGGCAGAATTCTAAGCGGGTGTGCCCTGTAAATCCCCTCCCTTGGAGTCTGGGTGGGCCTGGCCTAATCAGGTAAGCTCTTTTTTAAAAGTGTGTCCAGAGGTCAGATAGAGAAGTCAGAGAGATTCGAAGCCATGGGAGACCGTCTCCTGTTGGGCTTGAAGGAACAAACCGCTATGTCGTGGGGTGTGAGGACCATGTGGCAGGGCCTGGTGGGTGGCCCCCGGTAGCTGAGAACAAGCCTCGGAGGACCTCAACCCTACCATCTCCAAAGCTTAAGTTCTGCTACCCACCAGCCCATGTGGAAGAAAAGCTCTGACCTCAGATGAGTCCTCGGCCATGGCTGAGGCGCTGACGTACACCGAGCCGGGGCTCCCGACGCCTGGACACCGTGAGGGGGTACATTCACGTTGTGCGAGACCCGGAAACACGGGTGGCTTGTTACACAGTAATAGAACACGAATAAAAGTCCCACGGCCACCAGCTCTAGTTGAGGAAGGAGGCAGAAGCAGGGTAGATTTGGAGCCACAGCAGATGAAACACAGAACTTGGTAAGCAGCCCTCGGGATTCTCTGCTCCCTTCCCCCAGCCCAGTTAGCTCTAGAACTTCTGCTTGCCTATATCCCGGGTAGCGGGAAACAATCCTGATGGCCACGTAGCCTGGCTCGGAGAGCCCTTGGCTGGACAGCTGCCCGAAGCAGGAAGTGCTGCATGGCTTTAAAGGGGGGCGCCTTAGGCGACGTGACATCTTTAGTGACTTCCACAAAGCCATGCCTCTGAATGCCCAAGGGCGTCAGGAGGAAGACATATGAGGGATAGATGGTCACGTCTCTACACTGCACACCCTCGCCCACGGGCGTTTGACCGCCACAACCGTCAGGCAGATGTCTAAGCATGCTCTAGGGGACTCCTGCCGTGGACATCTGCTCTAGAAAAACTGTCACTGAGCCTTTCTCCCACTCGAGGAAGCCAGAGAAAAATGCAAGCCTGCCACCCTCCACGTCCCCACCATAGATAGGGAAGCCCATTTCAGGAATATCTCTTAGCACCCTGATCGTCAGCCAGGGAGCGTGGAGACTTGTCCCGGAGACCGGGGGCGGCTTCGAAAGAACAGGTGTCGCGGCAGGAAGACTGCTCAGAATTTCTGTGGAGATACGTCCCACCACCAGAAGAGAGCAAGAGGAAAGATTTCCGCCCCCCCTTTATCTTAGGGGAGCAGCTACAACAGCCGCCCTGGATTGAAACTTCTCCTCCTCCTCCTCCTCCTCCTCTCCTTCTTCCTTCTTTTTCCTTCTTTGTGCCTTATCCTCCTCCTGTGCTTCCATTTAAAAGGTCTTTACCTTGCCTCCGGGTCTGCCTTTCCTTCCTCCCCATTGCGCCCCATCCCCCACCCCAGAATAAACCAGTGGAAGCTCAGAAAGACCCAACTCGGGCCACCCCAACACCTTCGATCCTCCAGGGGGTGAAAATGCAAAGAGCTTGGCCGGAAAGGTTCTTTCTGCCATCTCTCCAGTGGCCCCAGAGCCTAGCTGATGGAGAGTCTCATTATGTCTCGTTAGCCTGCATATCCTACCATTAAAGGCTCTGTTCTTGCAGTCAGGGGCAAGTGATACTACGCAATGAATGAAATCGCGGAGCCCTACTCTGTGCCGGGCGAGCACTGGGAAAACCTGTTTTACTAGCGTTCTTAACCAAAGCCTCCTAAGAGCCCTGTGAGCTGGGCACTGTTATGTCCATCCCCGTTTCCCAGATGGGGAAACTGAGTCTCGCTGACATGAGGTCATCTGCGCAAGGTCGCACAAGGAGTAATAGAGCTAGGACTCAAATCCAGTCCTGGAGGCTTTCGGAGCCCGTGGTTCGACCACCACCCTCTCCTTCCTCTGAACTCGGCGGAATCTGGTAAGCATTAAATACCCACCCACTCCTGCCCCCAAAAGAATCTCACATGCTGGCCTATGACAGGACCCGAAACTAGGACAACTAGCCGGGTCACCCTCAGCCCCTAACGTCTTGGCCAAGATTCATGGGCCAATTTAACAACGAGGAACCCTGCCCCCAACGGCTCACTAGCCACACGTACTGCAATGAGCCCTCACAGGATTAAAGGGGACGCGTCGGCCACACGGGCCCCTTGGGAGGCCAGGCTGAAGTAGGGTACTAGCCAGGGGAGCAGGAAGCATGGGGACCCTGGGGAACTCAGGGGAGAGCCAGGATCGAGTCAAGGGGCCCCGAGGATGGATTTCACAGCTTCGAGTGTGTGTCGGGCACCAAGAACTCTGGACCCGACCTCTCCGCCAGCGCTCAAGCCCATCCCAAGCGGAGTGTGTCTGTGGCTTTTGATTTTATGAGGTATTTGCTGCGGTTGCTGTTATTACAGCTCCTAGTGGTCAATAATCCATCAGTTTGGAGGGGGGTGAAAACTCTCCAAGGGGGGGGAAGGAAGGCAAAAGGAGAAAGGGGGTGGTGGTGCTGGGGCGGGGTGTGAGCTCTACAGGGCTGGTCGGGGCCTGTGGGCTACAGCCCGGAGGCTTCCTGGCCTTCGAATTCGAAAGGCCCCTAGAAGATGAGACACCGGTAGTCATTTCTTGCAGGGAGTGGGAGAGGAGGTAGAGGAGATAAAAGAGGGAGAGAACCAAGCCCCAGGAATGTGCCCCCCATGCCAAGCTGCACTATCTGTACCTTTGATGAAGGCAACTTGTAGCTTTTTGGTTTCATCTTAGGGCCCTTTAAGCCCACGGGGCGGGGGCCCGGGGAGGCAATCTCAGCTTTGCCTCGTGGTCATGATAACTAGCCCTGGCCTCCCAGCTCTGAAGGGCAGGGGACAGAGGTCTCCGGATGCACTGTGCCTTGACGGGGAGGGGGCAGGCACCGGGAGGAGGGAGGCCGCGGTCCGCAAAGGGTACGTGTCCCCTGAAATAAATTTCACCCAAGAAGCTGAGAGCCCTGGCCATTCCCGGTCAAGGTGATATCTGAGAGCCCGAGGCCCCAGATTTCCTTAGCCCTTAACCCCACAAACAGCCCTGCAGCCAGGCAGAGGCAACTGCACATTTGGAGTCGCAGGAAGGGTTACCCAAAGGTTCCCTGATCCCCGGATCTCTCCCTTTCCCCTAGCCATGGCATTGCTCGCTCTTTCCACATGGCCTTGGATCCCCACCGTTGGAATCACTCCCTCCAAACCAGGCCACAAAGTGAGAACCATCTTTCCCAAGGCCCCTCTCTTTGCTACCCCAAAGTCTTTATGCAGCCCTACTATAGGCTCAGAGCTGCAATGACGAAATACAGCAGTTAGCACTTACAGGACAGTTAATGGGGGCACGCATCAGCTCATTCGATCCTCGGGACGATCCTATGAGGTGGGTACTATTGATTCCTGATCCTCCCCATTCTGTAGATGAGGGAACCTGAAAGGCTAAGTAACTGCCCAGGGTCACGGGCAAGTCCACGGGCAAGGCGTGGTCATCTGACTCCAGGGCCCATGCGTTCTACATAAAATGACCCACTCCCCGATGATGAGAAACAAGCTCACGTGAAAGATTTGAGAACCGTCTCTCAGTAGGAATCAGAAGGCATGGGTCCCGATTCTGCCCTTCCAACAGATTATCTTTGCAGCCTCAGTTCCTGCATTTGTAACGTGAGGAGGTGAGACTAAATTATCACGTGCTCTCTTACGACGTTTTTATGACAAGGACCCGAAGGCTAAACTCTAGGGTACTGACTACATAGAGGAGAGATCTGTAGGGCCCAAGGGCCTGGGAACAGGAAGCTGGAACGTGTGTTGCTAAGGGTGGGGGGAAGCAGCCAAGCCAAGCCAGAGAGCTAAGATCTGGAAGGCAAAGAACAGGGGAAGGTGAGAGGGAAGGGAAAGAGCAGGTGAAAGAATCAGGGAATGGAAAGTGTGTAACCGCAGAAAGTTCTAGAAGGTGATTTTGTGGGTGGCTCCCTTTAAAGCAGCACAAGGTTGGAGGAATCATGAAAGGCCTGAGAGATGAGACACACCTTAAGACAGGCCGTCTGCTGGGCAGAAAAGTTTGTTGTCAGCTTGAGCGCTGAGGCACTTACTTGAAAGTCAGCATAGGTGAGTTGGGGGTAGGGGTGGGGGCGGGGAGGGCAGACGACAGCCACAGACCCTGGGCCACCGGGAAGAGCCTGAGAACCCTGGCCCTGGAAGACGTGCTTGGGACAATGAGGCACAGCGGCACCTGCTTCCCTTACATCCCTTTTGCCCCGGGGTCAAGTCTGCTATCACACCTGTCACACCTCTTCGGTCCAGTGCCTAGAAAAGAAGCCGGAAGCTCCTGGACCAATGCCAACAGGCCGCGGGAAGGAGGTTCTAGGACCAGGGACACCAGACGGCAACCGATCGGAAAATGCAGTGGCCCAGAGTCTGGCGCTATTCCAGACACCAGGAGGGCAGAGAAGGTGGGGACGGCCTGAAGGAGGGCCTGGAGCCAGGCCAGGCCAGAAGGCCGCTAGTTGGGGAGGGGAGAAAGGCCCAGATGGCCAAGGGCAGAACGAAGATTCCTGGTTCCCTTCTCCTGTGTTCACTTCCGGCCGCAGAAGCAGCGAGGAACCCAACACATAGAGTCTTCTCAAGGCATTCTCACACCCTTTGCCCGTTCGTTCCCTCCCTCCGCCCATGCCGTTCACTGGCAGGGAAAGGAACAGGGTTGCCACTTGGAAGAAGTCAGTGAGGTGCGCAAAGCTCTTCCCAGTAGGGTCACTGCCTCAGGGGAAAGGAGAGTGGCAGTGAGAACCTGGAGAGCAGCTATCTCCCGAGTTTCCTTAAACTTGAAGAATCTCGGGTCAGAATGGCCTAGGAGAAGAAGAAGGCGCACTGAGGGGAGCACTTGGGAGGAGCACTTCAGTGGGGGCGGGAGATGCCCGGCCCCCCCCCCCCCCGCCATGGACACACTCTGTTGCCCACTTGAGAGTGACAGGGAAGGACCCAGCCAGCATCTAAGGAATAAAGGAGATATCACGTGAAAAAGAGCACCGTGCCCGGGACAAAGGAAGTGCTCACTGAACAGCAGGGTTTTTTGAACAACTACAATAGGCAGGGACGTGGGTGTGAGAAATGGGTTGGAGTCGACATCCTGTCTGACGAACATGGATGCGTGGGCCCTAAGCCCCGGGGATTCTCATTCCTCATTGGCGGCGGGTGCAGAGATCTGCTTGCTTTCTAAGCTCCCAGGTGATCCTGAGGTAGAGGGTCCAGGCGACCCTCTTGAGGGAAACCCTGCTGTGAATCACGTTGGATACTGGGCATGACGGGGACAGAAAAGCTAAAGTGAGAAGTCATAAGACATGGATGGCAGGGCCGGATGGCGAAGAAAAGGCAACTGGAATGATATCTAGAGAGGACTGTGACCACAAAGGAAGGTATTTCATTCTTCTAATAAACATCGCTAAAACTTGACCCTCCAATGAGGCCCACAGCAAGTTTCGGAGAGTTGTTGTCCCAGCTCTGCTATTAATGAGCCGTGAGGCCTTGGCACCCAAGTCCTTTCTCAGGGCCTGTTTCCACACCTGAGAACTAAAGAATTCAATTAGACTTGGAGTCTAGGACTCTTAGCCCGGGCATTCTAGGATTTTATGATTCATTGAGATAGTCTATTAAAATGCCCAGTTCATCCCCAGAGAAGCCAGAGAGACCCATCTAAGCCCTGCTTGAGTTGGCCAAGAGGGGACCAGCCTTCAGAGCAGACCCTTCAGAATCCTGTCAGTATTTTCAGAAAACTCTCCTACTTTCAGATTGTTTAGAAACGATTTTTAGAAAGTGATTTTTTTCTTTTCTTTGTCTTTTTTTAAGGTTATTTCTTTATTTGAGAGAGAGCAAGAGACAGACATTGCATAGAGGGAGAGGGAGAAGCAGACTCCCCGCTGAGCAGGGAGCCCAATGTGGGGCTTGATCCCAGGACCCGAGATCATGACCTGAGTTGAAGGTAGATGCTTACCCGACTGAGCCACCCAGCTACCCCCCAAGCTATTTTTTTCCATTTTAAAAATGAAGAGGCTGTGGAAAACAGTATGGAGTTTCCTTAAAAAAAAAAAATCAAAATAGAATTACCATATGATCTAGTAATTCCACTACTGGGTATTTACCCAAATAAAATGAAAGCACAATTTGAAAAGATAGCTGCACCCCTATGTTTATTGCAACATTATTTACAATAGCCAAGGCATGGAAGCACCCCAAGTACCCATCAATAGATGAATGGATAAAGAAAATGTGATACACACACACACACACACACACACACACACACAAGGAAATATTCCTCAGCCATAAAAGAATGAAATCTGGCCATTTGCAAGAACACGGATGGATCTAGAGGGTGTAATGCCAAGTGAAATAAGTCAGAGAAAGACAAATACCATATGACTTCACTCGTATGTGGAATTTAAAGGAGCAAAGCAGACAAATAAACAAAGAAAAAACGAGACCAAAAAAAATCAGGCCCTTAAATACAGAGAACAAACTGCTGGTTGCCAGAGGAAAGGTGGGTAGGGAAATAAAGGGAATTCAGAGCACACTTATCACGATGAGCCCTGAGTAATGTACAGAATTATTGAATCACTATATTGTACACTCGAAACTAATATAACGCTGTATGTTAATTACACTTCAATTTCAAAAAACAACAAAATAATTGCACAGGGTTGCGGGAGATTTGACTTAAACTTCCCCACTCATTCTTTCTGCCCCTTCAAAAAATATATTTTTGAAATCTTTTCAGGTCAGAAACCCATCCGTATGGGGGAGCTAACTACCTCATCCCGGAGACCTTCCTGCTTTCTCCGAGTCTGAAAGAGCGAACATAGGCCATCTCTGCATGAAACAAGGTCTCGGGTCTTTGACATTTGGGCTTCTGAAGCCACGCACAGTGGAAACAAACATTCCTCACATGTCAAAGTAAAACTATCTTCTCCAAAAACAGGGGATGGAGGCTTTGTGGGGATTTTCCCCACTTCACTCCCTTAGAGGGCTTCTGGAGATACCCTGTAAGTAGCACAGATGAATAGGGAACTCACACAGAAGGCTCTGTCCATGTGCTTTATGCAAACTCAGGGGGAGCGGACTCTTCTGCCTTCTCTTCTGGGCTCTGCTTAACCTGTGGGTAGGCGGATGCATCCTGGCTCCCAGGGCCCTTTCCTTTCCCCAACCCGCACGGACATCAGAGGAGTCTCCCCTTTTGACTTACTTTTCTCTCCATTCGTCCAGAAGGCTTGTGCTTAGGGAAAGGGGAGATCTGAAGCAGCGAGATCTGAGGCAGGGTAAGGAATTAACATGACCCATAGCTTATAGGATGGGCTGGCCCTTGGCCGTTGAGGTCCGCAGGACAGAAAATAAGAGATAATGACCCTATTGATGGAAAAATGCAACATGACTTGAGCAATCATTAGTAGCAATCTTTTGTGAGATACAGTGCCTGCTAGTTTGTTGCTCTTTCCTAATCCATATCTAGACGTTCCCATGCCCTGTATCTCTTCTTATTCTCCCCTCTTGTTTCCATTCCTCATTTTGAACATCTCCCTCCTATGCTTTAGTGGATAAATGAATTATATTGTTATAATCTCGTGTTTGTAACAAGGAAAACAGCTTCAAATGTTCAAATCAGATGAGTAAAATGGTTTATGTTTCTACTTTCAAAAAAAAGTCAAGTAAGTTGCTTTAGCAGTATGGAGCCCTTTGTTCATTTTTTCCCCGTTTAGCCTTGGCCTCAATAGATGAAACTCTTCCTCTCCCTATCAGGCTCTGAGCCTCTGAGAAATGCAAACTAATAAAGATTGTCACAAGCTGTGTGACCTGGAACAAAGCATATAATTTCTCCATGCCTCAGTTTCCTTATCCATGAAACGAATCTGTCTGGGGACAGAATTTGGGAGGTGGAGGAAGTAGGTAGGATGAAGGTATGGCGGTCACAATATCATGTCTTTCTGCAACGTTCTTGATTCTGTGATCCAGTAGTGTCCACGCAGACCTTCCTTTATTGCAGAAGGAGAAATCTGGCACCTTGACCTTCTGAAGAGGAAGGATAATGTAGTTGCAAAAGCGTTAGGCTATGGAGCTGGACAAATCTAGCTTTGAATCCTGGCTCTTGTCAATTACTTGCTTGTGATCTTGGGCAAGTCAGTGAGCTCTTCAAAACCTAAACTTCCTTCTCCATGAAGTGGGGCTAAGGATAGTGCCTTCATCCTACACCACCTGTGAGGACTCATTCATTTTAGAACTGCTTGTTGTGCACCTGCTGTGCGCTAAGAGATCAGAACGGTGCTGGGGAAAGAAGGGTCCCACTCTCACAGGCAATTTGGTAACTAACTCATAGAAAGCTCTGGGCATGGGGCATCACGCAGTCAGCCCTCGGACATGTTAGCTATTCTCATCATCATTGTCATCCCATGGTGTCGATGACCTGTGTCCCCTGTTCTTCGTCGCTCTCCCAAAAAGTATGGGATGAGACTTCCCACAGTTAGCTCTATTCTCTCCGGTGCCCCCTGGTGGCGGGCTTTGTAAACTGGCCGTGGCATTGAGGGCTGGGACCCGTGGCTGCGGGAGCGCCAAGCCTGCTGGGTCCAACTTGTGCCCCTTGCTCATGAGCCGCCACTGGATCGGCTGGCCACGGATATGGTTGGAGTTTAAATTCCTGATGCCTGGGAAACCCCCTGTCCCCAGAAAGCCCCTCTCTGGGCACACAGAGCATGGTGACTTCTTTCAGGGCCTTCCCAAGTTCCGGTGAGGCTGCTCAGGCAGGAATTCTTATACCCATTTTACAGAGAAGACAACTGAGGCTCAGGCAGGCTACGGCCTTCATTCACCCACGGCCATATAGTTAGCAAGTAACACTGCGAGGATTGAAACCCATGTCTGGCTCCAAAGTGTCAGGCACTTTCCACCAAGTAGTGCCCGTGATTTTCAGCGTGTGTAGCTCTCAGGCCAGACGCTATGCTGGGTGGCTGAGCCCTCCGAGAGCATGGCCCTCATGGCCCGCTGTAAGCTGCATGGAGGCCCACCCTCTCCCCTCGGGCCGGATGCCTTGCTCCTTCATTAGCAGCCCGGAGCCCGACGTTGCAAGGAGCTCCTGGTTTCCCCGCTGCTCTCCAGTACAACCTCCCCCATTCGGGCACTCTCGATTCGAATGCACAACAACTCTCCCAAAGCAGAACTTCCGTGCCGACTCTAAACGAAAGCATTCTTGCGCGCAAACTCAGAGCATAAGCCTCGCGCTTATAGAAGACTCTGTCCTCTTCAAACCACCTCCAGAGCCATTTGGCCCTTCCAGCAACCCTGTGACATCGACGGCGAGGGAAGTAGCGCTATTGTGATGATCGTGTTTCTTATTCCCATTTTACAGATGAGAACAGCAAGGCCTAAAGGGGCACGCCTGTGGTCACGCAGTGAGGGCCGAGAGTTAGAGGTCTGCGTCTGAGGTGGCCTTTCAAGGATATTGCAGGGGACGTCTTGTTTAGAAGCCCTGCGTGAGTCCCGCTTACATGACGGCCATTACTATACTGAGCACAGATCGCGGGCAATGATTAACATCGTTCAAATGCTTTCTGCGCTGGGCACCGCGCTTCGTGCTTTCTTGAATGAGCAATATTCATTATTGCATGGGATATTCATCAGCTTGGAAGGAGTAGGTCCCATCATTACCCCCGTTTTACAGATGAAGAAACTGAGGCTCGGAAGGCTTGGATGACTCAAGACTGTCGAGCTAGAAAGTGGTGGTCCGTGAACACGGATTCAGGACTGTCTGGTCCCAGAGCCACACGCGCCTAGGGCTACTGTGTTGGCAAAGCTGAGTCCTGTACAGAAACCACTCGGCACACGTGTCTGTTTCACTTTAAATTTTAAATTCGTTTAAGTGAAATAAAATAAAAACTCAGTTCCCCGGTCACAGCAGCCACACGTCCAATGCTCAGTAGCCACACGTGGTTGGTGGTTCTCATTACTGGGCAGAACAGATAGAGAACAGCCCAGAAACTTCCATCACCAATAGAAGCTTCTATTGGATAATGCTGGTCTAAACGCTTAAGGTGCTCGTCTTTGGACTTCCACTTGGGTAAAACGTTATTAGTTGAAGGTAGGGCTTCTCAGTCTTGACACTACTGACATTTGGGACTGGAAGATTCTTGGTTGGGGGGGGCTGAGAGGGGGGAACTTGTCCTGAGCACTGCAGATGCTCAATGGCCTCCCTCGCTTCTACCCCCTAGATGTCAGTAGCACACCTTCCCCCTAGTTGTGACAGCTAACAGTGTCTGCAGACATTGCCATGCAGTCCCCTGGGGGAGGAAAATGGGTCCCCATGTCCCTGCTGAGAACCTCTGGCTTAAGGTTTCCAATGTATTTGCAGTAATCAGATGGCCAATCTTTCACTAGCTTAACCTCACCTTCTGAAAACAAGTTATTTCACCCACACTCACGTCTCCTACTGAATCCTGGTTTCCAGCAATTTGCATTGAATGAGTGGTTTTAATAGCTATTGGAGACGTCATGAAAAGAGTAAAGGCCTTGAAAGCAACAGAACAGAGCGAGGATGCCAAGAGGGCATTGCTGGAATGTCCTGTATGATTAGGTCCTCCAGTTTCCTAGCCACCAACCATAACGACGAATTTGTAAAGGAAAGCTACAAACGGATCGCTTTAAAAAGCTAGAAGAACGTTAAAGGAGCAAATCAATTGGAAACGACAGTAACCGCCACATAGTATACTACATTTGGCTACTGATTTCCAGAAATAACAAACAACAAAAATTGTGCCCCTTGAGAAATTAGCGAAAGAATCCCCCAAATACTAAAGTTGACCCAACAGAAAATGGGCTTTCGAGGGCCTCAAATGAAACCAGTCTGAACATTCTCATATAAAATGCTGAATTTTTGGTTCCTGATGAAATAATATACGTTTCCACATTTTTAAGTGTATCCCCGAGGAAACTCAACCTCCCTACAGCAAATGGAACCCTCAGGACCCTGCTAATGACCAAATGAAAAGTGCCAACGACATCTTCGGAGAGATCTCCAAAAGCTTTAAAAAAAAAAAAAAAAAGCTTTTAAAATCATTTCCTGCTAATGAATTTTTACGAGCTAAAAAGTTTACCTATATTGTAGATGATCCAAAAAGGCAAACTTTCGGTAAGCTGGTAGATAGGGCAAGGAGTTTGTTCAAGAAGTCGCCCCTGGTGAGGCTGGGGGGCTGGGACGGCGCCTCCCCCGAGGCTGGGGGCCTCGAACCTGCCATTCCATCAGCTCTCCTACGGCTCCAGTGAACGGCCACAGGGGGAACGCCATTAGCAAAATGCAATACCCAGGCTGGGCCCCTTGCCAGAGAACCGGACTTCACAGCTTTTCTTCTAAAACTAGAAGGAGGAGGAGGAGGAGGAGGAGGAGGGGAAGGAGAGCAGGAGGACAGGTTGTAGGTGGGATGGGGAGCAAGTCCAAGACCGTCGGCTACTGGAAGGACCTGCGAGTTGAGACCTCCTCCGGCCTCTGGGTGCCAGCGGCCCCTGCAGGGCCAAGAAGGAATGCGTTGGTCCCCTGAGTACCTGCATCTAGAACTCATAAAAAGTCAGTATGTGTGGCCTCTGGTCTCCAGCAGCAGTCCATACTGCTCTGCATCAGGGAAGGTCTGCAGCCAAGGGGAGCCCGCTTGGCCCATCCATTACAATAGCTACACCCTGGTCGGCTGTCGGGGGCCTATTGCCAAAGCGCTAAGCCTCACCTTCCTGAATCCTGTTCTTAGAGTCCGAGAAGCCGACTGGCATGATGTGAGGGGCCCACTGCCCTGGCAAGCTCCCCGAGATGGCCACCAAGCAAGCATCACAGTGGCACGAAAGCATCGAAGTCCTATGGAAACGCACATCGTCGGGAGGAATCCAACATCGCAGGTCAGTTTGACCGAGAGCCAGGCCCCCCCCCGCCCCCTCCCCCCCCCCCCCCCGCAACCAAGGATGGCAAGGTGTCAGCCAAGGGGAAGTTCACAGCCTAGGATGGCAGGGGCTTGGAGAAGACAGGCTGCAAGGGAAGGGCAATGTTCAGGCCCAGAACACCGGGAGTGGGAAGGGGGCCGAAGTGGGAAAGGGGCTGTAGAGGTTGGGGTCGCCAAGAACAAATTTGCCCTAGCTTGCTCTTTTTTGCCTTGGGCTCGAGCTGCCTCTGCAGTAGCCCCAGCTAGAGCCCACAGCATCCCGGCGGGGGTTGGGGGGGCCGTGCTTCCGGTTCTCTGCTCAAAGGACGATCCTTCCTCTAGCGCACACTACACACCACAGCTCTAGGCTGCAAGTCAGGGTGCTCAGGATTCTGATCTTGGAATTGTCATTGACTGTGTGGCGCAAGGAGAATCGCTTAATGTCTTTGGGGCCCAATCTCCTCACCCTTAAAATAAAGACGTTTTCACCTAGGCCACCATTACAGGATCTTGTCTGGTTAAGAAAGTTCTTTGGCTTGGGGCACCTGGGTGGCTCAGTCGACTAAGCGATTAAGCGATTAAGCGTCTGCCTTCGGGTCAGGTTATGATCCCGGGGTCCCTGGGATCGAGTCCCAAGTCGGGCTCCCTGCTCACCGGGGAGTCTGCTTCTCCCTCTGCCTCTGCTGATCCCCCTGCTTGTGCTCTCTCTCTCTCTCTCTCTCTCTCTCAAATAAATCAATAAAACACTTAAAAAAAGAAAGGAAGTTTTTTCTTTCCCTTCATCTCCCCATATACTAGCACATAATTACGGCGGCACATGATTCAAGACTACTAGTATTTTTCTCCCTTGTGCCAATAAGCATATTCACTGATCCCTTGATAAATTCCTGCTGTCCCCTGCTGTCACACCATGTGTATGAAAATAACGGGACTTAATGGCTAGTTACCTCAAGCAAGAACTATATCCACCATAACCGGTTCAGAACGTAAGCACCAAACCGGTCCCCTAGGGACCAGAGCAGGGCAAGGTATCAATGGGGCTGGTGGCACGGAGTCAGGGCTACAAGGGTATGCGTGATTCCGAGTATATACCCATTTCCATCACTGGCCAAACATGGCAAACATCTCCAACTCATCAAATAACCGTGCACACCTAGAAAACCTAGACCGCCAGTGTGATCTGCAGAGGAAAGTGAGCCAATTTGTGTTTCCACCCGCGTTTCGCAAGGCCTGCCTACCGGGGTTCCTTGAAAGGGCGCCCCCCTCCTGATATGGCCAAGCTGTGATTCTAGGAGACCCTCTTGTTGGGGGTGTTGGGGGGATGAAGGCTGGGAGAGAAACAAAGGCTGGCGGGGGTGGGGGGAGCAGTGAGGCGGCAGCACGCTTTCCCTGACTTCCGGCAGGCCTGGGGAAAGCTCTCAAAGAGGAACCTCAAGCCACATCCAATAACTGGGAGGCTGCATCTTGTCCGGCTTGGAAGAAATTTAGAAACCTGTCCCAGACTGAGCTTATACCCCCCCCCGCACCCCACCGCTTGCAGACTGCCCTTTACCGGGCTGGCTGCTCCCTAAGAAGGCAAGCTTCCCAAGGGTATCTTGGTTCAGTTGACAGCACGCCTTCAACAAATGCTTGTGTCAGACACCGTGCCTGCTTGGCTGCGGGACAGGAAAGCACGCGTTCCCCCCATGGCGTTGAGCACACAGCTGCCCAAAGAGCAGGTGCGCCACGTTTTCGAAGGTCTACCGCGTCTCTCTCCCCTTAGGTTCATCGAGGGACTCCCAGCCTCTTACTTATGGAGGCTGTGGTTCCTTAACCTCCTCAAATGCCTTCTTATCGTGTCTCCCATTCCTTTAGCTTAGTTTCAATAAATGGTCAGATGAGCTCAGGCCTTCAACCGGGGCCACAGGAATGGCCACTGGTCCACGAGTGCCTCTTTTCCACCCCAAAGGCCGCAGGCTGCCCCGGATCCCCTCCATGGAAGGCAGACATTGGGATGAAGGGGCCCTGGGGAAGGCCCCTGGTTCGAGCAGGAGAATCTAATACTCGCAGGCCAGGGAAGAAGGGCTGGACGCTCGCTTGGGAGCCATAACCTTGCCCTTGTGGTTTCCCACAGCAGGGGCTCCATCTCCCGTGCCTCCCAAGGCCTCCACGGCCAACCTCTCTGTCGTCTGGTGCCTAGTGAATTACATAGGGAAAGCGCCATCATTGCCACCACGTGCGTCCAAGGCCAGAGGTTGAGGGCAGGGCAGTCAGGTGAGCCCCGGAGGCGGAGTTTTCAAAGAGCGGCCAAGGGCACTTGTCACAGGTGGAGACCCCAGGCCCATCAAGAGCAGAAGCGGGCTAGGAGGCCAGTTTTGAGGCAACAGCAGAAGGGGCCGGCCAGTGTCCCCACCCTCCCTGCCCAAACCACCTCCAAAGGGGGATGCCCCCGGAAAATCACACCGGAGGCTGCCAGTCCCCGTCTTTCCAGTGCTTTGCCATGAGACGAGAGAGCGGCGGGGGGCCCACGTGCTATTGGAGACCTGCGGTCAGCGAGGGGAGTTTCTGGCCCTGATCGCAGACGGTGACAGCTTCATGAATGACACTGGAGAATAATCAATCATGTAACTCGCGCCCCAGCTAATGAGCCCGACGAGTGGGTCCGTTTTGCTTAATATCTTCTTCCTGCTGTCACTGCCCACAATAGGTACACGCGACACCCCAAAACATCCCTGTGGGCGCAACACCAGCATAAACGTCTGCGTGTTCGCGCCCACCCAGTAACAGGGAGACTGCAGCCGGCACAGCTGACACCAACTTTAGAAAATGAAGACAACTCAGAAAGGTGAAAGTGACTTTTCCCCACTCATCCAAATTCTGCGCTCTTTGCATCCCTCTTTCCCTCCTTTGTCCTCTCTCTTCTTCTTCTCTCTCTGTCTGTCTCTCCCTGTCTCTGTCTTTGTCTCTGTCCCTCTCACGTTTTGCCACCGCTCCTCCCCACGCCCCCTCCCATATCTGTATTTTCAGCCCCTCCAGCTGCTGGGAGGTGCTAGGACCAGAACCAAACGTTTCGCTGTCACGGAAACCCACGATTTCACTGAATGAATGATCGCCGCGAGGACACTTCAACGGTGTCCCTAATCAATGAAATTAGCCTTGTAAAATCCCGGTCCGTGGGGCGCTTTATTTGAAGAGGACGCGCGCGGGGTGGGTTTATTGCATGGTTGTTACACGTGCGCGTTGCAACCTGTAGCTTGGCCCTCGTGTCTCTCTCTCTCTCTCTCTCTGGCTGCCCGCCCGCCTGGGATAGAAACAGCCTCGTGGCGCTGCTGTCCCTTCTCAGACCCTCGAGCCATTTGTCCCGGGCTCCGGGGAGGGCTACGCGTTGCCGAGGACGACCCTCACCCTCGCTCCGGGAGAGAGGGGGGACCCTGGGAATAACGGTACTCCCCGGTCCAACTCTTTTGTGACTCCGCCACCTCTTTCCTACGCGGCGGCCCTCCTTCCCTCTGCAAGGCGACCAATGGACAACCGCAGCGGCGCCGGCGAGACGCCCCGCCTCCCCGGCGCGGCCCCGCCGCCCGCCCAGGGGCACTCAGGTGAGCCAGGTGCGGCCGGCCGCGGGGGGCAGAGAGTGCGCAACCCCCCCTCCCCCGCTTCCCCCCCACCCCCGGCCCGCGCCGCTTTCCCGCGTCCACCTGCGCCTGGCTCCCGGCGCGTGCTGCCCCCGGGCGGCGGGTTTGAGCCCCGGCCTTCCGGGCTCGCTCCGGGCTGGCCCCGCGGATGGCGAGCGCTCCACCCTGGGTGGGGAGAGACCCCCCGCGGCGGCAGCCCGGCGCTCCGCCACCCTCGGCTCCCCCGCCACTTACTCTTGAGTCTTCAGGCAGTCGTAGAAGCCAGCCATGGTTCTTCGGAACCGCCGCGCCACCCCGAGGCGGGCGCCGCGGGCATCTCCGCGGGACAGCTCGGCAGCCAGGGGTCCACACGCACAGCCCACGCCCGCGGGCCGGTGCACAAACCCAGATAAAGTTTCTGCTCGAGGCCTCTCGCTGTCTTCTGAACTAGGTCCAAAAAGGGCCGGGCTTGCTCCTAACGAGGCTGCAAACTGTTAACTCCCCTTTTTCCTCTGCCTCCGACTTCCCGCTACCGCAGCATCCTCGATGCAAAATACCAGATGCTCGGTCTTAGGCCGTCTGTATCCCCGCGGGGCTAAGGAGTGTGCGGAGTCTCTAGGGGGATAGCCCTTGGGGCTTAGCCAAGACCTTTACCCCCGGGGCAGAGGCGGACAATCTCCGGCTTAGGGAAGGCCATGTGAACAAGTCACTTTCTGGCATTTTAGATTCTGCAGGCTGGGGGGTGGGGGTAGGGGTAGGGGGTGCGCTGGAGGGGCAGAGCGGGGAAGAGAGAGGCCAGGCGAATTTTAAGTAGCCGGGTTGCAAACATTCTGCCCTCAATCTGAACACTATTTTTGACCCCTCTGAGCTGTTCTCGCTCAATCTTAAGGAAAATGATTTACACCCTAAGCAAGGCTGGAGTCACAAAGCTGAAAGAGAGAGGGAAGGGAAAGGGAAGGAGGCATGAAGGTCCTTAAAGTTGTGAAATCTCAATGCCCTTCGGATTGAAGTCCCCCAGCAAAGATCGTGTATGCACAGTGGATCCCCATTATAACACGGTTTACATTACACGGATTCAGAGAGACCCGCTGATCCGAATGCGCCTGCGGAAAACCGAGAGAACTAGAGAAAGAGCAAAAGTGCCACCTAAGGCTTGCAGATCTGAAAGACCCAGTGGGGGCCTCTTTCCCGACCCCAGTTCAGTAAAAAGGTGTCTCCGCCCTGGCATCTGAGATGTGGAGGCAACATCTGATTTTGCAATATTTTGATTTGCGAAGTGTCTGGTGACGGTGTGAAAAGCCAAGGAAACGTAGATGCGGACTTTGGGCTTTTTAAAATTACTGTGAGAAATCAAGGGTTTTTAAAGGTTAAGATTTCTCCTGTGTGCGCATTCAGGGGGATCATTAATCTGACAGCCTTTCTAAACCTGCCTTCCCTGGATTAGAAGAAAGAAGAAAACCAGGTCCCCGCAGTCAAGGCAGTCAAGGGGTCTTACCCAGTCTGTAGCAGGGGGCCTACTTTGCCCTTCCGTCTGCAAGAAGCAACACCCGGCTTCTGAAATTTCACTGGGTGAGTAGACGGCGCTCTCTGGAACAGGGCGGTGCGTGGGCCCTCTCCTCTTAACTTGGTAGTTGGGGGGAGCACAACTGCCCAAGGACTAGATTTACACCTTGCATACTGAATCCTCACCTGTGGCTAAGGTTTCTAGCCAGAATTCCTTCCTAGCTAGAATTTACAGTCAGTTCTCTATGATTCATATGTGGCTTGCCCACTTAATGGATTTTCTGCAATTATGGTTTAATCAGCACATAACTTCTGTCTACCCCGACTTGTCATGGTCAGCGGTGGTTGGGAAAGACTCATTTTATTATTTTTATTATTATTTTTAGGAAAGACCCGTTTTAATACTGGCCAGAGAAGAAGCTAATTAGGAGGGCAAATCCATGTCATTCTGCTCCCACTCAAATAGAACGCATTCCAAAAACCACAGATTTTTTTTTTAAGGATTTTATTTATTTATTTGACACAGAGAGAGAGAGAGAGTGCAGGAGCAGGGGGAGGAGCAGAGGGAGAGGGAGGAGCAGGCTCCCCACTGAGCAAGGAGCCTGGGGCGGGGCTCGATCCCAGGACCCCAGGATGATGACCTGCAGCCCAAGTCAAAGACAGACGCCCGACCGATTGAGCCACCCCAGCGCCCCTCACAGAACTTTGTTTTTCGACTACACATGCTTTGTGATCATTTGGCCAGCTCCTTTCTTCCATTCCTAGGAATAATCAGGAGTGACGGGGCCACAGAAAGTCTGGAATTCCCAGACTGCACTGATGGCTTCTCCTCCTGAACCCTTGTCTCGCTTGTGGTCAGGGCTCCGGAGCCAGAGCTGGGTTCAAATCCTGCCCAAGTTTCTCCCATGTGATAGCTGGATCAGGATTTTGTGAGAAAAGATGTTCTGAGGAGGTCCATGTTGACGAATTTAGAGGGAAAGTATAATGATGTCTGCAATTCACGCTCGAGTAGGTCAGGAAAAAAAATTGGGTAGGGATATGTGTGTGTGTGGAGAGAGACAGAGACAGAGAATGGAACGAGAGAGCACATGTAGTAGGATGTGGACACTTGGTGACCGGAGGTAAGACTGTATGGATCTTCCCTATGCTAGTCTTTCAATTTCCCTGAAGTTTAGAAATGGTTTCAAAATTAAAAGTTGGGAATAAAATCTTAATTCTCCCTGCCCTGATCAGCTGTGGTAGCAGATCATTCACTCCTTGCAAATCTCAGTTCCCTCGGCTCGAAAATGGACATTTTAATAGAATCGCGCCATTTGAGTTGTTTATGGGGATTCAATCGGGAGAACAAATGTCATGCCCTTAACATGGGGCCTGTCCCTCCAGAACCGAGAGCAACTGCTGTTATCACGCCATCGTCATTTTTCACCTGTGATCACATACTGTCTCATTGTCCTCGCGTGTTTCACAGGCAGACACCCTATACCCTTCACTCTGATTTCAAGCCTCCAGAGGGCAAAATGCATTTTTTTAAAGATTTTACTTATTTATTTGAGAGAGAGAGAGCACGAGAGGGAGGAGTGTCAGAGGGAGAAGCAGACTCCCTGCTGAGCAGGGAGCCCGATGTGGGACTCGATGTGGGACTTGATGTGGGACTCGATCCTGGGACTCGATCCTGGGACTCCAGGATCATGATCTGAGCCGAAAGCAGTTGCTTAACCAACTGACCCACCCAGGCGCCCCCGCAAAATGCATGCCTTACACTCGTTCTTGTATCTGCGGTCGTAGCTGGCGCGGCCCTGAGTAACCCAGAGCTAGTGAGTGGGGGACCTTGTTAGTTACCGTTCTGTGACATCTGTGGTCCTATGGCATTGCTTGGAAAATGATCGCAAGCCCAAAGGCCAGCCATTCCTGACGACGGACCAGTAGAAGAGAATGTTAGCATCGCACGGTGCGCGCTGGGGAAGAAGGCAGGCTGCCAAGACAACGGCTGGAGAATAGGTTTCTAAAATTCTTCAGATTGAAGGTTGATACCTTCATGCACCACCAGACTTTTAGAAAGAGCATCCCCCTTTTTTTTAAATCCCAGGAGGGCTTACATTCCGCTGCTTCACTTGCCCGATGAGGAGGACCTCGACTAAGCAAGTTGGGCACATCCTTAGAACGCCAGGCCAACAGAGCAGATTTCCGGGGGTAGCAGGGTACAGGTGGCCCCTCCTAGCAAAGGGGAGAGCACAAACACTGCAAGGGACCCCCCCAGCCCAGCTCTTGAATGAATGCCTCCATTGCCTTTGGAGGAAATCTGATCTTCCTGGCTCCAACCATTGATTCCAGTGAGTCTCAAATAGGCAGGGTAAATTCAGCTGAAACCTTCAGGACCGACTTCCAAAACCCTGCCAGGACCTTCAAACATCTGGCTCTTGAAAAATCTCTGTGAGCACCAGAGCCTGAAATGGGGAATGGTAAGACGCCCTCACTCCTGAGCAGACGCAGACCATTCCAGAAGGTTCCTCTCAGTCCGTGTCTCTCCTCCCTTTCCTTTTGGCTGCTGTCTCCCTCCTTCCTCTTTCCTTCTCCACCTCCCGAGGCTCGCAGAATGAGTTCCCTTCCTGCTAAAGGCTGGCAATGACGCCGTGGGTTCGGGGGTTAGCGTGAGAGAGAGAGCGGTTTAGCGTCTGTGTCCGCGTGACCCTGCTGATCGCAGCACCCCAGACGGAGTGCCATCTCACGAAGCCTGGGAGGACAAGCTGGAGAGCTGGGTTATGGCTTCTATGGAGCCATTCGTCGGGACATCTCAGCTTGCCTGCAGAATTTCTGCCCTCACGACCCCCTAGGGAGTCTGCAGGCCAGTGGGATTCAGGGACCCACAGAGCCGGGAACATCTCTAAGGGAGCTGGACTGGGGAAAACTATACTGTGCAGGGCAGGGACTCCCCCCCAACCCCCAACATTTAGAAACAGATCAAGTCTGATGCAGATTGGCATTCAGGGTGGAGGAGGTGGGAATGGGGAGGGGAACCTGCTAACTGGGGAGGGGCGGGGGACGCCTCCCTGGGGTTGGAGAGATTCAAGGCAGAAGGAACGCTTACATAGCAGACATTTGCTAATAGTAGTTCCCAGCCCTGCCTACTTCCTCCTCTTCCTCCTCCTCCATCAGGTAGTTTTCAGAGTCACTGAGTATCTCCTTCTGCCTGGACACCTTGGATCAGGGAGGGGAGGGGACAATCAGCAAAGTTACCATCACTCACCACGCTCCAGGCTCGTCCTTGTGGTGAAGAGCAACCAGATTTGGAGGAAGTCTGTGTTACACAGAATGTTTAGAATGTAGTTTTATTACTCTCAGGCTATATATCCAATAACACGAATTTGGCTCCAGGTGTGGGCCTGACTGGACAGAGAAGAGTTTGTAAATAGACATTGCGGAATGTTCCTAAACGCACACCCATCCATCCGCCTGCCTGTTTGGCCCGTTTTCAGAGTCTCCCTTTCTTGAGTGGAAACTGGAGCTCAGATGGGGCCAATGATGTTGGGAGCGAAGGTGCAAGGCCGTGGAAGGTCCTTGCCAGCTCCTTGCTGGATGCGTTCATTTCCTTTCCCCCGGCCAGGCGAAAGCTCCAAGATGATCCCCTCCACTCTCCCCCTCTCCCTGGCCCTCAAAAGCCTGGGGGTTGGAACAAGGCTCAGGAAGGAGGAACCAACGTTCTTTTCCCTCACCTCCAGCTGTGGCCAAACTACTGATCTCCAACCTGCAAATCACCGGGAAAGAGAAAGCACACGCATTCAACCCTCACACTTCGCTTAGCCTGGAGCTTGGAGATGTGAGGCCGCTGTGGGGACGGCTGCCTCCTCCTTGGTCAGAGATGCCGCCAAGCGTCACTTCCCCTACAAGCAGCACCACCCAAAGCCTGCACGTCCCCCTCCATCCAACCATCAGCCCAGGGAGCAAAGGCCCAGCTACGAATGCCACCCCCGCTGGAGGAGGGAGACTTGCCTGGCCCAGTAAATGGGGTTTTTACCTCCTAGTGAGGCATAGAACAGTTCTGGCTTCCTCGCCCAGGCAGCTGAGAGGGAAGCGACCCCCGGGGTCTAGAATCAGTGATTCACGCCAGCCTACCCAAACAGCCTCCTGCTGTCATTTTATTCCCTCCATTACTTAAGATCCTGGAGAAGGAGTTCCCAGTCCTTCCTCCCAGGCCTTTGGCATCCTGAGTTGAATGACCGGTCAGTGGGACGAGGAAAGGCATGTAGCCAGGGCAGCTGGCCTCTAAGAACTCCCCAAAGAAGAAAGAAAACAAACGGTTAAAAAATTCTAATGGCACACAAAGGTATAAAATAATGAAACACAAAAGCCCCCTCTCTACCCTTCATCTCCCAAAGTCTTGGGTTCCTTCCAGGGAAGAAAAAAGTCATATGTGTAAATATATATGCGTGCATGTATATATATTTGGGTTATTTATATACGAAAACAGAAATGAAACACACAAATCATGCTTTACTCTTACATTTGCTTTTGTTCTACCTGGTAAGCTGTCCTGACACTCTCTTCCTCCCAGGTCAAAAAGGTGTCCCTCATCCTTTGCTAACTGCATGTCAACATACTCTCCAATGATCCTTGGGAATGAACATCGGAAAACTGCTACCCCGGCCTCTCTCTCATACTCCCCGTCAGAGTCGCTGTCCTGCTTCCTCAGCACTTCGGATGAGCAAGTTCTGGGGACGTGACCGACGGATGGCGTGGTGACTCTGGTTAACGAGACTGTATTCTCTACTTGAAAGTTGGTAAGAGTAGATTTTACACATTCTCACCTCAAAAAAATATAATTATGTGATGCGATGAATGGGTTAACTAACTTCATTGTGGTAACGATTTCAAGATATATATGTGTATCAAATCATCATGTACACCTTAGACTTCTACCGCGTTATATGTCAATTATATCTCAGTAAAGCTAGAAAGAAAGTCATGCAGTAGAACTTCTAGTTTCCAGTTCTGCATGTACGAGCTTGGAAGTCACCGCTCTGTCCTAATGACAAGTGAAAAGCTTGAAGAGACTAGAAAATCAGCAACTCCTCTTGGGTCTATAAGAGAGGGGAGGACTTAGGGCAAACTGTGGTCCCCAAAACTGGAGAGACAGACAAGCAAATACAGGGAGACACGGCTTCTCAAAGTCAGGATTCGCTAACAGAAACTGCCACAGGAACTGGTGCCTGGGTTTTAAACAAAACAAAACAAAACAAACAAACAAAAACCCTGAAATGTAACTAACAAACTGATGGAGACTGAGTGTGGCCAACTCTGAGAGTTAAAAACTAGCCAAGCTAACTAAGAATAAAAGTGAAAGGATACAAATTACTAATATTAGAAATGAAAGAAGGGACATCACTACCAATCCCATGGACATTAAAAGGGTAATAAAGGAATACTATGGACAACTCTAAGCCCATAAATTTGATAACCTAGATGAAATGGACCAATGCCTTGAAAGACACGATTTGCCAAATTCACACAAGAAATAGACAATTTAAATAGGCCTGCGTCTATTACAGAAATTGACTATTTAAATTACTTATTGACATAATAATCTTCCAAAACAGAAAGCAACAGGCCCAGATGGGTTCACTGGCAAATTCTGCCGAACATTTAAGTAAGAAATTATACCAATTCTCTACAGTCTCTATCAGAAAATGAAAAAGAGGAACCATTTCTTAACTCACCCCATGAGGCCAGCATTACCCTAAAACCAAAACCAGATGAAGAAATTACAAGAAAACTACAGAACATTATCTCTCAGGAACAGGGATGCAAAAATCCCCAACAAAATATTATCAAATTGAATCCCACAACATATAAACAAATGGTATTTATCCCACAACAAATGGTAGGCATTCCAGGTATATAGCGCTGGTTCAATATTCAAAAATCAATTAAACAGGCTAAAAAAGAAAAATCATATGAGTATCAACAGATACAGAAAAAGCATGTTACAAAATCCAACACCCATTCATGATAAAAACTCTCAATAAACTAGGAATAAAAAGAACTTCCCTCTCTTGATAAAGAATATGTCTAAAAAAATTTACGGTTTACATCATTCTTTTTTTTTTTTTTTTTTGGTTTACATCGTTCTTGATGAGAAACTCGAAGCCTTCCCACTAAGATCAGAAACAAGGCAAGGATGTCACTCACCACTTTTTTTTCAACATCATACTGGAAATTGTAGCTAATGCAATAAGACAAAAAAGGAAGTAAATGTATAAATGTATACAGGTTGGAAAGAAAAAAAATGTCTTTGTTCACAGATAATATGATTGTCTATGTAGAAAATCTGAAAGAATCAACAAAAAGACTACTAAAACTAATAAGCAATTATAGCAAGGTTGCAGGATACAAAGTTAATCTACAAATGTCAATCAATTTCCTGTATGTCAGCAATGACCAAGTGTAATCTGAAATTAAAAACATACCATTTATATCAGCACCCCCACAAATGAAATGCTTACCTAGAAATCTGACAAAACGTGTACAAGATTTTCAAATTTCCTATGAGGAAAACTACAAAACCCTGATGAACGAAATCAAAGAAGATCTAAATAAATGGAGAGATATCCCATGTTCATGGGTAGGAAGACTCAATATTGTGAAAATGTCAGTTCTTCCCATCTTGATCTATAGAGTCAATGCACTCCTGATAAAAATCCCAGCAGGTTATTTTGTGTCTATTGACAAAGTGATTCTAAAGTTGATATGGAGAGGCAAAAGGCCCAGAATAGCCAACACGATATTGAAGGAGAAGAACAAAGTGGAAGAACCGACACTACCTGACTTTAAGACTTACTATAAAGTTACAGTAATCCAGACAGTGTGATATTGGTAAAGAATAGACATAGATCAATGGAACAGAATGGAAAGTCCAGAAATAGATTCATATAGATATACTCAAGTGATATTTGACGAAGGAACAAAGGCAATACAAAGGGGGAAAGATAGTCTTTTTAACAAATGGTACGGGAACCACTGGGCAGCCACATATGAAAAAAATACATCTAGGGGTGCCAGGGTGGCTCATTCGGTTAAGCATCTGCCTTCAGCTCAGTCATGATCTCGGGGTCCTGGGATCAAGCCCCACATCAGGCTCCCTGCTCATGCTCATTTGCTCTCTCTCAAATAAATAAAAATCTTTAAAAAGAAAAAACAAATCCAGACATAGATTTTGCATCCTTCACAAAATTTAACTCAAAATGAATCATAGACCTAAATGTAAAACACAAAACTGTAACACTCTGGGAAGATAACATAGGAAAGGACCTAGATGACCATGGTATGACATAGGTATGGTGATGACTTTTTAGACACAGCACCAAAGGCACAACCCATGAAAGAAATAACTGATCACGCCAGACTTCATTACAATTAAAAATTTCTGCTCTCTGAAAGACAATGGCAAGAGAACGAGAAGACGAGCCACAGACTGGGAGAAAATTTTTGCAAGAGACGTATCTGCTGAAGGACTGTTATGCACAATAAACAAAGAACTCTGAAAACTCAGCGGTAAGGAAACAAACAACCTGATTTAAAAATGGGCCCAAGACCTTCACAGACAACTCACCGGAGAAGACATACATATGGCAAAGAAACGTATGGAAAGATGTTCTGCATCATATGCCCGCACAAAAAAGGTACATGCAGAAGTTTATACCCGCTTTACTCATAATTTCCCAAACTTAGAAGCAACCAAGATGTCCTTCAATAAGTGAACAGATAAACAAACTGTGGTATATCCAGACAATGGGATAGTATTCAGCACTAAAATGAAATGAACTACTAAGATACAAAAAGAATGGAAGATCCTGGAATTCCCATTGCTAAACGAGAGAAGCCTGCTGTGGTCCAAATGTTTGTATCCCCCTAAAATCCACGTGTGTTGAACACCTAAATGCTCAAGGTGATGGTATTAGGAGGTGGAGCATTTTAGAGGTGATTAGGTCGTGAGAGCAGAACCCTCATGAATAAGGGCTTAGGGCCCTTAGAAAAGGGGCCCCAGGGCTAGCCCAGTCTTCCCACCATGTGATGACATGCTGAGAACCCAACAGTCTACACTCAGAACCCAGAAGATGGCCTTCATTCATCTGACCATCCTGGCACCCCGATCTTGGAGGAGTTCCAGCCTCCAGGACTGTGAAGAAATGTCTGTGGTTGATCAGTCACTCGTGCTACGACATTTTGTTATGGCAACCCAAACAAATGAAGACAGAAGTCAATCTGAAAAAGGCTATATGTAATGTACCATGCCAACTATAGGACATTCTGGAAAAAGGCAAAAGTATGGAG
The DNA here is from genome assembly GCA_028534135.1 of Potos flavus. NCBI lineage: Eukaryota > Metazoa > Chordata > Mammalia > Carnivora > Procyonidae > Potos > Potos flavus. The sequence continues at coordinate 25,979,092 of CM052901.1, read as the reverse complement.
ACAATAAAAAGATGAGTGGTTGTGAGGATTTAGGTGGGGGGGGGGGGATAAACAGGCAGAGCACAGAGAATTTCTAAGACAATGAAAATCCTCTATATGATAGCATGAGGATGGATACATGTCGTTATACATTTGTCCAAACTCGTAGAGTGAAGGCTACTGTAGACTACGGACTTGGGTGACAATGATGTGTCAGCGTGGTGGGGGATGTAAGTAGTGAGGGAAGCTATGCAGGTGTGGGGGCAGGGACTATATAGGAAATCTCTGGACCTTCCCCTTAATCTTGCGGTGAGCCTCAAACTGCTCTAAATAATGAAGTCTTTACCAAAGTTAGTTAATTTCAACAAGTGGGAAGAAAAGTCACGGTGAGGCATGGCATGGGGAAATGAAAGCTGGCTGCAAAGGTGTTCTGAATGGAGGGCCCCAGCTGGAAAATGTCTTGGAGGCTCCTTCAGGCCCACTCCACTTAATTTTGGGGTGCTCACTCCTGAGTGCCCTCCTCCAATCCCCAGCCTAGTCTCATGAGACTGAGCGGAGCTCCAGAAAGCCAGATACTCCCCCCACTCCCCAACACCAAACACAACTTTTTTCGGACATCTCTTCTCCCATACACAGGAAACTGCTTTGTGATGCGGGACAATGACAGGCACAGAAGGGTCCAACAAAATCAACCCCAAAATGCAAACTCTGTTAGGGTCGGTGTTAAAAATCTCCAGCATCACAGTACCATAAGCCTGTGGGAAATGACATGTATTTTTAAGAACCTTGGAAAATTTTTTCATCCTTTTTAATTCTGATAATGGCCAGTGTAACCCACTGCAATAGATTTTTCATTTGGGGGCGATTTTTTCACTCCCTTATGTTGAGAAAGTGAATATACAGAGAATAGGCAGACCATGTATGACGATAGAACTCTGACCCGTGCCTCTACAGCAACCAGCAGGGAAGTCAAAATACAACCTCTCAGTAATCACCCCCAGATTCCCTGTATTTGCCACTGCCCCACGCTCTGCCAATCAGGAGGAGCCAGAAGAAGCCAAATGGGCTTCACCAACCAATCACATGGGATGCCCTGTTTCTAGTTAGCCCGCCTCCGGCTTCCCCATGTCAACGTCTCCTCCGATGAGGTCATACCTGAAACCTTTCCTCCTTTCACCGGGAAGCTTTCCCACTCCCCTGCCTGCCTCTGGGTCTCTGCCAAAGCCGAGTGACGATGGCTATTTCTTGTATAGAAAGCTCGGGGTCAGTAGGCTCTTCCGGTTCTTGTTTAGGTCGTCTTCGTTTGTTCCCTCAATACTACAGCATATAGTGGGCTGCCTACTCCAGCGTGCTCCCTGCCATGGGCCAGGACTGCCCAGAATGTCTATACGGGCACACCAGAACTGTCCCCAGCCACTCGCTGTGATGGTTAAGTTGCATTCCCCACCCCCCACCCCCCATCCCCCCCACCCTCCCAGGAGGGCCTTTTGACAGCATAGCAGCTTGAGGTAGTGATAAAAAATATTGATATTGAAACCAGAGACTGTAGCACTTATTAGCTCTATGACCTCAAGCATGTTACTTTCCCTCCCAGGGCCTCAGTTTCCACATCTCTTAGGTGGAGGCAATAATGTCCTCGGGACCTCCTTCATAGAGTGGTTGCTTCTCCACAGAGAGACAGTGTTGGCTTAGAGAGAGATCGAGAAGCTGGGGTCGCTGACTCTCAGAGCAATGGTCCTAGCCAAGTGCTCGCTGCTGACCAGTGAGCTCTGAAGCAAACAATAACCTGCAAAACTTTCGTGTGGGAACCACGAGTCGGGCTCTGGTCCAGGTCATGGGGAGGTTAAGGCACCTGGCTTTTCCTGCCCATTTGGCCTGCTGGTTGGGGAAGGGATGGGCTCTTTTGATGAGTGTACAAAAGATTTATTTAAGAAGGAAGGAAAAGATTCAAGGATCTTTTTTTTTTTTTTCCCCTGACTCGGCCACCAACTGAGGCTTTTGGCAAGGCACTTAAGGTTCCTGGGTCTCAGTTTTCCCATCTATAAAATAGTAACAATAACCCCCACCCTTCCTGGCTGACTGGGTCACCTTGTAGATCTGAGGGAATAATGTGTGTGTGACTACGTTTAATTTTCTAGGTGTTATACAGACGCAAGGAAGTATTCTTAGAGGACAGACCCTTACAATGGGGTCCTGGCCGAGGGAGGCCACACGAGAAGGGGCGTGTCTTTTCATGTTCTTCGTGTCTTGTGGTGGGGCTCCAAAGCCCACGGTCCACGCCAAGGGCTCTGTCCCTTGAAAAAGCCTCCCTCTGAATCCTCATGGTCCTTGTGTGCCACGAAGTGGCTTATCCACGTCAATGAAGCTTCACTGTTCTCTGAATATGCCCAGCAATGCAAACCATGTCTTGTCTCCCTACGCGCTTAGCAGTTTTCAGGCCTGCCTCACACCGTGGCTCCTCCCCAGAGCAGAGCATGGGAGGCAGCCCAGTGGAATGGGTGAGCGCATGGGTTGTAAAACCAAGCTCCTCGGTACCTTGCAGCTCTGACACCTGCCAGCTGGGTAGCCTTAGACAAGTCGCATACTCGCCTAATCCAGTTTCCTCATTTGTGAAATAAAGATGCAAATAAAACAGCACCTACTCCACAGTATTGGTGGGAAGATTAATTAAGTCAATATGTGTACACACTTAGAGCGGTGTTGGCACTTAGCAAGTGCCTGATGAATGTTTGTTATTGTTATCGTTGTGCAGCGCAGAGTGTGTTATCCCCATTTTAGCCCACGGTAGAGCTAGGACCGTAACTGGGACCCTTGCTCTAAGAAAAGTCATCCTATGAAAATGAGTGCACCCTTGGAATGGAAGAAAGTATTTGTAAACCATGTAGTTGATGAGGAACTAATATCCAGAATATATAAAAAGCTCCTACAACTCAATGACAAAAACCAAACAACCCAATTTTTAAAAAGGGGTGAAGCACTTGAATAGACATTTAGCCAAAGAAGACATACGAATGGACAACATGCGCCCAAAAAGATGCTCAACATCACTCGTCGTTAAGGAAATGTTAATCAAAAGAGCAATGAGATACCACGTCACACCCATTAGGATGGCTATTATAAAACAACAACAACAACAACAGGGGCACCCACGGGGGCATGGTCTGTTAAGCGTCCAGCTCTTGGCTTCAGCTCAGGTCATGATCTCAGGGTTATGAGATCGAGCCCCACGTCAGGCTCCACACTCAGCACAGAGTCTGCTGTGAGAGGTAATCTCTTCCTCTCCCTCTGCCCCTCCCCCACCTAAAATAAAGAAATAAATCTCTGGGGAAAAAAAGCCAGAAAGCAATAAGCATTGGTAAGGACGTAGAGAAACTGGAACCCTTATGCACCATGGGTAGGAGGTGGGGACACTTTAGAGGTGATTAAGTCATGAGAGCAGAGCCCTCATGAACGGGCTTAGGGCCTTTAGAAAAGAGGTTCCTGGAGCAATGAAACATAGAGACAGAAATTGGAATGGTGGTTGGCAGGGGCTGGGGGACGGGAGAATGGGGAGCTGTTGTTTAATGGGAAGTTTCGGTTTTGTAAGATGAAGGTCATGTGGATGGATGGCTGTGATATAGTCCAATAATGCAAATGTACTTAATGCCACTGAACTCCACACTTAAAAATGGTTAAGGTGGGGGCGCCTGGGTGGGCTCAGTCGGTTGAGTGTCCGACTCTTGATTTCGGCTCAGGTCATGATCTCAGGGTTGTGGGATTGAGCCCCACGTCAGGCTCCACTCTGGGCTTGGAGCCTGCTTAAGGTTCTCTCTCCCCCTCTCCCCTTATGCCCCCCACCGCTCATAGGTAGCATGTGCTCTCTAAAAAAAAAAAATGGTTAAGGTGAGTCAGTGGAGCAGTAGGTGATCTCAGGGTTGTAAGTTCAAGCCCCACATTGGGTGTAGAGATTACTTAAAAATAAAATCTTTTAAAAAATGGCTAAGGTGGTAGACTCTATGTTATGTATATTTTACCACAATTTTTAAGTATGAAAAAAAATTTAAGTGAGTGCAGTGGCTGGAGGGGACAGTGAGACCTAGGCCAGGTTATAAAAGGGAGGTGCCAATTGGACAAGTGCTGTTAAAGGAAGAGTGCCACATCCACAGTTTCTAGTGTGCCATAGGTTTCCTCTGCTGTCCTGTCAGGCTCTTCCCAGGCTAAAGATTTCTACTCCATTTCGGGAGAAATTTTCCCCTTGGAACCCAAGAAGGTCGGAAATGAGATTTATTTACCTATGAATAGACCCACATATGCTCACAGTAAGAAAATAACTTTTCTTTCTTAAGTAGTAAACTGCCCCTCCAACAGGGTGACATTTTCAAAAAGAACTTGGCCAAGAACTTCCTGTGGCTCTCAATATAAAGATCAAATTCCTTAGCAAGGTCTTTCAAGGCCCCTGCACTGTTTGGCCTTGGGGGCCTGCTAACTGCAGCTTCAGCTTCCGCTGTGCTTCCCCTTGATCGTCTCTCTGCTCCACCAGACTGGCCTTCTTGCAGACCCACCACAGGGCCTTTGCATATACAGATGATCTCTGACTTAGGATGGTTCGACTTCCAAGTTTTTGGCTTTATGATGGTGCGAAAGCGATACACTCTCAGTAGAAATTGTATTTCAAATTTTGAATTTTGATCTTTTCCTGGACTAGTGACAAGGTGGTATGATACTCTCTCGTGGTGCTGGGAGGGGGGCAAGTTGGGGGGGGAGCCAGAGCAACCAGTCAGCCATGCAATCACGAGGGTCAACAACCGAAACACTAACACCCAATCTGTACCCACAGAGCCATTCTATTTTTCACTTTCAGTACAGCCGCCAATAAATTACATGAGATACTCAACACCGTATTATAAAGTAGGCTTTGTGTTGGATGGCTTTGCCCACCTGCAGGCTAATGTAGGTGTTCTGAGCCCATCTAAGGCAGGCTAGGCAAAGCTATGATGTTCTTCTGTAGGTTAGGTGAACTCAACGCACTTTCAACTTACGTTGGGTTTACTGGGAGGTAACCCCTACAGCATATACCTCCCCCTTCTAGAACTTTCTGCAAGTGCATTTTAACATTCATTCCTGGGATTATGTGCTCAAGACCCGGCTTGCTGGCTAGACCGAAAGTTGCACGAGGGCTGGGACCATGTGTGGTTTTGCTCCTCACTGTGACCAGCACAGTGCATGGCCCTAGCAGACAGCTTAACAAATATTTGTTGCATAGATAAAAGAACAGAATGAAATATTTACAAAAATTAAAATAATATAAAGTTGTGTTTCCAAAGTATAGATCTTTGATCTTAAGAATCCCAAATGAAGGAGGAGGAGCAAAATGGCAGAGGAGTAGGAGGCCTAATATCATTGGGTCCCAGGAGTTCAGCTAGATAGTTATCAAACCATTCTGAACATCTACAAACTCAATAGGAGATCAAAGAGAAGAAGAGCAGCAACTCTAGGAACAGAAAATCGACCACTTTCCGGGAGGTAGGACGTGCAGAAAACTGAATCCAAAGTGGCGGGAAGATAGACCGCAGGGGGAGGGGCCGGCTCCCGGCAAGCCGCAGAGCAGCAGAGCACAAAATTGGAACTTTTAGAAATCTGCTCCACTGAGGGACATCACTCTAGAGGCTAAGCGGGGGGTGGAACCCTCGTGGGGACAGTGTGGTCTCAGGACCTGCGGCGTCACAGAAAGACCAGAGGTGTGTTAGTGCGGCAGAGCTCCCAGATATCAGACCAGGGAAGCCGGCTAGAGACGGAGCCAAGCAGTGCGGTCTCAGCTCGGGCTTACCTTAAACCATGATCTGAGGCACAGTTGAGCCACTGCTGTTCGAGCAGGGACCCCACAAGGGGCAGATCCAGAGAGACTCCCTCCTTCCTCCTCCGGGAGGAGCGGCGCGGGAGCGCGCAGCAGGGATCGGCTGGGTTTGGAGACTCCAAACGGGGCCGTGCGCCAGAGACAGAAACACTCGGTCACAGGCCGGGTGAGCTCGGAGCGCGGCCGGAGACCAGGGAGAAGGGAGGGACGGACTGCTTTTCTCTGAGGGCGCACTGAGGAGTGGGGCCCGAGCTCTCGG
>CM052901.1:25946939-25972521 GCA_028534135.1 Potos flavus | reverse complement strand
AAAGACAACCAACAGAATGGGAGAAGATATTTGCAAATGACATATCAGATAAAGGGCTCATATTCCAAATCTGTAAAGAACCTATCAAACTCAACACCCAAAGAACAAATAATCCGATCAAGAAATGGGCAGAAGACATGAATAGACATTTCTGCAAAGAAGACATCCAAATGGCCAACAGACACATGAAAAAGTGCTCAACTTCACTCGCCATCAGGGAAATACAAATCAAAACCACAGTGAGATACCACCTCACACCAGTCAGTATGGCTAAAATGAACAAGTCAGGAAATGACAGATGTTGGCGAGGATGCAGAGAAAGGGGAACCCTCCTACACTGTTGGTGGGAATGCAAACTGGTGCAGCCACTCTGGAAAACAATATGGAGGTTCCTCAAAAAGTTGAAAATAGAGCTAACCCTACGACCCAGCAAATATTGGGTATTTACCCTAAAGATACAAATCCGACTAGGGATCCGAAGATAGGGATAGGGATCCGAAGGGGAACGTGCACCCAAATGTTTATAGCAGCAATGTCCACAATAGCCAAACTACAGAAAGAGCCTAGATGTCCATCAACAGATGAATGGATAAAGAAGATGTGGTATATATATACAGTGGAATACTATGCAGCCATCAAAGAAAATGAAATCCTGCCATTTGCAACAACATGGATGGAACTAGAGGGTATTATGTTACGCAAAATAAGTCAATCAGAGAAAGAAAATTATCATATGATCTCTCTGATATGAGGAATTAGAGAGGCAGGGTGGTGGGTCGTGGGGGGCAGGGAGGGAAAAAATGAAACAAGATGGGATGGGGAGGGAGACAAACCGTAAGAGACTCTTAATCTCAGGAAACAAACTGAGGGTTGCTGGGGGGTGGGAGGGAGGGATGGGGTGGCTGGATGATGGACATTGGGGACGGTATGTACTATGGTGAGTGCTGAGAATTGTGTAAGACTGATGATTCACAGACCTGTACCCCTGAAACAAATAATACATTATATGTTAACTAAAAAAAAGAAAAAAATAAATAAAATTTAAAAATTTTTTTAAAAAAAGAATCCCAAATAAAAGCAGTGGGATGTTTCCCTGGGTCTTAAAACTCCTTGAAACCCTCTCCCTTCAAATGACTATATTCTGATTAGGTAGGACGGGTTCGTGGAGACAAAATCCACTTCCCTCCTTCCATATCCCTACTTGCTCCGCCCCCTCCTATGGCCCTCAGGTATCAGCTCCCCATACATCAGGGGTGCGTTCTGCTGGGGTCCATCCGGAGTGGGGCAACCCCTTAGCCCAGTAAGCAGAAAGCAGGATCCAGAGTCAGTGTAAGCCACAGCAAGGGGACAGCGGTTCCTTTGAGCCTCCGACTCAGGGCTGAGAGCTAAAAGCCAAGGATGGATGGAAGGAAAAAAGCACCCAGCATACCCACTCTGGAGTCAAGGACTATACATCCTCTGCTCTCCACACAGCCCCTAAGCCCTGCCTGACTGAAGGCAGGTGGGACCTGCTGGCAGATTCCAAATGGGAGTCGGAGAAAGACAAGATTTTTCCTCCATAACTTGGCACCCTGCTCATCTGCAAAGATAAATACAGACCCAGCCAAAAGGGTTGCCTTCTGATTTATGAGGACAGCATGACAAGGTAGTCTGGAAGCCAAGCGAGTTGGGATTCCAACCCCCACATCTCGATGTCTGTGGAGCAACATTTCTGTGGGAGGAAATGGGAAGTCGATTAATTTTTGGCACCGTGTAAAAAAACTGGTATTTCCTGACCAAACACCAGGGCAGCCAGAGGGTTATAAATGAGGACTCTATGGTTCCTTTGTTTGAAAACATGTAAGTTGTCGTTGGAATAAAAAAAAAGCTTTAGTTCCTTACCAGAAATATTCTGTGCTGGGTAAATAGAAGCCAGAAGCATGTTCCATGGACAGTATGGCTTCAGCATGGGCGGGCCAATGATCCGGTCGCTGTTGGCCTGGGCTGCAGAGACATGTGACCAGAGCCAGCCACACACCATCACCAGAGTTGAGGGGAGCGCATGGAGTCGGTGGAAATCAAAACAAAACTTCCTAGACTCTGTTGACATACGTTCCAAACAATTGGTTTCGTGGCTTCTCCTGGTCTGATTCTTCCCTGCACGAGACCTCTTAGCACCTCCGGGACTTTGCTCATGCTGGTCTCCCACCTCCCCTGCCCCAGAGAGAGAACCCTGGCTGGCATGTCATGAACCCTAACCCAGGAAGGGTCCCACTCTTCTCTTGCTATGTTTCTTCCTCTCGGAAATGAGAAGTTTGGGCCAGAATCTAGGAACCAGATGCTTTCTGTGGCCCCTTTAACCTCCGATGACTTCTGAGTTGTCTTGATAGGAATCTAGCATGCTTCTCCCCATCTGTCTGTCCCTTCCTTCCGGATGGAGAAAGAGCACTCATCTCCTCCAGGAAGCCTTGCTTTATTATGAATGCCACCCAGTCCTAGCCCCAGAGTGCATTATCTCCTTCATCTCATGGGTGTCTTTGGCTAGGTGGGTCCTTGGGTACAGGAAGGGCACTTTCTATTAGTCTCAAACCCCACCTTCAACACGTAGTGTAGTTGCCCTTTAAAACCGGTGTGCAATCTCGGCTATTGATCGACTAGCTGATGAATCAGGCAGTTACATACTGAAGACGAAAGGAAACTGGAAGACCTACTGAAAGAAAAGCAATACCAATTACAATCAAACAGCCTTCCTAAGCAGGCCAAGTATAGTTAAGAATAAGGATTCTGGAGTCAGAGAAATGCAAGTTTGGGACCCAGCTCCACTGAGTGCTAACGGGGTGTCTAACCAAGTCACTCGTACTCCCTGAGCCGCACAGTTTTCTCATCTATACAAGTAAACATGGTATTGGTGCTACCTTGGGACTGTGACCACAGTTCAGTGAGCTCATGCATGAGAAGTCCTCAGGACAGTGGTAAGTTAATAGGAAATTCTTCCAGCTGTTAGTTCTTTAGTGAGGATGACGATGAGGATGGCGATGATGCCAACTCATCCCAGGAGGCCAGGCCTCACAACAGAATGTCCATAAGTTTGGCCCACTGTTACTTCTTTCCCATTCCTAAAAACAGTACAATTTAGGGGCACCTGACTGGCCCAGTTGGTTAAGCATCCGACTCCTGATTTCCACTCAGGTCATGGTGTCAGGGTCGTGAGATTGAACCCCATGTTGGGCTCCACATTGGGCATAGAGCCCAATTCTATGCCCAATTCTCCCTCTCCCTCTCCCTTTGTCTGTCCCATCCATCCCCCAACACGCACACATGCTCTCTCTCTCTCCCTCTTAAAAAAAATTCAAGTGACTTCTAGAATCTTTAACAAATGTCTGGTTGCCTTCTGGAATATCCACATTTGAATGCAAGGTGTCAGAAAGTGATGTTCTGAAATCCCCTTCTAATTGCTCTCATGATTTAAGGAAATGTCTTTATGAATAATAAGAATTTGATGGATATGTGATGTATTATGAGGGGCAGATATGGGGGTGTTGGAAAGGAGAAAGTATGCAATCTTGGATATCAACAAAATCTGTTCTTAGAACTGTATTAAGAGTACAAAGGACAAAAATAGACACATAGATCAATGGAACAGAATAGAGAGCCCAGAAATAAATTCAGGATTATATGGTCAATTAGTCTTTGACAAAGAAGACAAGAATATGCAATGGGAAAAAGTCTCTTCAACAAATGGTGTTGGGAAAACTGTTCAGGTACGTGCAAAATGTTGAAACTGGACCACTTTCTTATACCATACACAAAAATAAACTCAAAATGGATTAGGGACCTAAATGTGAGACCTGAAACCGTAAAAATCCTAGAAGAGAGCACAGGAGATAATTTCTCTGACATTGGCCATAATGTCTTTCTAGATATGTCTCCTGAAGCAAGGGAAACAAAAGCAAAAATAAACTACTAGGACTACATCAAAATAAAAACTTTTGCACAGGGGCGCCTGGGTGGCCCAGTGGGTTAGAGCCTCTGCCTTCGGGTCAGGTCATGATCTCAGGGTCCTGGGATCGAGCCCCGCATCGGGCTCTCTGCTCAACAGGGAGCCTGCTTCCCCCTCTCTCTCTGCCTGCCTCTCTGTCTGCTTGTGATCTCTCTCTCTCTCTGTCAAATAAATAAATAAATAAAATCTTTAAAAAGAAAAAAAAACTTCTGCACAGCAATGGAAGTAATCAGCAAAACTAAAAGACAGCCTACTGAATGGGAGAAGGTATTTGCAAATGACATATCCAATAAGGGGTTAGTATCCAAAATATGTAAAGAACTTATAAAACTCAATACAAAAAAATAATCCAATTGAAAATGGGCAGAAAACTGAGCAGACATTTCTCCAAAGACATCCAGATGGCCAACAGACACATGAAAAGATGTTCAACATCACCCATCATCAGGGAAATGCAAATCAAAACCACAATGAGATATCACTCATACCTGTCAGAATGGATATAACCAAAAACACAAGAAACAAGTGTTGGCAAGGATGTGGAGAAAAAGAAACCCTTGTCCACCATTAGTAGGAATGCAAACTGGAGCAGCCACTGTGGAAAAGAGTATGGAGGTTCCTCAAAAATGTAAAAATAGAACTACCATATGATCCAGTAATTTCACTGGATCATAGAATACGAAAACACTAATTCAAAAAGATACATGCTCCCCTGTGTTTATAGCAGCATTATTTACAATAGCCAAATTGTGGAAGCAGCCCAAGTGTCCACTGACAGATGAATGGATAAAGATGTGGTACGTGGGATGCCTGGGTGGCTCAGTGAGTTAAGTGTCTGACTCTTGATTTCGACTCAGGTCATGATCTCAGGTTTGTGAGACCGAACCCCGAATTGGGCTCTGCACTCAGTGGGGTGTCTGCTGGACATTCTTTCTCTCTCCCTCCCTTTGCCCCTCCCTCCCACTTGCACTCCCTCTTTTTTCTCTAAAATAAATAAATAAATCCTTTTTAAAAGATTTTCTCTCCCTCTCCCTCTGCCCCTCCCTTCCTTCCCCTCTCTCTCTCTCACACTCTCTCTCTCTCTCTCTCTCTCTCTCTCTCGCTTTCTCTCTCTCTCTCCCTCCCTCTCTTGAAAAAAAGATGTGGTACATATATGCAATGGAATATTCCTCAGACACAAAACAAGAAAGAATCTTGTCATTTGCAACAACATGCATGGAGCTAGAGAGTATCATGCTAAGTGAAATAAGTCAGTCAGGGAAAGACAAATGCCGTATGATTTCACTCATATGTGGAATTTAAGAACCAAAACAAATGAACAAAGAAAAAAAGAGACCAAAAAAAAGAAAAAACAAGCCCACAGACTCTTAACTATAGAAAACAAACTTACTAGAGGGGAGGTGGAGGAGGGGGTGGAAATAGATGAAAGAAATTAAGAGTACGCTCGTTGAGATGAGTACTGAATAATCTATGGAAATGTTGGATCACTATATTGTACACCTGAAACTAATATAATGCTGTATGTTAATTATACTGGAATTAAGTTGTTTTTTTTTTTAAAAAAAGGGGGGGTGCAAAGGAATGCATAAGAATAGAATTCACGCAGGATCCAGAAATCCCTCCTCAGAAGCACCTCTACACTGGGCCTCTCTTGTTATCCAGCGGCTAACAGGATATCTTTGCCCAGATGTCCCATGGTGCTTCAAATTCAACTGGTCCAATACTGAACCCACTTTCTCTCCTTAATCCACAATCTCCTAAACCTCCTCCTCCCACCCAACTTTCAGAGGCAAGAACCGAGAAGTCTTCCTCAGCTCTACCCTCTCCCTCAACTTTCCATTGTCAACTGATCCACAAACCATGTGGATGTAAACTCCTAAAGAGCTCTCCACTCCACCTGTGCTCACCCTCTCCATGGCGCCGCCCCAGTTCACCGACTCTCCTTAGTCCAGAGAAATAGTCTTCTTGTTACCATTCAACCCAGTCCGTCCCCACCACCTACGAAACCACCAGAGGGAACATTCTGAAACGCCAATATGCCCAAGTCTATTCTCGCTTTCAAAGCCCCTCCCTGTCTCTCGGGGCCCTCGGGGCGAAGTGTAAACATTTGATAAGACACAAGCAATGACCCCAGTTCAATGGTACCCACCGTTCCCTCTTCCCCTGGGGGCCTCAAGGGACAGATTAATGGCCTCTGAACTGCCCTAATGCATTATTGGTGTGCCATACTATCTTACACTTCTCTTCCACCACTACCTCTAGAAAGTGCTCTTCTCTTCCTCCCCCAGCCTGCTGAGTCTAACCTACATCCCCTGTGTGGTCTTCCCTGTCCCCTCCCCACAACCACGGCCTCTCTTTTGCACACTAATGTTTCACAGAAGACCTTGAACACACCCATCATATTGAAATTGTCTGCTCAAACTGAGGCCTCTCGGGACAAGGACAGTATCTTATTCATCGTTGTATCTTTAGCATTCAACACAAGACCTAGCCCAAAGAAAGCATTCAGTAAAGGTTTGTGGAATGAATTAATGGCCTCGCTAAGTCTCTATCCGCAATAACAGTAGGTCAGTGCCCAATGAGGGTTCCCGGACTTGGGCAGGCACAGGATCTAAGAAATATCAGGGGACTTGAGCTCAGGCCTTGGCTGGGACTCCATGTGACTCCTTATCCTCAATTCAACTTCTCCATTCCACACCCCAGATAAGAAGTACAAAGAGAACTAGAGAAGCAATCACATGGCCTTGAGTCCTTGGTGGTAGAACTCCTCCACTCTCTCCAAGTCCTCCCTCCATCTCCGGAGGCCTAGTTTGGAACTTATCCGTGGGGGGTGGGGGTGGCGGTGGGAAGAGCATTCTCACCCCAGCCCAGCAAGGGGGTTCTCCGCCTCTGAACTCCTGGAAGGCTATTTGCCTGCACAAGTCCAGTACCCATCATAGGCAAGCTTGTTAGTTTAGTTTAGTTGGCTTCCCAGGGAATCCATAGATGGCAAGTCTCCTGGGGAGTGTGATCAAATAGGTTCCTGGCATCCCCCCGCTTAACCCGGGAAATCAGAATAAGGGTGTGGAGGGTATTGGTCAAGGAACCTGGGCCGCCCTATGTCACCTCTGTGTTGTGTGTCTTCAAGAAGTTTACCAGAGGGGACTAGATGGCAGAGGCTTTCTCCTTAGCTTTCTGTGTCTCCCCGAGCATCCAGTACAGGGGTGTCCTATAAAGTTTTCCTCAATCAGTAGCCTCTGGGCTGCTTCCGCATGAGAACACTCAAATGAGCAAAGAAACCCAACTTGAAGTTAGTCTATCCGAAGTCACCCAGGAAAAGGTAGCTTTAGCCACACACCCCAAAGGCTGCCTTCTGACCGATTTTCCCCGTGCCAAGGTTGTCCCTGACCAAAACGATTTCAGGCCAGAAGACTCTATCTCCTAGGAAAATAAAGATTCAGTGACTTGGACTCCCTCAAACATTTTTCTTAACTCTCCTTTTGGGAGAAAAAAAATCAACATTCCAAAGCACGCACACATACACATACACATTCAAATTCACAGACACACACACACACACACACACACAAGAATGCACACAAACGCACGATTACCTGGACATCTCCTGGGGTCACAATCTTTCACTCTGTTGGTGTGTATCCCCAGCCTTGGCGGTGACCCCAGACAATCAGGAAGCTTACTCACCACCCAAAGGCCTATGACAGTCACAGGCTGGACTCATGAAAGCAGGAAGGTGGCCTCAGACCCTTTAGTAACTTCCAACAAAGAGGATGACAAACTAGGCTTTCTGCTTGAGCCTCAGTTTCCTAGAAATTCCCACTAAGCCCCTCCCCCAAGATTCTGACCAGTCAAGGCTTCCCTCTGTGAAGAAGGCCAGAGATACCCCAGGGCCTACGTCCCCACGGGCTCCGTGACCCTGCAGCCAAAGGCCTCTGGGAAGAAAAGTGGCCTCTATGCTTGTCAACCATTAGAGAACAGACATAAGACCAGCCCCAGTGGGGCCTCGATGTTCCTTCCGTGGCCAAAAGGCCACTGCGCTGTCCCTGGATCTTTGAGCACGGTTGGACAGGGAGGCCCACAGGCTAGAAGAAGGAAAAGTTGCTCACTCACTCATTTCACTGGTCATCCATTCGCGGTGACTTGGACAGCAAGTGCCCTCTGGAGCCCCTGACTACTCATTTCCATCTACAGCTTGTCCTGTCACCCCTCTGGGGGCAGAGGTGACCTGGAGCCCCTGAGGCGGGACAATTACCTGAAGTCCCCCCCCCCCGAAAGTACGAGCTATCTCCTGGGAGATCAGGGGGTCTGTGGGGTAGGGGACGGGGGCAAGGCCACGTTCAGTTGTTAATTTCCAAGGGCTAGTGCAGAGCCAGTGACAAGAGGTGAGACCTGAAAAGTCAGACACCAGGTAGACACTAGGAAGGAGGTAGGACTGAAAAGCAGGGGTGGCAGCCAGGTGAGAATGTCTAACCACCTTGGAAAGGGCTGGGGTAGGGGAGTTGTAACCACAGGCCTCAGGGTTCATGGGCAGATCATCGTAGGTTAAAGCCAGGGGGACGTGGATGGATGCTACAGTTTTCTGGTGGGGCCTAGCTAGACAGGACTTTGTCCTCGGGGAGTTTGGAGTCTTAACAGGGCCTGTCCCTCATAGAAAGAAATCCAGACCTAACACGGGTGCCTTCCAGCCCTGGGTCCCCCAAAGACCACCACATATTTGAAGCTAGAGAAGGTCAGTGGGTGACGGCGAGCCCTGGGGCGTGTGAGGGGATGCTAGCTAATGGCCCTGCTCCCCACTCCCCCGAGAGCTGCACGTGAGCTTTGAGACCTTTTCCTCACGAGGGAGATTCGTCCACTTTTTCTCATGGAGTCTTCACCGCGGCTAAGGAAACATGCTTGCCAAAAGGGGCCGGTTCTGCTATCAAAAGTTTTCTGACGGAGGCACCACCGTGTTCCCAACAACTGAGATAACAAGACCACCAGTGCCCGGAAGGCACCGAGGGAAAGAACATTCCAGTTTCGCTCTGGCCCAGGGAGCTTGACAGTAGGACGTGAGCCCATCGGTTTTCTGCACGTCATTCCTGTCAGCAGGGGCCGAGAGCCTAGAGGACCCACGAATCAGATAAGCTCTCTGATACTTTTAAAATCTCTTCAGTTGTATGAAAAAGACAATAAACCCTTAACAATCCTGAGGGAGAGAAAGGGAGCCCTTCCAAGGTCTTTTTAACAAGGATGGCCGTCCCACTGGGCTTTACTCTTCATGCAAGGCGCTATGTCCGCACTTTACATATATTATCTAGGCTCTTTCTTACAACAACCCCCAGGCAGAGCAATCATATGTAAGCAGGCCCACTTCACAGAGAGGTTGAGTGACTTGCCCAAGGCCACACAGCTAAGAGGAAGCAGAGCCAAGATTCAGATCCCAGGCTGTGGGACTCGGAGACCCAGGCTCTTAGCTGCTGTGCCTGCAGTTCTCAAAGCAGAAGCTTAGATACAGGAGAAGGTTCCTAGGCCCCGCCCTCAGCCCCATGGACAGGATCCTGAAGGGTGGGCCGGGGATCCCAGTGCTCAACGCCATACACCGGGTGCGTGGAGGGGGAGGAGGGACTGTGTTCTGAGGCACAGGGAAGTTTTCGGCCCTGGTTGACACTCTGCTGCCTCCTGAGTTGGGCACAGAGTACAGGCGAGAAGGCTAAAGGCTCCGAGTCAGACCCGATGCTGTCAGCAGTCTTCCCTGGGCAGCCGCCACTCAGTCCTGGTCCCTGGACATCAGGGCTCTTGCAGTCGGACCCTCCACCTGGACCACAGACTTCGGGCTTCTATGGGGATCAGATACCCCTCGGAGAACTTCTGGAAAACTCTGGCTCTTCCCCTTCCTCCCCCGGTCCCCTCGCCAAGAAACATACGCACAGAGGCCTGCACTCCCTTGATGGCCCCCTCGCAAAATACTCACACACACACACACACACACACACACACACACACACACACACAGCCCTTTGTATATTTTGTATATTTCAGGGAATACATAGATCATCTAAAGCTCCTTTATGAACTGCCCTCCCGCTCAACCCAGGGACCCCACATCACAGAAAGTTCTGGTCTAGAAATCTGGATACAGACTATGGCCTGTGGTTGTGTGGGTTTTTTTTTTTGTTGTTTTTTTCTAATCTCCTCTGTTAGAGATACACACCAGAGTGTGATAGGTAAAATGATAGGCTGTCTGCAATTTGTTTCAAAACACTGCCAGTTACGTGGGGGCGAGGTGCCTGGGGAGCGGCAGGAGGGACACGAGATGGGCCACGAGTTCTTCATTGTTGAAGCTGTGAGATGGGTACAGGGGGATTCATTCTACTGTCCTCTCTACTTTCGCGTACACTTAAAAATGTCCATAATGAAAAGCAATCAATAATTAGGTTGAATTACATGTTATGTGAATTATATCTCAAGCTGGGGATTTTCTTTAAGATTTTTTTTTTTATTTGAGAGAGAGAGAGAGAGCACACACGAGCAGAAGGGGAGGAGCAGCAGGGAGAGGGAGAAGCAGACTCCCCATCGAGCAGGGAGCCCAGCATGGGGCTCGATCCCAGGACCCTGATCGGGGTCATGACCCGAGCCAAAGGCAGACGCTTAACCAACTAAGCCGCCCATGTACCCATAAAGCTGTTTTTTTGTTTTGTTTTGCTTTGTTTTGTTTTAATTAACCTCCTGTTCTGGATCTGTGTAAATCTGCCAGTGGACACACTAAAGGCCCAGAGAGAATCACTTACTCTCCTGACTGCTGTTTCTTCAAGTCACAGCAACGATCAGAAACTCTTGGTCTCGCCAAGGTGGCAGGAACCACTCCGAGCAGGCCTCACTGGAGGGTCGGGAAGACTATTTGCTATATATGAAGGACCACAAGCAAGAGGCCTAATCACCTCTAATAATAGGCATTACTCTGCTGATAATGAGCCCAAGAATAATTATCACTTACCATCCACGTTCGGAGCACTTTACAGAGAGAAACTTCACGGAGAGTAACCAATACCCTCTCTCAAAAGGCCAAAAAATGTAGCAGACATCCCCTAACAGGCCCACTTCCCTGCTGTGGAAAGCCTGGAATAAGAAAGAAGTTACCAGAATGGATTTGAAAAGGAACCGTTCTTAAAGATAACCGACAGGTGTTCTAGAGAGGAGGCTATGGGAGTGGAGGGTAAGGAGTGACATCAGTGCTTGGAAGCAAATGTCTGCAGAGTCCCCTCATTCCCCTTGGTGGGGTGAAGCCTAAAGAGGCCCTGTCTTATGCACCCCCAGAATACTGTAGCTCCTGCTCGGGAAGCGACTAACCCCAGCAATCCACAGAGTTGGCTTAACCACACCTTCCCTTTTTACAGCATTTGTCCCTCTGCCTCTGGAACTTCCTCATAAAATAGAGATGACAGTGGTCCCTACCTCAGGGGCTGGAGTTGAGGCTTCACCGAGTTTATCCAGGTAAAGCCCTCGGAATGGGATCTGGGCACAGAACAAGCCCTCGGCAAACGGTAGTAATTCTCCTTAATGGTGTTTTCTTTGGATGGCTGCAACACCAACAAAGCCATTCCTTGGGTAAAGCAGAGCAATCGCTCCCCCCTCCCCCTTGAAATACATTTTCCTCAAATTCCATCCGGATGTGTACTAGGCTAGAAGGGAAATAACCAGAAGATGACCCGGGTCATCTTCAATCCTCACCCGGGGCTGGCCATTCGTCTGCCAACACAACAAATATGGCGACCTGAACTCTTGTTTCCTCCCTCGAGTTCTCCAGATGGAAATCCTACACGAGCCACAAGTAAAGAGATGGCCCCCTCTCCTGAAACCTGCTCTTTCTCAATTCTCTTGCTTTAATTCGTTCTGTTTTTAATAACTTTGATTGTGTCCTTAAACAGTTTCTCTATCCGGAAGGTCATCAAGGCGTTTCTAAGGGTTCGACCCTCTAAGGATGCTCTCTACAATCCAGCTGCTCTTCCCCACTGGAAGGAAAGCCCTATAATCGGCTCTTAAACGTACACCCTGCTTCTTAGTCTGATTTCCGGTGCATGGTACTTAGTAAGGGTGACATTTTGACAAACAAGGCCATAAGACACCTGCACAACTCCTGGGAAATAAGCACTGCGGAGCATTGGATTTCCCCCCTAAATAGTCGTGAGTGTCTCTTGGATGCATTTCTTAAGATTTTATTTATTCATTCATTTTAGAGAGAACGAGAGAGAGAGGGCGCATGAGCTGGGGGAGGTGCAGAAGGAGAGGGAGAAGCAGAGTCCTCATGCTCAGCGAGTCTGACATGGGGGTCAATCCCACAACTGTGAGATCAGGACCCTGAGATCAGGACCTGAGCCAAAATCAAGAGTCAGATGCCCAACCAACTGAGCCACCCGGGCACCCCACTCTTGGGTGAGTTTTTAAAAACAAAAACAAACCCTTCTTTAGTGGATGTAACAGAAGCCATAAGGAGAGAGTAACCAGCCAGCTCAGGGTGAGTCTAGCTACACGACAAGACAGACCCTACCGCCATTGGTCACCGCCACACTCCTCTGGGACCCTGGAGACCACATCTGCAAAGAGCCGCAGGCTTTGGGGCCTGGTGAGCAGAGGTCAACAGATGACAAATCACATGTGGCCCAGAGTCCAAAGAACCTGTTAGCCTCTCTCCAACAATAGCCCTTCTGGGTGACACTGGCCTCATTGTTCTCTTGGGGGCCTTGTTCTGCCCGGGACCCAGGGTTTCAGGGGTAGGCTCTGGCTGTCTTTGATGTAACGTGTGCTTGTGAAAAGCCACAGACGGGAAATGGTGGCATACGCACTCGGGGCCATACTTAACAGAGGGGCACTCGGCGCCTCCGCCATCTGACCGCTTCAGGAGCCGAGCAGTGGTCCCAAGGAGGCCCTCTGCCACCGACTTACTCCTTGTCATGCAGACCAATGCCTCCGGATCCCCTCTTATATCCCCTCCTCTCTATCCCAGCCTGAGGTGTGATAGACACACCGTGGGGCAGACCCAGGAACCCACGTGCCAGCAAAGCAGCTCATTCCTCTGGGCAATCTGAATCCAGCTCCAAATGTGGGGGTTCATGAGGGAGGGCACAGGGCTGGGCAAGAGATGCAGCCAAGCCCACTTTGCCTTAGGCAAGTGAGATCTGTATGCTGCGTGAGTCATGGCGATGAATTTTAAAGCAACTCTTCTAGACTGGCTTCACTCCGATTCCCAAATCCCTATTGCTAACTGCGGTGCACACAAGGAGATCCCACTGGTTTTTGTTACGAGTGTAAGTCAGGAGCCGATTGCAAAGGCAGAAGTATGCCGTCATCAACTCTGAGATTGGAATATAAAAATATTTCAATGGCTAGACCTGAACCTTGATGGAGGGAAACTCCCTGGGCCAGCAACTTCTAATAACCAGCAATTTTGTCCTGGCTTGCCCCAACCCCTTAGAGGGTAAATGAGCCAAATCAGAAGATGGTGGGGAACATCTTAAAGGGGGGAATGTTTGGAGCACATCCATGTTCGGCCCAGTCTCCTCCCTCTTCACCTCTGGTTCTCGGCCACGGTCGTCAGACTTTAGCGGGAAACCAGAATCACCTGGGCATTTGTTGAACAAGTGAAATCTCAAGGTCGCCTCTGGTAACTCAACTGGATTGTTAGCTAATATTCAGGGAACACCTACCATGTGCCAGGCACTGTCGTAGGCACTGAGATCCAACAGTGAGCAAGACACAGTCCCTGTCCGTGGGAAGCTTACAATTCTTTTTTAAGACTATTTATTTACTTGCAAGACAGAGCGTGAGGGAGGGAGCACAAGCAGGGGGGAGGGGCAGAGGGAGAAGCAGACTCCCCGCTGAGCAGGGGGCCTGACACCGGGCTCCATCCCAGGACCCCCGGGATCATGACCTGAGACACTTAACCGACTGAGCCACCCGGGCGCCCCAGCAAGCTTATGATCTACCAGATGGGACGGACAAGAAAGAAAGAAGTTTCCGTGCCATATGGATGTGACAGGGAGAGACCAGGGTGGGGCTGTGATTTTTAAAGAGTGTGAGCAGGGGCGCCTGGGTGGCTCAGTTGTTAAGCATCTGCCTTCGGCTCAGGTCACAATCCCAGGGGTCCTGGGATCGAGCCCCGCATCGGGCTCCCTGCTCGGCGGGAAGCCTGCTTCTCCCTCTCCCACTCCCCCTGCTTGTGTTCCCTCTCTTGCTGTGTCTCTCTCTGTCAAATAAATAAATAAAATCTTAAAAAATAAAAATAAAAATAAAGAGTGTGAGCAGAGCAGGCGTCTCTGAGTGAAAGAAGGAGCCAGCATGGGAAGGGCATTATATCCGAAGGAAGATCAAGAGCAGAGACCCTGCCCAGATGAGACAGGCCTTGATTCACTCAAGGGCAGAAGGACAGACAGACAGACAGACAGAAGGCGTCGAGAGTCATTGTCAGTAGCTCTTAGAAAAGGGCCAAGAAGCTGCATTTTTAACCACAGCCTCCCCCACCCCCACCCCAGGTGATTCTGAGCCGTAGGCCCAGTTGAGAACCCCCAGACCACACTGTCATTCAGAAGCCTGACCCAAAAGCCTGCAACGTCACCCCCGTCAGCAGGCCTGAGCTAATCATTGTTCGCTGAGAAGGGAAAGAGTCCCCAAAATAATTCCTCTGGAGAGTTCCTCGGGAGAAAGACGGTGTCCGTCCATTTTGTAGCCGCAGTGCCTGGAACCGAGCCTGGTAGCCGGTGATACCTGGTGAATGGAATGAGTGGCCACTGGGCCCCATAGCCCCTGGTGCTCCGTGAGCTCATTTTCGGTGAACCAGAGTTTTTCTCAAACAAAAATTTCATAAACGCCCGCATTCAAAAGCAGCCTCTTCCTGCCCCGTAGTTACTGGAGAATGCTTTGTGAGAAATGCCCGCTGTCCGAGCCGCCACATCCAGTGTGATCTCCGCATTTTGAGGTAGGGGCTCCGGCTCACCACGGGGCCCTGAGGGCTTAGAGAAAGGACTGGTTGAAGGGACTAAGCTCACACTTTTGGAACCAACCAGCCACGGCCTCAGCCACGGGGCCACCTGGAAGGGCTGCGTGTAAATTCCTTGATGTCAGGTGCCACCTACAGGCTGCCGGGAGTATGGCGGACTCCCTCAGGAGCCCGGGCCATGGCGGCTGTGGGGGTGCTCCCCAAGCCTTCGGAGGCCTCAGCATGATCCAGTTGAGGAAGTAAGGTCCAGGCCATGTGCAGGGGCCTCCCACCTGCCTCTCTATGCATCCCTCTCAGCACCTCTTACCTCAGGCAGCTGGGACCACTGGGATGACTGAAGCTGAACTCGTGATGGCGCCTGACCCAGAGGCAGGCCCGCCATACCTAAGCGGGGTCGTGAATCCGCATCCCAGATCTCTTCCTCTCCCTCCCGCCTCCTATACCAAACAACAACTTTCTGTGGAGACTTCCACTTCCGGGAAGATGGAGTAGATAGACTTTCCTCCACTCCTCCTTTCCCTCTCTGAAGACCCCATAAAGAGAATCAAGAGACAAGCTACTGACTGGGAGAACATATTTACAAACCACATATGCAACACAGGACAAGTATCTAGAATATATAAAGAGCTCTCAGACCCAACTGCAGAAAAACAAGCAATCTGATTAGGAAACAGCGAAATAACATGAACAGACATTTTGGCCAAGGGGATATACAGATGGTCCATGAGTCCTTAAAAACATATTCAATATCACTGGCCATTAGGGAAATGAAAATTTAAAACCACAACACGATACCTATCAGAAAGGTTAAAACAAACAACAAAATGGCACACCTGGCTGGCTCAGTCCATAGAGCATGCAATTCTTGATCTGGGGGCCGTGAGTTCGAGCCCCACGTTGGGGGTAGAGTTTACTTTAAAAAAAAAATAACAACAACACCAAATGCTGGTGAAGATTTAGAGAAACAGAATCATTCATATGTTGCTGGTGGGGTTGTAAAATGGCACGGCCACTCTGGAAAGAAATTCGGCAGCTTCTTAAAAAGGTAAACGTGTGGGGCGTCTGGGTGGTGCAGTCGGTTAAGTGTCTGACTCTTGATTTTAGCTCAGGCGATGATCTTGGGGTCATGGGAGGGAGCCCCACATCGGGCTCCTTGCTGGGTGTGGAGCCTGCTTGGGATTCTCTCTCTCCCTCTCCCTCTGCCCCTCCCCCCTTCCTCTGCAACATGTGCATGCATTCTCTCTCTCTCTAAAAAAAAAAAAGGAACCATGCAACTACCATATGACCCAGCAATTCTACTCTTGGGCACACATCCCAGAGAAATGAAAACTAATGTCCGCAGCAACTTAATTCATAATAGCCAAAAGCCAGAATGGGCCCAGATGTCCTCCCACAGGTTCAGCAAACAGTGTGCTACCTCCATACCATGGAAAACCACTCAGCAGCAAAAAGGAATCAAGCCTTGACCCATTCAACAGCCCGGATGAACTTCTAGAGAATTCTGTTGAGTGAAAAAAGCCAAAGGTTACGTGCTCTGATTTTGCTCAGATAACCCTCTTGAAATGACAGGATTAGAAGAATGGAGAACAGATTTGTGGTGGTTGCCAGAGTTGAGGAGGAGGGGTGAGGTGGGAGGGAAGCGGGTATGGCTGTAAAAATGCAACCGGAGGGATCCGTGCAGCAACGGAAATGTTCTGTCCTTGGCCATACTGATGTCCACGGCCTGGGTGTGATTGCGGGCTATAGTTTCGCAAGATCCCACCACGGGAAAAACCTGGATAAAGGGTACTTGCTCTCTCTCTGTGATGTTTCTTACAACTGCCTAGGAACTGAGGGCACAATAAAAATTTTAATTGCCAAAGAAAAGACCTGGGGTGCCTGGGTGGCTCAGTCGGTTGGGCATCTGCCTTCGGCTCAGGTCATGATCCCAGGGTCCTGGGATCAAGCCCCGTATCAGGTTCCCTGCTCAGTGGAGAGTCTGCTTCTCCCTCTGCCTCTGCCCCTCCCCCGGCTTATGTGCTCACTCTCTCTCTCTCTCTCAAATAAATAAAATCTTTTTAAAAATCTCCAAAATTTATTTTTAAAAAAAGGAAAAGAAAAGACCTCTCTGTTCCTGTTTATCCCCTTCTCTGGGGCCCTCCTATAGCAATCCAGGCAGGGGGCTAGTGGGTAGCAAAGGCACTGATGTTATCTGCATTTCCTACCTACCTCAGCCAGGGTTTCCTGATGATCACAGAAGGGCAACATTTTGTAGAAGAAACTGCCTTGAATTTAAAATCAAGTTACCCTGAGGCCTGGTCTTCCTAGGCTTTGTGACCTCAGACAAATTGCTTGGCCTCTCTGAGATTCCATCTCATCCCCTGTAAACAAATTTTAAAAAGTAGCTGAAAAAGTGAAAACACGTGGTAAATTGTAAAGCAGTACACCAGAGAAGGTCTTTCTCCTCGTCTCCCTCCTTCCCTGTCCTTGGTCCTTCGGGTCAGAGGAAGGGACTACGTCGGGAGGAAGTCTGACGTCTTCCTGTATTCCCGGGGCTTAGCCCAAGTCCCTGCCCCAGGAGGTGCTTGGAAAGTGCTTGCTCATGCTGATAATGGCAGACTGTTTGAAGCCAGGAGTCAGCTCTAACAGGGGAGAAGGAAGGTTCAGCCCCCGCCGTGGGACACAGGCCTTGGCCGTGTCTTTGGCTGAGACTTCGAAGAGCCCTTGCGAGCGTCCCATGTCAATAGTTCCCTTCCCTGGAAAGAGTTTGACTCAGAGACGTCACCGCACGGAGAGGCAGGACCCGTGGAACAGCCCAGCTGCCAGTTTGGGGGACCAGAGAGGACTGGAGAGAAGAAAAGCGTCTCCTTTTGCCCAAGAACTTTGCTATTCCTTACCACCTTTACTTGTCCCCGCGCTCCTGAGGCAGGCAGAGCGGGGAGCTTCCCCGTTCTCCGTGTGCAAATCCTGAAGGGAGACAGGGCTGAGGCCTGCCCAAGGCCCACGCGGCGAATGAGTCAGTGGCACAGCTGGGGCCAGACTCCAGGGCCAGACTCCAGAGTCAGAGACTTTCCGCAGCAGGGATGGGGTCCAAATGGGAAAACTAAGAAAATGTAACTCTTCCCTGCCCCAACCCGGAGCCTCTCCTGAGGGAATTGCGGCCAGGCCTCTCCACATCTTTCCAGCCACCGTGCTTTCTGAGGGAGCTGCTGTCACAGCAGGCCTGGGGGGTGCTGTCCCAGGCGACGGCTTCCCTCCCTTCAGGCTCTGAGCTTTCAGTGACCTATTTAAAGACAGAGAAACCGGTTTGGGGTTTGGGTCTCTCTCTCTTGGGGTGCCTCTCACAGGTGGCTCCCCAGGGCCTTCCTGGGCCCCTCTTCCTGCTTCTCCTCAGTGGTGACCGCTGAGGGTGGGGTCGGGAGGGCACTTTTCTTCTTCCCTGGCCCTGAAAGCCCAGAGCGTCCTTGGAAGCTCAGAGACTGAAGAGAACAAGTCAGGGCCTTTCTGGAAGGCAGGCTGAGGGCGGGGTAGCCGCCCCAGGCACCCCCGCTTCCCCAGTCTGAATGCTTTCCCCAGGGGCCCCTTCTCCCCGCAGCCACCCCCACCAGGGCTCTGACTGGCCTGAAATGCTTGGATTCAGTCACCCATTAGCAGGTTGCCAACTTGGAAAGCAGAGAGCAATCCCATCAGCTGCGCTGGGAAGGTTCGAATGGGGAGTCAGAGGGGGCGGGGTTGCGGGGAGGACTTTGGAGCAAGCAAGCCCATGCTGAACACTCCCTCCGTGCCTGGCCCCATGACGGGCCCCGGGGGGTGGGGGAGCCTGCTCCTGCCCCCCCAGGTTGGAACGAGGGGCCAGAGCTCCCAGGGAAGGCCCGAGGCAGGAGGTACGAAGGCTGAGGCCAGCCAGTCTTGGCTTCCAGGCAACTCGGGGGAACTTTCGGGCAACCTGCCTCACCATTCATTTGTTCATTCATTCATTCATTCATTCGCTTGTTAACCATTCCTTCACTTCATAAATATTTACGAAGTGCCCATTCCGTGTTGGGCCCTGGAGACACAGCAGTGGACAGGGCCGGCTCTGTGCCTTCTGGAACTTACAGCCTCAGGGGATCGGAGGGGGTTTGGGGGGGCGAGCTCCTTTAGATAGGGTGGCTCAAAAAGGCCCCTCCTCACCACGAGGCCACATTCTACTTCTTAAAGATCCACAGATGCTTCCCAGTCAGGCCTGCCAAACCTGAAATCCAAGTATCCCGTAGAAACTGCCAACAGTCTGCAGACAGAGAAGACTCAAAAATGGGTCCCTAGCACGTCATAAAAACCTTCTCCCCTTCACAGGGCCTCTCACCAGTAAAGGAAGGTTTGAAGAGGGAGGAAAGGGGCAGGCGAGGCTGCAGTGGGGCCCCTTGAATATCTGGCCAGTAGAGAGCAGTCTGTGTGTCACTCAGCACTCTCCTCCTCCAAAGAGCTTCCCGAAGTCCCTCCCCGTCTTTTAAAGTCACAGTGACTTAGGACCAGTCGGTTCTACTTCCCCTCAGTCGTGTACTCGACAAGAATCCATCACAGACAGAGGACACTTGTCCGGCGGCTGGAGCTCCGAGGGTCAACCAGACAGCCCCGGGCTCTCGAGAAGCTTCCAGTCCGACCAGTGGACCTGCCAGGGATGAATGAATTTCATGAATAATGAATTCATTACAGTTACGCTGAATACTTTGGAAGAGACTGAGAGGAAGTCCCTTCTTCAAGGCAGGGCTCAGGGAAGGCTTGCCTGAGGAGGGGAAACCCGAAGGATGGGCAGGATTTGAAGTCCGGCCCAGAGGCGAGAGAGGAGGAAGGGCCTTCTCCCAGAGGACACGGCAAGGGGGAGCCCAGAGACCACGTGGCGGGGTACGAAGCGGGCCAGGGCTTAAAGCTGAGTGAAGTCAGGAGAGAGAGGCTTAATATGAATTCTGGGGGCGGGGGGGCGCCTAGGGGGCTCGGTCAGTGAAGCGTCTGCCCTCAGCTCAGGTCATTAGCCCAGGGTCCTTGGATCGAGTCCTGCATCGGGCTCCCTGCTCAGTGGGGAGTCTGCTTCTCCCTCTCCCTCTGCCTCTCCCCCAGCTCCTGCTCTCTCATTCTCTCTCTCTCCAATAAATGAATAAAATCTTTTAAATATATATATATGAATTCTGGGAGATAGGCAAGGAGGGGCCAGAGGGCCAGGAACTCATGGCCCCCGAGAGGCATTCAAGTTGCAGCCTAAGAGCTTTGAGGTGCCACTGAAGGGCTTTGGCAGGGGACAGAATCAGGTTGGCATTGGCTTGGGGGGAGCAGCCAAGAGTGGAAATGGGGAGACAGTCGGAAAGCTGCTTACAGTCATTCAGGTGGGAGATGAAGACGGAAGCCTCGGTATGTGTGGCGTGGGGAACATGGAGGCCAGTGGAAGAACTTTCTATGCTATCTTCACAACTCCCTGTGACTCTATACTTATTGCAAAAATGTTTTTAAATTGGGGGGAAGAAAGAGACAAAACACAGTGTGTGGCGTGTAGAAAACATTTGATGAAATGTAGCTACTATTAAAACAGATGTTGCCCCTCCCCCCTCCCCCCCAAGTTTTCAAGGAACCTCTAAATCAGGCTTGTGGGGCAAATAACAAGGCCTGGGGCTATGGTGACATTCTGAGTCGGGGTTGGGGGAGAGACTTAGGCTGTGTTGAATAGAGGGGACAGAAGCTGGACAGAGCATATAAAAGAATCCATAAGGGCTTTTTTTTTAAATCAAAAATACGAATTAGGCAAATTACAAGTTGAGATTACAGAAGGGGTCCCCTTAAAGGTCTTTGAAAGACCAGCCTGCATTTATGAGTTTGTTTACAGGTCATTAACTCTTTAAGGAAATTCTGAGGCGCGAAGATCAGGGAAATCTTAGCAGGGAATCTTGGAAGTCCCATTGGCGACATGTCATTGGCAATGACCACGTCCTACTGGGACCATGTTACTTCTCGAAGAACACTTCCTGACCCAAACTCACTTTTGTCATGTGTGTAGAGTAGGCTAGGATTCGGGGGGCACTGAGGTGAGTCTTCCCCATCCAGATCTTTGCCATCCACTGGTTGGTACTAACTTCCCCCTTAGAGTTTCATTCCTTTGGCCTAAGACCAGACTCCTTGTTACAACCTTAATCATAGCTAAGAGTAGATTTTGATGAGAGGACACTAGGCCAGCTGTCGGCTGAGGGAAGAAGGGAGCAGAGCATATGAGGAAGAAGGGAGAGCAGTCTTCCTTTCATGGCATTTGTGGACAACTCGTCTGGTTCAGGGCACATTCCTCACCCCTCTTATTCATTGCTGAGAGTTCGGTTGAGCACAGCAGAGCAAGCGGGTTGATGATGATGATGGCGATGGTGAAGACAGTGGGAGCTACCATGTTTTAAGTACCTACTGGACGCCAGGAACTATGCATACATTTTCTCTCACTGTCACAACAGATGTCAAAAAAGGGTGCTATTTTTTAGCATCTCTTCAAAGGTGTAGAAACAGCTTCAGAGAGGTCAAGAGGCTCGGTATAACCAGGTTGGGAACCCAGGTCTTGTCTGGCCCCAAAGGACTGCCTTGAAAGAGACTATGATAGGGCAGACCTCATCCAATGGAGGGGTCAAGGAAGGCTTCTAGAGGAATCGTCCCCCCTCCATCCTCGGGAGTCAACCAGCACACGCCCACCCACAGCTGTTGGGTCCCATTTCCCTGGTGACAATCTGTAAGATGGAGATCGGCTAACAAGTCAGGGGACAATGTGGACCTCAATTTGGTCACGGGTTTGCCTTCGCACCTCCTGCTCCATCAACCTGGGTGTCCTCCAACGTTTAACCGGAAACTTAGGGGGCCTCAAATCTGAATGGTACCATTTGAGGGTGCCTACCCCTCCCCTCGTTTGCTGAACCAGAACCGCCATCCTTCCTTTAGGGTAGGGCCTCCTTTCTCCTGTGTGGGGTAGGGACAGGCTAGGTCCCCGCAGCTGCCAAAATGCACTCCGCCCCCCGCCCCCCCCCCCCCCCCCCCCGTCCCCAGAAGGACCGCAGGCTGCGGTGTTCTCACAGTGAATCTCAAGTAGGAAACCACTCTTGCTGCACGTGGAGATAAAGACAGGTGGGCAAGATGGACGGGAGAAAGAAGACCATGGATGAGGGCAGAGCTGAGAAGGCTGGTGGGGGTGGGCTCGTGAAGGCGCTGACTTGGCAGATGTTCCAGAGGGCAAGCTCAGTGTTCTCGAAAGTAACCACAGAGTAGGCTTAAGGTCTTTATGCAAAGAAAGCCAATAAACGAGGTGTGCCTGGGTGACTCAGTCGGTTAAGCGTCTGCCTTCGACTCAGGTCATGATCCCGGAGTCCCAGCATCGAGTCCCACATAGGGCTTCCTGCTCAATGGGGAGCCTGCTTCCCCCTCTCCTTCTGCCCCTCCCCCTGCTCTTGCTCTCTCTCTCTCTCTCTCTTTCTCTCCTTCTCTCAAATAAATAAATAAAATCTTTAAAAAGGAAAAAAAGAAGAAAACCAATAAATGAAAAGCAGGACCCTGACGAAATGACTGGTGGGAAGAACACTAAGTTAGTAATAGTTGAGTCCGGTATGGGACTATGGATAAATATACACATATATGTGTGTGTGTGAGATATGCTTAATATAATATATAGATTAGAATGCACTGTAACATACTGAGAAAGAGAAAAGCATGCCCTACCGGCCAGGGGCTGGCCTGGCGATATCAGTGAGGCCTTGGCGTGGCGAGCTGCTGGCCCTGCCCTCTCCGTGAGACCTCGGTGTTCTATCCATCAGAAACAATTCCACAAACATCAACGTCAGACAAGGCCACTGGATGACCGTGATGGACCAAGGCCAAAGCAAGACCACTCCTTAATCACGTCTGAACCCAGACAAAACATGACCGAGGTCCAAACCACAGAAATGACCAAACAGCCCCCTCTCCTGGCAAATACGGGAGCTGCTGCTTCTTTACCCATTCTGGCTCTTGTCTGCCCTCCTTCAAAATAAGATTTATTGAAATATACAGTCACAGACGAGGCCCTGATTCCTAGCAGTATCTGATCTGGAGCAAGCCACGGCTTCCTTAAGCCCTCCCAAAGTCACAGAACCCAAGCCCAGACTCCTATGAGTGCTTTCTAGCCCCCTCTTCGTGAGATAGCCAAGGTTCTCCGTAGTGTGCCTTATCCCCCACTGCTGGAGAGTATGGAGTGTGGGGGGTGCGTGTGTGCGCGCGCGCGCATGCGTTCACTAGTTAAAAATACATCTGTGAAGGGACGCCTGTGTGGCTCAGTCGGTTAAGCATCTGTCTTCAGCTCAGGTCAGAATCCCAGAATCCCAGAGTCCCGGGATCGAGCCTCTCGTCTGGCTCCCTGCTCAGCGGGGAGTCTGCTTCTCCCTCTGCCCCTCACCCCACTTGTGCTCTCTCTGTCTCTCAAACATATAAATAAAATCTTTAAATATATATATATATATATATATACCAATGTAGATATAAATATATCTCATACACGTATACTCTTTGGCTACATGATTTGGTCTTAGTTTTAAACTCTTCACTTTACATTAAAATGGGACCTTGGCTGGACATCTGAAAAGCCAAGCAAAATCTCATTAATAAAAAAGAGCCATAATTCACAGTACATGAGGAGTATAGGCTGCGGAAGTTCACCCTTGTCCTAACTACAAGAAAAAGGAGT
Organism: Potos flavus; assembly: GCA_028534135.1. Lineage (NCBI taxonomy): Eukaryota > Metazoa > Chordata > Mammalia > Carnivora > Procyonidae > Potos > Potos flavus. The sequence goes on along the minus strand of CM052901.1, from coordinate 25,948,884 downwards.
AAGATATGAAATTAATCATCTGAATAAAAATGGCTTCAGCTAGTTCAAAAGCAGCAGCACTTGCATGTTAATCATATGCTAATGACTTTACTTTACCTATTCATTAACGAAAGTCAAGGGCGGGGGTATAGCTGGCTCAGTGAGCAGAGCAGGTGACTCTTGATCTTGGGGTCATGAGTTTGAGCCCCATACTAGGCTGAAAGATTTCTGAAAAAATTTTAAATTTAAATTATTTTTAAAAAGTCAAGGGAGGGGCACTTGGGTGGCTTAGTTGTTAAGCATCTGCCTTCGGCTCAGGTCGTGATCCCAGGGTCCCAGGATCGAGTCCCACATCGGGCTCCCTGCTCAGCGGGAAGGCTGCTTCTCCCTCTCCCACTCCCCCTGCTTGTGTTCCCTCTCTCGCTATGTCTCTCTCTCTCTGTGTGTCAATTAAAAAAATAAAATCTTTAAAAAAAAAAAGTCAAGGGACTTAGTCTCATCCCATTACGCATTATTTGGAGTTACCGTTTTACTTGAAAAGAACTTCTTTGCAAACAGTCCGTGAATGGGACTCTCGTAGGGGGTCTTTACCTACTAAATATTCAAAAACTCTGAGACCAACTACCCATTGCATACTTCCCGGATTGTCCTGTTCCTTCTTGGGGCAAAGGCACATAACATGGTCTATACGGTTACCCAGGCCATTTTGGTAGACAAGTAATTCGATATCGCTTTCACATTCCAGGCACTCTGAGCCCCATGTCTCACACCTCTCTAATCCAGGGTTTCTCAACCTGAATTATTGACTTGGGGGCTGGATAATTGTATGGGATTGGAGGGATACTCTCCCATGCCTTCCAGGATGTTTACTGTATCCTTGCCCTCTACCCACCGGCGGCTGGGAGCGTACCTCCCCACAACCCCCATGTAAAGATCGAAATGATCCGCAGACTTTGGCAAAATCCTCCAGTTGAGAATCATTGTTCTAAGGCCACAGTTTTGCTAAATGGCTTGCACTTACCTCTTTAGCCTCACTTCTCCACTCACTTAAAACAGACAGTGGGCAGTCATCTGGAGTCTTGCCCCTAGGCTTATTGCTTGTCTCCACCCAGGCGAAAGGACCACACGAAACTAAGGGGTTTCAGGGGTACAGGTCTGTGATTCATCAGTCTTACACAATTCACGGCGCTCACCATAGCACATACCTTCCCCAGTGTCCATCGCCCAGCCTCCCCATCTCTTCAACATCCCTCAGTTTGTTTCCTGAGGTTAAGAGTCTCTTATGGTTTGTCTCCCTCTCTGGTTTCGTCTTGTTTCATTTTTTCCTCTCTTTTCCTATGATCCTCTGCCTTGTTTCTCAAATTCCACATATCAATAAGATCATATGATTATTGTCTTTCTCTGATTGACTTATTTCACTTAGCATAATACCCTCTAGATCCAGCCACATCGTTGCAAATGGCAAGATTTTGTTTTTTTCTTTTTTGATGGCTGAATACTTTTCCATTGTATATATATATACCACATCTTCTTTATCCATTCATCTGCCGATGGACATCTAGGCTCTTTCCATAGTTTGGCTATTGTGGACATTGCTGCTATAAACATTGGGGTGCACATGCCCCTTCGGATCACTACATTTGTGTCTTTGGGGTAAATACCCCGTAGTGCGATTATTGGGTCGTAGGGTAGCTCTATTTTCAACTTTTTGAGGAACCTCCATACTGTTTTCCAGAGTGGCTGCACCAGCTTGCATTCCCACCAACAGTGTAGGAGGGTTCCTCTTTCTCCACATCCTCGCCAACATCTGTCATTTCCTGACTTGTTCATTTTAGCCATTCTGACTGGCGTGAGGTGGTATCTCACTGTAATATTGATTTGTATGTCCCTGATGCCGAGTGATGTTGAGCACTTGTTCATGTGTCTGTTGGCCATTTGGATGTCTTCTTTGCAGAAATGTCTGTTC
>CM052901.1:25738485-25946839 GCA_028534135.1 Potos flavus | reverse complement strand
GAGTGATGTTGAGCACTTGTTCATGTGTCTGTTGGCCATTTGGATGTCTTCTTTGCAGAAATGTCTGTTCATGTCTTCCGCCCATTTCTTGACTGAATTCTTTGTTCTTTGGGTGTTGAGTTTGATAGGTTCTTTATAAATTTTGGATACGAGCCCTTTATCTGATATGTCATTTGCAAATATCTTCTCCCATTCTGTCGATTGTCTTTTAGTTTTGTTGACGATTTCCTTTGCTGTGCAAAAGCTTTTGATCTTGATGAAGTCCCAACAGTTCATTTTTGCCCTTGCTTCCCTTGCCTTTGGTGATGTTTCTGGGAAGAAGTTGCTGTGGCTGAGGTCAAAGAGGTTGCTGCCTGTGTGCCTCAAGGATTTTGATGGATTCCTGTCTCCCATTGAGGTCTTTCATCCATTTTGAGTCTATTTTTGTGCGTGATGTAAGGAAATGGTCCAGTTTCATTCTTCTGCATGTGGCTGTCCAATTTTCCCAACACCATTTGTTGAAGAGACTGTCTTTTTCCCATTGGACATTCTTTTCTGCTTTGTCGAAGATTAGTTGATCATAGAGTTGAGGGTCCATTTCTGGGCTCTCTAGTCTGTTCCATTGATCAATATCATAATACTATTGACTATATTCCCTACACTGCAACTTTCATCTCATGACTTATTTATTTTATAACTGGAAGACTTTACCTCTTAATCTCTTTCACCTATTGCTCATAGGAGTTGGTATGACTATTACTACTTGGCAATTGCGTTTATGTGATCTAAATTGTCCTTTGCTAAAACTCAGAAACCCCAGGGATCGGGTAAAGGTAGGTGGGTGGAGGGCTGTTTTCTCTGATGAAGAGGCTACTGGGTTAAAAAAAAAAAAAAAAAAGGCCTAAACAAAACCCGGCCAAACAAAACCAACAGTCCAACAAACCACATGAAAGTGATTAGCGCTCACATTTCAGATAACCTAAGCTCTCCTCAGCCTTGGCAGTACTGTGGGGAAATCTTGACAGAAGAATGAACTGTGCTCATCCCTTTCCCGGGGATTCAAGGCATGAATGTGTCTTCCCTCAACATCTGGCTGACACTTGACTCCCTTCCTCATTTTGAATGTGCTGTTGTGGGTGTTTTCAATGCACGGTCCAGTACACATTCTCTTCCACACTGCAATGAATATTTCCCCTTAGAACTACATGAAACTCAGTTCAACAAATGTTTCCTGGGTGCCCACCATGCACGAGGCACCATAAGAAGAACAAGATGGCCCATGAGGCTCTCTCCTCCCCCTGGCTGCATAACCGCGCGCCTGGGTCTGGCGGAGAGCGCTGAAACGCCTTTGTGGGATGGTTCACGGTCATGCTTGGGCACTCTCATGACTTGATTTTAATTTATACCCAGGAGATGTGCCTGACCAATCATTTTGACACTGCCGTCAACACTGGGGTCTGCCCTAAGAGCCCAAAGAACCAAGGCAGGGCTGTAGGTGCACAGCCTCGGGACCCTAGGCGTGGCTTGGCCACAAATTCAGTGTGCGGTCGTGGCAAAAATCACACCCCTTCCCCCTTTCTGGTACATTGCCTTTGTAAAATGAGGGAGAGGAGCATGACTAATTGTTATCTAAGGGTCTTTCCTGCTTGGCCATTTTATGGCTTATAGAACCATAGCTAAGGAGGTTTATCAATTTAGAGCAGCCAGGAGGGGGTTAATGCTGAGACCAGGGTTGAGAATCAGTGGGATGCTTCCAGAGGCCCCGAGAAAGGGGGCAGGAAGCAAGAAGGTGTGGCTGGTTCAGTCTCAAGTTTACATAGGCTGATTTCCACAGAGAAAGAAGCCAGTGATTTGAAGGGTATTTATGTTTGTCCTGAATCAAGAAGCAAGCCAAGGGAAATGGGGGTTATTTTGGTGACTGGTTAGGAGCTTTTCTTAAGTTCAATAATGGTTAAAAGAACTCCAGGGGGATGGACCTTAGAAGTTGTCTCCGTTTAGGAAGGTTGGGAAGAGAAAGACTCCTTTGCCCCCATCAAATACCTCTTTTCCCAGTTTACCATTACAAAACCAAACCAAAACAAAACAAAAAGCCCACAGGCAATCCATAGATCTCATTGATCAGATTTACATGAAGGAGGGAGGGGCTTACAGTGTACCAGGCTCCGTGCTGAGAACTTTATTTCCATCCAGTAGCCTAGTTTATTCTCCCGACAATGCTATGGGGGGGGGGGGGGGCTACCACTATGCCTGTCCTACAAATGGGAAAACTGAGGCACCTCACCTGTGCTCAGCACTCTTCCAGGAACTACGGGTGATACCAAGCAGTAGAGGCATGGGACAGCACGTTCCCTACCATCTACAGCGGTTCTGTTCACAAAAATTATGTCGATTGTCTAGGATAAAGTCACTGAAAGGATTTGCAAGAGCTGAAGATCAGAGATGGTTTGCTAGTGATGTTTTCATCTTCTAGCTTGAAGACAGATTTCCCATTTTTATACTATCCTAGGACGAAGAGAACCGTAACTTGTCCCGGTTTTGGTAAGAGATTGAATGCGCTTTTAACAGTTTTACTGTGCTTCCTTCAATAACCATGTTTCACTTTCTGCAAAGCAGAGAGGAAGCAAGGGGCCCCCCATGTCCGTGCTTTCTCAAAGTCAGGCTTTGCATTGTAAAGGAACAATTGTGCTTTGCAAAATGAAGAAATGGAAGGATCCTCCTTGGGAAGAGAGGACATTTATTTTCAGAGATGGAAGGAAGAAAACAAGTCAGCATCACCCAGCCTCCCCCATCTCCTGCCCAGGCCCGGCCCCAAGCAAGGTCAAGTGCTGTCCATTCCTCAAATGCATCGTGTTCTTTCTACCTCCGTGCCTTTGGGCAGGCCGTTCTCGAGGCTTCTCATTCTCTTCCCCTTCTCCGCAAATCCCAAATTCAGTCAAGGTAGAGCTCAAATACTGTCGCTGCATCTTGTGAGCCCCACTGCCCACACACCCTGCTCCCCCACTTCCAGCAGATTGCATTGCTTTCCCTTTAGCCTGTGCACCAAGGAGAGAACTAAGGTATGGCACATAGGATCAGTGTGACATGGCAGACTCCCCAGCCAGGCCCATCTCTTCGACTTTGTCCCCTCCCCAAACACACACACACAGAGCACACACACACACACACACACACACACACACACAGAGCACACACACACGTGCACAGCTCACAGAGCACAGTAGATGGTTGTGGTTAAGTGGCTGAACTCAGGAACCAGGCAGCTTGAGTCTGAGACCCAACTTTGTCCCTCACTAAATGAACGACCTCAGAAAAGTAATTGACTCACTCTGGGACTCAGTCGTCTCCTCCAGAAAATGGGAATAATAATAGCACTTCTCTCATAGAATCGTTTTAAGGATTAAGTGCACAGCTCAGTGCCTGACATATAATAATTGCTCAGTCAGTGGTACTTGGTATTTTGATGCCATATACATATGTGAGTGTCAGAGTGGTTCACACAATAAAGCTTTAAGGGCTGGAATTAGGGGAAAATCAGGGACAGCTGGGCTACACGGGGAAGCTGCTTTCCCTGCCTTCATTATTCTCTCTCTCTGCACCCAGTTCTTTTAAAAAAAAAAAATTTACTTTATTTTTTAAAAATTTTAATTTATTTATTTGAGAGAGAGACAGAGATAGTGAGAAAGAACACACAAGAAAGGAGAAGAGGGAGAAGCAGGCTCCCCAGTGAGCAGGGAACCCAACATGGGGCTCGATCCTAGGACCCTGGGATCATGACCTAAGCTGAAGGCAGATGCTTAACCCACTGAGCCACCCAGGTGCCCCCTATTTATTTACTTGAGAGAGAGAGAGAGCGCATGCGCAGGGGGCAGAGGCAGAAGATGGAGACAGAGAACCTCCAGCAGACTCCCTGCTGAGCGTGGAGCCCGACACACGGCTCGATCCCACGACCCCAAGATCATGACCTGAGCCCGAAATCAAGGGTTGACCATTTAACCGACTGAGCCACCCAGGTGCCCCTCCCTGCACCCAGTTGTTTTCCTTCTGTGAGGTATGTGGCACATCCCGCGCTTTGTAGTCACACTTATGTTTGTTTACTTGTGTGGTGTCAGCCATTCCCAGGAAGCTAAGTTCCATGAGGCCAGGCCCATGTGTGCCTGAAATGGTGCAGGAAGACGGCAAGTGCCCACGAAATGGTTGCTGAATTGATGAATAAATGAAAGAAGAATTCAGGTAGGGACATGGGATTTAGGTGGTCCCAAAGGATGGGTGAGCGTTGAATACGTAGGCAGGCAAGAAGGAGTCCAAACGGAAATCCTGAGACAACCGAGCATGCATAAGGTACTCGGGGGAATAGAGCCAGGAGATCTATTTGGCTGGCAGAGCAAGAGACCATCACTCAGCTTGCAAAGTGGGTGCGGGGGTGGTAAGATAGAAGACCCGAGAGAGGAAGTAGGGAATTGCCTTGAATGCCAGGCCACTTAGGGATTCATTCTTTTGGTAAGGCTTTGGCCTCTATCAAGATGCAACTATTCCTAGGAAAAGTATGTTATCGGCCAAGTAGGATGGAGTATAAATTCATTTACTTGCTCTTTGCCTTAGGGAAAATTTTGCCAGAGGGGAAAGTGATGATACCACTGGAAGGGGGGGAAGCACGTAAAGGGGTGCATGGGTGGCTCAGTCCGTTAAGCATCTGACTCTTGATTTCAGCTCAGGTCATGATGTCGGGGTCGTGGGATCGAGCCCCGTGTTGGCTCTGTGCTCAGCGGGGAGCCTGCTTAGGAATCTGTCTCCCTCTCCCTCTGCCCCTCCCCCATCCTCTCTCTCTCTCTCTCTCTCTCTCTCTCTCTCTCTCTCGAAAAAAAAAAAAAAAAGGCATATGAAGAGGGAGGTGAAAACAAACCTTTTCTACTTCCAGTGTTTCCAGAACCTGAACCTCAAACTATTTATAGCTGTTTGTTTTGTTGAAAAATGACTTTTCTTTATGAAAGATGCAGACCTAGAGTAGGGGTCGCCTGGGTGACATGAGGAGGTTTTAATTATTGACTAAATCTCTTTACTTGGTATGGGTCTATTCAACGTTTCTGTTTCTTCTTGAGTCATTTTGGTAATATGTGTGTTTCTGGGAATGCGTCCACTTCATCTGGATTATCTGGTTTATTAGCGTATATTTCCCTGTGCCATTGAAAGTCCTTTGTAAATATAATTTTTGACAGCTGCATAATTTTCTATTGTATGACCATCCCATGATTTATTTAACCATACTCCTAATGGTTCTCCTCAGGTTATTCCCAGGACTGAAATGAATGTCTTTGTACAAAAATCTCTATCTGTATTACTATTTCCTTAAAATAAATTCCTAGACATGGAATTTCCTGGACAAAAGACGGCTCTTGAAGCATCTGGGCCAAATTGTTATCCAGAAAGGCCAGACCAATTTGTTTTGTTCATCAGCACATGAGAGTGCTTTATAATGTTGGGGCTTATGATTTTTAGAATATCTTTGCTGATTTGATAGGTGAAATATGCTACTTTAGTTTTAGCAGGCATTTTGAAATTTCAAGTGACACTGAAGTTTGATACTGTTTCATTACACATTTGCATTTCTTCATATGTGATTCATCCGTTCAGTTCTTTGTCCATTTTTCTTTTTTTTAGTATATTTCCCATTTTTTAAATTTTTTATGTGTATCTATTTATTTAAGTAATCTTTACACCCAACATGGGGCTCAAACTCACAACCCAAGAAAGAGTTGCACGCTCTTCCGACTGAGCCCTCCAGGAACCCAGTGTCTTTCCCATTGAGGTACATCATCTCTTTATCAATTGTCTTCAATACTTATTGTAAGAATTTTCAGGGGTGGGGGGCTTGCCTTTTGTTTTTCCTCTTTCTTCATGTCCAGAAGGCTTCGTTTTTATGTAAGCATACCAATCAACTTCTTCCTTAATGATTTCTTCTAACATGTCTGCCTAGAAAGCACTTCCCCATTCCAGGAATTAGATGGATAATCTCATTTTTCTCCTTTTAAAAATTTATCTTTCATACATGCAGAATTTGGTTCGGTGTAGGATGCGATTATTTTTCCCAAATCACAAATCATTCTACCGCTGTTTATTCAATAACCTTTCCCTTTCCCATGGATTTGTGATCTTTCCTTTACCTGATAAATTCCTGTATATTTATGTATACATATGTACATATGCACGTATTTTTATTTTGTTTATTTTCTAGGCTGTCTCTTCTGTTCCATCGATTTGTTTCATCCCACCACTATTATACTAACTTCTGTTTCTCAAAACTAGTATTTGTTCCGTATAAGCTTTCGCTATACATTAGACTTTCTTCTACTCTTGCTTACGCAGTCACCAAGTGCATACCGGCCCTTTGGGTCAAGTTCACAGGACTTCCCCGGAGAAGGGTGTCAAGCCGCCTATATTCAGGATGTCTTCCTCTGATGCTGCCTCCCGGGAGCGCTGCAGTTTCAGGCTCTAAGGGGTCCGAGGCCAGGCCCAGCTGTGTGGATGCAAACAAGTCCACACACAGAGCTCTGTGCCTTGGTGCCGAGCAGCTTAATTTCCTGGGACGGCACAGAGTGTTGTCCAAATACTCAGGGCAAAATCAAGCCCGTGGGAAAGAATCATACGGCTGGGCAAGATGTCCCCAGACACCCAGGCTCCCACTCCCAAGGTAGGACTGAAGATTGGGGCCAAGAGGGGCCGAGAGGCAGTGTGGACATTTCTGTGATACTCAGTCCTGCGGGCCTGTTTCTCTAGGCCGTATCTTGTTGCCGGAACTCTCATGCTGTTTTAAATGCTGTGGTTTTGTCATATATCTTGATAGCATTACTCCCCTGACTCCAAGTTTCTTAGCACTTTATATTGGTTACTCTTCCGGATAAATACGACCATCATTTTGTCAGGAAGGCTGGCCTCCCCCCGGAGCCCATCTAAGCTACACCATTTGGGGGCTGCCTAATTTCGCCTGCTTGGATCATCAGACAACATCCTCCTAATGAACAACACAAGAGCCGAAATGAACCAGGTGTCAGTTAGCCATGAGATTTCATGCCATCTTTAGCTTGCAGAGGGAGGGATCCAAAGAGGGAGGATATTTTGGGCACATTTGTCTGAAAAGAACTGAAGAGGCACAGCCTACCATGCCAACCAGTTTCAAAGTCTATTTTTCCCTCTCTCCAAAGTGGAATTACTCCCTCAAGTGGCAAATATCATTTTTCTTTTATTTTCTTCTATTGGTGACATGATGGAATTACATTTCCACATGTTCTTGGACTTGTCTCTGTCTGTGGAACACGAACGAGTGAGTTAGCCTCTCCGAGCCTCAGTTCCCTCATCTGTGAAATGGCGATAATGATCGATGATCTCAGTATGCAAAATGCCTGGATGGGAACCGGGCTCAGAGTAAGCAATCAGTAAGTGGCAGCTAGAGCAGACTTATGAGAGGTAGTGAAGCATATGGTTTAAGACGACAGGCTCTGGGGCCAGACTTCTTGAGTTCGAATCTGATCTTAGACAAGTTACCTAAACTGAACGTGCTTCCGTTTCTTCTTCTGCAAAATATGGGTAATGAAAGTACCTGTTTTATTGGATGGGAGGAATAAGTTTGTGCTATGAAACAGAGGTTTCTGGTACATATTAGGCACTCAATTAACATTAACTATTCCTGTTGACCATGCCCTCCGTCTTCAACCTCGTTATTCCTATCGGTCAAGTGCCACAACCAGGAATATGCTACCTCGTAGCACCATCTAGTGCTTGTTTGGGGAAATTCCAAATCTATCCTTCAAGCAGCAATCACTTGGTTGGGAGTATACCTTTTTTTTTTTTTTTTAAAGTAGGCTCCATGCCCAGAGTGGAGAGCCCAACCCAGGGTTTGAACTCATAACCCTGAGCTCAAGACCTGAACTGAAAGAGTCAGAGACTTAACCAACTAAGCCACCCAGGTGTCCCTCTTTTATATATATATATAAATAAATAAATATATATATTTATTTATATATATATAAATAAATATATATATTTATTTATTTATTATTATAAATATTATAATTATATTATATATTATATATATATATTTTTTTTTTAAGTAAGCTCTATGCCCAACGTGGGGCTTGAACTCATGAACCAGAGATCAAGAGTTGCACGCTCTACCGACTGAGCCACCCAGGCGCCCCGGGAAAATATCTTTTAGAAAATAATAAGAACCATTTTTCAGGATACAAACATTTGTTTTTGGAACTATCTTACGATTTCAACTTTTGTCTAGCCTCTCTGGGCTTGTATTTATAACGGTCAATGTTCTTGATTACAAACGACAGAAACTGACTCGGGCTGAATGAAGCAGACTATTGAGCATTTCACAGAATCAACAGGAAGACAGATGAAGCCGCCTAGGGAAATGGATAGGAAGCAAGGGAGGCTGAGCGGGGGGCAGGGGGAGGATCCCCGGTGAAGGTCATGCCATAGGACTGGCTTGGTTAGTATGTCGCTGCTGGCTGGTGAGTATTTCATCACCTCTACCATGTCTAGCTACGACCACCAGGAATCAAGACTGCCTCTGGACACCACTAATCTGACATTGGCTCCCTGGGCCTCTGCTCAATGCGGGTTCTATGAATGAACTCAAACACTGCCACTTGCTGTATAAGTCTGTCAAGATTCGAAGTCTTCGGTGAGACCCTGGATTCCCCTAGTGGTGTCCTAACTGCCCGGGGCATGTGAAGACACACTATGTGCTTCCCTTGGTTTTCACGGTGGGAGGTGAGGCCTTACCTTCCGGATTCACAGTGAAGAATTGCCTAAAAAAGAAGGTGTAGGGGCATCTGGCTGGTTCAGTCGGTAGAGTTCAGGGTTGTAAGTTCAAGTCCCATGTTGGGTGTAGAGATTACTTCAAAAAATTTTTTAAATCTTTAAAAAAAAAGAGGGTTCAGATAGCCCCATTAGGGAAGGTTACCAGACAAAATACAGGACACCCAGTTAAATGCGAATTTCAGGGGGGGGAAATGAATGCTTTTTTAAAAAGATTTTCTTTTTAAGTAATCTCTACACCCAACGTGGGGCTCGAACTCACAACCCCGAGATCAAGAGTCACATGCTCTACCGACTGAGCCAGCCAGGCGCCCCGAATGTATTTTTTGTTTAGAATAAGTGTGCAAATATTGCACAGGGCATACTTAGAGCAAAAACTTGAAAAGACAATCATGCCTAGTTTAGGTGAGGAGGGCGTAGGGAGATGAGTACTCTCATACATTGCCGGTTTTATTAGTAAAAGTGTATTAGTCAGGGGTCTCCAGGGAAACAGAACCAGTAGGAGAAATCTATAAAAGGAGATTTATTACAGAAATTGGCTCACACAGTTGTGGAGGCTGAAGTCCCACAGTCTGCCATCTGCAAGCTGGAAATCCAAGACAGCCGGAAGTATGATACCAGGCGGAGTCCCAAGACCCGAGAACCCAGAGCGGTTACGGCGGAAACGCCAGTCCAGGGGCAGGAAGAGATCAGTGTCCCAGCTCCAGCAAGCAGGCAGGGAGGTGGTGAGTGCACGGATTCGAATGCTGATCTCATCTAGAAGCACCCTTGCAGACACGCCCGGAAATAATGTTTCACTGGGGTACCTCACGGGAATGCAAACTGCGGCAGCCACTGTGGAAAACAGTATGGAGGTTCCTCAAAGAGTTAAAATTAGAACTACTCTGTGATCCAGTAATCGCGCTACTGGGTATTTACCCCCAAAATACAAAAACACGAATTCAAATGGATACATGCACCCCTATATTTATTACAGCGTTATCTACAATAGCCAAATTATGGAAGCAACTCAAGGGTCCGTCCATAGAGGATGGATAAGAAGATGTGGTGTCTATATACATGTACAATGGAATATTATGCAGTCATTTAAAAAAAGAATGAAATCTTGCCATGGATGGAGCCAGAGAGTATAATGCTAAGCGAAATCAGTCAGAGAAAGACAAATACCATATGATTTCACTCATATGTGGAATTTAAGAAACAAAACAAACAAGCAAAGGGGAAGGGGGGAAGAGAGAGAGACAAAATGAGAAACAGACTCTTAACTCTAGAGAACAAACAGATGGTTACCAGAGGGGAAGTGGGTGGGAAATGGAAGAAATAGGTGATTGGGATTAAGAGTACACTCATTTTGGGGCACCTGAGTGGCTTAGTCAGTTAAGCTTCTGCCTTCGGCTCAGGTCATGATCCCAGGGTCCTGGGATCGAGCCCCACATCAGGCTCCCTGCTCAGCAAGAAGCCTGCTTCTCCCTCTCCCTCTGCCTGCCACTCCCCCTGCTTGTGCTTTCTCTCTCTCGCTGTCTCTCTCTCTCTCTGTCAAATAAATAAATAAATAAATATCTTTAAAAAAAATATTCACAACCTCTGTTTGCAATGACGTGGATGGAACTAGAGGGTACTATGCTAAGCGAAATAAGTCAATCGGAGAAAGACAATTATCATATGATCTCACTGATGTGTGGAATTTAAGAAACAAAACAGAGGGTCATAGGGGAAGAGAGGGAAAAAAATAAAACAAGATGAAATCAGAGAGGGAGACAAACCATAAGAGACTTAATCTCAGGAAACAGAGGGTTGCTGGAGGGGAAGGGGGTGGAGGGATGGGGTGACTGGGTGATGGACATTAAGGAGGGCACGTGATGTAATGAGCACTGGGTATTACATAAGACTGAGGAATCACTGACCTCGATCTCTGAAACCAATAATACGTTATATGTCAATTAATTGAATTAAAATTTTAAAAATGTTAAAAAAGACATTCACAGCCTCTGACCCAATAATTCTATTTTTAGAAATCATTATAGCCTTCGACCTAGGAGTTGAATTTTAAGGAGTTTGTCCTACGGGAATAACCAGAAATAAGCAATAACTTGTATACATAGCACTCGTTGCAGTTATCATTCATTAAAAAAACTGGGAATAGGCCTAAATATGCAAATAAGGGAACGATTAAATAAATTATGGTTGGTTAACGCACATGATCGTATTATGCAGTCCTTAAAATGATGTTTATGAAGAAGTTTAGATATATCTAAATAGATATAGATATAGATAGACCTAAAATTGCTCAAGTAGTGAGGATGATATTAACATGGGGGGTAAAACAGCTGTGGGCACCAATGTCTTGAGAGTATGTTTCCGTGCAAGAGAAACTGACAAAGGAATGTTCGAAGATAAAAGCAGGCCAGATAACCGCATGTACAACTGCACTAGCGGTATCACATTTGGTAACTTGCCGCACCTCTATCTCAGTTTACTTGTCCGTACAATGGGGATAACATAACAACAGAACTTAGAATAGTGCCTCGAACATACAAAGTGTTATGTATGAGCTGGTGTGCGTGCGCGCGCGCACATTTGAGGCGAGAAGTGGTGGTTAAAAGACAGTCGTCATATGGTGTTCACCCAACTCCACGTTCCTCCATCTTTGCAAAAGTCTCATGAATTTTGGGAAGCAGTTTATGGGGCGGTGGAAGTGGTTCAGCTTCCCCGGATAGCAGCTATGATGATATATTCTTGAAATGGACGATCCTAATAGAAGCTTCCAGATGGCCTCTTTAGTGGTAGAGCCCTGGGAGTCACTCCTGAAGTCTTGCTCCTCCAGTTCTTCCAGTGATTTTGTAAGCACGTAATTCCTTGTGTTAAGTTCCTTTTCCAAAAGTACTGAACGATTTCTGTTTCTTACCACTGAACGCTAATACAGGGATGAAATAAAAAGGTCTGTTTGGGACACGTAAAGATGCTAATGCCTTTTGACGTCGGGTGTGCCTGATTGTACATAGGAGTCTGAAATCTAGGTGTAGGTCAAGGGTAAGTAGTTTAAATATATGAGTCATAAGCATATGAAGAACATTTTAAGCCATAAGAACAAATGAAATCCCCTAGCTAGAGAGTGGGAGCAGATGCTGGCCCGGGACATGCACGGGGCACCCCAACACTTAAAAGTCTGATAAAAGAGGTAGGAATGGGAAACCAAGCTGAGAAGGAGTAGCCCGTGAGAAAAGGAAAAAAAAATCAGAATACGTATCTCAGAAACCCAATAAGGAAAGTAACTCAAGGTGCACAAATGAACTGGGTCAAATGCTGTTGAGAAACACAGACGAGGTTATAAAAATGTCCCTGGGATTGGGAACATAGACAAGAATGTTCCTGAAGGAGTGATGGAGGCGGGGGGGGGGGGGGGGGCGGAGCAAAGCCCCATGGAGCAAGTGGAGGAAGGGGAGGGAGTCAGAGATATAGGGACAGTATGTGCAGGTAGACAAGCCTTCTGAGAAGTATGGAGATAAAGGAAGCAGTTAAATGGAGCAGTAGCTAGAAGGAAGATCTGGGGTCTGGCAGGGGGCGGGGGAAGGTCATGTTAAAAGAGAAGAAACACTAGAGCGTGTGTATTGCACATGGGCATGATCGAGCAGACCGGATGACATTAATATGCAGGAGAGACGACAGATAACTGCGGGCGCCAAGGTCTTGAGGGTACACAAGGCAAATAGATGCAGAGCCCAAGGGGGACACCATTGACAGGAGGAAGGGTGTTCTCTGCATTGCACCAAAAAGGAAAACAGAGAATGGAGACACTCAGAGAGGGTGGTGGGTTTGGTGGGGGGAAGATAAGGGAGTTTCCATCTAACTGCCTCTAGTTTCCTAACGAAATAAAATGCAAGGTCATCTGTTGTGAATGAAAACAGAGAGGGGATATTGGAGGTCTGCAAAGCAGGGGTGTGGTCTAATAAAGCTTGAGAGAGGGCAGAAGGATGGATTGTGGTATCACTGTGGGACAGCATTATCCATTTGGGACTTACGCTCAAAAAGTTTCAAGTGAGTCCTTCTCCATCCCGTTCCCAGGTCACCACTGATCTGTTTTCTGTCACCATAGATTACATTGCATTTTCCGGAGATTTATATCAATAGAATCATATATCATGTACACCTTTCAGTCCCTAAATCTTTCATATCTTTGATGCTACCGGAAATGGTATCTTTTTCATTGCAATTTGATTGTTGCTATTATCTAGAATTAAAGTTAATACTTCTGTGCCAACCCTGTCTCCTTCAACCTTGCTAAATTCATTCATTAGTTCTAGTAGCTTCTTTGTAGAAGCCATTGGATTTCTTGTATAAATGAGCATGGAATCCACGAAATAAAAGTTTTACTTCTTCTTTTCCAAAAAAAATAAGTTTTTTCAAGTGAGACCAGCCAGTGGGGCACGGTGCTTCCTGCTACCATGTTCAGCACTTTATGTGTAATTGGGGAATGGGGGATAGTTGGGTTTCACCAGGGTTAGGTTTTGAAAAGGTCTAGTGTGTGACCAAGAGGGAAGGTGGCCAATGGACGGTAGACGGAAAAGCTGGTTGGAGTTGAGACCATCAGGGAAGTTGAAGGCCAGGGTACGGAATGGGTCTTCCATGTGGATGTTGAAGTCACCAAGAGTGATGAACTTGAGGGGGACAACTGAGTCTAAAGGAAAAGGCTCCCTCAGTAGAATGTATATATCTCCCGGTTCCGGGCTTCTAGAGGGTGGGAAGGCCCAGGGTGTAGATCTCAGACACTCTGGGACTCTGCCCCCCTCCCTAATATGTGCTCAGAGTTGGGGGATCAAGCGCTGGCCTGGGCCGGCCCACACACCACCCCTGCCACCGTGAGAGGCCTTCACTCTCAGCCAATCCAGCGGCGAGCTCTCCCTAACCTAGACTGTATGGAAACCAAGTCCTCTTTACTCTCCTCCTGGGGCACTTCAAGTCCAGACCGCCTTGTCGCCAGCCCTGGACACCCTTTCTGGCAAGATGGAGTAAGGGAGAGAAAAATCAATTCTATTTAGCGAAGCCACAGTCAATGAGATTATCCTGCCACGCACAAAAAATAAAAGAAGGAATAATTCCTGGATTTTAACCCTCGATATTTCTAGGTGGGATAGTGAGATCACACGTATATACATGTGAGGCATGGAGTGTGTGTGTGTGTGTGTGTGTGTGTGTGTGTGTTTACACACAAGCAAAAGGAGATGGGGGAAATTTGTCTTTGATACCCTACACCCGCCACTTATTTGATGATTCCTCACGTTTTATTTCAGTCTCTTGTCCCAGGGTTACTCATGCCCCCACATTTTCTCCAGGCTAAAGAGGGAGCCTCTGTGAGCCCTGTCTCTGCCCCTATCCACCGGTCCTCTTTTATGTGACAATGGATAAGAATGGGTTAATGGGATTAAAAACAGCCCTGCTGTTGCTTTAGCAAACCACTGAGTTTCCTAGGCAACATAATGCCTGTATTTCTCCTGTTTCTTCCTGTCTCTAAAAGCCCCTATGGAGGGAATGGAGAAAATATTAACCTTGGCCGGCACTCAAGTCCTTGTTCTTCCCCTCCCCCACCCCCCTCGACTCCCCCAGCAGTTGATCTTGCCCTCCTGCTTCTCAGAAAACACTGAGGCTATCAGGTGTAAATTCCCTCAACCTTGAGGTCCCCACATCTCTCCCTCCCCTCTTAAAGGACAAGGCACATCCCTGTGCCTGTCCTTTTGATTTCAAGGTCTCCTGTCTCACTTCCTGCCGCAAGACTGGTGAATATCCGCCCCTCCTGCATTTTCAGCCCCTGAGCGTCGGAGGGCTGGCCACGGGCGCTGCTGGCCCAAGTCTATTAGGCTTTAGGGAAAAACTAATCAAACCCAGAAATCCACCTTCCCCCGTCTCCCGTCCTTTCTCCCTGTAGGCGAGCTTCATTGTTTTAGAACTAGATTTCCCCACCCTCACAGCCCACCCGCTGCTGAGGCCACTGGAACCGGGCTTTCACCCTCCTGACGCAACACTAAAAGGACTCTGGCTTAGGTAACCCGGGGTTTGTTAATGGCCTTGGCCAACTTACTCCTTAGTCTGCCTCACTGACTCAGCAGCCTTCCACATTGTGAACCTCTCCTCTCTTTGCTTGGGTCTGACTGCATTTTTCCAGTTGTTATTCTCAATCTCCACCTATCCCTACAATGGTAATCTTCCCCGAGACTGGATCCTGGCCCTCTCTTTCTCTCCGCAACCCGCTAACCCCCTATAGATGCCAGGCAAGTAATGCGAATGCATAATGGGAAGATGATGGGTGCACGGCAATGCACAAAGAAACATACCCCCCCTTTTTGAAGAAACAGTAACCCTAGGGACACCTGGGTGGCTCAGTCATGAAGCCTCTGCCTTCGGCTCAGGTCATGATCCCAGGGTCCTGGGATCGAGTCCCGCATCAGGCTCCCTGCTCAGCGGGGAGTCTGCTTCTCCCTCTGCCTCTCCCCCTGCTTGTGCTCACTCTCTCCGACAAATAAATAAATAAAATCTTTAAAAAAAAAGGAAACAGTAACCCTTTTCATTTTCGATAGAGTCATGAGTGCAAAAAACATTTGACTTTCTTCTTCACTCTTAATAAAAACAGAGCAACTCTGATAAAAGACGACTGATACTTGGTCTCAGCGTTGGGGGGACACAGTAAGGGAAAGGCGAGGCGTGTTGTTGGCCGGTTGTTGCCACAGAGGGATCTAATGGCAGATCTCACTCTTCACGAGAAGTCGGAAATACGGGTTTACGTAAAAATCTTTTGATGTTTACATTTAATAGTTGCAAATGTTTACGATTAGCATTTTAAAAATTAACACGATATGAAGGTCAAATGAGCATGCATTCGAGACGGCTCTAATCACGGGGGCCAACGAGTGTCAACCTTGGTTTAGCGCAGTGTACGATGAGCCCCGGCGAGACCTCTGCTTGGTGCTCGTCCTTGGTGATCTGCTCACAGGCGGGTTTCCCCTCTCTTTATCTTTCCATGGCAGACCTCTAGCCTGAGCTCCAAACCCAAATATCCAGCTGCACACATTACTGGACATGTCCACCGAGATACTCCTTATGCCTGTGCTTTTTAAACATTAATGTGCATGTGACTCATGTGGGCGTCTTATTAAATTGGAGATTCTGATTCAGGAGTTCTGGAATACTGCCCAAGATGGGCCATTTGTTTTTCTTTTCTTTCTTTTTTTAATATTTTATTTATTTATTTGAGAGAGAGCGAGCACGAGAGAGCGTGAGTGAGCATGAGCGGGGGGGGGTGCGGGGGGGGGAAGGGCAGAGGGAGAAGGCAAAGCAGTCTCCCGACCCCTCACGCCCCACCCCCGCCCCATCCCCCACTGAGCAGGGGGGACTTCCCATGCAGGGCCCCATCCCAGGACCCCAGGATCATGACCTGAGCAGAAGGCAGATGCTTAACCGACTGAGCCACCCCGGAGCCCCAAGATGGGGCATTTCTAACAAGCTCCCAGCTGATGCCTACCTCGCTGGTCCATGAATCACACTTTAAGACACAACCTCCGTCTGAATGCAAGGCCCTTTCTGCAAGTTTGCTTTTGGTGGATGACACACCGTCCACCCACTCACTCCAGCAAGGGCTTGGGGCACAACTTCACTGTAGAGGGAATGGGAGAAGTAGGGGAGGACTCCTAAGCCCTGTTCCATCCGACTCTTTGGCACCTGTCACATTCATCCCTGTGTTTAGGTCCTCACTAGCACAGCCTTGATTTATGTTCCCATTTCCTCCCGAGGTAAGGCTCCTCCTTGGCGTCCCTGCTGCAGTGCCCACCCCTTCCATGCGTCCTCGAGCTTCCTAGCAGCATAATACTTCTACAAAGAAAAATGATCTCATGCAAAGCCCGGACTCCTGAGCCAGACTTTTGGGTTTAAATCCCAGCTCTGCCTCTTACTAGCCGTGCGACTTTGGGCAAATAACTTAACCTCGGTGTGTCAGTTTCCTCATCTATGAAAAGAGGACGATAATAGAACCTAACTCATGAGAGATGAATGAGTTACTATATGGAAAGCGTTTGTAGCACTCTATACACCTTAGCTGTGATGTTGGCCACATCACTCCTAGCTGTAGCATAGTTGTTGAAGGTAAGAAGGAAGTAGAAAGAGATCAAGCTAGACAGGTAGGCTGAGGCCAGATCATGGAAGGTTAGAGTCTTCGATCAGGTTCCCAGGGAAAACGGACTCTATAGTGGGGAGTTAGTTTATCAGAAGTTGATTGAGGAGTGCTCTTGGGGTCTCCGCCTGAAGGGTAAGGCAAGGAAGCAGGGTCCAGAGAGCAGTCAGAACACAGCCTCAGTCGATCCCACAGGGAGCTCTGAGATTGGGGCGGCCCCACAGAGTCGGCTCTGCAGACCACCTGCCTCACCGTGTTTTATGACGAGTACAGGAGTTATCCGACCAGTAAAAAGAAATGCTTGTGATATAATGTGATTGAGGCGCCAATTATCACTACAATGGCAATCCTATTGCGGTATAGAAACGTATCATTCACGTATTGTACACCTGAAATTTACACAATATTATAGCTCAAATATAGGTCAATAAAAAAGAGTACATGAGTCATTCCATTCAAAGGGCTTAGAAGATTGCCTAGAACACAGGAAGTACTCCAGCGATGTTAGCCATTACTAAAGACGTAGATTCTCAGGCTTTACCTTAGACCTACCGGATCAGAATCTTTGAGGGCTGATCCTAGGAATAGACATTTTAATAAGTACCCTACCTCTGTTCCAGATTATTCTGATACTCACTGAAGTTTGAGAACCACCAGTTTCCCTAGAAAACTCATTGCTTCCTTGTCCACTGGGTGAACATTTTTAAGGCTCAGCCCAAAGTCAATTCCTGTATGAAATCTTCCTAGATCAGACCTCCAATCCCTCTTTCTTTCCTCCTCCTTTCCGTGTGCAGACCACGATCACAGCATCTATAACCTTCTGACTGTCTCCCGTTGCTAGACAGCGAGCTCCTTCCTCGAGGGGCAAAGGCTTTGCATTCTTAGTATCTACCACAGAGCCTAGCACGGAGCAGGATCTCAAGAGGTCCTCAAGGTCAAGTGAATACAGACGGACAGGCGCCTTTCGCGTCTCTTTAAAATCTCAGCACCAAACGCTGCCTACTGTAATCTCCGAAATTGAAAATGTAGAGTCCCTATACTTGGTTGTTTGGTTGTTTGTTTTGGAATCCATATACTTCTATTATGTAAGACATAGTCAGCAACTTTGAAGTTTTGGTTTTCATTCTTTTCGTAGTTTGAACTTTGTATGGCTTTTTACAATAATAAAAGTAATTAATGCTCACTGTACAAAAAAAGGAAGCAAAAATGATCCATAAGCTCACAACCCAGAGATAGTTGTCATTAACTTTTTTTACATTTTAATTCCACTCTAGTTAACATACTAGTTATCATTAACTTTTTTTTTTTTAAGCCTTCCAGTGTCCCTCTTTCTAGGCAGGGTAATGGGCAGAGACAATGATAACTCGGTCCACCAATTCAAGCTGAAACCACTGTCTGCTTTAAGACCTATAGAAATCTGAGTTACATTTTACTACGAAATTATAAAGTACATTCATTGAAACGACAGTGTAAAAGAAATTTTTAAAATGAAGAATATGTCCTCAAAAAAAAAAAAGAATATGTCCTCATTAGACATCTGCAAATAGTTCTTTCCTAAACACATACAACTAGATACAGCTCTTAAAAATCCAAATAATCAGCTTGAACTTAATGAGAAAACCTATACTTAATCATAACGTGAAAGGCACTCACACTGAGATACTTCAGCCCCGACTTCCACAGACTCGAGTGGAAGTTAGAAGATGCTCTGTTACTCAATGAAAAAATTTCACTTATGTCAAGGGAAATTATATTAGACTAACAGTTTAAATGAGCGAGAGCTCACATATATTAGAGAAATCACCTCATGCCTTACAAAGACAAAATAAATTCTGTAGACCGCCTTCTCTGGAGAGGCCACCGGCTCACTCTCAAGGCTCTGAAACTCAGTAAGCACAATCAGGGAAGAAACAAGACCGGCTTCAATATGAGAAATGACCAACACCCATTTCCCGAGGGAAGCAATTTTTTTTTTTTAAGATTTTGTTTATTTATTTGACAGAGAGAGCAATCACAAGTAGGCAGAGAGGCAGACAGAAAGAGAGGGGGGCAGCAGGCTCCCCGCTGAGCAGAGAGCCCGATGCGGGGCTCGATCCCAGGACCCTGAGATCATGACCTGAGCCGAAGGCAGAGGCTTTAACCCACTGAGCCACCCAGGCGCCCCATCAAGGGAAGCAATTCTGATTATCCTGGTTAAGTGTTCTCTTGATCCTCCAGCTCTTTTGAAACCCAGTCCATTCCTAAGATCACTCTGAAAATGCCTCAGTCAGGTGCAGAAACCCTTTTTTGGTAACTTTAAATAAAACACACCTTTTGAAAAATGCGTATAGTCAATACTTTTCAAGTCCTGATACATAAAGCACAGAAGCTGGGGGTCTCCCCTGGGACAGTCCAAGGCTTACTTTTGCACCAACAATTGAGGAAGTTTCCTTGGCTCCTAGGTTTGCCTTTGGAGATGAGAACTCAACACAGAAAGCAAAGTCAGTTGTCAAATAGCTACTAATTTAGAGCAAAGCTGTACAATACAGCAAAACCCCATTTATTACATTTTATCTTCTGCAAACTTAAAAATTTTCAAATAAGAACTCCAGGCCCCAATGTAGACCGTGAATCTACTATCAATTTTTTTTTTAATTTTCCATCTTCCAAAGAAGTGTGGTGTTTTAGGGGCAGATAGGTCAACATCAGAGATCAAATCTGTTGCCACTGAACACAACCCAGAACTATAAAACCATTCTGGTAAACGGACCCGTGTCCAAGAGTCTGAGACTATAGAATTAAAGGCTTTCTTTTGGATTCTGTCCCTTAACAGGAAAACCATTAAAAGGCTTCCAGCTCAGTAGAGACCTTGAATGAAGCATGGTGGGGGAGCC
This sequence comes from Potos flavus, assembly GCA_028534135.1. NCBI lineage: Eukaryota > Metazoa > Chordata > Mammalia > Carnivora > Procyonidae > Potos > Potos flavus. The sequence goes on along the minus strand of CM052901.1, from coordinate 25,927,009 downwards.
TGGCTGGCTTAGTCCCTGGAGCCAGCAACTCTTGATCTCGGGGTTGTGAGTTCGAGCCCCGTGTGGAGTATAGAGATTTCTTGAAAAAAAAATTTTTAAACCTGGTAAAAGGGGGCGCCTGGGTGGCTCAGTGGGTTGAAGCCTCTGCCTTCGGCTCAGGTCATGATCTCAGGGTCCTGGGATCGAGCCCCGCATCGGGCTCTCTGCTCAGCGGGGAGCCTGCTGCCCCCCTCTCTTTCTGTCTGCCTCTCTGCCTGCCTCTCTGCCTACTTGTGATCTCTCTCTGTCAAATAAATAAAATCTTTAAAAAAAAAAAAAAAACAACCTAGTAAAAGTGGGCAGCTTTGCAGACCCTGGGTAATGCCCGGCAAATTCAACAGGCCAATGGAGTGAGTTTTCATGATGGGGCTCTCACCACTCGCTGGTTTGGGGCCAGTTTTCCACGGCCTCCTCCTCCGGCATCATTGTCCTGCCAACACTCATCTCCTGCCTGGTCCCCAGATCGTCCACAGCCATACTGCCTGCCCTCCTTAAAGCCTGCGTCCCCGTCTGTGCGACTGAGCGGGCCACCCAGACGAGTTCCATGTCTGTAGCTCATGGCATTTTCCGCACCTGCTCTTGGATGGGTCTCCAACAAAGCAGAACCCACATCCGGGTCCATCACGATTTTCTTTACGCCTCCACTCTTGCTCAAGAGTTCATAGATGTGTCCTTCAGTGGTGTCGAAGGAAAGATTTCCAGCACACGATGTGCAGCTCTTGCTCAGTAATTTTTCCTTTTCTTCGTGGTCACCCCAGAAGGGCACATCCCAATACTGGCTCAGCTCCACGTGGGAGTCACGCAGCGTGCTTTGCCAAGGCCTCCAGGCATCAGGGGCAGACAGGTGGACAGGGCACCGCCACCCCGGGAACCACGAGGCAGCCGCGGAGGTGGCAGAAGCGCTGTTGTCATTAACTATTATGCACATTTCCTTCATGTCTTGTCTGTGCATGTATGTTTCACATAGTGGGTTTCCCTATTTAAATCAATTCAGGTCCACAAATATTTACTGAGCACCTGCTATGCGTCAGTCATGATTCTAAGTACAGGGGATACGGTAGGGAAGGAAATAAAATTTCTCTTCTTGTGTGGCTCACCTTCAAGCTGAAGGAGATAACCAAAAAAGTGAGTAAAGGATATTATATATTAGGAAGCAGTAAATGCGATGGAGAAGAACGAAGCCAAGAAGGAGGATGGAGATGTAGGGGAGGATATTTCAAAATTTGAAAGCAGTAAAGGAATGATCCACGAGGATATTTGGGCAAGAACATTCCAGCAAAAGGAATCACAAGTACAGAGTCCCTGAACTGGAAACATGTCTGGTTGGTCCTGGGGCAGCAAGGCGATGACTGTGGCTGGAAGTTGAGTGACCAGGAAAGGAATTGGGAAATGAGGTGCTAACATCCTAAAGGTAAGGGTAGGGTGGGTGGTATGAATCCTGTGGGGCCCTGTAAGCTGCTGTAAGGACTTTGGGCTTTTACTCTGAGTGAGATGGGGAGCATCTTTGAACACTTAGGTGCTTTCCAGTTTTTGCTACCATCTATCATGCTTTGTGATTTTTCTTTTCTGTTTTTTTTTTTTTAAGATTTTATTTTATTTATTTGAGAGAGAGAGACAGAGATAGCAAGAGAGGGGAGGAGAAGGGGGAGGAGAGAGAGAAGCAGACTCCCCAGCTGAGCAGGGAGCCCGACGCAGGCCTCGATCCCAGGACCTTGGGATCATGACCTGAGCCGAAGGCAGGTGCTTAACCGACTGAGCCACCCAGGCACTCCTGTGATTTTTCTATACAAATCTCTGTTCGCATCTTTGAGCACTTCTCTAAGAAAAAGTTCTAGAAGTTAAATTCCTTGGTCACAGGTTAGGAATAATTTGAGGATCTTGCTGCATATTGCCAAAATGGCTTTCCAGAAAGTCTATACTCACTTAAAATATAATTTAGTTCAACAATATTGAGTGCCTACTACTTTATTGAGGCAGACATGGTCTAGGGACTTGAAATACACCGGTGAACAAAATGAATCCTTCATTCTAGCAATTTCACTCTTGCCAGCATTGTGTCAGAGCGCCTGCCTTTGCTGTATGCTTGCCAACACCAAGTATTATCATTCTTTAGAAGCTTCAAGAAACAAAAGGCAAAAGAGAATGCTCCCGTAATTTGAATGATGAAAAGTGGTGCGTCGTTATTATGTTCCTTTGGATTTGATTACTAGTGAAGTTGAATTACTTCCCACACATTTTCTAGCTAATTGGCCAATTGTCCTATTTTTCTTTAAAAGCTTTTGAAACCCTTTGGAAATAATTTAAAGGAGGCAGGAAGTTTGGAAACATCAACGGATTTAATATGTATCTTGGGAAATAAGTAGTGCTCAGGTCAAGTACATAAGCTTTAGAAATTGATTTGAAGCTAAAGAACATGTATAATGCAATTCTCATGTTCTGGAGAGGGCTTTTTAGTCAGGAGCTCCCTTCCTATTTCCACAGAATTTAAGAACTCTGGACAAGACCTTTCCACCGACTATAAGCCAGAATGCGGGGGCGGGGGGGGGCGGGTAATGCTTTTCCTCAACAATCTCAACATCCCAGTGTTACTTAAGAGCCCACCTTAATATCAAATCTGCTTCGAGAGCATTTATCTTTTCAAGCTGTATCATTGCTCGAGGTTTTAAGTTGCACAACTTCTCTACCCTTTGGGTGAGGCAAGACTTCCTTCAATCTATTATCCAGGGGAATTCAGAGATGTAGCAGAAAGGGCACTGTACTGTGATAAATGAACATTATAAATAAACCCAGCCCTCCATAAAGGCATTTCTCCCACTTTTTATTAAGATAAAATATAGGGGCGCCTGGGTGGCTCAGTGGGTTAAGTGTCTGATTCTTGATTTCGGCTCGGATCATGAGCTCAGGGTTGTGGGATTGAGACCCACGTCAGGCTCTAGGCTTAGCGGGGAGTCTGCTTGAGATTCTCTCTCTCCCTCTCCCTCCGCTCTCCACCCCCCATTCTCTCAACTACAAAAAAAAAAGATAAAATATAACATAAGTGAGATAACATATAGCATTGTGTAAGTTTAAGATGTATAGCACACTGATTTGATACACTTATATTGTAATACCATTGCTATTGTAGCATTAGCTAAGACTTCTGTGTCATCATTTAATTATAATTCCTTCTAGTGGTGGGCACAATTAAGATCTAGTCTCTTAGCAAGTTTAATGTTTAAGATATGATTTTGTTGTCTATAATCATTGTACTGTACATTAGCTCTTCGGGACTTACTTATCTACTAGTTGTAAGTATGTAGCCTTAAACGACATCTCTTCCCTTCCCCCATCCCCAGCCCTTGGTCAAGACACTATTCCACTGTTTTATTTTGTTTTTTGGGTTTTTTTTTTTTTAGTTCCGTGTCTGTTTTTAGATTCCACGTATAAGAGATATCATACAGTATTGTCTTTCTGTGTCTAACATTGCCCCCACTTTCAATAGTACTTATTTCTGAGGAGAGAGAACCAAGGCTGAAGAGAAGGGCTTTAATATACCTTTTGTGTCTTTCCATAGTTTGAATTTTTACGACCTTAAACAAATATGACTTTAAAAAAATTTCAACAAGGGTTATCTGGGTGGGAGCTAATGACTTGTTCTTATTTTTTTACTTTGTATCTCTCTTTGTTAGGAAAAAGACCCCTGGTAAACCATTTATAATTTTTAAATTTCCCCAGTTTTGTAAAACAAAACCTGTGTGTGTTTCACATGTCTGCAAGAATATAAACCAAAAAAAAAAAAAAAAAGAATATAAACCAAACTGCTATGTGTAGGCCCCATTTAAAGATTGCCTGGGGAGCTGGGAGAGAGAAAATGAATTTCATTTTTTCTGTTATGCACTTACATATTGCTTAAGTTTGTTACAATGAGCATGTATTACCGTTCTACATTTTTTTTCACAAAAGTAATAATAAATCATTTTTTTTACTCCTGAGGCTAGAAGTGACATGTGCTCATTGTGGAAAATGTAGAAAAGTACAAAGAAACTAACAATCACAACAGTTAACATTTTAGCATGTTTCCTTTTAGGCTTTCTTTTAATGCTTTTTTTTTTTTTTTTTTTACATAGTTGAGTTTTCCTACTGCATAGTTTTGTATCCTGTTTTTCTCTCTTAAGATTAAGACATAAGCATTTTTCCATGTCATGCATGTCATAATAATATTTTGTGGTTTTGTCACATTTCAAGTGGATTAATTAGCTATTTCCTAAAGTTTAACATTTAGGTTGTTTCCAGTTTTCTCATATTCAAAGTGATTTTCTGGGACCCCTGGCTGGCTCAGTCAATAGAGCATGCAACTCTTGATCTCGAGGTTATGAGTTTGAGCCCCACATTGGGCATAGAGCTTACTACTCAAAAAAAAAAAAAAAAAAAGCTTTTCTGATAAGTATCTTAGTAATAAAATCTTTGCATTTCTAAGTGTTTCCTTGGCATGGATTCCTAGAGGTCAAAGTACCAGGCCAAAGAGTAGATTTCTAGAAGTGGGATTAATGGATAGAAAGTGTTTTTATGAATGACAAAAGATTATGTCAATTTCTACTCCTAACAGTGTACTCGAGTCTCACCACTCTCGTGCTGGCCTTGTAGATCATCTTTTTTTTGTTGTATCTTTTTGACAGGAAGGTGGTAGGTGACCGCGGTATCTCCATTTTTCATTGCCAGCAAGACCGAACATTTTTCTTTCTTTCTTTTTTTTTTTATGTTGTGGCCCAATACCATTTTATTTTTTATTTTATTTTTTTAACATATAATGTATTATTTGTTTCAGGGGTACAGGTAAGACTGAACATTTTCATATGCTTATTCACCATCGGTATCCCCACTTCTGCGGACTACCTATTTCCATTTTTTGCCTATTTATTGACTAGCATCTTCTGGATTTTCTTATCAATTAAAATGAGCTCTTACAAGGTATTAACCATTTCTCTGTCATTAGATGTAAATGAAAATATATTTCACGAGTTTGTTGGTTTTTAAAAATATCTTGGCCATAGACTTTTGAAACAAAAGATAAGTAGAGTCTAACTAAGGCCTAGGGCCCTCAGTTTAAGCCTGTTTTCCCTTGATTACATGGAAGAGGTTTGACAAAAGATCAAAAGGGTCATTTCGGCTAACCCTAAATTTAGATCTGTGAACAAAAAATGTGTGGGCCCGATTTAAGGATTATTCCACTCATAAGTGCTTTTAAATGATTTAAGAAGATGGGGTGGGGGCAGGGATGGAAGCAGTTGGTGCCAGAAATTTTTAGAATTCTGAGGTAAGACGCCAATTCTGTCAAATCTCTTGCGTGTTGAGAGGGGGAGTAAATTACGTGCAAGCGAACAGAACTCTTTGGTGGAAAAGTACTGCTCTGGGCTGCAGAAGTGTGCAGGGCTTGGTTTTAATTATTTTTCCCCCTTCTCTCCATCCTTTCTTCCGCTATCCCCTCTCCCCCCGTGACAGTGAGGAGGGCGGCCGGATTAGGCTTCTAAAGGATAGAGAGCCCTTCCTCCGTAAGGCCTGTTCCTGCGCAGACAGTTAGCCCATCAATAGCCAGTGGACCAAACCCCCGCCTTCGTCTGGGATACAGCACAGGGTCATTGAGTCTGCCAAGGGTAGCTCGACAGACTTCAAATAAAAGAACTCTGCCAACAAAGAAACTTCGGTCATTATTCTGAGCCAAAAAAAAAAAAAAAGGCGCAACAACAGAGGGTTGCTTGCTGATGCGTTGGGACTGAGCAAATCTGTTATTGCGAAAGGGTTTAGATTTCCGAGAATGAATCCAATTTGATCCGGCGAGCAGATCCGTGTCCCCCTCACCCCTAGATATTGGGAGAGGTGTCAGGCGGGGGGGGGGGGGGGCCTGTGCGCGGACTTGAGCTGCACGGGCGTGTCTACGCCACAGCCTCTGGCGGGGAGGATTGGAGAAGGTCGTTAAGGAGAGTGAAAGGGGGTTCCCAAGGTGGAAATGGGTAGTCTGGGCCTCCAAGGTGGAGAGAGTTTCCTTTCTGTCCCCCAAGAGAGCCTCGCGGTTCCGGGGGGATGGGCGGGGATAGGTGAGGCTTCGGAAGGGAAGGCGAGGGAGAAGCTGAAGCAAGAGGAACGGAGTCGTGTGTGGCGCGCATCAGGTGGCCGAGCGGGCAAAGCCGAGGCTCTCGGAGCGGGTCGGGGTGCAAGGAGCGGGCGAGAGTGCGGAGGAGGACTGCGCGCCGCGTCGCGCTCAAATAGAGGCTGGAAGGGGACCGCGCGAGGCTGGGGCCGCGGCCTCGCAGGTAGGGCGGAGGCGGGGGAGGCGGGATCCGGCGGGGGAGGGGGAGAGGAGGGGCCGTCGGGAGGCCAGGTGGGGGGCCGGAGCGGGACCCGGCGCGGCGGCCAGGCGGCCGCGGGGGAGGCGGGGCCTGGAGGCTCCGCCTCCCCTCGGCCCCGCCCCCGCCCCGCCCCGCCCCGCCTCCTCCGCTGGCTAGTCCTTGTCCGCGGAGCCCCGCGCGCCACTAGCTCGCTGAGAGGGAGGAGAAAGCCGCCAGTTCCGGAGCCCTCCCCAGCCCGGCCCAGCCTTTGCTCCAGAGATCATGGCTGCCGAGGATGTGGCGGCGACCGGCGCCGACCCGAGCGAGCTGGAGGGCGGCGGGCTGCTGCACGAGATTTTCACGTCGCCGCTCAACCTGCTGCTGCTCGGCCTCTGCGTCTTCCTGCTGTACAAGATCGTGCGCGGGGACCAGCCGGCGGCCAGCAGCGACAGCGACGACGACGAACCGCCCCCGCTGCCCCGCCTTAAGCGGCGCGACTTTACCCCTGCCGAGCTGCGGCGCTTCGACGGCGTCCAGGACCCGCGCATACTCATGGCCATCAACGGCAAGGTGTTCGACGTGACAAAAGGCCGCAAGTTCTACGGGCCCGGTAACGGCGGCCGCCCAGGGGACGCGGAGACAAAAGGGGGGGAGGCGAGGAGGGAGGCGAGGGGGAGCAGGGCGCCCCGGAGGGGAGGAATGGCGGCTCCCCGGCGACAGCGGGCGAGGGGAGCTCTAGAAGGGCTGCGGCCAGCGCCGGGATGGGCGGGGGGGGGGAGCGGAGAGAAGGCTGGAGCGCCCGGGCCCGGGTGGGGGGCGGCGGCTAGGAGGGGTCTGGGGGGGTGGGCGAGCTCGCCGGCCTGGAAGGGGGGGCACGGCCGCGCGCAGTGTTGAGGGAGCTTCGAGGGCATGGGGTTTGGGGGGGCTCCTGGAAGGAGGGGCGGTGTCGGGCTGGAGAAGGGAAACGAGGGTGTCTCGAGGGAAGCGGCGGGGGGGAGGGGGGAGGTCCAGCCTGGGAGAGGACGCGAAGGCCTTTGCCTCCGAGAGGGGCGGCGGTGTGTGTGAAGGTGTGGGAGCCGGAGAGCGGAGGTGGGAAGAGCGGCAGGTAGCAGCCGGGTAAGTGCGGCCGGGCGGTGTGTGAGTGCGTGGTCCGTGGCTGGGGCTGGCCAGGCGCGAGTGTGCGTGCGTGCGCGCGCTCGGAATGTGGCATGTGTCAGGTATGTGTGTGGCATGTGTCAGGTATGTGTGTGCGCGTGCTGTGTGTGGCCGACCGAAAAGCTGGAAGGTGAACCGGGAGGCTCCGTGGCGGGGGGTGGGGGGGAGCTGATGGAGGGAGGGAGGAGGCTGAACGTAGCGGACAATGGGAACGTGGCGAGATGAGAAGGTAATAGAGCATTTTAGTCTATAGCGGGAGAGAAAGGACTAGAAGCCAAAAAAAAAAAAAAATTAAAAATGGAGGGAGGGAGAAGTGGGAGGATCCTGGGAAACAAAAGGGGTAGGGCTGTGAGGGCTGCTGGGTGGGGATTTCAGGAAAAGCCAAGCGGAGGGGAAATGAGGGTGGATGACTGCTGCCGTTGGAGGGGGGCAGGCTTGGAGGGCCTTAGGGATGAGGCTTTCTAAGCCTGGTTGCGGATCAGAATCACCTGATGCGCTGGAGAAAAAACACCGATTCCCGGCTTAATCGCAGCCAGCCACGGTGGCGCAGGCTCTGTGGGGGGAAGTCCAGCAATCTGCATTTTAAGCAGCTCCCCCAGGCGCATTTGAGAAGCCGCCGGGTTTGGAAAGTCGCGCCCCGTAGAATATTCCGGAGAGGGGGAGGAAGAGATTTTAGCTCCTCTAATAAGGACTCCGAAAAACAAGGAGCTCAGGGAGTGTGTTCACATTGAGGGCCTTCTTCCCCACTGGTCTGGAGAGAGGGAAAAGGATAGAAGGCGGTGATCTCTGTCATCTCCACTCCTGCTTTGTTTTACTCGCCCAGCCCAACTAATCAAAATCAGATGGGTTAACGTTCTTCAGGAGCGGTCCCCCTTGGCGTTTTTTCCTTGTGGCTGATTTAGAAGACCTACTTTCTGTAGGCCTTGTAACTGTCCAAAGAATGTGGGAACCACACCTTCGTTGTTGTCACTTCCCCTGTCACTTCCATTTTACATAATCCTGTAAATAGCTGTCCCTCCTGAGCCACACCATCAAGGGCAACACGGTAGGATTGTAATTTGCAAAGTCATTGAGAGGAATGCAGGCCTGTGCACAGAAACACAAAACTCTGGGAGTCAGGCGACCTGAGTTCTAATCCTGGTTGGATTACGGACTAGCTGCGTGACCTGGTGCAAAGCATTGTTCTCTCTCTGGGCCTTAGTTGTCCCTCTGAAAAATGCTAAGGATGGCCCCCCATTGTGAGATCTCCTCAGTCTCTACCCTGCGGCATCATCCCGCGAGCCCATGAATGTGTGACATCATGTGCAAATGATCGTTCATGTTACAGAGAATTCTTAAAAAGTTACTCGTTCCGGTGCCCATTATTCCGCGCACGGCGCTTTTGTGGGTACCGGGAATACAGCTGTGAGCAAACCAGACACACATCTGTGCTCAGGGAGCTTACATTCTAGTGAAGATACATTCTGGTGAATAATCTCCATTCTCCGAAGACGTTCAGTGCTCCCCTTGAGCCATTTTTAAGTATTCTGTGGCCATGATCTCTGGAGTAGTGCAGTCCAAAGCAGGACAGTTGGCCTATTTTCAAGTACTAGATGCTACCATGTCCACTAGAAGTATATCTATTTATATACACACACATTTGTGAAAACCCGTGTGATGGGTTTTATTTTAACCTTCCTTCGTAGACACGATAGCATATAATGAAGATCGCAAGCAACCGGTTTTCTTTAGAACCTTACTTGCATTTGAAAGTTGATCATACATTTTGTGTGATTTGTAAAAAAAAAAAAAAAAAAATTCCTAGGGGATTGAGGTTTCCAGTGACCAGGCCATATTGGAACTTGATCTCATACTTGGCACTGTGGTTACCTACAAACTTTTTAATGTCAGAGTTGCTACCCAATCTACGTTGGGGAAACAACACATAGTTTAAAGTACACTGGCTCCTTTTCCTTTGCTTGTGCAATATTTAAATAAGTGTACATATCTGCTTTAAGTACCTACAGAATAACTCACCACTCCCTTAGATAAAAGTTCAGTATAATATTATATATAATAGCATTCTCATGTTTTATATAGTTATTTGGGGATATCGATTCAGTCTTTTTTTTTTTTTCCCCGTGAAAGTCTAAAGTATTTTGAGTCTTCAAGCTCACCAGAGGGATGGAGTTGATACCTTCTGCTACCTTTTCCTTACTGACAGTGTAGATGATGTAACATGGCGATAGATTTCTGAACCACTGGTACTCTTATCAAATGATTTCTGCTGCAGATGCCACATGCTTAATACATTCTCACAACCAAAGACCCACTACGAGATACTTTTGACTCATTTAAACATATCAGAATACATTTCATAAGGAAGTGTCTTCATTTATGCCTCAGTACCTACTACCTTAAGGAGCCATAACTTTCACTGGTGTGGCCCAAATGCCTAGAGCCAAGACAGGCTCTAGGGGTTCAACGTCCTCAAGTTGAATTCTGACCCTTGGATTCAGTATTATCTTGGATGATTTCCCAGCAACCCCCCCTTCCCCATCCTGCCCCAGGAGATAATATTCGCGGCTCATTTCATTAGCTATTTGAGAGTCACAGGAAATGGATGATAACGTATAGTGTATTGATTCGTAAAAGTCTGATGACAACAGGTCCTTTGGGATCCACCACATAATGGGGAAAGCATCGACACTTCTGGTTTCCAAAAGGAATTCGATACCGCCAAAGGGGGTGGTCTTCGTCGATGGGGAAGGAAGCCATGTTCTGGGTATGAACCACGGAGAAATTGACTGTCTAATAAAGAATTGGTCTTTGGTTTTGTTTGTTTTTTAAGAGGGGCCATACGGGGTCTTTGCTGGAAGAGACGCATCCCGGGGCCTTGCCACATTTTGCCTGGATAAGGAAGCACTGAAGGATGAGTACGATGACCTTTCTGACCTCACTCCTGCCCAGCAGGAGACCCTGAGTGACTGGGACTCTCAGTTCACTTGTAAGCATTTTTTAAAAAATTATGCCTGGATCAAATTTCTACCAGTAATGGGAGTCACAGCCTTACAATAGTTATTACTAAGCAGCCTGAACCTGGGGAGCATTTTGATAGGCTCCTGAATCTTGGACGGATCAAGTTCATAGCTTGAAATCATTGCAGCAGTGCTGAGTCACTTGCTGTGATTGCCTCCAGTTTTGAGCTAGTTCTCTGTGGCAACTTGGGTTTCTGTTCTTTAAATCTTTCGACAGGTTCGCCTAGATGCCGCACTGGGATTTGGGGCTTGGTGTGTAGGGGAGAGGCTCTGTAGGCTACAGAGAGAGGGACTTGCAGAAGTCTTGCTGTTTCAAAGCAGCCCACGTTTCTGTTGAAGAATGGGAGACTTGTGTTCAACCCAACAGCTTCTCTCTGAGTCTAATTGAGCCTGACTCGGGGCCTCATCTACAAACGATGCTTCTAATCTGCCCAGCAACAGTGGTGTCTGCATTTTTAAAAAGAAAAAAAAAAGGAGCCCCTTGTTTCCTGGCTTACGCTCTAAGGCTGAGGTCTTTGGGAGGAGGGGGGAACGAGGATGGGGGTTAAGTTCCAATCTCGACAGTTACAGAATTGGCTCTTGTCAAACCTAAGTGTCTAACGATCACTTTAGCGACACTGCCCTGCTAAGAATTTGACTAATCTCTCCCTGCTCTGAAACAGTATATAAAGACCATAACAGGCGCTTACAGATTTTTTATTTTACAGTGCATCTTCTCTATTTGCTCTTCTCTATAGCCAGTTAAATATTACTGACTCTTTTGGCTCAGCCCCACCATTTTCTCTGAAAATAATGCTGACTTCAGAGTCTCTGGGTTGATCATTAGCCAGCTGCGGCTCCACTGGTAGGTTTGGGGTCCCAAGCAGGCAGAAGTAGAGCTTTCAAGTCTAGAGGCAGGTCTTTTTCCTTCGAAAACATAATTCAGCTAACATCGCCCCTGATTTTTTTTTGGGGGGGTATCCTAAGGATGCCTTTGTAAACACAGATTCTTCTATGGGGAACTAGCCCGTCGTAATTTCTGACTTACAGAGCCCTATCTCCTAGGGCTTGCGTTCCCCAAGGAGGCGAAGCCTGCGTCAAAACGTTCTCCGCCTTAAACCAAGACGGCCCCCAGATTCTGCAGTGACACTTGAGCTCCACTCAAGCCTGGTGTGGGAGCCCCTTAAAGCAGTTCGCCCGGGGCGCCGCCCCGCCTGTATTTGTGGTGCGGTCCCCAGCGCCCCAGGGACCTTTATAACATGTTCCAGTAGGGAAGTTCCCATTGTTCCCGGTGATTATTGCACACAAAAGCAGGTCTGGCTACCTGGTTAGACAGGTTGGTCACTCCTCTCTAATTCCTACCCATACGCAGAAAGGGGAGACTCTTGGCCCCGGGACAGAGACAGGATTAACCCCGCGTTAGCTGGGCCCCAAGAATGCGGCCAGCCCCGGGGGGAGGGGTCGGGGGGGGGGAGCGGTCTGCTGGCTCTACCGCTTCTCACGTCTTTTTCAAAAAACGTTTTATTTAAATTCAATTTAGTAGTAGTTTCAGGGGTAGAGTTCAGTGGTTCATCAGCTGCATCTACCCCCCCCCCCCCCCCCCGCGCTCATCCCATCACGTGCCCTCCTTCCTGCAGGTCACCCGGTTACCCCAGCCCCCCACCCGGCTCCCCTCCAGCAACCCTCAGTTTGTTCTCCGCAGTTCAGAGTCTCTTATGCTTGGCCTCCCTGTTTTTCGCCTTCTTTTATTTGTCCCTCCCTTCCCCTATGTCCACCTGTTTTGTTTCTTAAATGCCACATATGAAATCACGTGGTATTCATCTTTCTGTGACTGATTTCGCTTAGCCTAATACCCTCTAGTTCCATCCGCATTGTTGCAAGTGGCAAGGGTTCATCCTTTTTGATGGCTGGGTTTCCGGTCTGCGCTCTTATTACCTGTTTCCTCCCGTGCTCTCCTGCCTCCTTAACCACTCGCTTTAACTGCTATGCATAGCTTTTTCCTTGTGGGGGGGGGGCGGGGAGGGGGGGAACGACTCGGTCTCCTGCTTTCCTCCATCCACCAGACTCCTCATCCCTTCCCTTCACTGCCAGCCTCCTGCGAAGCGCCAGCCCCAACCACTGCTTCCTTTCCTCCCCGCACCTCCCGACTCCCTGCGGCAGTTTCCAGCAGTTTCCAGCCCCACGATTCCACTGCGCTGCTCTGTCTCTGCGCTTTCCAGGGACCTGCTCCTCGCCAGCAGTAACTCCACTTCTCCAGCCCTTGTTGTGGATTCCCTGTTGCGCCCTCCCCACCCCGCCCCCGCCGAGGGCCTCCCTCCCCGGAGTCCCCGGGTCCCCGGGTCGGTCCATGGGAGCCCCAGTTTTAACTTCCTTAACTCACGCTACCAGTTTTCCTTTAAATTAGCCCCTACCCTCGCCTCTCCGTCCCCATGGGCTCCTGTTCCTTCACACACCGACCTCCCCGCTGGCCTCCGGGGCAGCCTGCGCCTGCTCTGCTCCCCGGAACCTGCCCGGCGACGCCCCCGCCCCCCCATGTGCGCCAGACACTGGCTTCCTTTGTCCTAAACCCTTGCCGCCTGTAGGATCAAGTCCAGACGCTTCGGGCCGGCTTTCCACAACCTTCGTGCCACACTGGGTTCCCCGCACTACTCCGCCACCCTCACCCCCACTCTGTCACTGTCAGCTTGGTCTCCGTGTTGCTCCCCAGACCTGTTCAGCCTCGCCGGCCTGCCTTTGTACAGTTGTCATTCTCTGGAGCCCCCTCTCGCCTCAGATCCTTCCATGCGTTGCCCAAAGCACAGCCTACCTGGTCAGGCGTTCTGAAATCCTTCTAACTAACCGACTCCTCCCGAGCCCTCGCTCTTCTCACCGCCCCCCCTCCGTCCCCATCCCTGCACGCAGACGCGACTCACTTGGACCTTCCCTTGCCCGCTCCGTGCCCGACATCGCTCCCTGTTCGGTATTTCTTCCTAACGGAACTGCACCGCGGAGGGGGGAGTCCCGGGCGACTGACAGCTTTTGGGAAGCCCAGCCGCCAGGCCTCCAGCGGAGGCTTTACAGGTGAAGAACGTGGTGCTCCTCGGTGAAGCATGACAGTGCTCATTTGTGTTTTCTTCTCTCCCTCCAGTCAAGTATCATCACGTGGGCAAGCTGCTGAAGGAGGGGGAGGAGCCCACTGTGTACTCTGATGAGGAAGAACCAAAAGACGAGAATGCTCGGAAAAATGATTAAAGCAACCAGTGGAAGCATATCTATTTTTGTATTTTGCAGAATCATTTGTAACATTCCAGTCTGTCTTTAAAACATGGTGATTTCAATATTTAGAGCAGTTTCAAACTTGCTGTTAAGTTTTTGTAATTAACATCACTAGTGACACTGAACCAATTAACTCTTCCGTCTTCAAGTGCATGGCGTGTTTGTGTGTCACAAATCCAGACCGTGAACCGCAGTGCTGTAAACCAAGGGTCAGGACTCTCCCCTTCTGTCTGTGGTTAGTGCCGGCTGCCTTTAAATCGGTTTTTTCCCTGAGCGAAGGTAAGACTTGGGTATTTCCTCCAAAGTTGACTGGGCAAAGTCCTAGCCCCGAGAACCAAGGGTCAACTTGTAGTCCCAATGTCCTCAAGATAGCAAATCCCTTATTTCTCAATTGACTTAACTGCATGATTTCTGTTTTATCTACCTCTAAAGCAAATCTGCAGTGTTCCAAAGCCTCTTTGGTATTGACGAAAGAGAGCTGCCCAGTAAAAAAATAAAAAAAAAAATAAAAAAAGAAATCTCAAAGCTGGGCCCTGGTCAGGAAAAATACGTTCCACGTGTTCGTAGAGTACATCATTCTTTTTGTCCCCTGGACCCTCAGATGCCCCCCCCCCACTAACACAGCGGTGTACAGTAAGGCTTAAAACAGGATCTGAACATTCGAAAGAAAGCTTTGGAAGAAATCCGCTGGCTTGCCAAAAAACCTAAATATACGAAGAAAATGTAGAACCATCTCCCCCATCCCCCACGTTCATGGTGGGACAACAGTGATTTCACACACTTTGCTGAGGGGGGGAGAGAGAAAGGGGGGAAGGGGTATGCCGAACGGGAGCAGGGGACTGCTCTCCCAGAAAGCTTTTTCGCCCCCCCCCCCAGGAGGGAAGAAACTACACATCACTGGCCAAGTGGTTTTTAAAGTATATTCCTTAAGGTTAATTCTTCTCTTGTTACAAAACTGTAGCCACCACAAGAGTAGTAGGCCAAGTGTCTAGGTCTTTGATAATGGTCTTTTGGTTAACAATAAACTTCGCCTAAGTAGACTGTACAGTCGTATGAATTTGTAAAAGTATTATATGAACAACTAGTGAGGTTTCGAACTCTTGTAATTGTAGTTGAATAGTCCTTGTATTTTCTTGTGAACTGTGTTTAATGGTTTTACCTCAAATCAGAAAACAAAATGAAGTGCTTTGGGCAGTTAATAAAAAATGGTTCCACCCAGTACAGCGTGGTGGGTTTTTTAACCTTTTAAGGTTCTTTAACCTTAACCTAAGAAACCAGACTCGATCGTTTTACTTTAGCTTAATACTCACCTTCGTGTGTGTGTGTGTGTGTGTGTGTGTGTGTGTGTGTATTCCAAAACAAAGCAGTAAAGGGGCAAAACTTCAGAGGCCTCATACCACAAACCAAATACCAGCTTGTCCTGTTAAGAAACAGTGAACTGAGGGGCGCCTGGGTGCGTCAGTTAAGTGCCTGCTCTCTGCTCAGGTCCTGATCTCAGGGTCCTGGGTTTGAGCCCCACGTCGGGCTCCCTGCTCAGCGCGGAGCCTGCTCCCCCCACCCCCCCCAGCGCCACAGGCTCTCAAGTAAATAAAATCTTTTCTAAAAAGGTAGTGAATTGAGATTAGCTACACTGCCCTCATGGAAATGTGCAAACTGACATTCTTTTAAAAAGTTAGTGAATTTATTTTTTGTGACTTGTCAAATTCTTGCCCCTTGTCAAATCAGAACTTTCTAAACTCAAAGCCACCTCTGCCTTGAGGCCCATAGCAAGGTTATTAAAGGGTAACTTTACTAAGGACATTAAAAGTGCCTTGGCAGGGTTGGCTGTTTCTGTTTTCAGATACCATCTGATCGGGAAAGCATTCAGAAATTCTTCTATGCTAACAAAGTTAATTCGCCTCCCGCCAAAAGATCAGATTTGCATATGCAGTTCGTTGTGTCAACACAACTTCTCGGAATATTAGTGTTTTGCCATTTTAACGTTCAAATCGGCCGAGTTTTCTTACAAGGGGATGTACTCCAACACAGAGAGGGCTCGCAGCTTTCCGCTTTTTATGTTCTCAGACCGTTGCCTGTTTCTGTTGTTTTTAAGAGCCCTGCCCCACCCCCCGGGTTTCATTCAGCTAATATTCGGGTTGCCCATCTCGTGCCAAGCACGCTGTTACACCGTGTGCTTCAGGGGAAGGGGTGGGAGCCAGAAGCTGGGCCACCTTGCAGCCTGAAATCTCATTTGGATGCGAAGATTAGGCTACTCCTTTTTCTGAGTTAAAACGGGTTTGATGCCAAGAGGAAACCGTCCAGAGCCTGGTTAAAGCTTGGATCTCAAATAGCCCGGTTCCCCGCCATTCAGAGTGAAATCAACATTGTATTGATTACACGTAAAAGGATATTACAAGAAGGCAGGACTAAGGTCTAAAAACTTCTCCGATCCAGCCAGCATATTCGGAAGCCACATTATATAAAAGGCGCCATTTAAGATGGGGGGGGGGGGCGTGGTGGTTACAGGCATCCAGCCAGTGGGGGCGGTGTCAGGTGAACCCCACGGATTTGTTCCCCTGCTTCTATCCAGCCCCCCCACAGAGGCACTGTGTTCTCTCCGTGGTTTCCGTACCTCCCCAGATCTGTGGCTTTGCACGACACATTCACCTTACCTCAGAGGGCCAAAGAGGTTAATCCAAGATCTAGAACAAGCATCCAGATAGCCCTTGCTGTTTCAGAGAGTGCTCTGTGACAACCCCCCCCCCCCAACAAGGGCCCTTTCAGCTGTAAAGGACCCAGACTGTACTAAGGTACAGCCTTTCTTATAGAACACTTGGAGGTAATTTGCTGGATGCTTCGTGTCAAAACGCAAATAACGCCTGACTGATCAGGGACTGACAGTCTTAACGTCAAGTTCAGACTGAAATGGAGCACGCCCTGTGAAACCCTTAGTGTCTCCAACCGGAACCCCCCACCCCCACCCCACACCCTCACTGACATCAGGAGATTGTAGAACTTGGACACTACCCCCAGGTGCTCAAGGGGTGAGGGGACACGGCACGGGGTCCGTTTCGCTGCCTTCTAAGATTATCGATAAAACCTTTGTTGAGGGGAGAATAGTCTTCAGTCCAAATACTGTTATTTCAATTTATCCAGAATGAAGATAAAACTGTGCTCTCCGGTTGCATGAGCTCTGACACAGTCCATCCCCAGACCTCAGCATCATAGAGGGAAAAGTTGCGTAGACGCGACATCAAAACCAGATGTGTGTGTCTATTTTCATGGAAAATGCTGGAGATGGGTGACATCCTAGCCAACGCGCGTGGCAAATGAACAGACTCTAGTCACCATGACCATTTTATTTTTAATATATCTGAAAATTAAATATGTACTATTTCTCTAACAACGCAAAGGAGACAAAGGGTCGGTAACAGGAGTGCAAAGCAGCTTACTACGAGTAGAAACTCACCTACCCCCCGTGGAATTATTAGCATTTATTTGAAACATTTTAGACAGTCTTGCAACAAATAAAAATACATTTATTTGGTTCTTACTTTCGAAATTACCAGGTTATGTGGCTTTCTACCTGAGAAATTCAAACAAATTGAACAGAAAGACATTGACAGGTTTTTAGTTTTCTTCAAGCGCTATCAGCAGCACATACAAGGGAAACACAAGAAAACACCTATTTAAAAAGACAGAGTTTAAAATTCAGGCCCTTATTTACTTAATAGGTCATAGAAAAAAGATATGAGAAAATACTCTTGCATCACTTAAATAACAGCACAATGAAGAAAAGCAATGTTAATTAATAGAAAGTGATCACAATATTTTCGGTTCTATTTCATTCCTTACTAAGCCATTCATTCCACTGAAAAGTACAGGATAAATTGTTCTCTTCCTCATTTAAGGCCTACACACAGACGCACACACACATACACACACACACACAAAAAAGGTTTATTCAAATCTAAAACACATTACCACGAGACATATAAAAATCCAAGGTTGTAAAAAAAAAAAAAAATCCAAGGTTGTACAGAATGTAAACATGAAACCAGTATTTTTACTTACTTCTAGGCCCCAGGATGGTATTTAGCAAACAAACAAAACCAGACAAAATATTAGATAGAAGTGACTTAGCACCAGTTCTATTACCCCCCGCCAAAATTGCACATGCCGTAATTCCGTAATTTATTTTCTTTATGTCTGGTTACCGAGCAGCACATTGTTTTCATGCCCACAAATCTCTGCAAAGAAAAATTATCGAATGGCAGAAGAAATGAAGATTTGTTCTCAAAACAAGCACAACTGCTTTCCATTACAAACCCATAATGTTCTTTGTTTCAGTGGCATGGAACATGAAAAAAATAAGGAGGCGGGGTCTCACCGGAGGAGAAAAAAAATACATAGTTGCCAAAAGTTGTCTGACAAAACACGAGCTCTTAGCACTTTAAAAGGCTACTCTGGGCAACAGTACTTTGAACATTAGCAGTCCTTGCTAGTCCTCAGAGGAGAAAAGGCACTCACCCCACAAGCCATTTTTCAGATGTGACAAGCCGAACCTAGTTGCGATGGCACAGTCACTAGCTTGAAAGTGGAACTGAATACGAGGAAGCCCACGAATCATTCGCTGGTTACCGTCTCATTAATAATAAGCAGGACCTGCTATGTTACATTCATTTTCTTGAACTTCTGCATGAACTAGCGTATCTCTGTTAAATGCGATTAGAAGAGATCAATGAAACAATGTGCGGTTCTTATTTTCGGTGAATTAGAAGATCGCGTAGCCCCTTCAGCTATCGGGCTGCTCAAGGGGCTGGTTCTGAGCACAGGACGTGCCTCATCATTCAGGGCAACCCCACTGACTGGCATCCCACCCTCGGCCCTACCGGCTGGTACTTTTCTAACAGAACGTCAAGTTAAGACCGAAATGGAGTGCACCCTGTGAAACTGGCCTTCCACTACTTCTGTGAATGGAAATCTCCTTCTCCTGCTGCAGCCAGTCTGATCTCATTGATGTCTTCCACTGCCGAGTCAGGTAGAGCTTTGTTGGGAAAAAAAAAGAAGGTCATCTACTGCCTCCGAGGTCCTAAATCCTATATAAGGCAGAAGGAATCAGCCGAGCTTTCAACAGAACGTGCACTGCATTGAGATGTAAGTCTTTATGAATCTATAAAATATCTCCATTTAAAAACATATTCAAGAAGTCCAAAACCAGTAGGTAAAAAGATAAATTGCTTCTGTTAAGAGATTACAAATCCTACACACATACCAGTTTTCGCCCCAGCTAGAAAACTAGGGCTTTGCCCTTGACTCCTCCTAATTCCATGGCATTACTGAGGATCGAGGAGGCACTTGTTCGTGTTTGATGAGTCAGTTTGGGGATAGTCAGTGGCTTTTCACAAACTGATGTCACCCGACCCTGAGTGAAAGGATTACAGAACCTGAAATGGATTACTGACACGTCCTAGCTTCCCAAGAGCCATTCGTGGTGCCCCGGAACGTTTCCATCTTGCCTTTTGCGAATCCCACTGGTTATCTCGTTTCAGTGCTCTTGTTTTTCGAGGCTGGAATGACATGGGATTGGATTCTTCCAATGTTTCTCAAAGGACAACTCGTTCGAGTACTGTGAACACACCGATGAGATTAATTTCCTCCTGGCGGGCAGTCACGAAACCTTCCGGTGTCACGGGCAAGTCTGTGATGTGTCCTAGCTGTCATCTCTTCTGCTACCTGTCGTGATGTCTGGATGAAAGTCAGGAAAGTTTTGTGGCCACACCTGGAGTTTCTGACCAAACCCAAGCACGCGTGAAAAGATCCTAGTTCAGCCGCCGCTGTCCCCTTTGAAGGTAACTGACACTGAATGATGGTGTTCTAACAGCCAGAGAGTCGCAGAGGGCTATCGACTCCTCGCCGTGTTCATTTGCTCTCTCGCTGGCGCCGGACTCAGGTTGCAGCCGAACGGTAGAAAAGTCTGTCCTTGGATCAAGCTGTACAGGCACGTGGTCTTACCAACCCTCGGAATCTGGATGTTTCTCATTTCCAGAGTTTGCCAACACACCTGCAGTCATTTATGCTTTGGCGAGGGAAGCAAGGTTTTGCCTTTGACCTTGCCCAAGCTTTTAAGTGCTGCTCTCTTGCTCCATAGTTGCTAACTACATAGCTGTATTTGGTTTTAAGTGTTCTATCTTGCACGTTGTTTGCTGAGAATGAGGGTGTTTCTGATCTACGAGGCCTTCAAAACATCTGAAAATAGAGAGAACTAGCATAGCCGTTTCCAAAATAGCTTCCATAGTCGAGGTGCTCCTGGTTGTCACGTCTAATATAATAATTACCAGAATTCAGCGCGGGATCTCTAGGACGCTCGTGTCTTTTAAACCTTCTGGCCTCCTGGTTATATGACTTCCATGGAGTCTCTCTTCTTTGGGGCAAATCCCCCACGTAGAAAACGTGAGCACTTTTGGCTGATGCTATGGGCACACGGGTGGGCCCGTAGTTCACCTGCCGGCCAGATGTGCTGCCGCCAAGCCTCCTCCTCTTCCTTGTGATGTGGTCTAACAGACTGCTAGGACCAGATCCGTGGTGATAGCCTTTGTCGAGCAAGTACTTGGGGGCTAGTGTTGCCCTCCTTTTGCCGGTGCTCTTCTCATCTCTAGTGGAATGGTTTTCGCCCTCAAGCCACGAACATCTCAGTTCATTCTTGGACCTCTCGCCTGGTTTCCTCAGCTTGGATTTAGAGGAGCTGTCTTCCCCATCGTGGTTCCACTTTGAATACAAGGCCTGTGGACTTGCCCTAATTTCTCGATCGCTAGTGGTGATCTCGTCATCATTGAGAGATCTTTTTTCTGGGGAGCTGTCATATGTGGCCACAGACCTCTCTTTCTCCTCTTTGTTTACACTAAGGGTTTCGCTGAAGCATTCGGAATCACTACTGATTTCCTCTAAGAAATCTGTCAACTCCAGATCTAAGTCGGCTGACCTACTGGGTGAGGAAACTTGGCTTTGACTTGGGGAGTTGGAATCTCTGACCTGGTAAGCTTGTGTCTTTTCCAACAGATGGCTCTTTCCATCAGCTGGGGACGGGTGATCATCAGCTTCACCGGCTGTGTCCTTGCAATGATTTTTCAACTCCTCGGTACATTCTTTGGCATAATCCACTTTTCCTCTCTTCTGCGGTTTAAGCTCAGGATCCTGAGTACAAATCTCGGATGGGTAGTCATCTTCTTGATCCTGTTCTCTTGTGTCCAGGTTTTGCATTTGGCTCGGACTGGTGGAGTGATGCTTACGTTTTCTTAAATTGATCTGAAATCCGTTTCCCTTAGCGCGGACAGCCCTCTGCCACTGACATGGGCTTGCTAGGTGACTTGGTTCCAGGCAGATGCGGGCATACTCTGGAGTTTGATAATAGTTTAATAGGTAATCAATAAATTCATCTGTCTCATAGATCTTCTGTTTCCTGCCATGGTCTGGTTCAGATAATCTAGAAGCATCGGATTTATTAGAACCGCAGCAGCCTTCTCTCTCAAGAGACTGATCTTGAATCATCGCATTCTGCAAAGAATTCTGGTCAGAGACCAGACTGTGACTGTAGCCCTCGGTTAATAATTTCCCAGTTCTCTCTTTTCTAGCTGAGTATCTTATTTTTTTTCTCCCAAGGTGGTGGGAAGATTTACGTAAGTGAGCCCTAGTTCTTTTCTTCATTTTTTGTTTTCGTTTATTGTCTGACTTGGTAACCTGATATTTTGGCATTTCGTCCTGATTTGGAAGATCCTGGGTGTTTAACTCTTCTTGCTTCAGTGTTTCCAGCATGTTCCCTAGAGCCTTGTTCACTTTGAGGCTTGCGTCATCCACCCCCTGTGGGTTAAACTGTGTGGATCCCTTTAAAGAAAAAGGTTAAAAATCTCACATGAAAAACCTCACAGTGTAACAATCTCAAAGAAGACTGGGGCTTTCCTGCATGGTTCGGAAGAGGTTTCTAACATGCAAGGTAGATCCAGATTAGGAACGATATTGCCTGGAGGAAAGAGGAGGTACGGGATTCGATCTCTCAGGCGAACGTGAGCCGTGTTTCTGAGGTCTGTGTGCCATGGTTTACGTACCTTCAAAGCACGTGACCCTTTTTTTTTTTTGGTTCACAAACTGGTGAGGACTTCCAGCTCCAGGTCTTAGGCTAGGGGCTGGGGATAGTGAGAGGAATAAGAAATGCTCTACAGCCTTCCCAGAAAATCCTAGAACAGGAAATGTGTGTCTAAAAGGGAATCAACTAGCTTAAAAGAGAGTCCGCCTTTCTGGTTCTCATCCCAGCCTCTTCCCATGGGTTAGCTGGTGAGGATGTCCCTGAGCTGCCGCCCCCCCTTCTCCTGCTTCAGTTGGAAGCAAGGCGGCAGATAGAAAGTGTGGCCGTGGCAACGGGTCCGTCTGTGCCATCTGCTCTGCAGAACCGCAGGGCCGGTGAAAAGTGGCCCACGAGCCCCACCCCGCTGGGAGCGATCGCATTGTGCTCTCGATGACATGGGGGCGCACCTCGGGACAGTGCGTACCCGTGACCCGGGATTCGAACCTGGGGCTGCGTCATCAGTGTCAGGCCCCAACAATGGGGCCAAGAGTTACTTAGGCACCACATACATTTAAAGAGACGAATTCTTAGAAAGGAGTCACCCTGGGCGCCTGGGTGGCTCAGTTGGTTAAGTAACTAACTGCCTTCGGCTCAGGTCATGATCCTGGAGTCCCGGGATCGAGCCTCACATCGGGCTCCCTGCTCAGCAGGGGGTCTGCTTCTCCCTCTGACCCACTCCCCTCTCATGCTCTCTCTCTCTCTCTCTCAAATAAATAAATAAAATCTTTAAAAAAATGGTTTAAGTGGCCAATTTAAAGAAAGAAAGATAGAAAGAAAGAAAGAAAGAAAGAGAGTCACCCCCGGAGGTCATTACAGTAAATTAAAAGATCCAGTGAGCCTTACTGTAAGTGTAAATGTGAGATTTTTCTGACCCTGACCTCACTAAGGCTGGCTGCCCATACTTCTGAGAGAAAGGCCGGAAATGCAGATGGCCATCAAAGTCCCTCTCTCTGATCCTGATGTCATTTGCTCTGCATATTTGAAAACCCTGAAGATGCATTTTTAAATGAACCATCTGGGAACCTTTCTGCCCTTTCCTCCGGGCCATCTATGGAGTTTGGTTATCTTTAGGAGGTCAGTAAAGTGGGGCAAAAAAACCCAAACAAACAAAAAACCCTGAAACTCCAAAAATGGAAACTCTCCAAACGAAACAAACTGCTCTGTGATGTCAGAAATTCCTTAGCAAATAGTTGAAGACTAGACTAACAGGAGCTCGCTACACAAAGGTCTCTGTCCAAGGCTCTTCCTTCCCATCCGGACCCGTTGCAGATGAACGGACAGGTCGAGTTAATGGAAGATCCCTACCAGCCTCACACCCATGCCATCTGGTCCCCCCTCCCCCCCCCTCCCGGGCATTAGGGGCCTAGAAGAGTAGATCCACTAGCTTTCCTGCTCTGGGTCTCACCGTCCCAAGATCGCAAGGGTGAGACAGCCTATTGAAGACAAACCCCAAGGAAGGCAAAGAATCTTCCATGGAGTCTTTATTTTTTTATTTTTATTTTTTAAAGGATTTCTTTTTTTCTTCTTCTTCTTCTTCTTAAGATTTTATTTATTTATTTGACAGAGAGAGAGAGAGAGAGAGATCACAAGTAGGCAGAGAGGCAGGCAGAGAGAGAGGGGGAAGCAGGCTCCCCGCCGAGCAGAGAGCCCGATGCGGGGCTCAATCCCAGGACCCTGAGATCATGACCTGAGCCGAAGGCAGAGGCTTTAACCCACTGAGCCCCCCAGGCGCCCCCCATGGAGTCCATTTTAAATGGGCCACGGCACCAGCGTCAAAGCGCGTCTCCGAGCGATCCAGTACCTACCAAGAGGGAAGACAGATTGAGCAAGAGCCTTCCAGCGATTTTCCTCAAGAGTAGTCGCAGCAACCGGAGGGCCTCCACCCGCCTCTGGGCCAGCAGGTACTTCCTCTCCCCCCACTCCTCCGAAGAGTCCGGCTCCCGGGTGCTGTCGGTGGGGGCTCGGGCCTTCGGTTTCCTGCGCCGGCGTCTGTCTCTCTCCTTTGGGCCTCGTCTCCTCACCCTGGCCTTCTTCCTCCTTTCCTGAGCTCTCCTCTCCTCCTCTTTTCTTTTTCTGGACAACGATTGAGATTCAATCATTCACAAGGCACGGATTAGGCGCCGGCTCTCCTTCCAGCTCCTTCCCCACTGCTGCGGGGAGGGCGGGTCAGTCAAGCTTCCCAGAATCACACAGTGCTAACCCCAGGGTCTGACGTGGACAACTTAGGGACGGAGACACCACTGGCGCATCGGTCAAAGGGGAAGGACCCAAAACCGAGCTGGTCAGTTAGAAGCATGTACAGGAGAGAGTATGCAAAAAGAAGGCTACAGAATTCAAAGAAGGGGCTTCTAGAAGTCCCCACTTTCCCAAACCACCAGCCGTCCAGCTTGTGGATTTAGTCGTCACGGTGGTGGTTGCATTTCTCCCGAGATCAAAAAGCTTCCGTACAGTTGACTTCATGTAGGCTTATAAATAAAGGGAAGTCAAGGCGCTCAGAAACTCTCACGGCTGAGAGCTGGGCCTTGGTACCTATGACTTAAAACAGGACACTATCATCAGAACATACTGGCATAAAAGGATATAGGCTCTGCTCACTGCTATTGTCCCCAAAATTCAACTGTTTTGCGTGGGCCGTTATCGAACCGTGGCGAAGGGGAAAGAAGGGACAATTACCTGAGTGAGGACTTCGCCAAAAGCTGGAAGATTATCTCAACTGCATGTTTAGTCTGGAAATTTGGGGGAACAGTTGCCTTGACCGGGCTCAAACTCTGGCCGAGTTTCATAGACATGATCTCAAGCAACTCCTATGCACCCCACCAGCCAAAAAAAATGAAAGGCACACGGAAGGGGACTCTTTATCTCCTTTTTTGAATGACTGTAATTTACATGAAAGACTGAAAGAATAAACACGTGAGGGGAAGGGCCAAGAGCCAAATCTGGTTTTGACGGCCCATTTGTACTTCTTGGCAAACCTTCGGCGACCCAATAGCCCTTTCTAGGCTCAAGGCCCCAAATTAGAAAACAAGGATAAGCTCAAAGAAATAAACATGGAGGCTCCTCAAATTCACCAAAAGAACTTAAGCCAACAAGAAATAGGAGCCCAGGAAATCCACGCGTTCCTGTCGAGGGCTTGGTTTGACTGTTGACCATTTTACAGAAGAAAATCTCTCCCCCAACCTAAGAAGAAATTTTTTTTTTTTTCATTTTAAATTAATAGGCAAGGTAAAACTTTGGCAAATTGGGGGTGCCCGGGTCAACTTTTTAATTGGGTGCGCTAGGATTTTTCACTGTAAAAGCCGGGATCCTTCTATTTATTTATTTATTTTAATCATTTCTTCCCAGATGTCTCGATCTGGCTCGCTCCCTCTTGTCCCTGAGAACTTACTTTTTTTTACGTTTCTCGTTTTTCAATCGTTTGGCCATTTTGGCCCTTGTAACAGCCCAGCCGGGAGACTGTAGGCTTCCGCAGAGTTTTCAGGCCTGTACCAAGTCCGGCCACCCCCACCTCAACGTGCAGCCACTCACCCGAAGGGATAAACCCACACGTCACGAGTGAAAACCCCTCTTCATCGACATCAGTCTCCTCACCTTGCAGCCTCCTCCTCGTCTCGTTTTACTTTTTTCCTTTCTTCCTCCAGCTCTTGTAATTTTAGCCTTTCTTGATTTCTCCTCCTTATAGCCCCTTCGCTGAAATGTTTGGTCGTATCAAACATAACCTGTGCACAAAACAATTCGGAGTTTCATTAGAAAAGTCTGCCCGAGGCCTGGGGGCGTCCCAGGCCAGCGAGATGAAACCCGTGTGTACAGAACAATTTAAAACTCGATGAATTCAAAATGTCCTCTCCCCGTACTGTTCCGCCGTTTCTTGGTCATCTGCCCAGCAGTCCCGTGGGTTCTAGAACCGTCTTTGGCAGAACCTTTGATGAGCTCTCTTATGGCCCTCGATGGCATTACCGTGTCATTATGGGCACAGGCTCTGAGGGATGTGAGTTTAGTACCTCGGGCTTGTTATAGAAATCAACCGAGTTCAGGTATTTTAGTCGCCAGGGACAAAAATAGGCAAAAAATAAAAATAAAAATAAAAAACGTGTGGGGAGTGGAGGAAGGATCGGGGAAGCGAAGATTCAAGAGAACTGACCTAATGGGATCCGAGATTGGACTGTAGTGATTATTGAGCTACTTTGCAAAGTCCCAAAATAAAGTAAAAGTCCTCTCGAGGTGCTCCAAGCGAATTTGCTTGAGAAATAAAAGGAGGCAAAAATATCCCTTTAAATATGCACAAGAAGGCTAAACGAATTCACCATCATGACCACCTCTGAGGGGACGGAGGGGATGGTGTCTCATCTCACAGGGGATGTTTTCTTTTTTTACGCCGAGCACTGGGTACCTGGGTGGTCACTAGAGTATGTCTTTTATCTTTTGGCTGGCTGAGGAGCTCCTAATTTTAAAAGATATATTTTAACATAAGTAGTTTCACACATCACACACACACAGGAAGCTACCGAAGGTGAAAGTCCAAATTCATGCTCGAGGCTAACGGAGAGAATAAGGAGTGTTTAGCCCCGTCTTTTCCTCTGCTGGAGTCAGGGGTTAAAGAGAAGACGGCCAAGCATTCAGACATCGATGAGGTCGCCTGACTGGATAGACAGGATGATCTCGAAAGGAAAGGATCCCAGCTTGTTGAGATTATGCGCCAGCAATTGACCTGACGGACATTCCTGAAGATGTAACCCGTTGCCCCCAAGAGTAAAGGGGAGGAAACTCCTCTCCTGTGCGGTCAAGTGCATGGATCCTATCTCTCAGCAACTCGTCAAATGGAACGAGCACGTGAGATAGTTCCATAAGGGCCAGAGGAATTCCTCGGCGCCCTCAAGAAGTTGGGGCAGAACCCCAGATGATAAGAACCATCCCTTCCAAACCACGGCCGGCGGAAGAGTGTCCACACCGGGATTTCGTTTTCTTCCTAAACATCCGTTTCTGAGTGACGACACGAATCTCTACATTGGCCATCGCTCAGAGCCTAATGGGGGTCTAAGGAAATTTGTTCTAGAGGCTTCCTTGCAGCTTTTGCTCGAGACCACCCGAACGAACGGTGGGAAATGAAAGACATCCCGGCTCCTTCTTACCTTGATGTTACAGGCCAGGGCTTTCCCGTCATCTCCTTTCAGCATCAGCTTCATCCCTCGAAGGGTCTCCATGGCTTTTGCGAAGCCAGTCGACTCCTGGTACTGTACGAAGGCCTCGAACGTCTGCAGGCCGAAGCTGAAACCGCCGAAGTTTCCGCCGGTCATCACTTCCCTGTAGGGGTCCAGCATGGGGATGTCCACGTTCTTGATCTTCCCAAAGCTCTCAAAGACTACCCGCAGGATCTCTTCGCAGGGCTTCTCCCCACTGGAGCCTTTGGGCGCAAACCATTTGCAGGGCAAGCCGGCGAAATAGATCGAATCCGGGCTCTTATCCTGGTCCTGCTCTTCGGCCCCATCACTCGCCGAGGCCTCCTTCTCCCTGGGGAAGCGTTCCCACTCGCCCTGGGCGTCTGTAGCCACGACCTTTAAGTCTGTTTTCAAGCCGTTCAGCTTGATGATCTTCCCGTGTAACTTGGCCTTCAAGATCTGAACCAGACTGCGCGTCTCGGCCTCGCCCTCGAATCGGATGAAGTCCTTCGTGCTCTTGGACAGCCGAACGGTGGTGAACTGGTCAGGGCAAATCAGGCTCTTCAGCTGGTCCAGAACCTCCCAGTTGGAGAAGGGCCTCGTCGGTTCCGAGCTCTCGGGGAGCAAGACGTTGATCATTAGTTTTGCGATGGGCTTGAGGTAGAGGTGCTGAGCGGCGCACAGCTCTGTGGCCTCGGAGTTGTCGTACACCACGGTGACCGTCATCGTAGCCCCCGGAAACCTGAGAGGGCGAGAGAGAACATTTCGATACAGACGGAGCAAAACACAGACTTGGATCTTGAATGGCGCCAGCATTCCCGGACTTTGGCTCGATCGGTAAGGGAAAGAGTGCTCTGGGGAGAACTGAGACAATAGCTTCCACTTGCTTAATGGGTTTCAGAGCTTTCCAAGGGTTTCCATATATAGTGGACTCTTGAACAGTACGGGGGCGAGGGGCACTAACCCCCCCACCCCTGTGCTGTCCAAAATCCACATAAAACTTGTGACTCCCCCCAAAACTTAACTCCTAGTAGCCTACTGTGCACCGGAAGCCTTACCGATCACGGAAACAACTGAGTAAATGCCACTGGATATGTCATACGTGTGCCATACGGTATTCTTACAATGAGGTAAGCGAGATAAAAGAAAATGTTATTAAGAAAATCATAAGGAAGGGAGAAAAAAACAGGGGTGCCTGGCTGGCTCTGTTGGTGGAGCGTGTGACTCTTGATCTCGGTGTCATGAGTTCGAATCCCACGTTGGGGGTAGAGATCACTTTTTAAAAAAAAATCATAAGGAAAAATGCATTTACACTACTGTATTTATCAAAAAAAAAAATCATGTATTAGTGGGCCCGTGCGGTTCAAACCCGTGCTGTTTCCAAGGGTCAGCTGTACTGTGTTTCAGCTTCCTTCGCTGAGAAATAGCGATTCTAGGATTTCCAAGAGGATTCGTTGAGCGAGGATGTGTGAAATCCTTAGAATAGTGCCTGGCACACAGGAAGTTCCCAGTAAACACAAGCTATGTTGCTTATTTATTAGTGGCAATAGTCTTACTTTATCTCACGTGACTCGCGAAGCAACCCCGTGAGTAGGCATTTTCGTGCCTGTTTTTACAGATGGGGAAATTCAGACGGATTCAGGAAAATGAAATGACATTGAGACCCCAAGATGCCAAGTCTCCAGTCTGTTGAGTGATTGATCTCAAAGGCAGAATCCCGTAAGAACCGGCGGGGGTGGGGGGGGGACGTGCTACAGAAACGGGGCCAGGGTGAAATACCTGTAGCACATTCACGAACGTGCACCTGACTTTGCATCCTAGGTCGTACATGGACACGTCAGCTCGGATGCCTCTAGTCTATCGACACGGACTACACAAGTTCAAGTACAGAGGAGACAACCTCCTCTAATGAGTGACCAAATGAATTTGCCCTCTACTCTGGGACTAGAAACCCCTTCCCCCCCCAACATGAGTGCTGGCTGGCATTTCATATTAACAAACTTTTTAAAGCGGCCCCAAGGTGAGTAAGATCCCTAATACTGGGAATTGAGGATTTCTGCTGCTATTTGCTGACTTCAAAGGGCACTTCCCAGTGAAGGAGTTCTTTCTAAAGTGTATATATTTGGAGTCCATATAACCTGAGCTTCTCACGAATGTCAACTTCAGAGAGGTTTAGACTCAAACATATACGGCTAACGGATGGAAATTCTAACACAAAATTGACTATAAAATCTTGGTTAACTTTACAGGTGTATAATTTTTTAATTTTTTATTTAAATTCGATTTAGTTAATATATAGTGTATTATTAGTTTCAGGGGTAGAATTTAGTGATTCATCAGTTGCATATAATACCCATTTACAAAATAACTGTCCATAAAGGACATGCCATATCAATTTCCTTGAGTTTGTATAAGCTGTTTTTTTTTTAAAGGCCTCCAAAGGCTATATCTAAGATACATACTAAGGTACTAAGAATTCTTATAATAGCAACACTGAACTGGGATGTTATGAAAACAAGCATGTTCTCTTTCTCCAAAAACATTATTGAAATAGCAAAACGAAGAAGAAAATCCAGTTAGTTTGCTGCAATTTGCAACCTAAATAAGAGTCAACACTAAGCTCCTTTAGGACAAAAATTAATTTGATATTCGACTAAGATATACTGAACTCCAGAATTTCTCTATAGTCAATAGGTATTTGTTTATACAACCTATTTTAAAGCAACAGCTTTTCTTTTTTAAAGATTTTATTTATCTATTTGAGAGACAGAAAGTGAGAGAGAGCACGAGACAGGGGAGGATCAGAGGGAGAAACAGACTCCCCCGTTGAAGGACTAGATCCTGGAACCCCGGGATCATGACCTGAGCCGAAGGCAGACGCTTAACCGACTGAGCCACCCAGGCGCCCCTAAAGCAACAGCTTTTAAAAAAACATTCCATAGGGGCAGCTGGATGGCTCAGTGGGTTAAAGCCTCTGCCTTCAGCTCAGGTCATGATCTCAGGGTCCTGGGATCCAGCCCCGCATCAGGCTCTCTGCTCAGTGGGGAGCCTGCTTCCCCCCGTCTCTCTGCCTGCCTCTCTGCCTACTTGTGATCTCTCTCTCTGTCAAATAAATAAATAAAATCTTAAAAAAAAAAAAAAAATATATATATATATATATAAACATTCCAGAAAAAAATACACACAAAGTAGTTAATCACTTCAAAGTAATCAGGTTTGTCGCATTCTTCCCACTTACTCCAGTGATACTGCCTTTGTGTTAAACATCTTAGAATGCTTCCTTTTGGATTGATTTCAAAGTCTCCGTTACATTCTTTTAAATAGTCTTTTTTTTTCTTTTTTTAATTTTTAAAAATTTTTTTAAAGATTTTATTTGTTTATTTGACAGAGAGATCACAAGTAGGCAGAGAGGCAGGCAGAGAGAGAGGGGGAAGCAGGCTCCCCGCTGAGCAGAGAGCCCGATGCGGGGCTTGATCCCAGGACCCTGAGATCATGACCTGGGCCAAAGGCAGAGGCTTTAACCCGCTGAGCCACCCAGGCGCCCCTCTTTTTTTTTTCTTTTAAATAGTCTTGATGGAAGTCAATTTTGAAATTCTTTTCTCATGGCTTTGATATTTAGAAATTATCAACAATTTCCTAGAATCAAGAATGTTGCATTAAATGGGTGACTATAAAAAGCAAACTGATCTTCCTGGGAGCCTGGGTGGCTCAGTCGGTTAAGCATCTGCCTTTGGCTCAGGTCATGATCCCGGAGTCTCAGAATCAAGTCCCGCATCCAGATCCCCGCTGAGTGGGGAGTCTGCTTCTCTCTCTGACCTTCCCCCTTCTCGTGCTTTCTCTCTCTCTCTCTCTCTCAAATAAATAAATAAAATCTTTTAAAAAACTAATTTTATTTTTTTTAAAGATTTTATTGATTTATTTGACAGAGAGATCACAAGTAGGCAGAGAGGCAGGCAGAGAGAGAGGGGGGGAAGCAGGCTCCCTGCTGAGCAGAGAGCCCGATGTGGGGCTCGATCCCAGGACCCTGAGATCATGACCTGAGCCGAAGGCAGAGGCTTTAACCCACTGAGCCATCCAGGCACCCCCTAAAAAACTAATTTTCTTAATTGGCTTATCATCACCACCCCCCCCAAAGGAGATTCCAATAAAGGCTCTAATTCTTTCTTTCTTAATTCATCTGTACACCATTGGAATGAGTTTAGAGCTTTGAAAGATGACAACTCTGAAGGACAACATTCATTTGTATGTCATGGTATAACAGTTGCAAAAGTAATCCTAGGATTCCCCCCAGCCCCATATCCACACTCTGTGATGTGACTCTGAGTTATCACTATCGAGAGAGAGAATCTATCTTCCCCCAGTTTTTGAATGTGAGCTGGCCTTCCCCAACCCCACCCGCCCCGGCCACTAGAATGTGGCAAAAGTGACAGAGCGCTAGTTCTAGGCCTGGGTCTCAAGTGGCCCGGACTCTCCTGGAACCCTGCCATGCCATGAGCCCACGCCGAAGCTGACTGCTGAAGGATTCTGGACCGCACGGAAAAGAGCCCCCTGGTGGCAGATGAGGCATCCTCAACGAGCCAGTCCCTGGCCAACCCAGCACTTGACCATGGACCCCTGAGCAAGGCCAACAGTCCAGCCAACCTATAGACTTGTGAGAAATAATAAATCGCCATTGTTTAAGCCACTAAGTTTGGGCTGGTTTGTTACACAATAGCTAACTGACACAAATGTCTAGCTCTTAATTAGTTTCAAGATACACGATTCCACTTAACAGTTTTTACACAAACGAATACAAATAATAAAAACCAATTTCCGAGAGAGTTTTGGGAAGAAAAACACGGGACCTTCATATCCTGCTTGAGATAATGTACATCATTTTTTCCTAGAATAATTTAGCAAAACAAACCAAGACTCATAAAGAGGCTCATCTCCTTGGATCGAGTAACCTGCTCTAGAAACTTATCCTAGAGAAATAATCAAAAATAAGAAAAAAAAAAAAAAAAAACATGGGGCGCCTGGCTGGCTTAGTAGGTAAAGCATGTGACTCTTGATCTCAGGGGTGTGAGTTCAAGCCCCGCGTTGGGCATGGAGCCTACTTAAAAAAAAAAAAAAAATGCTTAAAGCTGCTTATTACAGTGTCATTTGGATACAATTTTGTCCAAACCATGTATGCACAGGAATAAAGTCCAGAAGTTGAGTTATGACTTTTTGTAAAGTAGTTTTAATAAAACGTTCTACTAATTTAATCCAACTTTCAACTGATGCGTTTTTATACTCACTCATTTCAAAGTATAAATGGATCTTATTTAAAAAGTTCTCCTGCTTAAAATTAAATTCACAAAGACTACTAAAAATCATCAACTTTTTGAGATTTACTGTATGCCTCATGTCCCCTCACAAGTGTGATTTCTACAGACTAAAACAAGTTTGTCTATATTTTAGCCAGATCTCTCCATTTTCCTGAAGTGTCAAAAGGGCTCTTATCGGGAGCCTGGGTGGCTCAGTGGGTTAGAGCCTCTGCCTTCGGCTCAGGTCATGATCTCAGGGTCCTGGGATCAAGCCCCGCATCGGGCTCTCTGCTCAGCAAGGAGCCTGCTTCCCCCTCTCTCTCTGCCTGCCTCTCTGCCTACTTGTGATCTCTCTCTGTCAAATAAATAAATAAAATCTTAAAAAAAAAAGGGCTCTTATCAAATTTGGAGAGAAATGAGTCAAATACTATTTTATAGTGTTTGAGGTACTGAAGTTTTGACAGTTTTCAAAAACCTGACTATCGCTTCCAACTCACAGTGAAGCAAAAATAAGCAGTAAATTCTCTAGCCGAGGACATAACTCAGATGACTACGGCAGACAGCGGGATGGTCCCAGTGAGCAAAGATTACTGAGCAGAGACCGAGGAATGGGAAGATCGAAAGGGGCAGCTGGTCCTCGGCCCCAGCTGCAATGACAGAAGAAGGGCCTGGGATGGCCAGATACTCCTAGGATTCCAAATAGACGAGAGATCTAGGTCCTTATGTGAAATCTGATTTTCAGATGTTGGCAGTCAATTTAAACAATTTAAAAGCACTGCAGAGTGCAAACAAGCCAGTCTCGAACCTCTCTGCTCGAGTATCTTTTCTCCGCTGTTCCTCCAGGGATAGGACTCTACACCGGGATTAGGAAGCATCTGAGTTATTTTCGGACCTTTCCAAGAGGACCTAATTGTTCTTAAAAATCAAAACCTTGGGGGTGCCTGGGTGGCTCAGTGGGTTAAAGCCTCTGCCTTCGGCTCAGGTCACGATCTCAGGGTCCTGGGATCGAGCCCCGCATCGGGCTCTCTGCTCGGCAGGGAGCCTGCTTCCCCCTCTCTCTCTGCCTGCCTCTCTGCCTGCTTGTGATCTCTCTCTCTCTCTCTCTCTGTCAAATAAATAAATTTAAAAAAAATCTTTAAAAAAAAACCCTGGCCTCTGCTAAAATTCTCAACACAGGGGCGCCTGGCTGGCTCGAAGTCAGAGGAGCGTGCATCTCTTGATCTGGGGGTGGTAGGGACTGAAGTTGCTACTTTTTCATCTGTCTCAGGGACCATATGATTTCTCGTCTCTGTTTCTCTTTGTGTCATTGTTCCATTCTACGGCACATCTCTTTGACTAACCAATGACTTCCTTTATAAACTTTCAGTGGCTCTTTACAGTTTTACTACTGTGCATCAGTGAATACAGATAGGAGCTGACGCTTGTTCCTATATGAAGCTTGCTTTCCCTTTGGTTTCCAGGCCACCACACTCTTCTGGCTTTCTGCTCACTTTCCCTCCCCTGGAAAGGGTGGTCCTCCAACCTCAAGGAGGTTGGTCCTCCTTTTCTTCTTTATGGGTCCCTGTTCATCTCCCTTTCTCTCAACTATTTGTTGTGCCTTTGTTTTTGCCTTTGGTTTTCCCTTAACTTTGGTTGCGCCTTTGGGTTTTTTTTCTACGCGTAATATGTCTTCAGCAAATAAATCATGTTTAAAATGGCTCTTCTTGGGATGAGAAAACAAAGAACCAATCATCATGGGAAGTCAACATTTGGCAGTCACCTAGCGGAGGAGGGCTCAGCAAGAAGACAGGAGCAGCCAGACACGTAGGAGTGAAGAAAGAGAGTTAGTCAGTGCTATTAACTATTCCTAAGAGGTCAAGTAAGATGAGAATAGAGAAACACCCACTGAATTTTTAAAAAAATTTTATTTTTAAGTAATTCCTACACCAACGTGGGACTCAAACTCACAACCCTGAGATCAAGAGCCACATACTCTACCAACTGAGCCAGCCAGGCACCCCAAGAAGTGTCCACTGAATTTTGCAGCATAAGAGGCTGTTGAGGGCAAAACCCAAATCATAGTAAGCTGAAGTTTTAAAAAGAAGTAGAGAAGCAGGGATTGTGTGTGGATTATGATTTTAAGAAATGGAGCAGGAACGCCTAGCTTAGTTAGTAGAGCATGGGACTCTTGATCTTGGGGTAGTGAGTTCAAGCTCAGTATTGGGCATAGAGCTCACTATAAGAAAAAAAGGAAAAAGAAAAAAAAGAAAGAGAGAAAGAAAGGGGGCAATATCAGGAGCATGTTATAGGGTCAACTGAGGCTTTAAGGATCGAGGGATATAATGTATGAGAAAGCAATTTGGAAATTGTAACTTGCTATGTATGTGTAAAGAGAAATCCAGAAAGAAGATGGCTAAGGACACAACCCTGGGGAACACCCTCATTTAGAGAGTGGAGGAAGAGACTCAGACGTGCTCAGCTCAAGAGACAGATGAGCCTGTCTTCTGCTCTATGTGCTTCCTTCGGTGCTGGGGTTTTAAGAAGGAATGTCTGGATTCCCTGACCTCAAGCACTTTATGGTCTGTACTGTGTTTCACAAAATGCAGTCGTGTGAATCACCTGCATCCACATAGGCTTGTCTTTTTTCTTTTTTTTTTTTTTGACAGAGACACAGCGAGAGAGGAAACACAACCAGGGGGAGTGGGAGAGGGAGAAGCGGGCTTCCCGCTGAGCAGGGAGCCCGATGTGGGGCTCAATCCCAGGACCCCAGGATCATGACCTGAGCCGAAGGCAGACGCTTAATCGGCTGAGCCACCCAGGCGCCCCCCAGATAGGCTTGTCTTAAATAAAAATTCCAGGGTCTCACCTCGGGCCTCCTGAATCAGAATTTCTGGGGATGATGCCAAGAATTTGAATAATCTTAAACTCATGCTGTATTGTTCTAGAAATGTTTTGTTTATGAAGGATCTTACCATAATTTATAGAACCACTTCTCTCTTGGAGGGTCTGGGTTATTTTTACTTTGTTTCTCTTGTGGACATTGCCTCTGTGGTAGAGGTATTAGCCAGCATAGGGATAAGACTGTGGGCTCCAGGGGCGCCTGGGTGGCTCAGTGGGTTAAAGCCTCTGCCTTCGGCTCAGGTCACAATCTCGGGGTCCTGGGATCGAGCCCCACATCGGGCTCTCTGCTCAGCAGGGAGCCTGCTTCCCCCTCTCTCTCTGCCTGCCTCTCTGCCTACTTGTGATCTCTCTCTCTGTCAAATAAATAAATAAAATCTTTATTAAAAAAAGACTGTGGGTTCCAGAACAGCACTGCCGGGGTTTAAGTCCCAACTCTTATCACTTACTAGCCCTGTGATTCGGGGCAAACTGTGAGTCCTCTATACTTCAGTTTGTTCATTTTAGTATAAGTATCACAATCACAGCGTGTAATTTAACTGATGCAAGGACTAACAGAGTAAATAATTGTAATGTGCTTAAAATGGTGCCTGGCACAGGGTAAGCACTTAATAAATATGGGCCCGTTATTATTATTATTAATATGTATCTTTGTGAATCTAGAGTCAAACTTCTGTTGAACTATTGCCCTAGGATAAAATCTCAGGATGGGATTACGGCATATGTGGAATTTAAGAAGTAAAGCGAACAAAGGGAAAAGGAGACAAACAAAAAAACAGACTCTTAAATTCAGAGAACAAACTGATGGTTGTGAGAGAGGAGGTGGGGTGGGGGGAAGATGGGTCAAACAGATGAAGGGGATTGGGAGTATCCTCATGGTGATAAGCACTGAGTCACGCATAGAATTTTTGGATCATTATTTCGTACACCCGAAACTAATGTAACACTGTGTGTTAATTATGGGTGCATAAAAAAGGATAAAAAATAATAAGATAAAAATACTGAAGCATAGAGAATTTGGTCGATAAGATGGTAATAGCATTCCTCGGTGACAGATGGGGACAATACTTATTGCGGTGAGCACTGAGTAACGTATAGAATTGGAAAATCAATATGTTGTATACTGAAGCTAATATAGCACAGTATGTTAATTATACTTCAATTAAAAACTTGTATAATATATATAGAGAGAGCACGCATGTGCGGGGGGCGGTGCACCTAGGTGGCGCAGTCAGTTAAGTGTCTGACTCTTGATTTTAGCGCTCAGGTCATGATTTCAGGGTCGTGAGATCGAGCCCGGTATCACGCTCCACACTGGGTGTGGAGGCTGCTTGAGATTCTCTCTCCCTTGGGGCGCCTGGGTGGCTCAGTGGGTTAAAGCCTCTGCCTTCAGCTCAGGTCATGATCTCAGGGTCCTGGGATCGAGTCCTGCATCGGGCTCTCTGCTCAGCAGGGAGCCTGCTTCCCCCTCTCTCTCTGCCTGCCTCTCTGCCTACTTGTGATCTCTCTCTCTCTGTCAAATAAATAAATAAAATATTTTATAAAAAAAAGAGAGAGATTCTCCCTCCCTTTCCCTCTGCACCCTTCTCTCTAATATAGATACAGATATAGAGGACCTAGTCTGTACCAAGAAGTAGGCTTTTTATGTATGTCATGGCTTCAATGGCTTCAATGCTACAGCGATGTCACTGGCAACTTCTGGCAGATCACTAAAAATTAACCAGACAGTGCCTGGCTTAGAGGTGCACAGTAATTCCTATTGTGATGCTTTTTCCTTAAGGAGACCTCAGCCAAAAACTAACAAAAGACAAAGGGAGAAGAGGAGGATTGCTACCATGAAGGAGGGACAGAGGGAGGAGGGAGAAGGAAGAGGGAAAGGAAGAGGGAAGAAAGAAGAAAGGGAGGGAGGGTGGGCTACTTCCGTATCTACTAACATGGAAGGATTCTGGTGATACTTATTACAGGGAAAAATTAAAAACAAATGACAAGATTGGGCGCCTCGGTGGCGCAGTCGGTGAAGCGTCTGCCTTGGGTTCAGGTCGTGGTACCGGGTTCCTGGGATGGAGTCCTGCGGGGAGTCTGCTCCTCCCTCTGCCCCTCCCCCTGCTCAAGCTCTTTCTCTCAAATAAATAAATAAAATCTTTTTTTTTTTTTAAAGCAAGTTGCAGGATAATAATGTACAGTATTATCTTGTTTTTGTAAAAGTAATATAATAAACTAATAAAATATAAGTACACATGCGTGAGTGTGCACATGTGCACACAAGCCCTCTATATATAAAGTGGGCAGAGAGGGACATCCAATTGTGAGCACTATTTCCCCTGGGAAATGAACTGAAAGTAGAGGAGAGGAAGGGGCTTGCCCTTTTCACTTTGTACACTTATTGCTGTAATTTTTGAGTATTTACAATAAGCATGTGTTAATTTTGTATTAAAATTGTGTTGTGTTTTGGGTTTTTTTTTTTAGTATTTTAAGTAGGCTCCACACCCCACGTGGGGCTTGAACTCACAACCCTGAGATTGAGTCACACGCTCTACTGACTCAGCCAGCCCAACGCCCCTATATTAAAATTGTTTATGAAAAAGAGGAAACTCACATGATGATAAACAATGAAAAGGAAGCAGTTCACAGCTGCTGGTCTAAACTTGCCCAGAAAGGACGGAAACAGTCATAGAATAGCACCCCCCCTTCTCCAGTCGGAGACACCCCTCCGTCCGCCATCACCGGAAAGGCCCGCAGGCACCTTCACCCACAACCAAAGTCCGTGTGGGTCATGACCAAAGCCTGGGAGATTAGAACTTCGGATAATGAGGAAGCACCTGGCCACGTTTCATAATACGTTACACATGTATCAAAACACTTTGATACGTTTTGACCTAGGTCCACAAACCTATGGAATCATCACCACAATCAAGACAGTGAAAATGCTCGTCAACCCCGGAAGTTCCTGGTGCCCCTTCGTAACCCTTCCCCTGCCCCTGCCCACCACTGAGCTGGCTGCAGATTGTTAAAGTCACAATCGGTTTGTTTTAGA
This sequence comes from Potos flavus, assembly GCA_028534135.1. Lineage (NCBI taxonomy): Eukaryota > Metazoa > Chordata > Mammalia > Carnivora > Procyonidae > Potos > Potos flavus. Next base: position 25,888,812 of record CM052901.1, on the reverse strand, counting down.
GCAAAAGCACACGGATGTTTCTGGAAAACACTCAGAGTTACATCTAGCACTCAACTAACAGGTGCTTTCTTCAAAGTCACGATAGTTTCTCAACTCCAAGTTTCAATGTGCCAATCCTTGAATCTAGTTAAAACTGTAGAGGGCCTGTCACTGGGTGGGGGGCTGGGGTCACTGGGTGACTGGCAGGAAGGAGGCCGCTTGTTGGGATGAGCACTGGGTTTTGTATGCAACTGATGAATCCCTAAATTCTACCCCTGAAACTAATACTACACAGTATGTTAACTAAATTGAATTTAAATTAAAAAATGTTTTAAAAAGCTATATAGGGCCATACTTCGCGCTCTTGAAAAATAGATCTAAGGGGTGCCTGGGTGGCTCAGTGGGTTAAAGCCTCTGCCTTCGGCTCAGGTCATGATCTCAGGGTCTTGGGATCGAGCCCCGCATCGGGCTCTCTGCTCGGCGGGGAGCCTGCTTCCCCCTCTCTCTCTGCCTGCCTCTCTGCCTACTTGTGATCTCTCTCTCTCTGTCAAATAAATAAATAAAATCTTAAAAAAAAAAAAAAGATTAAAAAAAAAGAAAAATAGATCTAAGAAGCTTTATGCTTTCCCCCATACAATCCCTGTCTTTAATCCTGTTTAAACCAAATAAGCGTTCAAAAGACAATCTGTTCTAAATGAGATAGATTAGTAGATGCAGCTCTATACTTTATGCATATTTATACACCGGAATATCATTATATCTGCTTAAAATAGATGGAATCGCTGAGATCAAGTTATTAGGCCACGACAAAATTGATTCTCTAGCACAACCTAATCGGCCCTTTAAATTCCCCTTTCATGTATATCTGTGCTTCAGCTGACAGTGATGGTAGAATTTACCGACAATTTTCCCATCATTTTCACCCATCACTGTCAGCGGTCCAGATCGCTTTATTCGACAAAGATTTGGGAGCCTCGTATCAACCAAGCCCAGATGGCAAGGAACGCCACAATTAGGCCTCCACAAATTATGAAAAGCTGAATTTCAATAAAACTTTTAACGCGTCTCACGTTCCCTTACATTCCACCATGACCTCCCCAGTGCCCCGCCCCCGCCCCGTGCCCACAGCTGTCTTCTAGTCCCGCGATTAAAAGCAACACTTCTGAGGAAGCTTGTTCTTTAGCACCTTGGCAGAGGCAAACGAGAGCTCCCCCAGCCTTCAAACACGATAGTCATCCAATAACGCTCACACAGCGCGCATTCCAGCGGTATCTCGTGTACACAGGCATTTCACTCAACCTGCTCCCGATGCCAGAATGTTTCTAGCAGATTCGCGGAGAAAAAGACTGCTTTCTCTAGCCACCTGTCTGCCTCATCTTCCTTGTCTCCGGACCTAGCGGCAAAGCTGACCAAACAGCAGGAGGATAAGAGGATGGAGAAAAGAAACCGGTCTTGAGATGTCCTCACAAGCGTAAAATGGTTCTTTAGCCCAGCAGTGAAAATTCCAGAAATTCTGCCAGGTACCTTCTTTCACTTCAGAAGATACTTAGACAGCATCCTCTTCTCTGTGTCGGGCTTTTTTTTTTTTTTTTTTAAGATTTTTATTCATTTTATTTGACAGAGAGAGAGACAGCGAGAGAGGGAACACGAGCAGGGGGAGTGGGAGAGGGAGAAGCAGGCTTCCCGCTGAGCAGGGAGCCCGACGCAGGGCTCGATCCCAGGACCCCGAGATCATGACCCGAGCCAAAGGCAGATGCTTAACGACGGAGCCACCCAGGCGTCCCATGTCGCGGGGCTTTTAGATCAGAAGTATAACTTTACAACCTTAAGAGCATTTCAATCATAAGCAAAGGATGCATCATTCGCCCTCTCTTGCTTTTCCTCACGCTCATAAATATTTGCTATCAGAGTGCTGGAAAGGCCACATCAACGAGGCGTGGTTTTTTTAAAAACGGTGAAAAAAAAAAAGAATGGGACAATCTGCACAACCGCATTTCCTCTTTCTCTTTCCTTCCGGGCCTCTGAACCTTAAAGTTAGTCATTTTGAACGCACGTAAGATGGATAAAATTATATCAACGTATTTATAGTCAGTGGGGCGGCCAAAATGTATTCGGGTCAAAGCCCACTAGCCACTTTCCAGTTTCCCAGCTAGTACAGAATCCCAGGGACTCTTGACCAAAGAGAAATACTCCCTAGCTCTCCAGTTGAGAGGTCATGGATAAACACTCACGTGTCCGACACATCATTAACCCAAACCACAACTTTCAAACTGAGGCTGACCATATGCTCTCATCTTGACATAATCAAAAATCACATCATTAAAATGAGTGGCAATCAGTGTCGCAATAATAGGAATAGAGCCCATATGGGACCCATCAAATGACTACAAATCGAGATGGTCCCGGAGGACTTAGTAGAGCACCGGGGGCTTTGGGGACAGAGAGAAAGGGACTTCTGGGGACCCACAGCGACACAGCGATGATAAATTAGTGACCACGGAGTTCCGGAGTCCTGCTGAGGGAGAATCTCTTCTACCAGCACTCAAAGAAAATCTGCTCTAAGGTAGAGTTTAGGTCGAACATTTTTTTTTTCATTATTAAGTTTCAGGTGTATGACACTGTCATTCGACATCTGCTCTCACTACAAAGTGATGGCTCCCAAAAGTCTTATTACCATCCATCACCCTATACCTGGCCCCCTGCACCCCTTTTGCTCCTCTCCCATCCCCCTTCCCCTCTCATAACCACTGATCTGTTCTCCATTTCTAGGAATTTTGTTTTGTTTTGCTTGTCTTCGTGTGGCTTGGTTTTTAGATTTGACTTATAAGTGAAATCATATGGTATGTCTTTCTCTGACTTCTTTCACTTAGCATAATATCCTCGAGATCCATCCACGTTGTTACAAATGGCAAGATCTCATTCTTTTTTATGGCCGAGTAGTATTCTTGTGTGTGTGTGTGTGTGTGTGTGTGCATGCGTGTGCATGCATGGGTGTGGGTGGGTGTGTACATATCTTCCATATCTTCTCTCTCCATTCATCCCTCAATGGACTTTTAGGTTGTTTCCCTATCTCGGCTACTATAAATGATGCTGCAATAAATATAGAGGTGCATATATGTTTTTTAACTTTTTTAAAAATTTTTATTTATTTATTTATTTGACAGAGAGAGAGGGAACACAAGCAGGGGGAGTGGGAGAGGGAGAAGCGGGCTTCCCGCTGCGCAGGGAGCCCAACGCGGGGCTCGATCCCAGGACCCCAGGATCATGACCTGAGCCAAAGGCAGACGCTTCACCGACTGAGCCACCCGGGTGCCCCTGCCTTTTTTTAAATTTTTTTAATTTATTTATTTAGAGGTGCGTATATCTTTTTAAACTAGTGTTTTCATATTCAGATACGTATCCAGTAATGGACTAGCTGGGACATATGGTAGTTCTAGTCTTAATTTTTTGGAGGAACTCTCCACACTGGTTTCCATGGTGGTTGCACCAGCTTACTTTTGCACCGGGGCGCTCACAAGGGCTCCCTTCTCTCCCCGTCCTGGCCGATGCTTGTAATTTCTCGTCTTTTACACTAGCCATTCTGACAGGCGAGGTGCGCGGTGATGGCTCACGGCGGTTTTGATTTGCATTTCCCTAAGAGTACAGGAAATTCTGACCCTGAACTGAAAAAAACCTGGATCCATGTTAATTCATCTCTCTGGGCAACTTAATTTCCTGTTTTCATTCCCCTATTTCAAAAGATCATACTAATGGTTCTTTGGTGTGACAATGTTTGTAAAAGTGAAGGGTCTCTAAAACCGATAAAAATAAAGCAGGGCACCTGGGTGGCTCTCAGTTAAGCGGCTGACTCTTGATTTTGGCTCAGGTCATGATCTCAGGGTCGTGAGATCGGGTCCCGCACTGAGCGTGGAGTCTGCTTCAGATTCTCTCTCTCGCCCTCTGCCTCTGCCCCTCCCCAACTTGTACACACGTGCTCTCTATCTTAAATAAGTACATAAATATGTAAATACATACATAAATAAAAATAAAACCAAGAAAAATAAATTAACCTAAGGAAAGATTTGTGTTAGGCCTTTCCAGGCAAACGCATTTACATAGCGCCATATGTAGGTGAGGATGGGAACATGGGAGGGAGCTATTTTTTTATTTTTTATTTATTTTTTTGGGAGGGGACTATTTTTTTAAAGATGCACAGGACAGGGAGGAGACCCAGCTGACCGGGCTTATGGTCTTTTGCCCTTTCTTCGGCCCCAGAAACATTCTTGTTGTCAAACACCCCTTTCCAGCCAAGGACACCCTTCGTATCTTGGGTTGATTTACTGTAAGGCTACTAAAGCAGACTCATTGCTTTTGGTCCTTCCCAGTGCAAAATAAAAGCTACCGGGGATTAAAAGGAACGTGGCTGGGAATCTTTCTTTTTGCCTGGCTCACTGAACCGTCATGGCATGACTTTGCGGGAAGTGCGTCTCATGAGGTCACCAGTGTTTTCCTTCTCAGAGTTACCCTTCCCATCTGAAAATGACCAGCAAAATCCCCGCCCGCCCGTCGCCACCTACAGGGGGAAAGCAAGCCTTCCATGGGACGGGGCTTTGCCCAACTGAGCAGTTCCTGAGAGCTGCAGTTACCTCCCAACCTTTTCATGATCCCAAGGCGAACTTATTTGACTACAAGTCCTACAGAAGAGGATATTCCCCAATACCTTCTGGTGGAAATGTGATCAAGGAAGGACCGACTGGAGAAGCCACAGTTCGTGTGAACTCGTCACGGAAGCCTGCTACGTCGTGGCATCCGGGCCGTGGAACGCTGTCAGAGAGAAAGGGGCACCGAATCAAAAGCAGGTGAAATGGTCTGAAAAAATAAGGCACCCGGATATTGACGACTTTGGGCACAAACAGCACTGAGATTTACAGCTGTGTGTTTGGTTAGCTATTCCCCGTCTCTGGGGATTTGCATTTTCCAATTATTCTTTTTGACTGCAAGAGCACTCTTTCCAAAGGGGTGCCACTGCTACTCTATTCTACTGGGATGGGAAAGACGATCACTACGAAATTTCTTTGTCCGCGTCTCTTAACACATCGTTTCCTCAAAACATGTCACCATGTCCAAGGGCAGGAATGAGCTTATATAGCGCATGACATATTGGCCAACTGCTCTTGTGAAAGATGACGACCATTTATCATGACATCGGCAGTATGAAAGGGCCCACCTGAAATGACTTGAGTTTGCACTTCATTTTTTATGCAATTAAATAGAGATTAAAGGTTGGCTCCCAGCCCACGTTGGTAATCCACAGCCTGTCCGATGTCTCCAAGCTGAAGGTCCCGTTCACATCCCAAGCTAACAAGTGCAACAGGACTCTTACGTTCCATGCCTCCCCAACCTGCTCTCTGTCCCCCCTTGCCCTCCCTAGCCCCCCAGTGATTCCCATCTCCCCTAACCAGAGCTACCCTCCTCCCTGGCGCTCAGGCTTGAAACCAGGAGCTGTCCCTCCCTTCCCCTCCCATTCGAACCCTTGATCTGAGTCCTCCCGACCTCACCTTTACCACATCCCAAGGCCAGGTCCACCACGCTGCCGGCCCCACCCCCACCTGGGGTCCAAGCCAGCGCCATCTGGAGCGTGGCTTACTGCCACAGTCTCCCAACTAGTCTCCCCGGCTGTCCTCACCCCCACAAGAGTCTATGCTAAGTGACAGGCAAAATGATTTTTTTTTAAAAAACCTTAAATCGGATCGTGTCACTGTTCAAAACCCTCCAGTGGCTTCTCATCATGCTCTGAACACAATTCAAACTGCTTACCCTCAAAAGCCAGCCCCTGCTCACCTGCTTCTACTCATCTTGCACCCTTCTCCCCTCCTGCTCCGGTTCTCTCTCCATCCCTGCCGGTTTACTGCTCCTCCAGGGCGCCAAGGTCGCTCCTTGCACTTGGAAGGAGCGTTTGCAAGTTCCTGGAGCACTTGCAAAGGGCCTTCGCACTTGCGGTTCTCTCTGGCTCAAGGGCTCTCTCCCCCAAGATTTTCTCGTGGCTGGCTCCTTCTCATTTTGCAGATTTGGCTTAAACGTCACCTCCTCTGAGAAGCCTTCCCTGAACACTATCTTAAATAGTGCGCCCCCCCACACACACCCCGCCGTACCCTGCCCCCAACCCCGTCGTATTGGAGCATAGCACCCATCTTATTTCCACTGTAACACCGACAGGCTCAAGAATCACATGACGTATCTGCCCCGCCCCCACCCCCAGTCTGGAATTTCCCTGAGGGCAGGGACGGCATCTGCCTGGGTCACCTGTTTATCTTCAGAGCCTAGACATGAGGACAAACCAGAATGTGAGGAATAAAATGGCCAGTGCCACGAGAGGCAGAGGATACTTCTGGGCCACAGAGAAGCGAAAGGGTGTGAATATCCTTTCACGCGAAATGAGTGTCGAAGGCCCCGGGAATATGCTTCTGGGCTTTTCCAAAGGGCTAGTACCGCTCCCTTCAAGAGTGCCGGGGCGCGTGTAGCAACAGGGGCTTGTAGTTGTCCCAGGAGCTGGCAGAAGGAAGGACACCGCTGCCATGTGGTCGGCTGGGGGCCAGAGGTGCTAAGCGTCCTCTGCACAATGAAGAGCCCACCACCCCAAACGCTAAGGTGGGGAATCAGCTTACGCCTGTCCCTCTAGCACTCAGAGAGCGCCCTTGGAGACTTGGGGATTAAAACGCTGAACACGCTGGTCTAGACCGCTGGTCTAGACCGCTGATCTAGCCGCTAGGCCGTCCTTCCTGAGCTGTTTCTCTCCCCCTGAACTCTTTACCGTTTCCACCTACCCGCTCTACCCACCAAGTAGGCAGCAAAAAGAAAAGCTGAGGATGAGAAGGGGGGCAGCAAGGCCCCCCAAAATGTCTCCTTGGGGCCCTCGCATCGTGGGCTTCAAATCCCCAGCCCAAAAGCAAGGTACCACTTGTGGATAATGCTCAGTCCCTGGCCACAAACCAGACCATCCCCAGTGACACCGATCTCCCTGTTGGGGAGCCTTTACTCCCATTTCAGAGTCGGCTCGACTGCATGTCCAGCAATTAGTAAGACCAGAAGCTGATCTTGAATCAGTCTTCCCGAGCGGGGGCCTGTTTCCCCAGAGCGGTGGTCTGGGGCCCACAGCGGCAGCGGGGTCCCAGGACTGGGCCCCAGCTGAGGGAGTCCGCCATGCACAGCTCTGCCCTCCACAGCTGGAACGCGGATCAAGCCTTCTGATGTTTCCGGAGAAAACTGGAAATCCCGATTTTTATTGAGCTCTCTACCTGCCACATGGGGCACAAACTCACGACCCCGAGATCAAGAGTTGCACGCTCCACTGACTGAGCCAGCCAGGCGCCCCAAGATCTTTCGGTTTTTCAGTGTGGACCCCTAATTCAATGGCTTTTTAAAGTATTGTGCAGGCTCGGGGCGCCTGGGTGGCTCTGTCGGTTAAGCGTCTGCCTTCGGCTCAGGTCATGATCCCACAGTCCTGGGATCGAGCCCCACATCCGGCTCCCTAGTCAGCGGGAAGTCTGCTTCTCCCTCTCCCACTGTGATCTCTCTTGCTCTCACTCTCTCTCTAATAAATAAATAAATAAATAAATAAATAAATAAATAAATAAAGTTTTAAAAAAAATATTGTGCAGGCTGAGGCACACCTATCTGAGGTTGATCCGGGGCCCCTCTCCTAGCTTACTCCTTCTAAACACTGAACCCTGAAATCTGGTTGCAGGCAACTGGTGCTCCCCGAGCGTTCAGGAAATTCAAAAACAAGAGTTAAATATGCTGAAAACCAGGCAAGGTTCTCAAGAAACAGTAGGATGGGGGATAGGCTCAGGGACCCAAGGACGGCCCACCAAGGAACCGACAGTGGTTTCACTGTGCTCTTCCTTAGTGAAAAATTCCCAGCATCTCCCTAATTCTCACAGACATCAAATCCCAAGTTCCTGACCAGGCTCTCCAAAACACGAGCCCCCCCCCCGCCCAGCAGCCTTATAGTTCATCGTCCCCCCGCGCCCCTTCCCCATCCTAGTTGGGCCAGCCTTCTTTGAGCGCCTTCAAACCCAAAACCAATGATCCCCTCTGCCAAACATCCTCTCTCCCTGTATGTAAATCCCACCCACCCTTCAAAGCCTGGCTCACCTCACCTCCCACCTCCTTTAGGAAGCCTTGGTCACAGTAAACAGGAAAATGCTTGTGAGCTCAAGGGCTCATGTCAAGGAGACCCGGGTTCAAATCCCACCTCTGCCCTCAAACCCCTGGGTGATTTACCAAACCTCTTTGAGCTTCCGAAGATGGTCCATCATAGTGCCTACCTTCCAGAACTCGGGAAGGATTAAGGGAAATGATACAAATAACATACTTAACTCCCAGTAAGAGCTCAATTCACGTGAGCTCTTCTTCCTATTATGGTTGACCTCCCTCTCCTCTAAGTGTTCCAACCTCACACGGTCTCTTCCCAGCAAAGCACCAGTGGATTCTACGTGGCCCACATTTGCTCAGGCCGAGCGCCCGGCATTGGTCTGCCTCAGTTCCCAGCTTGGCTTTAAGGCTTCTTAAAGTTCCAGGAGCACTGTGACTATAACCTAGAAGTCCCAGAGGCCCAAGTGGACACTAAATCCGAGAGTTGCACAAGTAACACAACCCCGGCTCTGAGACGACCCCGTAAAAGTCCCTCTCTCCAGCAGCGGCAGAAATGCGTGCCGGGAAAAGCCACACGGAGCCGGGGCCAGTGACAGAGAGAAAGTCTCTCCCCCTCCCCCACACCGCCACCTTTACAGTCCCCGCTCTCGGCTCCTCACCTTTCCTTCTGATGCTGGAGAGGAGACACGAAGCCAGCCAGGGTCCAGTGTCTTCACACGAGTGTACGATGGGGAGATCCTGGGCAAATGGGCCACACAGCAAGCGTCACTTTGGCTGGGATTAAATGGAAAGCCCATGACTCACAACGGGAGCCGAGATGGCTTCTGCAGGCCCTGTCCCCCCCCCCCCCCCAAGTGACTCCACCTCAAGTCAGGCCCATTCATCCTCCGAGAAGCACCATGGCTGGGATCCCCTGGGCCCCGGTGCCTGCGGGCTTATCCCCCTCGTCACTTTTCACTTTTCTCTGGGCTTAACAAGGATCGGAGTAAAAACACCTTTGTGCCATTTAGCCCACGTTTCCAGTTACCAGTGCTTTGAGTGACTCCCTCCCAAGCAAACAAAAACGGGGCACAGAAAAATGTGACTCCTGGAAGGCCAAAGTCTTTAAAAAGCAACCAAAAAACAAACAGGCAAAAACCCTTGAGAGGGCCCAACCAGATGATGGCAAGGAGTGGCTTCCTCAGCCTGAGGACCGAGCCCCGCGGATCATGGTGTACAAGTCCACGCTACTCCCACAGCAGGAATTGCGAAGTTATGAGCAGAGGCAGGCAGGGGAAAAAGCACAACGTGGACATGATCTTTGAGACCTTATTCTCAAACTAGAAAAGACACAGGGAAAATGAAGAGACCCAAAAGGTAAGAAGCTAGTGTTCCAACACAAGAAAGTCACGCCTCAGTGTTAGCAGTGCTCAAAAGTTCTCCGGTAATGGTTGGCTTCGAAAAAAAAAAAAAAAATCGCAGAAAAGGCAGGAGAACAAATGTGAAGACGCAGGTCCTAAGGACCAAGACTACCCCCGATTCCCTCACCTCTCTCACCCCCACCAGTTCGGGAATGGCAGTTTCTCCTACAGCTTGGGCCTCTCCAACTTGCTTCTTCCCCTCGCCCTGCTGACCCCCAATCCAAGCTCAGGACCCGGCGCTTCGTGCCTTGTCCTGCTCTCCCGGTCAGACTGGAAATGGTATTATTCCACCCGCACCAGAAACCTCAAGCGAGACTCTTGACAAGTCCCCGAAGCCAAGGCCCCGGTCATCAGCGGGGCGGAGGGGGAGGAGCCCTGCTAATGATTAATTGGACGAGTGCCGGCCGAGCAGGGGGAGGAAGCCCCGGCCCCTGGCGTGTGGCTCGAACAGGAGAGGGCACCTTCAGTTCCCATAAGCCGGATGCCACTGTCAGCGTACCCCAGGGGAGTGCCTCGAGTGACCTCTGCTGGAAGAGCGGCCCGAGGGAGCCCCGGAGAGGGTGCGAGAGCGCCCCCTAGTGCGGCGCCAGAGCCGGAGGAGGTGCGGCACGGTCTAAGGGAGCAGGGAGAGAACCAGGGGAACAGCCCAGGCACATCTCTGGAAAACCTGACGCTGCAGGGGCAGCTGGGGTGGCCCGGGTCTCCCGCGCATCCCCTCCCCGGTACCCACCGAGGGTCCCGCGCGGCTCTCTGTCTGCAAGGCACCGGAGATCCCCTAGGCCGGGGCGGCCAGCGGGCCGAGACGCAGCGGGACGTGGCCGCCTGCCTGCGAGCCGAGCGGGGAGCATTTACCGGGAGTCTAAGGAGCCGCCGCGTCTCCACTCGGGTCCCCGCTGGGGTAGCGGGACTGCCGCCGCCTCTCTCCAGCCGCCGCAGTCGCAACCGCCAACGCTCCCGGTCGTTCCCTGCGACTGTTCCCCGCGAGGCCAGCTGTTGAATGGCTCGCGTCGAGGGCACCCCGCGCACAAGCGTCCCCGCCGCATCCGAGTCGGCGACGCACGCGCGCGCCCCGGTGCCAACGCCCCGTGCGCCCCTCGCCCCGCTGCGGCCCTGGCGAGCTCGCCGCGGCGGCTTCCCGGCTCCCGGCTCCCGGCAGCGGGCTCGCCCGCCCGCCTGCTCCGCTTGGTGGGCTCTCGCCAAACCAATTGCCTCCCCTGGCCGGCTCCGCCCCCTCGCTGCCATCCCTCAACTGGCCCGCAGGACCAATGGCAACAATGGGCTAGTCCCGCCCCCTCGATTCCCCCGGGGCCAATCGCCTTCTCCTGAGGACCCGTTCAAGTAACCCCGCCCCTCTCGTGCGGCAAAGCTGCAGCCAAAGTTTATCCCACTGCGCGGTTGCTCCTGACGATGGCGAGGCTGTGCCCAGGCTCCCCCCGCCCCCAACCCCCCGCACGAAGTTCCAGTGATTTCAAGGCTGCAAGTCACCTGCTCTGCCGACCCCCACGCGACCCGTTCTTTTGAATAAGTGAGTATTTCAAAAGCTAATGAGAGAGGTACTGTTGTCCTCATCCCCCGGCGCTGCCGCGAAACGTACACGCGCCTGGTCAGAACTTGCACATCACAGGCTCAGCAAAAACCTCGAAGGTCATCCACCGACTCTATCCCCGCAATGCTGCGTGTTTGGTTTGCGTTTTGTCGTTGTTGTTTGTCTTATGTACAGGGGCTCTGCCCTCTAGGCTGGACGACTTCCCGTGACAAAGAGTCACTGGCACCTCCAACAGCCCCTTGGCTAGCACGAGGCTGAGTGAGACCGGCCCCCTGATAACTTCTGCCCCCCTTGAAGCCACACAAAGCCAGCTTTGCCCTCTTCCCACAAGGGCCCAACAATTTGAAGACAAATCTGGCCCCACAGTTCTTCCAGGCTCTGTTGCTCCAAAAAACTGAGTTCAAGGCTCTTAAATTGAGTTTAGGCCACTTCCTTTATGATCTTTCAAAAGTGGAAGGTGGGACAGAAGTCTCTCCTCCCCTCTAACCGCCAGCCCCAGGGCACAGATCCTTCTGCATAGAGCAGACCGGGACTGTCACATCCCTTGTCTAGACGGTAGATTTTTCTACTCCATCTCCCTAGGATGGCATTTGCTTTCCTGACTGCCATGTCATAGCTGACGAATATTAGATTTGCTGTCAGCTAACCCCCGGGGCTCTTTCTCACTGCTGCTGCTGACACAAGGCTCTGTTTTCTACTTGATTAGCTGGTAAATGTCATTGGGTTTTGTTGCGGGGGCGGGGGGGCGTGTGCTAATTTCACTGTTTTCTATCAAGACCTCTTTGCCGCCTCCTTCTGTACTTCTTTCTCTCCATTTGTCTTGCTCCCCCCGCCAAGCTCAGGCCCTCATCCTATGTCCGCAACCGTCAAAGAGTCCCCTCACAGAGCACCTTACTTTTTGGCTTGTACCCTCCTGGGTGGCCTTCCGGGGCTCCCGTCCTCATCCATCTGACACCAGAAGCCACAGTGGTCTCTAAAACACAAAGATAATCCTGTCACCCCACCCAACCTAAAAGCCCACCCCCAGCTTCAAATCCTTTCCTACTCCTTTTCCGCCCTCCCCCCCCCACTTTGCCTCCAGGATGAGCTTCGGAACCCCCGCAGAGCATGTGAAACCCTTAGTGATCTGGCCTCACCCGCCCAGCCTCATTCCTAGCTGTTTTACCTCCAACACAGAGCACTCAATACGTGAGATCGACGACTTCCTGCTGTTTCTCAAATGAGCCACGCTCTCCAACCATTTCTATGCTTTTGATACAAAGTCCGGAGTAACCCGCTCCCTACCCCCTAATCCTGACCTACTGAGGTATTTGATTCATTCACTGAATACATATCCTGAGCACCAACACGTGTCGAGTAGGGAGGTATAACAATGTGATTTTTAAAAATCTGGCTTGATCCCTTCATCACGTGCTTCCCAGGAATGGGTAATGATTCTGCTTCCATTCCCATTGCCACACAGACATCGGACAGCTATTTCTAATGATTAGACTTCAGATTCCTCCGGGCAGCTGAAACTGGGATTGTCTTCCTTGCTGAGTATCATTCAATAATATTCAGACTCATTCCATTAAGGTTGGCAGTTGGAAGGCCAGAGGTCACAGCCGTTTTCCTTCATTTCCTTCACTTTAGCTTACAAAACCTCAACTCGTTAAGATGTTCTGTGCGTGAGAGAGTATGTGCTTATCGCGTATGTTGGGTTCTTTTCCCTTTTCCTTTTTCTTTTTTAAGATCAGGATCAATCAAACCGACGCTGTATGCTTTACACTTACACAACGTTATATGTCAATTATATCTCAAACAATTAGAAACAGATCAGGATAGTGATTTGTAACATACCATAGGCATTGATGTTTCTGAATCCGAAGAGAAAGCACATGAACAGGACTGACTGTATGTTTAAAAAAAAAAAAAAATGAATCCAGGGGCGCCTGGGTGGCACAGTCGGTTAAGCATCGGACTCTTGGTTTCAGCTCAGGTGGTGATCTTGGGGCTGTGAGATCAAGCCCCATGCTGGGCTCCGCGCTCAGCAAGGAGTCCCGCTAGGGACTTTCTCTCCCTCTCCCTCTGCCCCTCTCCCCCTCAAATAAATAGATAAAGCTTTTAAAAATGAATCCATTGGAATCACGTAATTACAGAACTTCAGTGTTCAAGGGGACTTTTAAATTAGTTTAATCAAACCCCACCCTAGATGCTAGAAACTACTATGGGCAGTTTTTCAGGTTCCTTACAAAGTTCTTAGCTCCTTGGCCTCCGAAAGCAGGCTGTGCTCTCACTGTGAACATAGTGTTTCCACACAACTAAGGCATTTGAGGGGTGCCCAGAATGCTTCTCAGTCCACTGTTTTCTTTCCTCTAGGGTGAGATGTGTCCTCAGGATCCCCCCTTTCAAAATGCAAACCCCACGTGGAAGAGCCACACGCTAACATTTTTTAATTATTCAGCATAAGGAAAGCAGCATAGCTTAATGGAAACGTTTGAAGGTGCAGTTTTCAAAGTGGTTTCACTTATGTTGTCATATTTGATCCTTAGAATAACCTGAGTTCTGAGGGTTGCTGGAGGGGAGGGGGGTGGGAGGGATGGGGCGGCTGGGAGATGGACACTGGGAAGGGTATGTGCTATGGTGAGCGCTGTGAACTGTGTAAGACTGATGAATCACAGACCTGTACCCCTGAAACAAATAATACAGTATATCTTAATTTTAAAAAATGTAAAAAAAAAAAAAAAGAATAACCTGAGTAAGATCTCTTGATTTCCATTTTACGGGGGAGGAAGCTAAGACTCATCTCTGTTAAATCATTCCTCGGGGTATTCAAATCCCAGCTCTGCTGTTAACCTTGGGCAAGGGACCGGGTCACTCTAGGCCTCAGTTTCCCCATCAATAAAATCAAATGAGATGCTTTCCAAGGTTTCTTCCAGCTCTGTCTATAATCTCTCCCCTCCTGCTGGCTGAGATCAGGACACGGGGGCCCTGGGCCTTTTTAAGGGTGGCAGGAAATAATTGTGGCATCGGAGGTACATTTTGGAAAGGAGACCCTCCAGCATGAGAGCAGCGAATACTAGAAGGAAGAAAATCTGAAAAAGAAAAGACAGGATGCCCTGAACTCCAAACTTACCTATTCCTTAGGTCTCTAATGCAAGAACTTCAACTCAAATTCTGTGCTAAAAATTCCAACTCATAGCTCTAATAGTGAAAGAATCTCCAATTAAAGCTGAATTAAAGTCTGCTTTGGCGAACTGTTTTATCATATTCAGGTAAAAATTACCACACTCAATTCCATAAGCCTATTGGGCATCCCCCTGCTTATTCCGTATAACAAAAGGGCAGATAAGAAACTGCAGCCTAAGGAAGTCATTGGGAAGGAAAACCAACAGGCAAATAGACGCAGTCTAATAATTTATGCCAGTCGCGGGGCGCCCCGCTACCCCTCCCCCACTAGCTCATTTGCTGAGAGCACCGAGATTCAGCTAATCTAATGACTCCGTGTTTGCTTAATCTTACTAAGCAAAGACAGGCTTTATGTCTAATATAAAAGGAATTTGAGCCGCCAGGTGAGAAGTGGTGATCTTTAAACTAGTTACGCAAGAAAAAGAAAGCTAATTCCTAAGATGATAAGCCTACTTAATCGTCTGTTCTTTTTGGAGTGTTTAAAAACATGTTTAATTACAGTAGAATCAGTTTTCAATTATGGACGTCTAGTCATTTTTTCAGTAAATGGCTCTAAAGTCAGAATAAATAACACTAACCTACTTCGCTGAGTTCTTACAATGATTAATTAATTGATTTTAAAGGGTTTCGGAAGTTACAAAACAGAGAGGCCGAGGAATCAGGAGACCCAGATTTAGCCCAGACTCTGCCTTCCAGTAGCTGTGTGGCCTACAGGGATTTATTTTCCTTCCCTGGGGCTCAGTTTCCCCATCTGTAAGATGAGGGGGAATTGGGCTAGATAATCGATTTTTGGTCTAACATTTTAACACTCTAGGATTCCCCATCATTACACATATTTTTTTGTTGTTGTTGTTTTTTAAATAGTAGCTTAAAACAGCAATCATCCACTTTCGGTTTTCCTCAAATTGGATTGCCAAAAAAATTTCCACAATGTCCTGCTGCTCCCTAGACACAGCCACTTAGGTATACTGACCCCCCAAAACTGTCCCAATATGAATAGAGGAAAATACAATAAAGACACGGAAGGAAGGGAAAAAATAAAATCTAGACTTCCACATTCATAAATAAGGGAAGCCATTCCTTAGAAGTTGCTGACCCATGCTTTCCTCTTCCCGCCGTTCTTTCCATGCTTTTCGTTTCCAAAGATTTTATTACTCTGCCTCTTCTCTGAGATGAACGTGGGGCCCCCATTGCCAGCTCTAAAAACACTATGACTATTTATAAGAGGACTTGAGAAAAGGTATTTTATTTATTTATTTATTTATTTATTTATTTTTAAAGATTTATTTTATTTTAGAAAGAGAGAGAGGGCAAGCACGTGAGTGGGGGGAAGGGGAAGAGGGAAAGAAGCAGACTCCGCACTGAATGCGGAGCCCCATGCGGGGCTCCATCTCAGGACCCTGAGATCATGACCTGAGCCAAAACCAAGCGTCAGACGCTCATCTGACTGAGCCATCCAGGTGGCCCAAGAAATGGTATTTTAAAAGGAAAATGACATTATACGGAGAGGAAGAAAAGCAGAATACAAAATCGTATGTTCAATATAATCTCAACCAGGCTAAAAAATAGTGCATCTACCACAGATCGGATGGCCAGTGACTGAAAGGTTTCCAGGCTGCGCTGTAGCTGGCAGAACAAGGGTTAGATTTTCCCCTTCACTTTAGTTTTGGGTTTTTACACTTAATGAGCATACGTTGTGTTTATAATAAGAATATATATATACATATTTATCTTTTTTTAAGATTTTAATTATTTATTTGACACAAAGAGAGCACAAGCAAGGGGAGGAGGGGGGGCGGGGGAAGCAGGCCTCCCGCTGAGCAGGGAGCCTGATGCAGGGCTCGATCCCAGCACCCTGGGATCATGACCTCAGCTGAAGGCAGACGCTTAACTAACTGAACCACCCAGGCCCCCTTACATTTATCTTTTTTTTTTTTTTTTTTAAGATTTTATTCATTTATTTGAGAGAGAGAGAGAGCATGAGAGGGGAGAAGGTCAGAGGGAGAAGCAGACTCCCCGCGGAGCTGGGAGCCTGATGCGGGACTCGATTCCGGGACTCCGGGATCATGACCTGAGCTGAAGGCAGTCACTTAACCAACTGAGCCACCCAGGTGCCCGATTTATCTTTAACAGTAGGAAGAATGAATCCTTTTTACAGACAGCATACAGTAGTATTTAAAATGGTAGGATTTAGCATCAGATTGCCTGAGTTGGACTCAAGGAGAACTTACCACCTTGAGTGACCTTGTGTGACCTTGGCCAAGTTACTTAATCCCTCTGAGACTGTTTTCCATCTATAAGATAGGGATAATACTATTAAAGAACCTTCCTCATAATTTTCAGATTAAATGAGCTACTCCACATAAGGGCTTAGAATAACGTCTGGCACATTGTAAGCCATGATTTAAAAGGTTAAACATTTATTATAAATATAATGTATGCACGTGGTAAAAAAAAATAGTACAGAAGACGTTAAAATAAAAGGTAAAATGAGAAAGTAGAAATAGTTTTCCCCTTTTGAATCCCCAGCCTTACTTCCACAAGTAATCGTTGTTGACAGCTTCTTACATTATCCTTCCAGAATTTTTAAGGACAACCTCAAACATGTATCATTTTTTTTTTTTAAGATTTTTATTCATTTGACAGAGAGAGATCACAAGTAGGCAGAGAGGCAGGCAGAGAGAGAGGGGGAAGCAGGCTCCCTGCTGAGCAGAGAGCCCGGTGCGGGGCTCGATCCCAGGACCCTGAGATCACGACCTGAGCCGAAGGCAGAGGCTTTAACCCACTGAGCCACTCAGGCGCCCCAAACTTGTATCTTTTAAACACGCACTTGTGGGCAAATACAGAATCATAGCATACACACCATTTTACACCTTGTTTTTTCACTTAATGATCTCCCTCAGGAATCTCTCCCTAGCAAACATCTAGATTTACTCATTTTTTTTATCATGGTAAAAAACACAGAACATAAAATTTACCCTTGTTGTCATTTTTAAGTGTAGAGTTTCGTAGTGTTAAGTTTATTCACAAAACGGATCTCCAGACCTTTTTCATCTTGCAAATCTGAAACTCTATACCCATATTTTACCACCGTTTTCCCTGTCCCCCGGCCCCTGGTACCAACATTGCGTTTTCTGTTTCTATGAATCTGACTGGGTTAGATATCTCATATATGTGGAATCATCTAGTATTTGTCCTTCTGTGACTGGCTTATTTCACTTAGCATAACGTCCTCAAGGCTCATCCATGTTGTGGGCTCACAGCAGGATTTCCTTCCTTTTTAAGGCTGGATAGTATTCCATTGTATGGACACACAGCATTTTATTTACCCATTCATTCTTATCCATTCATTTATCCATTCATATCCATTCATATTTATTCATTCATTTATTTATCCGTTCATCCATCATAGCCATATCCATTTATCCATCCATTTATTTCTCCATCCATTATCCATTCATTTATTGATCCATTCATTCGTTGGTGGCCCTCTGGGCTGCTTCCGCCTCCTGGCTATTGTCAATGCTGCTATGAACACGGGTGTCCAAATATTTTTCAGTTCTTTAGGATATATACCCAGAAGTAGGGCTGTTGGGTCATATGGTAGCTCTGTTTTTAATTTTTTTCAAAGGAAGCTTTATGCCATTTTCCACAGCAGCTGCAGCATTGTACATTCCCGCCAACAGGGCACAAGAGCTCCAATTTCTCCACATCTTCGCTGACACTTGTTATTTTCTGGTTTGTCTCATTTTGGTTTGTTAGGGTTACAGGTGGGAGGTGATTGACTCATTTTGAACAGCTACGTGGTGCTTCATGGTAGGGGAAAAAAACCTCTATCAACAGACAGTTGGATGGAGGCTGGTCTTCAGCTATTTCAAATAATACCGCAGCCAATATCCATGTATGAATATCTTTATATACATGTGGGGTGCTTTTTGGCAGAGGAATTGCCAGGACAAAGAGTGTGTGCATTTTCAGTAACTGGGTTTTTTGCAGCTTGACAAGAAATGGTTTATTAAGGGGACATAAGCCCAGAATCATGTCTCAGGCAGCTGCAAGACCAGTACGTGTCTGCAACCGCACTTTTTGTAAGACCTGCTCTTATGGCCATAGAGACTGGGAAGGCACGCTGGAAGGCAGCCCGGGAGGAAATGTTTGACAGTCACAGCCCTATCTCTAGAGCAGATCAAAGATGTTATGCCCTAGGAACTTTTTTTTTAAAGTAATCTCTACACCCTGCATGGGGACTTGAACTCACAACCCAGAGATCAAGAGTTGCGTGCTCCACCAACTGAGCCAGCCACGTGCCCCCTGGTCACTGTTTATGATAAAATAATTTCAGACGCACAGAACAGTTGCAAGAGCTTCCATGTTTCTTTAACCCAGTTTCCTCAGTTGTTAACAGTTTGTTAATTTGCTTTATCGTTTCCTGTCGATAATATGATAGTCCTTTTGTTCCTGAACTGGGGGTGAGGGGTTCTGGAACACAATTCAGGATCCGCCAGGACATTTGTCATTTCCATCTAGCCTCCCTTAATCTGAAACAGTCCCTCAGAGTTGTCTCTGCCTTTCAGACCACGCCATTCTTTTCATTATTTATTATTTGTATTTTCTCAGATTTTATTTTTAAGTAATCTCTACACCCAACATGGGGCCCGAACTCATAATCCTGAGATCAAGAGTCGCATGCTCCACCAACTGAGCCAGCCAGGTACAGTACAGAATGTCCTGGGTTTTTCTTCCTGAACTATCTGAGTGCAAATTACCAACCTGGCGCCCCATCACCCCTGAATAATTCAGTGTGGTTTTGGGGGCCAACAAGGATATCTTCCTATTGAGGACACGGCCCTCAAAATCAGGGAATTAGCATTAATAGATTATTAATAGATTTATTGAATATTATTAATTACTATTTTATATATTATTATTAATTATTAATAGATTATTAACATCTAATCCTCAGGTGCCGCTCAAGCTTCATCGGTTGTCCCCGTATGGTGCTTTTCATTGTCACATCGTCTTCGCCTCCTTGAGTCTGGAACAGTTCCTTGGTCCTTCATTGACTTTCAAGACCTTGGAACTTTTGAAGACTACAGGCCAGTTATTTTGGAGAATGTCCCTCAGTTTGGGTTTGTTTGATGTTTCCTCGTGATTCAGTTCAGGTTACGCATCTTTGGCGGGACTGTGATAGAAGGGACACTGTAATCCGCATCCCATCAGGGTGGAGTGCGATTTCCATGCATCCCATTACCCATGATGCTCAGTTGATGATCACTTGACTCAAGTGGTATATGCCAGGCTTCTCCGCCGGAATGTAATGCTTTGCAATTCACAAATATTTTATGGGCAAGTGCTTGGAAACTGTGTAAGTCTTCCATTTCTCATCAACCTTTCAATTTATTCATTTGTCTATTTATACAGGGATAGATTTACGGTTTCTTAGTTTATTCCATGGGTTGTAATCCATTACTTTCATTGTTTACTTTGATGCCCAAGTTGTGCTAGATTTGGCCACTGGGGGCGCCTTTGAGCTGGCTTCTGGGTCCCTTTGACCTGTCCCCATCATTCCTTGAGTGCTTCCTCACTTTCTGGCCCAAGATGGCCCAAGCTCGTCTTGTGCTCTCGCTTACTCCATCCTGAAATCAGCCATCTTTCTGAGAAACCCTGGTTCCCTTTAATGGAAAATAGCATTTAGGAGCCAAATCTGGGTGCTGGTTGTAGATATTGTTATCGGTGTGTTACTGCTCCCTGGCCCTCTCAGATGCTTCACTTAAAAACCTTTACTCACATGCTTGCACACACACACACACACACTCACAGATTTTATATCTATAACTGCATCTATAGCCATAGCTATCTCTGTATCTATCCAACCGTGAGTTCACTCTGATATATCCCATCCAACACCACAGGGCTCATTCCAATGTGATTACTTTCTGTATTTCTAACAAGTTAAGACAATGAGAGAACTAGTTTCTATTATTCTTAATATAAGGTATTCATTTTATCAATCCCCCTGTATGTAACTGTGCTGGGAAGGGTCTTTTCTTTTTTCTTTTATTCATTCATTCATTCACTCATTCATTTACGAAATCTCTAAGCCCAATGTGGGGCTCGAACTCACAACCCCTAGATCAAGAGTCACATGCTCCTCCAACTGAGCCAGCCAGGGGCCCCTCTTTTCTTTTTCAACAGTAACTACCATTTACTGACTGCTTATCATATGCCTTATGCCTTATGACTGCTTATCATATGCCTTATCTACCTGCTTCACCTGGAAAATCTCACTGAATTCCCAGTATCCCTTGTGATGTGGGCATGAGAGGAAATTGAAGCCCAGAGAGAGGAAGTTGCTCAAGGTAGGATAGCTAGTTCAAATGGAACCCGGGTTTACCAAAAATCCAAATGACTTCCTAAGCACCATGCTATTCTTCTTTCTTCTTTTTTATTGTGTAGGAACACTTCACGTGACGGGCGCCTGGGTGGCTCAGTGGGTTAAAGCCTCTGCCTTCGGCTCAGGTCATGATCTCAGGGTCCTGGGATGGAGCCCCGCATCGGGCTCTCTGCTCAGCAGGGAGCCTGCTTCCCCCTCTCTCTCTGCCTGCCTCTCTGCCTACTTGTGATCTCTCTCTGTCAAATAAATAAATAAAATCTTTAAAAAAAAAAAAGAACACTTCATGTGAGCTCTACCTTCTTAACAGATTTTGAGGCATACGCTAAGCACAGGGCTGGACGGATCACTAGAATGCACTCATCTTACACGATGAAACTTTATACCCTTGAACAGCTCCCCAAATCCCTGCCAACCACCGTTCTCTTCACTGTTTCCATGACTTTGACTACTCAGGTACCTCATCTAAGTGGAACCATGCAATATTTGTCCTTCTGTGATTGGCTGTTTTCACTTAGCATAACGTCCTCAAGGGCCATCCATGTTGTTATTTATGGCAGGCTTTCATTTTTTTTTTTTAAGATTTTATTTATTTATTTGGTAGAGAGAGAGCACAAGCAGGAGGGAGAGGGAGAAGCAAACTTTCCTCTGAGCAGGGAGCCCGACGTGGGGCTTGATCCCAGGATCCTGGGGTCATGACCCAAGCCGAAGGCAGACACTTAATTGACTGAGCCACCCAGGTGCCCCAGGATTTCCTTCTTTTTTAAGGCTGATTAATAACCCATTGTATGTATATACCATATTTTCTTTATCTACTCATCTGTTGACAGACACTTAGGTCATTTCCATACCGTGGCTACCGTGAATAATGCTGCGGTGAACATGGGAATACAGACATCTCTCTGAGATCCTGATTTCAATTCTTTTGGCTATGTGCCCAAAAGTGGGATTGCTGGATCATAGGATAGTTCTATTTTTAATTTTTTTGAGGGAACCCCATACTGTTTTTCCACAGTGGCCGTACCATTTTACATCCTATCAACAGTTCCAATTTCTCCTCATCTTCGCCAACACTCATCTGCTGCCTTTTTTGATAACAGCCATCTTAACAGATATGAGGTGATTTTGATTTGCATTTCCCTTACAATTAGTGACGTCGATCATGTTTTCTTATACTCATTGGCCACTTCTGTGTCTTCATTGAAGAAATGTCTATTTAATTCTGTTGCCTATTTTTAAAATCAAGATATTTGGTTTTTTACTATTTATATGGTTATAAGAGTTTCTTATATATTTTGGATATTAACCCCTTACCAGATAGATGTTTGGCAAATATTTCCTCCCATTCCATAGGTTGCCTTTTCACTCTGTTATTTCCTTTGCTGTGAAGAAGCTTTTTAGTTTGATGGAGTCTTATTTGTCTATTTCTACTTTCGTCGCCTGCAACACCCCAGGTGTCACAGTCCTAAAATTACCAAGATCAAGGCCATGAAGCTTTTCCCCTGTTTTCTTCTATGCATTCTACTGTTTCTGGTCTTACCTTTAAATCTTTAATACATTTTGAGTTGATTTTTGTGTATCCTGCAAGACAAGGGTCCAATTTCATTCTTTTGTGTGTGGATATCTAGTTTTCTCAACACCATTTGTTGAAGGGACTATGGTTTCCTCATTGTGTGCTCTCGGCACCCCAGTTGGTTGTTTACTATACATGCGTGGCTTTATTTCCAAGCCCTTTCTTCTGTTCCACTGGTCTATGTGTCCGTTTTTATGCCAGTACCATACTATTTTAATTGCTGTCACCCTGTAATATATTTTGAAGTCAGGAAACGTGTCGCCTCCAGCTTTTTTCTTCTTTCTCAAGATTGGTTTGGCTATTCGTAGTCTTTGGGCTTCTCCACAAATTTTAAGATTATTGTTTCCATAAACTCTGCCCTTGGGATTTTTGTGGGAATTGCCTTGAAACCGTAGATCACTTTGGATGGTTTTTCGAAGATGTCCCTCAACGATCCCTGCCTAGTGGTATTCTCTCACTTGTGTAATCACTTGCCCTTGACTGTGAGCTGGATCTAGTGAATCACTTCTAATGATAGAATCCAGCAAAATTTATAGGATGTCGCTCACTTACAAGGTTACAGGAAGATTCTGGCTTTTAATGGACCCTGGCTTGCTCACTTGTGCACGCGCTCTCTCTCTCTCTCTCTCTCTCTTCCCCCCTCACTTGCTCTCAGGGAAGCTCGCTGCCCTGTGGAGAGTCCCATGGAGCAAGGAGCTGAGGGAGCCTCCTGGCCAACAGCCATAGAGGAACTGAGGCCCTCAGTCAGCAGCTCACGAGAAACTAAATCCTGCTAACAGCCACGTGACTGGGCTGGCCAGCAGACGATCCCCACCCCGGCTGAGCCTTCGGATTGGAGCTTTGTGAGAGACTCTGAGCCAGAGGCTCCCAGCTGGGCTATGCCCAGATTCCCGACACACAATAACTGATTTAATAAGTGTTTGCTCTGAGCCACTGAGTTTGCGGGTAAATTGTTATACAAATAGATAAAGCAGGAAGCCATCTCCCATTTCCACTGCCTCCCTCCCCAACACCATGTCGGCTTGCCCTGTTTCAAGCCTCTCGTTCCCCATCACTGGCCGCCCCCCCACATAGATTCCCTCCTCGTCCCACTCAGGCTGTCACTCCCTATCACACCACTCCATCAGGGGGTGCCCTTGTCAGCCCCCTCAGGCTCGGACTCCCCACATCACCTCTCCCCAACATAGATGCCCTCCTCACCCCACTCAGCCTCTAACACTTCATGCCACTCCATCATGGGAGGCCCTCATCAATCCTCTCAGGCTCTGCTTCCCACATCAGACTGTCCTCCCCTGAGGATCCCCGCGTCCTCCTGCTTGGACTCCGATCCCTCCTACCGGCCACCCTCCACAGGGACGCCCTCCTCACCATGCTCGGCACCGGATACCCCCATGGGGAGCCCCCACACTCCCCACCACGGATGGCTACCTCGCTCTGCTTCACCTAGGGGCTTTATTCTTTTTTAAGTAGGCTTTCAGGGCTTGAACCCGTGACCCTGAGCCCAAGACCTGAGCTGAGATCAAGAGTCAGGCGCTTAACCAATTCAGTCACCCAGGCGTGCCTTCAGCTAATGGCTTCAGGACTGAATTTTTCAGGAAGGCGAGGCAGAAGGATAGAGTATGTGTGTTTTTATGTTCAACACACAGATTGCCAAATCACCCTCCAAAAATCTTACATCCGTTGACACTCTGGTCTCCTTCCTTCCCTTGTCTCACATGGTGCTGGTTGGCTTTTCCTGCCTAGCGCTGTTTCTAGGTTCCGTGCCAGTGAAATGTCAAATGGTCCAATTCTTTTCAAAAAACATCTGCTGGGTTTCTCTGCGCTGGCATATCTAAATAGAGATCATTTTCCCCCTGAAAATGCAGATCCTCTCTCTCGCTCTCACTGACAGTTATGGGCTTCTCTCCTCACTCAGTGGGTTGTAATGCAAACTATAAAGGGAAAAAAAAGTGATTTGTATCGAAAGAAGAGCAATATGCCTTCCAACAGTTTGTGACAAAGATGGACATTTAAATTGTAGACCTGCAGGAACTTTTTAGAAAAGCGTTACCTGACCCCTTGTTAAGTTCTGAATTCATATGTATCTAGCCAAGAAGGGTCTGTTTCTTTCTCAGCCTATCTCTTTATTTTCAGGTTGGAATTTGTGCATCTTTGCATATTTACGCTACCTGAACCTCTAGCTATGTCTGATTTTATGTCTCCATCCCTTAGGGTAAAGTAATACTTATTTTTTTAAGATTTTATTTATTTATTAGAGAGAGGCGGGGAGAGAGCAGGCAAGCACAAGCAGGGGGAGCAGCAGAGGGAGAGGGAGAAGCAGACTTCCCCACTGAGCGGGGAGCCCGATGTGGGGCTTGATCCCAGGGCCCTGGGATCATGACCCAAGCCAAAGGCGAAGGCGGACGCTTAACCCACTGAGCCACCCAGGCGCCCCTCCTTATAATTAACATTTATAAAGCACTTTGCAAAAGGCTGTTCATTCATCCAGTCCTCACAAGAGCATGATGAGTTTGATATCCGTTGTCCCTATTTAACACAAGAGACAAAACCGAACCTCCAGGGCTGTGACCTACCCAAGGTGGTCAGTGACAGAACTGGGGCTGGAACTCAAGCCTTCGGACTCCAGACCCTGAAATCTTCCCACTCCGTTGTACTACTGCTCTGGATTCTTCTCCTTCCACAAACTATTCTTGAAGGTTCAAGCTGCCCTTCCAAACTAGAGCCTGGATATATAGAAAACTCTGTTGAACCTGATACACTCTATTTGGCCAGACCAAGTCTGTTCTTTAGAAGTGATCTGTACTTGGATTTCCATGGAGCTCTTTATTGCGTCATTAAAATACAGATTTAGGGGCGCCTGGGCGGCTCAGTCATTGGGCGTCTGCCTTCAGCTCAGGTCATGATCCCAGGGTCCTGGGATCGAGCCCCGCATCGGGCTCCCTGCTCAGTGGGAAGCCTGCTTCTCCCTCTCCCACTCCACCTGCTTGTGTTCCCTCTCTCGCTGTCTCTCTCTCTGTCAAATAAATAAATAAATCTTTAAAATAAAATAAATAAATAAATAAATACAGATTTATAGAAAGCCAGAGTAGCTATACTTATATCAGACAAAATAGACTTTAAAAGAAAGACTTCAGGGGTGCCTAGGTAGCTCAGTTGGTTAAGCATCCAATTCTTGGTTTCAGCTCAGGTCATGAGCTTAGGGTCGTGAGATTGAGCCCCTCATCAGACTCCTGCTCAACAAGGAGTCGGCTTGAGATTCTCCCTTTCCCTCTCCTTCTGCCCCTCACCCCTACTCATGCGCCTTCTCTCCCTCTCTAAAATCAATCAATCAATCAAAGACTAACAAGAGACAAAGAAAGACATTATATAATAATAAATGGGACAACCCAACAAGATATAGCAATTGTAAATATTTATGCACCCAACATGAGAGCACCCAACTACATAAAACAATTAATAACAAACATCATCCAGACGGAACATCAACAAGGAAACAGTGGCTTTGAATGACACACTAGACCAAAGGCACTTCAGCTATATTCAGATCATTCCATCCTAAAACAGCAGAGTATACATTCTCTTCAGGTACATAGAATATTCTCCAGAATAGATCACATATTAGGCCACAAATTAAATCTCAACAAATTCATAAAGATCGAAGTCATACCATGCATCTCTTCTGACCACAACACTATGAAACTAGAAATCAACCACAAGAAAACATCTGGAAGGAGCACAAATACATGGGAGGTTAGATAACGTGCTACTAAATAATGAATAGGTCAACCAAAAAATCAAAGAAGAAATTACAAGGAAACAAATGAAAATGAAAATATGATGGTCCAAAAATCTTTGGGATTCAGCAA
Organism: Potos flavus; assembly: GCA_028534135.1. Taxonomy (NCBI): domain Eukaryota; kingdom Metazoa; phylum Chordata; class Mammalia; order Carnivora; family Procyonidae; genus Potos; species Potos flavus. Next base: position 25,862,756 of record CM052901.1, on the reverse strand, counting down.
AAGCAGTTCTGAAAGGGAAGTTTATAGCAATACAGGCCTACCTCAAGAAACAAGGAAAATCTCAAACAACCTAAACTTACCCCTAAAGGGGCTAGAAAAAGAACAACAAACAAAACCCAAAACCAGCAGAAGGAAGGAAATGATAAAGATAAGAGCAGAAATAAATGATACAGAAACAAAGAAAACCAACAGAACAGATCAATGAAACCAGGAGCTGGTTCTTTGAAAAGATCTACCAAATTGATAAACCTCAGCCAGACTCATCAAAAAGAAAGAGAGAGAGAGGACTCAAAAAACAAAATTGCAAATGAAAGAGGAGAAGTAATAACCAACATCACAGAAATACAAACAATTGTAAGAGGCTATTGTGAAAAATTATATGACAACGAACTGGACAAACTAGAAGAAATGGATAAATTCCTAGAAACATATAACCTCCCAAAACGGAAGCAGGAAGAAATAGAAAACTTGAATGGACTGATTACCAGCAATGAAACTGAGTCAGTAATCAAAAACTCCCGACAAACAAAAGTCCAGGACCAGACAGCTTCACAGAAAAATTCTACCAAATATTTAAATAAGATTTAATACATTTTCTTCTCAAACTATTCCAAAAAAATAGAAGAGGAAGGAAAACTTCCAAATTCATTCTATGAGGCCATCATGACCCTGATACCAAAAGCAGGTAAAGACACCACAAAAAAAGAGAACTACAGGCCCATATCTCCGATGAACATACATGCAGAAATCCTCAACAAAATACTGGCAAACCAAATCCAACAATACATTAAAAGACCATACACCATGATCAAGTAGGATTTGTTTCAGGGGTGCAAGGGTGGTTCGATACTCACAAGTCAACGTGATAGATCACATCATTAAGAGAAAGAATAAAAACCGTATGATCATTTCAATAGATGCAGAAAAAGCATTCAACAAAGTATAACATCCGTTCATGATAAAAGATCTCAACAAAGTAGGTTTAGAAGGAACACCTTTTATTTCTTTTTGTTGTCTGATTGCTGTTGCTAGGGCTTCTAGTACTATGTTGAACAACAGTGGCGAGAGTGGGCATCCTTGTCGTGTTCCTGATCTCAATGGGAAGGCTCTCGGCTTTTCCCCATTGAGAATGATATTTGCTGTGGGTTTTTCATGGATGGATTTTATGAAGTTGAGGAATGTTCCCTCTATCCCTAGACTCTGAAGAGTTTTAATCAGGAACGGATGCTGTATTTTGTCAAATGCTTTTTCTGCATCAGTTGAGAGGGAACATGTGGTTCTTCTCTCTTCTCTTATTGATTTGTTGTATCACATTGATTGATTTGCCAATGTTGAACCACCATCGCATCCCAGGGATAAATCCCACCTGGTCATGGTGGATAATCTTTTTAATGTACTGTTGGATCCTGTTAACTAAGATCTTGTTGAGAATCTTGGCATCCATATTCATCAGGGAGATTGGTCTGAAATTCTCCTTTTTGATGGGGTCTTTGCCTGGTTTGGGGATCAAGGTAATGCTGGCATCATAGAAAGGGTCTGAAAGTTTTCCTTCTGTTTCTGTTTTTTGAAATAGCTTCAGGAGAATAGGTATTATTTCTTCCTTGAATGTTTGGTAGAATTCCCCAGGGAATCCGTCAGGTCCTGGACTCTTGTTTTTTTGGGGAGGTTTTTGATCACTGCTTCAATCTCATTGCTGGATATTGGTCTATTCAGGTTGTCAATTTCTTCCTGTTTCAGTCTTGGACGTTTATAGGTTTCCAGGAATGCATCCATTTCTTCTAGGTTGCTTAACTTATTGGCATATAGGTGTTGATAATAAATTCTGATGATTGTTTCTATTTCCTTGGTGTTAGTCGTGATCTCTCCCCTTTCGTTCATAGTTTTATTAATTTGCATCCTTTCTCTTTTCTTTTGGATTAGTCTGGAAGGAACATACTTTGACATAATAAAGGTCATATATGAAGAATTGATACAACTCAACACCCAAAAAACAAGTAATCCAATTAAACAGTAGGCAGAAGACAAGAACAGACATTTCTCCAAAGGAGACATCCAGATGGCCAACAGACACATGAAAAGATGCTCGACATCACTCACCATCAGGGAAATGCAAATCAAAACCACGATGAGATTTCACCTCACACCTGTCAGAATGGCTAAAATCAAAAACACAAGAAGCATCAAGGGCTGGCAAGGACTGGGAGAAAAAGGAATCCTCGTGCATTGTTGGTGGGAATGCAAACTGGTACAGCCACTCTGGAAAACAGTATGGAGGTTCCTCAAAAAGTTGAAAATAGAACTACCCTACGATCCAGTAATTGCACTACTGGGTGTTTACCCCAAAAATTAAAAAACACTAATTCAAAGTGATACATGCACCCCTATGTTTATTGCAGTATTATTTACAATAGCCAAACTATGGAAGCAGCCCAAGTGTCCATCAATAGATGAATAGACAAAGAAGATGTGATTATATGTGTAATAATTTATTATATCATTAACTTATATATTAATATATTAATTATACATTATATGGCAATATATAGTAAATATATAAATTAAGTAAATAAATTGTAAATAGAATTTATTTATAAATATAAATAAAATTATAGATAAATATATTAATTAAAATATATTAAATATATTTGTATTTATATTATATATAAATTTATAAAATATTATATATATGATATAATGGAATATTCAGCCATAAAAAAGAACGAAATCTTGCCATTTGCAGCAACATGGGTAGACCTAGAGTGTATAATGCTAAGCGAAATAAGTCAATCAGAGAACGATTTCATTCACACGTGGAATCTAAGAAACGAAACAAATGAGCAAAGGAAAAATAAAGAGAGACAAACCAAGAAACAGAACTTTTTTTTTTTTAACTAAACTCTATGTCACACATGGGGCTTGAACTCATGACCCTGAGATCAAGAGTCTCATGTTCTAGGGACTGAGCCAGCCAGGCTCCCCCAAGAAAGAGACTCTTAATTCTAGAGAACACGCTGATGGTTAGTAGAGGGTGGGGGGGAAATGGGGGAACTAGATGATGGGGATTAAGGAGGGCACTTGTCCTGATGAGCACTGGGCGACGTCTGAAACCACTGAATTACTCTATTGTACGCCTGCAACTAATATAATACTGTATGTTAACTATACTGGAATTAAAATGACAACTTAATAAAAAATAGAGTTTTAAAAAAAAGTCCTGGGGATACTGACATTATTACTCTTAGTGAAAAAAATACAAAATAAGTAAATTGTTACATTAAGCAAAAAATAAAAAAATAAAAAAATCCAAGACCTTCATCAGTAAGGGAACTTACTGATGGGAACTATTTTTGCTGTTCAGTGGTGAACTTTAATTTAACAAGATAGGCCAGATGCCATTGAAACAAGTCAAATATCCTTCAAAAGGGAGAGTTTAAATAAGTTGCAAGATAAGAAAATGCTATATAGATGTTAAAAAGGAATAAGGCCGATCAATATACGAAGTGATTTCCAAGCTACATTGTTAAGTGAAAACAAATGCAGACAGAAAGCAATGTGAATAGTATCCTACCATCTGTGACACATGTATATGTATGTGTATTTGTATATATACATATATGTGTATATATATATATATTTATATATGCATAGAATAATAGAATATCTCTGGAAGGATACACAAAAAATTAAGATAGTAGATATCCCTGGGGAGGACAAATGGGTGACAAAGGTAGGAAGGAGACTTATTTTTCACTGTCTGTCCCTTTATACCATTTCTTTATATCAACTGAAATTTTTTTACGATTTTAAGTAATCTCTACACCCAACATGGGGCTCAAACCCACCACCCCGAGATCAAGAGTCATGAGCTCCGACTGAGCTAGCCAGGTGCCCCTCTATCATCTGAGTTTTTTAAAGATTTTATTTATTTATCTATTTATTTATTTGAGAGAGAGAAAGAGAGGGAGGAGCAGAGGGAGAGGGACGAGCGGGCTCCAGCATAGAGCCAGACGCGGGGCTTGATCCCACAACCCTGAGATCATGATCTGAGCCGAAGTCAAGAGTCTGATGCTTAACGGACTGAGCCACCCAGGTGCCCCTCTCATCTGAATTTTCACCACATGCCTGGATTACCTATTAAAAATATTTTTAGGTGGCGCCTGGGTGGCTCAGTGGGTTAAGCCTCTGCCTTCGGCTCAGGTCATGATCTCGGGGTCCTGGGATCGAGCCCCGCATCGGGCTCTCTGCTCAGCAGGGAGCCTGCTTCCCCCTCTCTCTCTGCCTGCCTCTCTGCCTACTTGTGATCTCTCTCTGTGTCAAATAAATAAATAAAATCTTTAAAAAATATATTTTTATTTATACAGTGCTTTGCCATTTTTAAAGTATTGTTACATACGTGATCTTATTGAATACACAGGCAGCCCAAGGTAGTAAGTCTTACAGCTTTCTCACAGAGTCCTTCAAGCTGGTCCCTGCCTTCAGCCTACTTGTTCGTTGCCCCTTCCCCACTCCCTGATCGCTGCAGCCACACCTAGAGAAGACTGAGCCACACTTTCCCTCTCTCCTGCCAGCAGCCTCCAGCTCCACTCTCTCATCCCTTCTAATTAATGTAACTAGGCATTGTGTTCCATAATTACAGGGTTTGTCAGTGAAATCAATAGTTGCCTCCCTTGTGACAATGACATTTTCGTTCCATCAATCTCCCCAGAGCCCGGCAGCTTCTCGGAGCCAACAAAACTCCCAAGGTTATTAACATGTCCCTTTGCTCTCACTCATTTTCTTGCATGCAAGTAAATGAGCAGATTCTCAATTCACACGATTTCATACACCCTACCCGTGATTATTTGGAAATAAAATGCCAACCAAATGTGTATTTTGAAGGCTTTATTGAGGTATGGTCTGCATATTAAAAAATCGACCATCGTGTGCCTATGGTTCTTTTAGGAAAGGCAGAGTTGTGCAATCTCAAATATATTTTTTATCATGGCCTTAATATTCTAACGTAAAATATCCTAGATCATAATAGGTTTCTGATGTGACTCAGTTTCTCTCTTCTGACCTCTGCTCCCAAATCTGTCCCCTGACCTACTGCTTAATAGGAGACTTCTAATTCTATTGTTTCTTTAAATCGATAGCATGTCCGAGTTGGAAGGGCCCGTGGAAATGAACTAGACACGGAAAAAAAAAAAAAAATCAGCCAGACACGGGAAACTGACATCCCCATAAGGCGCACAATTTACCAAACGTCATGTAAGAGATAAATGGCAGCGTTAGGACAAAAATCCAGGATTCTTGTTCTCAGCCCAATAAACTTCCCATTACATCAGGGAGCCTCTTCTCTTGCTAATGTCCTAGAAATTACTAAATCAACCATCAATCAGTTCACCCAGCTACATCTAAACCTTTGATGATGGAAGAAGGGCTTGAGTTGAGGATGGGTCTAGAAAACAGGTAGTTAATACAAGCTTTTTCCTTCACGGTTCTTCTAGGTGAATTTCTTTCTGAGCATTCAGCACAATTAACCAAGAAGATAGGTTCTTTCCTGTCCAGATAAGGGCCTTATAGTTACCAGGCAATAGTATCTATCATTATTCTTGTAATTCTTACTATTGCTGCATTTCTCTAGCATATGTCAGCAAGATAGGAAGGTGGTATGAAACGGTAGCAGATGAAACCACTGAGCATTACTTCCTGCTTTTGCCAAAAATTGCACTAAAATTAGCCTCTATTCCCCATGGGTTTGAGCCAGGGAAAGCAATTTGGCTTCTCATATTGTTTTTCTAGCAATCGGTCTGTAACAATTAAACAACTGGTCATAAAGAGAGGAGTTCGCTTTATATCTTTGAGTGACCAAGACTGAAGATGTTCTCTATGATCAGTTATAATGGAACTTGATGTCACCATAGTAGGAGGACTTATGCCAATAATAGTTCTGTGGGTTTTGTTTTGTTTGTTTGTTTTTTTAGGATTTTATTTTTAAGCAATCTCTACACCCAACATGGGACTCAGACTTATAGCCCCAAGATCAAGAGTCGCATGCTCTACCAACGGAGCCAGCCAGGTGCCCCCAATAGTTTTGCGGTACTAAATATGGCATTCTGAACTTAAGGAGAAAACTCTAAAATGTTCAAATGGGGATGGAATCACTGTTAACTATTTTCGTATTTTTTATTAGAAATCATACTTCCCCCTTAAAAAAATCTTGCTCCCCAGGAATTCACATTTTAAGAATGTATCCTAAGAAAAAGCAGAGATTTATGCACAAAGGTATTCATCACGACTTCTTTATGAACGAAATATTGGAAATAATTAGAAGCAATTGGAGGTGTCAAATAAAATATGATCATTCCATTAAAGGAAATCTTATGGAGTCATTAAAATTCGCTTTGGGGGCACCTGGGTGGCTCAGTCAGTTAAGCATCTGATTTTGGCTCAGGTCATGATTTCAGGGTCCTGGACCAGCGCCCAGCATGGGGATCTGTGCTCAGCAGAGAGTCTGCTTCTCCCTCTCCCTCTGCCCCTCCCCCTGCTCATGCTCTCTCTCTCTCTCTCTCTCTCTCTCTCTCCCCCTCTCATATAAATACATAAAATGTCTTAAAAATTCACTTTCCAAATATTTCATTTTTTAACAGCTTTACTGAGATACAATTTATATACCATAAAGTTCACTGATTTAAAGTGTAAATTCAAAGCTTTTTAGTATATTTACAGAGCTGTTGAAACTATCACTGTAATCTAATGTTGGAACATTTTCATCGCTCCAAAAAAGAGCCTTGTACCTATTGGCAGTCGCTCTCCATATCCCCAATGTATAAATTGATAAGAAAAATACAAATGAGGGGCGCTGGGCTGGCTTGGTCCCTGAAGCGTGTGACTCTTGACCTTGGGGTTGTGAGTTGGAGCCCCATGGTGGGGGTAGAGATTACTTAAAAATAAAATCCTTAAGAAAAAAGGAAGAGAAATACAAATGACCCAAAAGACAACTGGACAAAGGAAAAGCAGTCACATCCAAGGACCTGTAAATGATTAATACACACGTGAAAAGATGTTCAGCTTCACCCATGATAAAGGAAATGGAAATCAACACCCTTTCCTCCCATCAGATGGGCAAAAATGAAAAAGATTCATAACATCTGGTACTAGTAAGGGTGTGGGGAAACAGGCATTCTCCTACGTAGTTGGCAGGAGTACGAATTTTCACAGCCTTCTCTGGATGATAATCTGGCACCGTTTATTTACCGTTTTAAAGCCCATACCACTGGGGCCAACGAGCCTGCCTGGGAAATTCTGTGCTAGAGACAAAAGGACCGGTAGGGAAGGGTATAGGCACAACACTGATTTCTGCAGGGATTGCAAACCGCAGAGCCCTGTGTAGGCTATGACCTCCTCTTTGTGCCAGGCACGGCTCTTGCCATAAGAAAGACGTGCCTACTACCATTGCAGATAACGTCCTCCATCTCCACAGGGGAAGCGGGGGCTCAGGGAAGTGAAGTGACTTGCTTTGGGTCTGACGCACAGCTACTGACTGGCAGAGCCAGCATTCATATCCAGCTCCCTCTGGCCCCAAACCGAGAACCGGAACTTTCTGGCTAGGATACACGAAACTCCCTCAGTGGGGGTGGGGCTAATCTTTTGGGAGATCTTTTTTTTTTTTTTTGGTGTTTTTGTATTTCCTGGGTTTATTCCCCTTTGTTCCAAACTCTAAGCCCCAGCCTACTTCACTCCACCTCCATGGCCTGCAAGGTTTCCTCCAGCAGCTCCAGGGTCCCCCTGAACCCAGGTCCCCCAGGATCCCTGCAGTGACGGCTGCTGTTCCCTCTTCCGTCGCTTTCACATGGCCCTCTCTGAGCTTTCACTTCGGGGAGCAGTCCAAAGTCTGGCACAGATGGTCTGCTCGAGTAGCACTTCTGCACTCTGACTCCACTGGCCCCTCAGTCTCCACTCAGTCGTCACCTCCTCCGAGAAGCCTTCCCTGACTTCTAGATCTCATGTTTGGCTGGAACCGGTCCTCCAGCACCGCCAGGGCAGTGTCCTGGCAGGAACCTTTTCGCCGAGTGGGCATGGTCAGTCGCAAGGCTTGGGACTTTTTTAAAAAAGATTTTATTTATTTGAGAGGGAGAGAGAAAGCACTCGCACAGGAATGGGGGGTGGAGGGGGAGAAGCAGGCTCCATGCCGAGCAGGGAACCAGAGGGGGGGCTCGATCCTAGGACACTGGGATCATGACCCCCAGTGGGAGGCAGATAGCTTAACCCATTGAGCCACCCAGGCGCCCCGCCTTGGGACATTTTTAAGATGCAAAGTGAACTCGAGTCTCAGTGGAAGGGGTGGAAGTTTGTGATGCTGAAATTGGGTGAGGGAATAGTTAGTGGGGGCGGCTGGGGTGTGGGGACCATGTAAATTTCATTTCTTCATCCATCTGGCAAATGTTTATTGGCATTTACTCTGTGACACGCACTGGTCACATCACCGGGGGATTCACCGATGAACAAAACAGAGAAAAATCTCTGCCCTTGGGAATTTATATCGGAGGGGTAAGGCAGGCAATCAACATGTTTACTTTATATATAATTATATATGATGTATATATAATTATATGTTACATATAATTTGATAGATAGATAAAAGAATGGATTATATGAGATGGCAAATAGAGCCACAGAGGAAATTCAGCAGGAAAGGGGGGTGAGGGGTTAGACGGGGCATTGTAATTTTCAAAATGCTGTGTTGAAAATAACCCACAGGGGGTGGGGGGGCACCTGGAGGGCTCAGTAGGAAGAGCATGTGACTCTTGATCTCGGGGTCATGAGTTCAAGCCCCACGCGGGACATAGAGATGACTTAATAAAGAAAAGAAATTGGAGGAAGGCAGAACGGAAGAAGGAAGAGCAAATTAGATATGGATGCAATGACTGAGGAGAAAGGTGCTGGTGGCTCAGACCAGGGTCCTAGCAGTAGAGATATAAGAAGCGGTCAAGTTCAGAATATATGTTGCATGTAATCCACAGGAATTGCTGAATATGAGAGGCAAGTTTTTGCATGAGAAACTGGAAGAATGGACTTGCTGTTTGCCAAGATGGGGGGGGGTGCTGTGGGAGGGGCAGGCTGGGGTGGCAGATACGGGGGGCCCTGACTGACTTGTGTGAGCTCTCGGTGACAGGCCACTTCACAACACCCGGCAGCCTCATTCCTTAAATTCTATTGTGAATTAGACCCAGATATCTCGGGACTGAAAGCAGCCCTCCTAGGGTCCGCTGGCTTCCATTCCGGCATAGAGAACGCGAACAGTGAAGACTGAGATGCTCCCTCTCATCCGGTGGCGCAGATGACTAAAAACAAAATAGGAAAACAACAAATTCAAAAGCCACGGGTCTCTTATATGACTGTATAGTGAATATTAACAGGAAGCCTAGAGCCGTGCCATTTGGGAGATGCCACAGCGGATGATGTCAGTGGATGACTGAGAGAAACCGTCCCTCCAGAGTAGAGAGACCGGAAGTCGTGGCAGGCAGAATAATGCCCCCCCCCCCGAAAGATGGCCTCGTCTTTCAAGCTAAGACCTAAAGGTTGCAGGCCTTCACCAATTTTTCCGGGGGAAGGAGAGCTCATTACCTTTCCCTGGCAATTGTCTCTCTTCCTCTCTTGTTCACTCAGTGACACTCTGACAGCCTCCTCCAGAGACCTCCTATGATCCCTGCCCTCAGATTTTCTTTTTTCTATTTTTTTTATGGGGGGGTGGGGCAGAGGGAGAGGGAGGGACAGAAGCTTAATCTCTCTCTCTTTTTTAAAGATTTTATTTATTTATTTGACACAGAGAGAGAGAGAGAGAGATCACAAGTAGGCAGAGAGGCAGGCAGAGAGAGAGGGGGAAGCAGGCTCCCCGCTGAGCAGAGAGCCGGATGCGGGGCTCGATCCCAGGACCCTGGGATCATGACCTGAGCCGAAAGCAGAGGCTTTAACCCACTGAGCCACCAGGCGCCCAGAAGCTTAATCTCTTAAGAGAATCTTAACATGGAGCCCGATGCAGGGTTTGATTTCACAACCCTGAGATCGTGACCTGAGCCGAAATCAAGAGTCAGACACTTAATCGACTGAGCCACCTAGGCGCCCCCCTGCTGTCATATTTTCAATTATGTTGACCCTTGTGTCATACATGCAAACCTTTCAGAAACTCCAACATATTATTTAATTGCAGAGCACTGTTATTGCCTGCCTGTTAGGAAAACAAGTTCTTGTGTGATGTACTGACTCAACTTGCCCGCAGGTAACATACATCTATCTAATAGTATCATTTACGTTAACACAGAGAAACATGCTAAGAGCCACAAGAACAATACAGAATATACGTTATGAATCCAGACCTGCATTGCTCCTGTCTTCCAGGGATCGACAGCCCAGGCAAGAGCCAAGAGCTTTGCCAGAGAGTCTTTCTATTTTTAATTGAATTTCTTTTTTTTAAGATTTTATTTATTCACTTGAGAGAGAAAAAGAGAGTGAGTGAGAGAGAGCACGAGCAGGAGCCGGGGGTTGGGGGTTGAGGGGAGAGGCAGAGGGAGAAGCAGACTCCTGGCTGAGCGGGGAGCCCGACGTGGGGCTCGATCCCGGGATTCCGGGATCATGACCTGAGCTGAAGGCAGATGTTTAACCGACTGAGCCACCTAGGCGCCCAAATCTAATTCCTTTATCTAAGTAATCTCTGTGCCCAGCATGGGGCATGAATGCACGACCCTGAGATCGAGAGTTGCACGCTCTACCGACTGAGCCAGCCAGAGAGTGCCCCCGCCAGAGAGCCCTTTTTGGAACTTTGTGCTAGCAATGGCCATCACCTCTGTATGTTTCCTATTGCTACTCTCAAAAATGACCGCAAACTGGGGAGGGGTTTAAAACAACTTCGTGGCTCAAAACGCTGCCAGAAGATTTATTATCTACGGTTCTGGGGGTCAGAAGTCCTACGCTCAGAGGGCCAGCAGGGCAGCGTTCCTTCCCAAGGCTCTGTGGGGGAATCTGTCCCCTTGCCTTTTCCACCTTCCAGAGGCTGCCTGCAGTCCTTGGCTTGTGACCCCTTACTCCATCGAGAGCACATTGCCCCAAATTCTGCTTCTATCCTCATACTTCCTTCTCTGACTCTGACCCTCTTGTCTCTCTCTTGTAAGGACCCCATGATGATACTGACACACTTGGATAATCCAGGATAATCTTCCCACATCAGGATCCTTAATTTAATGACATCTGCCAAGTCTCTTTTGCCATGAAAGATTACATACTCGTAAGTTCCGGGGCTTTTTTGTATATACTCTCTGCTGAGTTGAGGAAGCTCTCCTCTATTCCTAGTGAACTGAGAGTTTTGATTCTGAACGGGTGTGACACTTTATCAAAAAGCTTTTTCTGCATCAATTGATATGATTGTTTAAATTTTCTTTTGTAGCCTGTTAATATGGTAGATTACGTTGATTGAATATTGAAGTATTGTATCTCCAAAATGAACCCCACTTGGACATGGTATGTGACTCCTTCTATACATTGCTGAAATCTACTTGCTAGTATCTTTTTTTGTTAAGGAATCTCTACACCCAACATGGGGCTTGAACTCACAACCCCAAGATCAAGAGTCATACGCTCTTCCGGCCGAGCCAGCCAGGCGCCCACTATTTGCTAATATCTTGTGAAGGATTTTTGCATCTGCGTTTATGAGAGTTATTGGTGTGTATATATAGTTTTCTTTGTTGTGTGATTTCTGTCTGGTTTTGATATCAGGTTAATACTAGTTCATAAAGCGAATTGGGAAGTACAGTTGATCCTTGAACAACATGGGTTTGGACTTCTATGCGGATTTTGAACAGTACGATACTCATATGTAGGTTTTTTATAGTACAATGCTGTAAATGTGTTTTGTCTTCCTTAAGATTTTCTTAATATTTTCCTTCCTCTAGCTTACTTTGTTGTAAGAATACAGTATATAACAACACATAAACATACAAAATATGTGTTAATTGATGGTTGATGTCATCATAAGGCTTCTGGTCGATGGTAGGTTATTATCCGTTAAGTTTTGGGGGTGTTAAAAGTTATACATGGATTTTTGACTGTGCAGGGTGAGGGGGGGCGGTCAGCACTCCTAACTCCAGTGTCGTTTAAGGGTCAACTGTATTTTCTCCTCTTCTATTTTCTGGAAGTGACTGGTAGACTTGGTATAGATCCCTTTTTACCTGTTTCGTGTAATTCTCCAGTACAGCTCTTGGGGCCTGGAGATTTCTTTTTTGAGAGTTTTTACATTATAAATTCCATTTCTTGAAGTTATAAGGTTATCAAATAATCTATTTCATATTTGGTGAGTTGTGGCAGTTCGTGTCTTTCAGGCAATTGGTCCATTCCATCTAAGTTGTCAAATTTACATGTGAGGAGGTTTTCATTGTATTCTTTTATGATGTCTGCAGGGTCTGTAGTGCTATCTTCTGTTTGATTCTGGCTATTGAAAACGTGTGTCTTCTCTCTCTCTCTCTCTCTCTTTTTGTTTATTTATTTACTTACGTCATCACTACACCCAATGTGGGGCTCGAACTCATGACCCCGAGATCAAGAGTCCCAGGCTTGATCAGGGGCCAGCCAAGCACTTCTTCTCTCTCTTTTCTCTTTATCAGTGATAGCAGAGGTTTGGCTATTGATCTTTTCAAAGAATCAGTTCCTTGTTTCATTGTTTTTCCCTATTGTTTTTCTGGTCCTGCTTTCATTGATTTCTGCTTTGAGCAATTACTGTTTTCTTTCTTCTGCTTACTTCAGGTTTATTTTGCTCTTGTTTTTGCAGGTTCTTGAGGTGGAAGCCGAGATTACTGATTTGACATTTTCCTCTTTTCTAATGTGTATATTTAGTGCTGTAAACTTTCCTCCCAAAACTGCTTTAGCAGCCTGCCACAAGTTTTGATATGTTGCATTTTCATTCTCATTCGGTTTAATGTATTTTTTTTTTTTTTTTTAATTTTCTTTGAGACTTTCTCTTTGACCCATAGATTATTTAGAAGTATGTTTTGAGTTTCCAAGTGTTCGGAGATTGTCCTCTCATCTTTTTGTTTATTGATTTCTACTCCGATTCCATTGTGATCAGAGGACACAGTTATTTAAAATTTTTCCAGGTTTGTTTTATGGTCCAGAATATGCTCTATCGTTGTGTATGTTTTGTGGGCACTTGAAAAGAATGCATATGCTGCTGTTGTTGGCGAGAGTGTCCTAGAAATGTCTATTAGGTCTTGTTGCTTGATGTTGTTGAGCTGTATATCCTTGCTTATTTTCTGTCTAGTTGATCTATTAGCTGTTGGGAAAGGCTTACTGAAGTGTCCAGTTACAGTTGTGGGGCTTATCTATCTCCAGCTTTTGCTTCGCATATTTTGTTGCTCTTTTTTTTTTTTTTTTTTTTTGGTGTATATGCATTCAAGATTGCTATATCTTTTTGGTGAATTTTGACATTTTTATCATCATATAAATCATCATATCCCTCTCTGTCACTGGTCATTTTCTTTACTCTAAAGTCTATTTTATCTGATATTAATAGAGCCACTTCTGTTTGCTTTTGGTTAATGTTTGCATAATATATCTCTATCCTTTTATTTTCACCTTGGCTTGGCATTATATTGGAAATGATTTCCTTGGAGACCGTGCATAGTTGGCTCTGGTTTTTTTTTTTTTAATAACTTACTTTTTAAGTTTTGTGTTGTTTGGTTTGGTTTTGGTTTTTGTTCTGCTTTGTTTTGTTTTAGTAATCGCTACACCCAGCATGGGGCTTGAACCCACAACCCCAAGATCGAGTCACACCCTCCTCCAACTAAGCCAGCCGGGCACCCCTAGTTGGCTTTGTTTTTTAATCGACTCTGTCAATCTTTGTCTCTTAATTGTCGTATATAGAGTGTTACACTTAATGTCATTATTGCTACATTAGAACTTGAGCTTGCCATTTAACTTTTTTGTTTTCTGTTTGTTCTCTCTGGTTTTCATTTCTTGCTTTCTTTTTGCTGCCTTCCTGTGGGTTACTTAGACATTGTTTAGAAATATATTTTGATTTATCTGTGGTGTTTTTGAGTATATTTCTTTGCAAAGGTTTTCTTCTCTAGGTATTACATTATATATACAGAGGACTTATGACAATCTACTGGTATTATCAATTTAGCAGCTTGAGTGAAGTATAGAAATCTTACCTCCCTTTATATTCCTTTTCCTTCCCCTATTTAAAACATAATTGTCCTAAATACTTTCTCTACACACATTTAGAACCATATCAGATAGTGTTATAATTATGGCTTCAACCATCAAACATAACATAGAAAATTTAAGAGGAGAAAGAAAGATTATTTCATTTGCCCATATTTTTGTTTATCGTGTTCTTCTTTCTTTCTTCTTGCTGTTCCAGGATTTCTTCTTTTATCACATCCTTTCTGTTTAGAGCAATTCCACTAGCTCTAAAATGCTAAATTAAAATTTCGGGTTGGCCTGCTGATGACAAACTCTCTTAGTTTTTCCTAACCTGAGAATGTCTTGATTTTCCTTTCATTCCTGAAGGATGTTCTCACTAACTATAAGATTCTGGGATGACAATTCCTTTTTTTTCACCATTTAAAAAAAATATTGTGCCAATTCCTTCTGGCTTCCATGACTTCTGATATGAGATCTGCCATCATTCAAACTGTTATTTCCCCAAGACATCATTTTTTTCTGGCTGCCTTCAAGATTTTCTTCTTTGTCTTTAGTTTTCAGAAGTTTAATTATGATGTGCTTTGGTATGGATTTCTTTGAGTATATCCTGTTTGAGACTTGCTCAGTTTCATTAATCTGTGGCTTTATGTTTCTTGCCATATTTGGGAAAATTTCCGTCATTATTTCTTTGAGTACTTTTTTTAAAGTAAGCTCTGTGCCCAACGTTGGGCTCAAACTCACAACCCCGAGATCGAGAGTCATGTGCTCTACTGACTGAGCCAGCCAGGCACCCCCCTTTGAGTACTTTTTAAGCCCTACCCTCTTTCTCATCTCCTTCTGAGATTCCTACAACACAAATGTTAGATCTTTTGTTATAATCCCTCAGGTCCTTGAGGCTCTGATCATTTTTTAAAATTTACTTTCTCCTGGAGCACCTGGGCGGCTCAGTCGGTTGAGTGTCCGACTCTTGGTTTCGGCCACGGTCACAATCTCAGCGTGGTGAGATCGAGCCCCACGCTGGGCTCTGCACTCAGGTGGGGAGTCTGCTTGGGACTCTCCCTCTCTTTCTCCTCTCCCTCTGCCCCTCCCTCGCACTCACTATCTCTCCCTTTCTCTGGAATAAATAAATAAATCTTTAAAATTGATGTTCTCCCTCTGTTGCTCAGATTGAATCATTTCTATTATATTATCTCCCAGTTTATTGAGTCTTTCCTCTGTCACCTCCGTTCTGCAGTTGAGCTCATCCTCTAAGTTTTCTATCTCCGTGATTGTATTTTTCAGTTTTAAAATACCCATTTTGTGCTTCTTTATATTCTCGAATTCTCATTCGTTTCTATTTTACACGTCCTATTTCATTTGTTTCAAGTGTGTTTGCTGAAGCATTTTTCTCACAGCAACTTTAAAACCTTTGTCAGAGAACTCTAACATTGTCACCATCTCAGTGTTGGCAACTGTTGTAGGTTGAACTGTATCCCTGAAACACACAAAGATGTGTCGATGTCCTCATCCCCCATTACCTGTAAATGTGACCTTAGTTGGAAATAGGGTCCTTGCAGATGCAGTTAAGATGAGGTTATTAGGGTGGGTCCTAATGAAATAGGACTGGTATCCTTATAAGAGGAGGTAACTTTGGACACAGACACAGGGAGAATGTTATGCGATAACAGAGAAAGAGATTGGAGTGATACCAACGGGAACCAAGGAACTGACGGAAGCTAGGGAGAGTTCAGGAAGGATTCTCCAGAAGCTAGGGAGAGTTCAGGAAGGATTCTCCCCTAGGGGTTTCATGGGGCACATGGACCTATCCACACCTTGATTCTCAATTTCAGACTCCTAGGCTCCGGAACCGTGAGACAACAAATTCCCATTGTTTTTCAGCCACTCTGTTTGTTAGGTACTATGTTATGGCAGCCCTGGGAGACTAAGACAGCATCTTTTCGTCTTTTTCCATCAGTTTGAGATCTTCCGAACCCTTGGTATGATGAGTGATTTTTCAGGCGAAACCTCGAAACTTGGGGAGTTATGTTGTGAGACTCTGTATCATATTTAAACCTTCTATTTTAGCCAACTTCCTGTGACACTCTCCGGTCAGAGGAAAGAGAAGCTGCCATGTTACTTCCGGGTGGTGGCGAACATCTGGGACCCCCCCCCCAGGGCCTCCTTTCCCACTCGGGAGGGGCTGCTGGGTGGGGCTAGGAGTTCCAGCTCCGCATTCGGGCTCTACTGATCCTTCCCTGGCTGGGAGGTGTGGGGACCCTTGTTACTGGTCTCCACATGGGTTCTACTGACACCGTGAGGAGAGGTGGCCACGTTACTGGGGGGCAGTGGTGAATGTCCTAACTCTCCTCCAAGCCTCCTCTGACACCAGCCCCAGAGGCAGGAGGTTTCGGGTACCTCGTTACAACCTTGTGAGGGCGGAAATCTAGGCTCCCCCTTGGCCTTTGCTGGCATAGGTGGGGGCGATGCCATGATTTTTCTGTAGTGCTTGGTTGGAGAAAAGCAGTTATTGTCTACATGCTTTCTGTCATTCTTGGCTGTTCCTTTTCCGGTCTTCGGCTAAAGAGAGCAAGCTCTTTCTTGGGCCCTTTTTTTTGTCTGCCCTCGTTGGCTGTTCCAGGTTGGGAGCCTCCACACTAAGGGCTTACCACCTTCTGCAGCTCCAAGCGTACAGTATGTGAGGCCGAAAGAAACCCAGGGAACTCACCGCTGTATTGGTCCTGGCATCCGAAGATCCCCAAACCATCTACCTTGCTCTCTCCACCTTTCAGAGTCTTTGTTTGCTTTCTTAAGTTGGTTTACTTGTTTGTTTAATCTCTACACCCAACATGGGTCTTGAACTCAGGACCCAGAGCCAAGAGTGGCCTGCCCTTCCGACGGAGCCAGCCAGGCGCCCCTGCATGCTTGTTCTATGTACAATGTCAAGGGCTTTGAGCTGTACTTCGTCAGAAACATAGCAGAAACTATGTGCATTTCCATCTTCTAGAGAGCAGGCGTCCTCGACTTCTTTGGAAAATAATGAATTCAAACAATATAGGCCAAAGGTAAAAATACTTCCCCACTCTCAGTCTCCTGCAGAATTGAGAAAATGGGCCACCTCGGGGCTCGAGGATGGCTGTCTAAGGCAACATTAGCCTTGGCTTTACTATCCCTCGCTCGGTTTGGAAAACCCCAAATACACATTTGGCAAAAAGTGTTTTGTGGTACCTAGGTTCCTTCTTTTTATTTTACTTATTTATTTTTTTAAGATTCTACTTATTTTGTTCCTTCTTACCCAGCGGATTTTTTTTTCAAATGAAGCCCCGCGGAGCACCTTCCTCAGGGTCACATCGAGATGCTGAACCACAGCCCAGGATCGGAGCCTCGGAACGTCTATTTCAACCAGCATCCCCTGTCCCCACGAGATCCTGAGGTGCCCGAAGATTTGCGAACCACGGAGCTAAGCCAGTGATAAAGCTGCTGCACCAGACCAGGCCGAGGACGGAGCCTTACAGTGGGCCTGGACGCTCTCCTCTGGGGGCTGGTACTCATTCTCAGGGACCCCTGGGCAGACTGGGTCAACCAGTTCCGAATCCCCCTCGCTGGCCCACTGTGCCGCTTTGCACAAACAATATCTTGAAAGTCCTCAGCTCGTGTTGGGCCAGATTTCACCCGCCCTCCGTCTACCGCAGCTGCCCCGACTGATCCTTCTAGTAAACCTATCAGAGATAATGAAACTAGTCTGACAGGATTTGTTCTCAGGGAAATCATACTGGGCCCAGTGAGCAGAAAGCCCCCTTGGAAAAGAATCCATTACAGATTGTCTCCTGGAATCAACATCAAGCTGACCGATCTGTCCACTTCCACTGGCGCTTCTTTCCTGTTTTGAAACCCAGGAGCACATCCGCCTCTCTTCTAGAGGCTTCTAGCCCCTCTCCGACTCTCCATATTGATGAAAACGAAAGTATCCCCAAGAGTGGTTTAAAGGTCTCATCTGCAGGTACTCCCAGTGGTCTGAGAGATGGCAGTGGTCTAGACCAAAGACTTGAACCTGGTTAAAGCAATGAAATACTCTTTTTTTTTTTAAATAAAGATTTTATTTATTTGAGAGAGGGAGAGGGAGAGAGCATGCGAATGGGGGGAGGGGCAGAGGGAGAGGGAGAAGCAGCCTCCCCACTGAGCAGGGAGCCCGATGCGGGGCTCGATCCCAGGACCCCGAGACCATGACCTGAACCGAAGGCAGACGCTTCACCGACCGAGCCGCCCAAGCGCCCCCAGAATCTCGATTTTAAGTGCTCACTTTTGTAGCACATATACTGAAACTGGGAACCACACAGACGTTAGCGTGGCCTGCTGCAAGGATGACACACAAATTCATGAAGCATTCCATATTTTTTAAAAAAAAGAATCTCCATCTTAACAAAATCCTGAGGTGATGCATATGCCTGGTAAAGTTTGAGGAGCACTGGGCTAGATTTGTCAGTATGAAAATTTCCCCTTGACAGAAAATACAGGTGCCAAGTGAGAGCAGAGGAGTTCTGGTCTACCTCTATCATTCATCCACTATGTCACGGTCATTTATACACTTTTCCCGATGGTCGTCTTGCCCTTGACAGAACTCATAAAAAGCTCTTTCTGGTGTCCTTCCTATGTGGTATTAAGTCTCCTGAACCCTGTTTATGCAGGTCTATACCAGCCTCCTGTGTTTCTCATTGGCCTTACGTGTTCCTTTCCAAATTTAACCTGCTAAGAACTGAAGGTAGGGATGTTTCTTCATCAAGAATCTACAAGGCACGATACTTCTCTGTATAGAAAAATCTGTTGGAGTCCAGGCAACAGACCAATCGGAAGGAGTTGCTATATTTCTCTTTCTGCATAAACCCTCAAGTGATCCTAGATTGTCAAAAGAGTCCCTAAGACTGGCCCCTGGAGGATCTTGCTATTTATTCTAGAAAAGGAGACTATTCCACCCTCCTACACTGTTGGCGGGGGTGCAAGCTGGTGCAGCCACTCTGGAAAACGGTATGGAGGTTCTTCAAAAAGTTGAAAATAGAACTATCCTATGACCCAGCAATCACACTACTGGGTATTTATCCCGAAGATACAAGTGTAATGATCCGAAGGGGCACATGCACCCCAATGTTCATAGCAGCAATGTCCACAATAGCCAAACTATGGAAAGAGCCTAGATGTCCATCAACAGATGAATGGATAAAGAAGATGTATATATACAATGGAATATTATGTAGCCATCAAAAGAAACAAAATCTTGCCATTTGCAACAATGTGGATGGAACTAGAGGGTATTATGCTAAATGAAATAAGTCAATCAGAGAAAGACAATTATCATATGATCTCACTGATATGAGGAATTTAAGAAACGAGATAAAAGAGCATAAGGGAAGAGAGGGAAAAATAAAACAAGATGAAACCAGAGAGGGAGACAAACCATAAGAGACTCTTAATCTCAGTAAACAAACTGAGGGTTGCTGGAGGGGAGGAGGAGTGGGGGGCTGGGGTAACGGGGTGAAGGGCATTAAGGAGGGCGTGTGATGGAATGGGCACTGGGTGTTATATACAACTGATGAATCACTAAATTCTACCCCTGAAACTAGTAATACACTATATATTAATTAATTGAACTAAAAGTTAAAAAAAGATGTTAGTTAAAAGATCCTTTCTAAAAAAAGAGAGACTATTCCACCTGTTGCTCTTAGTAAGTTGTATATGTTTTTTAGTTAGTCTCTGTGTAACAGGAAGAACCACACCCCACTTTCAAGGGCCCCGCCCCCTACCATTGATTTCTGGGAGCCCCGCCCTATTTTCCTACACCCGTCGGGCTTCCACTTCTCCCCACCTTCCGCTTGTAAAGCTATTTACAGAAATCCAATCGCTCAGTGTCCCTAATGAAACACCCTGTCCACGCAAACGGCCCTTTCTGTAGCTCCTCTGGAAGCTGGCAATCCCAGGGTGCCCCAGTAGCTCCGGATGAGAAGGGTGTCCTCCCCCAGTCTGTGCCACACTCTGGCACCTGGGTTTTGAAATAGGTCTGCTTTTGTTCAGTCTCTCATGGCCTCCCTTAGGCAGGTCCAGAGACTCAAGATTCTCCTTTGCTCAACCACAGAAGTTCTAGGTCTGGAAAAGGACTCGATGCCATTATGATCCTCCCAGAGCTCCTCTTATCTTTTTTTTTTTTTAAGATTTTTATTTTTTTTATTTATTTGACAGAGAGAGAGCACAAGCAGGGGGAGCGGCAGGCAGAGGCAGAGGGAGAAGCAGGCTCCCCGCTGAGCAAGGAGCCCTATGCGGGACTCGATCCCAGGACCCCAAGATCATGACCCGAGCAGAAGGCAGACGCTGAACGACCTAGCCACCTAGGCGCCCCTCCTCTTATCTTTTTCTAGCTCTTCTCACCACCGAAAACTCTTTTCTTCTCTCATTGGGACAAAGCAAATAACCCCACAGATATGAATGGATGCAAACAGACACTGAGGTGTTTGGGGGAGAGGAAAGAAAAGAAACAGAGAAACTGTATACTTTCATAGTGACAGGCCTCCAGGGAAGTCATTCAAAAGTCCCCAGGTATGGGGCGCCTGGGTGGCTCAGTCATTAAGCGTCTGCCTTCGGCTCAGGTCATGATCCCAGAATCCTGGGATCGATCCCCGCATCGGGCTCCCTGCTCAGCGGGAAGCCTGCTTCTCCCTCTCCCACTCGCTCTGCTTATGCTCTCTCTCTGGCTGTTTCTCTCTCTGTCAAATAAATAAATAAAATCTTAAAAAAAAAAAAAGTGCCCAGGTAGCCATGCATTTGGTTTAATTTCCCCACACTTAGGGAATCTCCCAGAGAGCTAATTATTGATTGCTGATCTAATTCCTTTACAGTCAATAAAACTTCTCCGTGTTATTTTCATCCTCTAAATGTATTGGCACCTTCTTTATGGTCCAGCCTAGTGTTTCTCAGGGCGAATGCTCCACACTCGAAAACAAAGTGTATTCTGCTGTTGCTGGGGGAGAGAGCTCTCCATTTCCGTTAGGACAAGTTGATGGATGGTGTCTTAACGATTAGCTACTTGCTGTACTGATCACTGAGGAAGTACTGTTAAAGTCTCCAAATATAGGGGCGCCTGGGTGGATCAGTTGGTTAAGCGGCGGCCTTCAGTTCCGGTCATGATCCCAGAGTCCTGGGATTGACTCCCGCCTCAGACTCCTTGCTTAGGGGGGAGCCTGCTTCTCCCTCTCCCTCTGCCTGCTGCTCCCCTTGCTTGATCTCTCTCTTTCTGTCAAATAAATAAATAAAATCTTTAAAAAAAAGTCCCTAAATGTAATCGTGGATTTGTCTATTTCTCCTTTCAATTCTACCAGTTTTTGCATCGCATATTTTGCAGCTCTGTGATTAAGGTACGTACACACTTAGAATTACGCCTTCTTATGTATTGACCTTTTCATCATCACAAAATATCCCTCTATATCTCTGGCAATGCTCCTTGTATTAAATCTACTTTATCAGATGTTAATATCTATATACTATATATTATATATAATCATGTTATATATAATATATAACATATATACATATATATAACATGTTATATGTTATATATAATCATGTTATATATAATATAAATACTATATCAAGATCGTATATAGTATATAGCTAAAATAATATAGATTTCTTATGATTTGTGTTAGTGTAGTATATATTTTTTTATCCTTTAACCTAAGTAACTGGGTTTCTTATAGGCAGTCTTTTTTTTTTTTTTTTTTTTGTCAGTCTGACAACTTCTACCTTTTATTTGGAGTGTCAGCTACATTTACTGCACTACGTTATTATAGTATTTTTTTTTAAGTAAGCTCTGAGCCCAATGTGGGGCTTGAACTCACAACCCTGAGAGGCTCATGCTTCCTTAGGGCACCATCAGGGAACAACATCCCTGGGCTCCCTAGTGCTGATTAGGTCGCCCTACAGAAAGGGTCGGCCTTCCACACCGGAAAGCAGTGGTTCCAGGAGCACCCCTGATTTAACTGCAAGGCCAGGAACATATAGGAGATACTATTGCGATATTTACTTAGGACCCACCTAGGACCATCCCCTCAAGATAGGACCACCAAAATAAATAAGTAAATAACAGTAACAAGGGCTAGCCTTTACTGAGTGTGGACCGTGGGCCGGGCAGTGTTGGAAGGGCTTCACAGAGCAAACCCCATAGAACCCTCACCACCCCTCTGTGCTGTAGGGGCCATTACTGTCGATGAAGAAACAGAGCCACAGAGACGTCGACGGTGTCATCGAGAGCATGGAGTTAGAGTAGAATTTACGTCTAGGTTCTTTTGACTTTGCTGCCCTAAATTTTTTCACTTTAAACTTTCTATTCTGAAAATTTTCAAACACATACGAAAGTAGAGCAATAGGGTCTCCTGGGTGGCTCAGTGGGTTAAGCATCTGACTCTTGATTTCAGCTCAGGTCAGGATCTCGGGGTCTGAGATGGAGCCCCACATCAGGCTCTACGCTGGGCGTGGAGTCTGCTTAAGATTCTCTCTTTCTCCTCCCTCTGTCCCTCCTTACTCTCTCCCCAGCCCCCTTAAAAAAAAAGTAGAGCAAGAACCCCCATATACTTATCCCTCAGTTTGAACAACTATCAATGCAAGGCCAATCCCATTACATCTATACCCACACTCGCTTCTCCTCCACCGGATATTCTGAAGCAAACCCTAGATATCATATTATCCTATTCATAAATATTTCAGAATATTTCTCTAAAAGTATTTTTAAAAACGTAACCACAATATTGTTATCGCACCAAAAATACTGGCAGTAAGACCTCAATATCATCAAAGATTCAGTCGGTATTTAAATATCCCTGAGAGTTTCATAAATTTTTACAGATTTTTTGTTCATGTCAGTATCCCCATATGGCAATGGATCGATATATCTTTTGAGTCCCTTTTAATCTATAGGTCCCTCCAGCATTTCTTCTTCTTCCCCTCATTAGAATTTATTAATGCTGGTGTCAGCTAGTTTTCCTGTAGAGTTTCCCAGTGTCCATGGATTTTGGTGATTATAGCCCAATAGCGTTTTTTAAGTAAACTGATAGTTAGATCTAGAGACTTGTGAAAATCCAGGTTTGGTTTTTTGGCAAGACGATTTCATAGGTGACGATGCTGTGTACTTTCATCAGAAATACGTAATATCTGATTGTCTCTCTTCTTGTGATGTTCACAGACATTAGTGAACCATCGCCTAGATCCATTGTTTCACTTGGGATTACCAAATGGTGATATTCTATCATTCCTTCTTCACTCATTAGCTGGAGTACTTCTATAAAGAAAAACTTCCCATCATCAAGTTTTTGGTCATGCTGAGGTCATGCTGAGGTCACGCTGAGGTCATAGAAAAGACTACAGTGACAACCTTGCTGGTGGGGACGTCCGTATACGTACACCTCAAACTTGGTCTCCCCGTGTTTACAATCACAGCTTCAGCCTTTCTTTCCCAAGCATGCCTTCCATGCTAATGTGTCTGCGCCCAGCCTTGACCACAGGGAAATTGGGAGAAAAGTTTAAAAATACATAAAGTAGCAATCCAGGAGAATCAACATCCATTTATATGGAAGTCTGGAAATAAAGAAAAACAATAGAGGGGAAGAAGTAATAGAAGAAGAAGGAGAAGAAGAAGAGGAGGAGGAGGAAGAAAATTTCTCATAACTGGAAGAAAGGTTTTAGTTTGAAAAGACCACTGAGGGGCAAGTAGAGTGAAAGAAAAGAAGACTTGTCTCTAATAATACATCCATGTGAAATCTTAAGATATTGAGAATAAAGAGATCTTTAAAGCTTCTCGAGGGGAAAAAAAAGTATCTGCAAAGAAATAAGACTCCTCATTGGCAACATTTAGATGCAAAAAAAACAAAAACAAAAACCCACTAGAATAATATCTGTAAAGTTTGAGGGAAAATGACTTTGAACCTACAATTCTATATTCATTAAATATAAGAACAAAAATAGACTTTTTTTAGGCATGAAATTCTTCAGAAAGTTTACCTCCCAGTTATCTTCTCTGAAAAAACGAATTACTTGAGGATGTGCTCCAACAATCAGAAAAAAGAGATCCAAGAAAAATGAAGGCCTGGGATCTAAGAAGCAGAGATACTAACCCAGGAATGCGATGAGAAAAAAATCCTAAAATGGCAGCCGCGTAGGAGGGAGGCTTAGAGTCCGGATGTTCAGAGCATTTGATAAGCTGTCTATTCAAATAATGGGAAGATACCAGTCATATGGTGACAAAGACACATATCTTTGGCAACAACAACAACAGAGAGAAGGAATTAGAAACTCTAAGAAAAACGAACCTCCTCAAAAAGTCATGATCCACATATAAAACAATCTAGAATATGGCCGGACTAAGCAACTGGTAGAATGTAGGAAAAGAGAAACCATTTGAACTGGAAATCCTTGCTATTCTCCTTTGAGTGGCTCAGGAATAAGGGTATGGGATTCCATCTCCTCCAGTGACCAAATGACACACTGATTCTGCAATGACTAGCGTTGAGAAAATGATGTGATTCTGAGAGCTAATGGCACAGAATCGACCTACAGACAAAGCACAAAAGACATACACAATTACAGAAGGAACACGATTTAAACTTTGACAATGTGAAACTGATCAAATAACTGACAGACGTTGGGAGACATTTTCTCATTTTACAGAGTAGAGCCTCAAGAGGTAAGCATACATGGAAATGTAAGTACATTATGCAAAGAATTGAACGTAGACAATTGAGAAACTCAAGAGGAAAGGGGGGGAATCTAAATTCCTCAACAGACATGAGGAGAGTTGATACTGCTTAAAGGAAATAAATCAAGATTTTGAAGTAAAAGCCCCTCGTTTAGAATTATGGAAATAACCAATAGAAATCAGAAATGGTCAAAAGAGGCTCATGAGTATCAAAAGATACTCTACTGAGTAGAGCAGGGATAGAAGCAGGAAGAATCCTGGTACTTTTAATTTCATAACCTCCCCTACTGTTTTCCATTCATTCATTCATTCATTCAGATGTGAGTATCATTCAGATACTTACAGAACATCTACCGCTGTACCAAGCATTATCTGAAGCAGGGGATATAGGAGGGAGACTTAGAAAGAATCAGTACAGTTCAGAGCATGTAACAAGTCGTCTCTTCAAACAGCTGGAAGAGATCAGCAACATGAGGACAGAGGCGCAGATCTCTTTTGGCAACAGAAAAAGAAAGATAATCAGAAATTCTAAGAAAAAGCGCACTTCCTCAAAAAGTCATGATCCACATATGAAACAATTTGAAATGTGGCCTGACTAAGCAATTTGTACTGGGAGTCATTTCCTTCCGGAGAACTTCCTGTCCTCAAGGAACTCACGCCGGGGTTGGTGGGGGAGGTCGGTAAGGAATAAACAAGTAACTCTTCCTTAAAAAGAGGCATGCAGATAGTACTAAGTGCAATGAAATATGAAACAATTGGCCAATGAAATAAATATGGCCTTTGTCAAACCACAAGACATCGCCTTACACGTTCCCCTGGGACAATGACTGCACCTATCCCACATTTACTAGAGGGAAGCGATTGTTTCCAGAACAAGGAAGACCTACTCCAAAGCGACCTGCTGGGAAACTTTCACGTGGCACTTTCTTCCCCCGGTGTTTCCCAAGCCCAAGTCCAGCAGCACCAAGAAGAGGTCCAACCGGGCTCATGTCAACGAGGTCGCCAGAGATGCGGGATGGATGGGGGCCTCCTATGCTATGATGCTACATAGCCGATGACCAATACCCTTTCGAAACACACAACACGAAGCACCTTGACTTTTGGTGGCCCATCACCTAGTCAACATTCAACACTACGCAGAGGCCTATTTTTGGCTACAGCAAGAAAAAAAGGCTTAAAGCAGCTCAGAAGAGCTACTGCATTGACCTTCAGTCGCCAGGAATTCCCAGGGGACCATTCCCTTACGTTCCTCACCGCGTCTCTCCCAACATGGTCATCACTTAACAATTACTGAGGTCAACGTCTTCATGAGAATGGGCCGCTCTCTTTCTTCGGCTGGGCCACTTTCTGCCCCAGTCGTCTCTACTTTATTCTTCAGAGACAGAGGTGTGCAACCTCCACAGATAGCCTACCCCTTTTTGCGCGAACGTTCTAGACAGCACTCCTCTAACATACCAGGTCCAAATCCACCTGTCCGCTGCCCACCCCAAGCTAACTGGACATCAGCCAGATAGAACACATAAACCAGATTCTGGGAGAGGTTTCTGGTTACCACTTACCTTATTCCAACAAGATGACTGTGCCATATATCCCCAAAGCCAAATTCGCTTATGACATTGTGTGCCCATCTCCTAGAACACCTCCTTTTCCCAGTAATCCCGTCATTCTGCCTCATACCAAGCAGCTGCCTCAAAACCCTTTGCCTTCGGTCAATAAATGTCAGGTACCTACTATGCACCAGGCACTGTGCTGGATGCAAGAGTCCTGGCTTCCCACAGGCCACGTGGTACCCTTGAGAAAATTTGAAAAATGGCACTCCTCCAGACAGACTTCTCTGTCCCACAGTGCATGACTTGGTGAGTATAGTGAAGGCTGACTTTCAATCCCCACAGGCCTTCTTGGTCAGATGCCCTTTGTGCAGTGAACAATCTGCACAACTGTACTCAGCAGACCTACAGAGATTCAACAGTAAAAAAGAGCTTCGTCACTAACCAGAAGCATTCTAGGGTCTCCCAAGAAGGCCCATGGGACGTCCACATCTGCCAACAATCTTATCTCGCTCTCCTCCCACAGTGTCTGCTCACCTGGCCCCACTACAAATTTAGGGCCATTCCCTGGGCCTGATCACATTCCCAGAGATTGCGAACCTTCACGTCTAGCTTCTCCTTTTCCATGTGTATCCACCCTGACTTTCAGAGAGGGACAAATTCCTTACTAGACCCAGCTGGTCTCAACCCAAACCAACACCCCATCCTGCACCCTACACCCTTGGGAGTCAATGTTGAAAAATGTTGTCCAAAGACAATGCTCTTTTCACGCTTAACCTTAGACCCAGCCAGCTGAAGCAAAACGCGGTGAACGCATCACTAAATAGAACACATAAAACCTCAGTCCAAAGCATCTGCATTCCCATTTTCTGCCAGCATTTAAGGCTTCCCCCAAGAGCACTGCCAGGGGATTGGCTGATACGTGGATGTTAACTAAGAGGGCTCAGTGAAGTGGTCTCTGCCGGAGAAAGGGCAGGTTTACCCGAGATGATTCCAGATCCTCTGCTTTGAGCCAAAGGAAGAAATGCTAAAACCAAAACACCAAAACCCCAGCAGTGTCGCCTGTGCTGTAAGTCTAGACAGTTTTAGAAGTGTGTCCATGATGAGAATAGCCCTTCAGGGCCTCATCTGGTCACTGAGAGCAATGCCGAGCGGGAATTCCCAAGACAGTCCTCCCTGTAGGTAAGTGGCTGCCCTTACCAGGACCTGAAGATATCAGGAGCTCCTGGGGTGCCTGCCCGGCTGGCTCAGTGGGTAGAGCGTGTGCCTCTTGATCTCAGGGCCATGAGTTCGAGCCCCACATGGGGCATAGAGCCTACTTTTTAAACACTGAATTTAATTTAATTTAAAGAAAAGATCCTGGAAGCTCAGATTCCTGAGTTGCACCATCTGGGTTCAACTCTTGCCTCCCCCACTTAGAATCGGAACGACGAAAGAATCTTCTGGAGTCACGGAAAGCACAGAGGGCCTGGACACCAGACTGCCTGCCTTTAAATCCCTGCTCTCCCTCTTACCAGTGATCACCAGTGATCACCAGTCTTTTCAGCCCGGACTGCTGGTTTCCTCATCTTTGGGATGAAATGGACTCTTCCCCTCACAGGTTGTTGGGGAGCCTCCGTGAGAACATGCGGGGCCTGGCCCACAGTAAGCGGCGGCTAGCTCTTGGGCATGGCGGTGATTACTCTGCTGTAGGTCCATTTCTCACGCCCTGAAAACGAGAAGGTAAATAAAGGAAAAGGGGCACTTGTCTGCATAAGCATGCGAGCACCGTCCCCTCTGTGAGCTGGAGAAGTGAGGGACAAAGGAAAGTTCCTTTCCTTCCATATGGATTCAGGCTGCACGGTCCCTGAGAACCTGTGGTTTACCCACGAGAGATGGATGTATCTATGTCTCACCCGACTGATGCCAGTTGCATACCGTGAAAACCAGGACAGTGTGGGTCTCTCTGCGACTCCCACTGAGGGGGCGCTCTGGACGAGGATGACTTCTGGCGTGCCACAGCCCAACCTAGCCCGGCCTGCTGGAGACCCCAGAGCGGCATGCTGGGCCGTGGAACTCAGACTGGGGCCAACGTGCCACCAGGGGAGGGAGATTACCTGGTCAATTTTATCCTTTGTTTTCTTCCATTGCCTCTAGCTTTTCAATCAGGGTTAAAGAGCCTTTCTTTAAGGCAAGGTTAGAGGAGAACGTGCTCAGTTCCTGGCTGGCTCAATCAGAGGAGAGTGTGGCTCTTGATCTTGGGGTCGTGAGTTTGAGCCCCATGTTGGGCATAGAGATTATGTAAATAAATAAATGTTTTGAAGGTGGGGGGATGTGCCCATGTTTTCTTTTAATATTAGTAAGGTTTCATAGCTTACATTTGGATCTTTGATTCACTGAGAGTTTATTCCTGTGTACAGCGTGAAGGTTGGATCTCACTTTGTATTTTTCCAGATAGCTAGTCCATATATCCAGAATCATTGATTTAAAAAATCCATTTTGGGGGCGCCTGGGTGGCTCAGATGATTAAGCATCTGCCTTCAGCTCCGGTCATGATCCCAGGGTCCTGGGATCGAGCCCCGCATCGGGCTCCCCACTCAGCAGGGAGCCTGCTTTTCCCTCTGCCTCTGCCTGCTGCTCTGCCTACTTGTGATTTCTATCTCTCTGTCAAATAAATAAATAAAATCTTTAAAAATAAATAAATAATCCATTTTTGCCCCAGTAACATGTTTCTTCTTCTTTTTTTAAAGTAAACTCTATGCCCAATGTGGGGCTCAAACTCACAATCCTGAAATCAAGAATCACATGATCTACCAACTGAACCAGCCAGGTGCCCCATATGTTTATTCTTTAAAAATTCTAGTGATAAGTAAAATGTTAAGGAAGAAAACAAAAAGAAAAAATCAGCAACAAAATTATTTCACCACCAGGCACCTGGGTGGCTCAGTCGGTTAAGTGTCTGCCTTTGGCTCAGGTCATGATCCCGGGGTCATGGGATAGAGCCCCGCATCGGGCTCCTTGCTCAGCAGGGAGTCTGCTTCTCCCTCTCCCTCTACCTGCCGCTCCCCCTGCTTGTGCTCTCCCTCTGTCTCTCTCTCTGTGTCAAATAAATATATAAAATCTTGTTTAAAAATTAAAAAAAATAAACTCTTCCATGCTGTTTGAATTTTTACCATGAACAACTATCAATTTTATTTAAAACAAAACAAAACGAAACAAAATGTATCCGTTCCTCGACCTCCCTGAGTACTCTGCTCAACGCCCCATGAATTATGAGTTTTTCCAGTCGGCCTGGTGGGAACAAGCATTATCTCCCTCTAATCGTTCCAGATGGTTCGTTCCCCAGCCTCGGGTATTGTCCCCGCATGTGCACACAACTCTTTCCTCTCCGGCATCCTGTCCTTCCTTGGTCTCCCTGGACTCTCGGCTCTATTTCCTTAACTCGGGGGGTCCACCAAGCTCCCCCCTACATTGTAGCCTAAAGCTTTCTGAAGAAAATAGGCTGAGGCGATTCTCGGGCTCCCCTTCTTTGCTTCCCATCTCTCCCTGCGATCACTGTCCTTCAGCATCTGATGCTCAGTGTCTGTAAAACCACCGACTCGTGTATTTTTGTCCGTTTATATTTCTTGCTTCATGCAGGAGGGTCAATCTGGACCCTGTTATCCCGTCTCAAGTCTAGACATGGAGACCCCCCATTATTTTCTCAGAGTAGCTAACCGGCTTGCCCAAGTTCCTGCTCGTAAATGGAGGAGCCAGAACAAGAACTGAGATCTTCTGACTGCGAACCTGAGCCGGAGGCAGAACTGTTTCTTGTCCATCCAGCTCCGGGGGCAACTTGACAGAGGAAGGTGAATTTACCGGCCGCAGATCAAGTGAGCGGACATGCCCTGGGGGTCTCTGCGAGGTTCAGACCAGCCGGCCTCTCCCAGCCCCGATAAATCAGCAAATATTTCCCGTGCACGTAAGGGTGATGCTTCCTCGGGGATACCGCTGGGGACAGAGGGGCAGGTGCCACTGTCCTTGGCCACAAGGCTCCCGTCTAGTCGGGACAGAGACTGTGGGTGAAGCATTTGTATCTTGATACTCTCGTATATTGACTCATTCAAGTCTGCGGCAGAGCGAGGCACAAGGCCTCACAAGCGGTGGGCTTTTCTCAGAAAAGGCTTCCCAGAGGAGGGAGGACTTGGATTCAAAAGAAGGGCATCGTGTCCTGACTGAGAAGGACAGTAAAGGCAGGACATGGTCTCCACGTGGTTAAAATGCACTCGCAACCTTGGAGGGTTCTTGGCTATAAGAAGGCCTGAGCCTTGGGGTACAGGAAGGAAACAGGTGTAGCTCCTGGCCCGGGGGGCAGACCGAGATGACCTTCCACGTGACCAAA
Source organism: Potos flavus (assembly GCA_028534135.1). Lineage (NCBI taxonomy): Eukaryota > Metazoa > Chordata > Mammalia > Carnivora > Procyonidae > Potos > Potos flavus. The sequence goes on along the minus strand of CM052901.1, from coordinate 25,831,972 downwards.
GCCCCGAGGCGAGGAAGGTGCCAAATGGGACACTCCCATGTCCTACCACATGCTCTGACCAGGGCCGCCCCCGCTCTGCCTTAGCAAAACAAAGCTCACGGGTAGATGGTTTTTCATATGAAATCAGAGTATTTCTGCTTTATTTACCTCCGTCCTGTCTCCATCCATTCTTTCTTCAAAACTTTCAGCAGGATCCTCACTATTCACTGCAGAAAAGATAGTGTGTTATGAAACACACGCGCGCGCATCTTGCCGGGTTGGGAAAGGCTGGGCTGCCCCCTTGAAGCTGCAGGACAAACACCCGAGACCCAAGTCCTGCGATCCTTCCCTGAGCGCGCAGTCCGTGCCTGCCTGAACTTGGGCTGGGGGCTGGGGACTCGCAGGTGCCTGAGATCCATAGCTTGTCCCCGCTCGTGGTCTAGAAGGGAAGACATGGCACTTGGATGACGACGCCACGAGAGGGCTAGTTCTCCAACGGGGGTGGGCACCAAGTGCTGTGGAAGAGAGAAGGGTCAGAGGGGGCAGGGGGAGGCGAGGGTAGGGGGTGGGCACCCAGGAAGGTGCTCAAGGGGGGGCATTTCAGCCGCGTCCTGAAGGATCCCTAGGAGCTTGCCTGCCCTTAAGGAGGGGGAGGGGGAGGCCGCCGCAAGTAAAGGAAGCACATGAGCCGTGACAGAGAGGGGCGTGTGGCCGTGTACCTCTCTGGGGAACAAAATGGCAGGAGCATAGGACAAGAGTGTCGGATGGGCCTGGAAAACAGATTGGGGCCACAAAAACCCCACTAAGGGTTTTTTCCTTTACCCAAAGAAGTAGATCATCTGCCTCCTGAACAAATAGTACTTTCTGTCCCCACCCTGACCCCCACTTGCCTGGGCAGTGCCCTCCCATCCTCTTCCTCTCCTGCACAAACCGATCAACCATACTGCATGAAATCACGCATTTACACACCTGCCAAATTTCTAGGGAGCCTTCCAACACACCAGCGCCACACTCCTTAGATTGCTGCTATGTCCCTCTTGCTTGTTGATGCCAGAAAGCCAAAGATGGTGAAACCGCACGTGGTCCCCATGCCTTCTGGGCTCCGGCCAAGACCTCAGGAAGGCAGGCCCTCCCAGATGCCTACAGGGCTGGTGTTCTGACGCATCTCCTGAGACTCTAGTCCACACTCCAGACCGCGTTTCTCACGCATTCTTTTTTGATTTGGAAAATATGGTTATTCTCAATAAGATATGTCATCCATATTAATATGCAATACATTTGTTATTTTTTTACTTTTATCGTTTTAATTTCTAAGACAGTAAACATCGATCGATATAACTCACATAAACAAAAGTTCCTGGGGTTCCTCAATAATTTTTACACATGTGAAGAAGTCCCAAGACCAAGAAAGTTTGGGAACTGCTCTGCGGCAATGAAAAGAAGCAAATATTGCTACTCACAACATTTATAAATTCCACAAACACAGAGCAAAAGAAGCCCGACGCAAAAGCATATATACTGTCTATTCCGCTCATATAAAGTCCCAGAACAGGAAAAGCTAGTTGATGACGTTAGAAATCAGGGTGGTGGGGGGCGCCGGGGTGTTAGTTAGGGTCAGTTAAGCGTCCGATTCTTAGCTTCAGCTGAGGAGGTGATCTTGGGGTCACGGGATCGAGCCCTGCATCGGGCTCTCAGTGCAGAGTCTGCTTGGGATTCTCTCTGTCCCCCCTCTCCCTCAGCCCTTCTGCCCTGCATGCACTCTCTCTCTGTCTCTGTCTCTTTCTCTCAAATAAATAAATCTAAAAAAAAAAGAAAAGAAAGAAATCAGGACGATGGTTCCTCTGGGGGAAGGAGGAGGGTAGTGGTTTAGAGGGAATCATGAGGAACAGTAGGTTACTGCTGTTGTGCTGTCTGCCCCCTTGGCCTGAGTGCTAGGAATATGTGCACGTTCAACCGGTGATAATCCACTCGTGTTTCACACACCTTTCTGTGTGCGTGTTTTGCTATGTTGTTTTTTTAGATTGATTGATTGATTGGTTGATTTGAGAGGTGGGGAGGGGCAGAGGGAGAGGGAGAGAAATCCTTAAGCAGACTCAGAGCCCAGGCGGGGCTCGATCCCACGACCCAGAGCCATGAGGCGGGGCTCGATCCCACGACGCCGAGATCACGATGATCAGGGACGAGGAGGAGAGAGCCCAAGCCCGAGGTGGGGCTCGATCCCACGACCCCGAGATCACGATGATCAGGGACGAGGAGGAGACGCTGAGCAGAGAGCTGTGACAGATGAGCAGGAGCAGGCCACAAGGGGAACGGGGAGGACCGCCGTTTGACAGCTCTGCTGGGCTAATAGGCACCTTCCACTTAACAGGGGCAAGCCGACCTCCTGATCTCCCCCTCCCCGCCCCACAGCCCGCTGGTGCACCGGCTCCTCCTGCAGTCTCCACCGGGTCAGACACGGTGACTTCCTCCCTCTGCTCCCTCGGGCCCCAAACTTCCGAATCCTCCTGAAGATATCTCTTCCTGTCACACCGCATATCTGGTGCCGGCTTTCCTTGAAGCTAGTGCAGTTGTAGCCTTAGGGACCCTCCTATTCCGAGGCCCTGGAAAAATCAGGAGGAATGTGTTCACTCCAACTTGCCTCCCATCGTGCTGAGTGGTATTGGAGTGACCACGGACACTGGGGGGATCCTGCTTAGGGAAAGTTGAGTTGGGGAATCCACTTAGCTTGAAACCACGGATGGTACTGAACCCTATATTTACTAGGTTTTTCCTATACATACACGCCTATGGTAAAGCTTAATTTAGAAATTAGGCACAGTAAGGAGTTAACAACGTAGCTAATACTAAAATAGAACAATTATAATCCACTGTCATAAAAGTCGTGTGAATGTGGTCTCTTTCAAATTACCTTACTGTCCTGTACTCCCCCTTCTTGAAGGGGTAGTCTGCTCCTTCTAGAATGTGAGCTCACAGGCACAGGTTGTCTTTATTTTACTCACTGCCGTATCCTCAGTACTTAGAACAGTGCCTGGCACCTAGTAGGCGCTCAGTATTTGTTGAATGAATGAATCAATGAATCAGGAGTGGTCCGGGCAGAGGAAGGGTGTGTGCGAAGATTCAGAGATGAAAAGGGGGGTGGCTTATTCAAGGAACTCAAAGAAGTCTTAAGGAGAAAGATCAAACAAGGAGAGTGGCAGGGACACCTGGGTGGCTCAGTCGGTTAGGCGTCTGCCTTCCGCTCAGGTCATGATCCCGGAGTCCTGAGACTGAGCCCCACGTCGGGCTCCCTGCTCAGTGGGGAGTCTGCTTCTGCCTCTCCCGCTCCCCCTGCTTGTGCTCTCTGTCTGGCTCCAGCTGGGTCAGGCAAGGCACACAGGAACCAGAGGGTGAAGGACTCCGTGGACCAGGAGAAGGATATTGAACTTCAGAGCAAGGAAAATCCACTGAGTTATTAACCAAGGGAGTGGTGTGATCCTACTTTGGTGCCATCATTTGCAGTCGTAGAGGAAACGGCCCGCTGTGGCAGTGGGGTGGGAGCGGGGGTGAGAGGCTTGTGGAGCAGTCCAGGTAAGAGGTGATGATCTCAGACTAATTTGGGCAGTGCCCGTGGATATGGGGAGAGAGAGAGAGAGAAGTGGAAAGATCACTTGTTCAGGAAGGAAACTCGGGGTCTGATGATGAACCAACAGTAGAAGGGGTTTTGATAAGAGTGTGGTCATCTGTGCTGACTGCTGCTAGGAGGTCAAGCTACCGAGGACTGAAAGGTGTCTGTTGGAATTAGGGACAGGGCAGGAGTTGGCGAACTTGTCAGGAGCATTTCCACGAAATGGAGATGGTTTCAATCCGCCGGTTCACACAAGTGACAAGTGAGTGGGGTCTGAGGAAGCGGGGGCCTCTTTACATGTCCACGAAGTGCCTCACACCTAGTAGGCTCTCAGTACTTTCCTCCCCCCTTTCCCTGTATTCCTTTTCTATTTAAGTAAGCTCCACACCCAACGTGGGCCTCAAACTCATGACCCCGACATCAATAGTCACACGCTCTCGCGCCTGAGCCAGCCAGGCGCCCCCTCCTTTCCCTGGATTAATGGTGTTGCACATCTGCAACAGTTTTGCTGATTAAACTCTAGGTAAAGAAAAAAAATGTTAAATTAAAATAAGACCATAAGTAGTCAAATATTTACTATTCCTTTGGTATCAGATTTCCTAAGGTAAAATATTAAATTCAAATATTAATGGGGAAACCAGCTGGCACTGAATATTCAAGCTCCCAGAGGACCACATTAATGAATCATTTTTAAAGCCGGACAGCTTCACACTTAATCTGTTCGAGGAATAGGAACACAGTCATTTCTCAATTATTGTTTTATAAAATGAATGTAAATTTCCGGTTAGTCTGTTCCTGAAAATGGAAACAGCCTTTTGGCATTACGATAATAAACGTTTGTTATGGGAAACTCGGGCATCGACCTAGTGCAAGAAGAAGACAGGAGAGACAGAGCTGCAGCTTTGCAAGATGAAAATCATTCTGCGGATGGACAGCCGTGATCGTTGCATAGCGATATGAATGTACTTGATGCCAATCAACGGCACACTTAGAAATAGTAAAAATGGCAAATTGCATGTTATGCATATTTTACAATTTAAAAAATAAAGCATTAAAAAGAAGAAGAAAGGGGATGGTTACCAGGGGGGAGGAGGATGAGGGGATGGGGGAAATAGGGGCTGGGGATGGAGGAGGGCACTTGTCCTGATGGGCACTGGGAGACGTATAGAAGCGTTGAATCACTATATCGTACACCTGCAACTAACATAACACTGTGTGTTAACTCACTGGAATGAAAACAAACTTTAAAAAAAGAAGAAGAAGAAAGGGAAGATCATCCCCTACTTACTTAACTTACTTAACTTACTGTGTAAGTTAGCAGAGAGGATTCATTCATTCTTCATTCATTCATTTGTCGCTCGGCAGATATTTACTGAATGCCTGCCATACGCTAAGCACGTGTCTAGGTGCCGAGAATACTTTAGTGAACAAAACAGTCCTTTCCCTCGCGTGGAGCTTACTTCCAATGGGGGAGAGAGCCAATAAACAAACAGGGGAGTACATATTATGTCAGATAGTGATAAATGATCTAGAGAACGATAAGGCAGAGAAGGGAGATACCATGTGACGAAGAGGTTGTAATTTTCTACGAGGAAGGCCTCGCTCATTAGGGGACATTCGAGCAAGGATCTGAAAGAAGAGCATCCCAGGCAGCAGGAATAGCCAAGGCCAAGGTCCCAAGGCAGATGCAGGTTTGGCATGTTCAAGGAACGACAAAAAAGCCAGGGCGGCTGGAGTAGAGTCAATGAGGGGAGAGGAGTAGGAAAGGAAGTCAGAGAGGCTCGGAGGGGCACCGATCATGTGGGTCTCTGAAGGCCCCTGAAGGACTTTGGATTTTATTCGGAGGGAAGATGGAAATCACGCGAGAGTTTGAGCAGAGGAGGGACTTGATATTAATTTGGTTTTCAAAATAAGTCACTCTGGATGCTGCATTGAGATTAGACTGAAAGAGAGCAAGGCATGAAGTGAGGAAAAATATTAAGCTGTTGTAATAATCCAGGTGAAAGAGATGGTGGCCAAGACAGGGATGGTGGCCCTGAAGACGGTGAGAAGTGCCCAGCTTCTGGACATATCTGGAAGGCAGAGCCAAGGGCATTCGCAGGACTAGACACAGGCAGGGGGAGATGTAGGCTTCGTGTGGCCTAAAGCTTATCTAACTTGGTGAGGGGTGCTCCTCTGTTAAGAAAAAGGTACAAAATCAGGTACAAAGGTGAATCTTTATTTCAAACAAGAAAAGAAATCCCAATATATTACAGATTTTTAAAAGCTGACAAGGGGCGCCTGGGTGGCGCAGTCGGTTAAGTGACTCACTCTCGGTTTCAGCTCAGGTCATGATCTCAGGGTCCTGAGATCGAGCCCCCCATAGGGCTCTGCGCTTAGCGTGGAGTCTGCTTGGGACTCTGTCTCCCTCTCCCTCTGCTCCTTGCCACTGCTCTCTCTCTCTCTAAAATAAATAAATAATTTTTTTTTTTTTTAAGAGCTGACAAATACTACAAATGTGAAAAACGTGGAAAATATTAACCTCCCGCCACACTCCTCCAAGGTCTATTTCCTATATCGCCAGTTGCATACCGTTTAGTCACCTGTCCGTGTGATGATTTTGCAGTCTTGTCTGTAAAAGAATAGAAGGAAAATTCTCTCCTCTAGCACAGTTGATCAAAATTTGTATTTTATTACTGATACTTCAATTTCATTTGTATTATTGATGGAGTATTTAACTGTCATTGTGATAATAAGACAGGTTTTGACAGGCTAGTCTTCCTCTCAGTTTACAGATTTTGCTTCCTTCTTATCATATTTAAATTCTTGTGCCCTAAAAATTGCCAAAAACATACAAAACTGATCTGAAAATAAGGCATTTATACAGGCAATTAGAATGTGTTTAAAGATTTGGGGTGCCTGCCTGGCTCAGTCGGTGGTGTGTGCGACTCAACCTCGGGGTTGGGGGTTTGAGCCCCATGCTTAAACTAAAAGCTTTAAAAAAATTGGCACTATACTGTATTATGTAACTGTATAGTCGAATACTCTTAATATTGCATACACTGATTTATTGATTAATACGTTTAGGCTTTGGGGCACCTGGCTGGCTCAATGGGTTAAGTACCTGCTTATGCTCCCTCTTTCGACCACTTTATCTCTCAAATGAATAAAAAAAATTTTTTTGAAGATTTTGTTTATTTATTTGAAACAGAGAGAGAGAGCATGAGAGGGGAGAAGTCAGAGGGAGAAGCAGACTCCCCGCTGAGCAGGGAGCCTGATGCGGGACTCGATCCCAGGACTCCAGGATTATGACCTGCGCTGAAGGCAGTTGCTTAACCCACTGAGCCACCCAGGCGCCCCACAAATAAAGATACATATACATGTTTAGGCTTCCTGTGACTAGAACACTTGTCTTGTCAAGCTAGTTCACTGGGTCCGTGACACTTGAGTGCACCATTTCCTCTGAAAGTGCCAGGCTTCATCAGAACCAGTCAGTCACATACACCAAAACACGTTCCAATATGTTAAGAGGCACGAAACACACAAATTTATACGTGGAGACAATCACAGGCTTGTGTTCTGCAAATACGGGATTTTTGATAAATTCCAGTTCATAAGATTCCCATAGAAATGTGCTGCGGCCACTACAGAAAACAGTATGGCGTTTCCTCAAAAACTTAAAAATGGAACGACCACTAGATAGTGATCTAGCAATCCCACTTCTAGGAGGACGTCCAAAAGAGCTGAAATCAGGAGCTCCAAGAACTCTCTGCACTCTCATATTTATTGCAGCATTATTCACAATAGCCAAGATATGGAAACAAGCTAAGGGTCCGCAGATGGGTAGATAAACAAAATATGATAGAGACTCACAATGGAATATTACTCAGCCTTGAAGAAGGGAATCCTTTCATGGGCTACAACATGCAAGAACCTTGAGGGCATCATGCCAAGTGAAATAAGTCATTCACTAAAAGACAAATACCGCATGTGTCAATGTATACAGGCATCTAAAATAGTCGAACTCAGAAGCAGAGAGTCGAATGGCTGCTGCCAGGGGCTGGGGAGAGGGGGTCGTGGGGAGTCACTCTTGGAAGCGTATAAAGTTTCAGTTATGCAAGACAAATCAATTCTAGAGACCTTCCATAGGACATAGTACCCATCGTCAACAATAACACATCGTACGCTTAAAATTTTACAAAGAGGGTAGAGCCTCATAGTAAGCGTTCGTACCACAATGTAGAAACCAGGTGGCGTGTTTATAGTTGCGAAAGGTGCTTTACTGAGTACGTTAGCGACAGATGAGAAGTCCCATTTTGACAAGGCAATGCCATATCCTCTATACGCAGTTTTACATGGCTGGTGAATGGCAGAATTTTTCACAAGCCAGTTTCTGGCTCTGTACGTTCCAAATCTCATTTCTCCTCAACCATCCGCATTTCCAGTACCAAGTGCTGTAGAGATACGTTAATACCAAGATCGGACCTGTGGCCCTACAGCACGAGTCAGCAGGGTGCGAGATAAGAGTGTTCCTAGAAACCACTCCTATGCTGGGATGACCTAGAAGTGACTGCAAGCCATGTAAATACATCCGATCAAACCCCAAATAAATGTAAGCCTCGTTCAATTTCCCCTTTGACTGACCTCCAAATATCCACATCCACCCAGTGCCAACCCGGCCATGGAAGCGAGAACGACAGAGGCTAAGTTGGAGTGGAAAGAGACAGCTGTTTGAACTGATTGCAATTAATTATTATTATTACATTTAAAAATATTTCACTCTGGCAAATTTTACAAAAGCACATAGTCACGACATCCCACCGTTACAGCCTCATACGAAGCTGCCACAAAGGCAGATCTGATGTTTAAGCTTCATGAACTTTGCGGTGAATGTGGGATTAGATGGGGAGCGTGAGGGAAAGGGCGGAGTCGGGGGTGATGCCTGGGTTTGGGGCCCGAGCCAACTGGGGTCGCAGTGTTGCCAGTTACTGAGCTACAGAAGATGAAGAGTTCTCGGGGTGGGAATCGGAAGTTTGGTCTGGGACAGAAGCTGTAGGTGTCCTTTAGGGGCGCCTGGGTGGCTCAGTGGGTTAGAGCCTCTGTCTTCGGCTCAGGTCATGATCTCAGAGTCCTGGGATCGAGCCCCGCATAGGGCTCTCTGCTCAGCGGGGAACCTGCTTCCCCCTCTCTCTGTCTGCCTCTCTGCCTACTTGTGATCTCTCTCTCTCTGTTAAATAAATAAAATAAAATAAAAATGAAAGAAAACCTTTAAAAAAAAAAGAAGAAGAAGCTGAAGGTGTCCTTTAGACAGCTAAGGGGAGCGACCAGGTTAGCAGAGACGGGAGTGCGGAGTTCATGGGAGAGGTAGATTAGGGAGACGACAGCACAGGGACTGTATTTGAAGCCTTGAGATGGGATATCGCGTGAGAAAAGGGAGAGATACCAGAGGTGGACCAGAGAGGAGCCCTGGGAAACTCTGGCGTTGGAGACACTGATGAACAAGGAGACTGAGAAAGAAGCCGGTGGGGCAGAGAGAAAGCAGGAGAGTATGGGGACCTGGAAGCCAAGTGAAAACAATGTTTCAAATGGAAGGAGTGTTCAGATCTTTCAAGTCATGGGAGGGCTGAGAATGGAACATTAGACCTGAGATTGAATGTCCTCATCAATGAGGTCAAAGACGATGGAAAACTTATCAAGAGTTGCCCGGAATGAGTCGAGAAAATGGAAGGAGCTGAATTAGACACCGGTCATACTTGGTGTTCGAAGACATGCTCTTGAGATTGTTTCCTATCAGCACTTAGAGACCTACTTGATTATTTTTAAAAGTTGTTTAGTGCTTGGGGCGCCTGACGGGCTCAGTCCGTGGAGCGAGAGACTCTTGAACTCGGGGTTGTGAGTTCGGATCCCATGCTGGGTGTAGAGATTACTTTAAAAAGATTTTTTTTTTAATCTTAAAAAAAAAGTTGTTTAGTGTAAGGATTACTATATTTGTCCAGTTCCCCTCTGATGGACATTTAGGCTGTTCATCTTGGCGATTATAAATAATGCTGCAGTGAATCTCTTTGAATATAACATTTTTCTGCACGTGCAAAATATGCCTCTAAAATAGATTTCTGAATTCTGAAATCGCTAAATAAAGAGTGTGCACATTTCCAGTTTTGACGCATGCTGTCAAATTGCCCTCAATTGACCTTCTCACCAGTAATATATGAGAACTGCCCTTTCCCCACACCTTTTAAAGCACTGGATACTAGTAACCTTTCCATCTTGCCACTCTGACAGGTTTTTAAAATAGCAACATTATTTTATTTTGCATGTCTTTGGTCACCAGGAGAGAACAGCTTTTTGTGTTCATTTCCATTTGTATTTCTTCTTTTGTGTCACCGCAGGGACCTTTGTCCACTCTCCTATTTGAGCGTGTGTCCTCTTTTTATTCTAATCCATTTGTTAGAAACACGTTCATATACGTTGCAAATATTTTCCCCAAAATGTTGTTTGACTTGCGATGTTATTTATGGAGTTTTTATAGCATTTGGGTTTTTTTCTATGTGGTCTAAGCTTTCATTGTTTTCTTTTAATGGTTGCTGCTTTCCATCACAGCTGATCATTTTTTAACAAGAGCCACAGAAATAGATTTTAAGATTATTAACCCAAAGCTTAGAGAGAACACGTTCTCTTTTCATAGCTAATCAGACATCTGCAATGGGGACGAAATTGCCCCTCCCCACCCCCAACTTTAATCAAGACGTTTCTCTTTATATTATTGGCAAAAACTACCGCCTAATTGAGACTTCTGCGTACTGGATGAATGCGTCTGTGTATCTGGCTAATAGGACCATGTGCTTTCTCTAACAAACACGAGAACAGACATGAGTAAGACAGCCTATTATGGGCTTTTTCAGCCCTTTTGTAAAATATAACATTTGCAGCATGCAAATTACATAAAATGGTAATAATGCCGTTTTCTAGCTTTGAATGCATTTCAGTTCATTCCATTTATAAAGCAGACTTGAAATAAAATAATCCCATTCCAAAATATTTTTTTAAAGATTTTATTTTATTTATTTGACTGAGAGAGTGTGTACAAGTGCGGGGGAGGGGCAGAGGGAAAGACTTTGAAGCAGGACGCAGGGCTCTATCTCACAACCCTGAGATCATGACCTGAGCCGAAATTGTGAGTTGGACGCTTAACTGACCCAGCCACCCAGGCACCCCCCAAAATACCTTTTTTTTTTAAAGATTTTATTTATTTATTTATTTGACAGAGAGAGAGAGAGATTACAAGTAGGCAGAGAGGCAGCCAGAGAGAGAGGGGGAAGCAGGCTCCCTGCTGAGCAGAGAGCCCAATGCGGGGCTCGATCCCAGGACCCTGAGATCGTGACCTGAGCCGAAGGCAGAGGCTTTAACCCACTGAGCCACCCAGGTGCCCCTCAAAATACCTTTTTTTAAAGATTTTTTTTTTTATTTGACAGAGAGATAGAGAGCACAAGTAGGCAGAGCAGCAGGCAGAGGGAGAGGGGGAAGCAGGCTCCCCACTGAGCAGGGAGCCCGATGTGGGCCTCCATCCCAGGACCCTGAGATCATGACCTGAGCCGAAGGCAGCCGCTTAATGGACAGAGTCACCCAGGCGCCCCTGTTTTATGTATTAAATTCCACATAAGAGTGAAACCATATGGTATTCGTCTTTCTCTGACTGACTTACTTTGCTTAGCATAATATGCTCTAGTTCCATCCATCCATGTCTCTGCAAATGCCAAGATTCCATTCCTTTTGATGGCTGAGTAATATTCCATTGTGTGTGTATATATATACATATATATATATGTATATATATATATATATCCCCCGCCTCTTCATTGTCCATTCATCAGTCAATGGACCTTTGGGCTCTTTCCATAGTTTGGCTATTGTAGATAACACTGTTATAAACATCGGGGTGCACGTGCCCCTTCGATTCAGAATTTTTGTATCCTTTGGGTAAATATCTAGTAGTGCAATTGCTGGGTCCTAGGGTAGTCCTATCTTTAGCAAGTTGAACTTTCTTTAAACCTGAAAGCTGACAAAAAGTTTCAGTATGAACTAAATTGTTACAGCAATTTTCTTAACAATTAACAGATCAACCCCTAAAAACGCTGTCAGCTACACACAGAATAAAGATCTCTCAATCTTGTTTCTTTCCCAAGTTATCCCAAGTGTTTTAAAGGTAAATTTTGAATTCGGTAAGTGTCCAAAATAACAAAAACTAAATAGAGCACCTGGACCTCAATTACTACAAAAAAAAAAAAAAAAAAAAAAAAAAAACAACTTACAAAATTTTTCAGATCACCAGGAACTGTGAAGTTATTAAAATATCCAAATGCAGAAACAGAACCCTCAAGCACTTCTGCCAGAGGAGCAAAAGCAGGAAAAAGAACATTCTAGAAGAACATTCTCTATTTTAAATGTTTTCCTCAGACTGATCTGAGACGGTTGCTTATGAGACTGGCGCGCTACCTACTGCGCTAACGAGGCACCTGAGATGGTTGCTTATGAGATTATCATATAAAATCAATAATCAGACTTTATCACAGAAGAAATTATCCCACAATAGTAATAAAACCCATACAATATCTAGGACTAAACAAAAAATGAGCAGGAGGACCTCTAGAAAGAAAACTATAAAACTCTTGTAGGACATAAAACAAGACTTCGCTAAACAGAGATATATTTTACCCTTAAATAGGAAGACTCAACATTATAACAATGTCAGTTCTCCATAAATCTAGAAATCTAACGCTCACACAATGAAAATTCTAGAAATTCACTCAAGGGACAGATGGGGAACTTGACAAAATTATCACAAAATATGTTAAAATCTGGAAAAGGAGAGTAAATAAGCAGGGAAAAATCCTACGAGACAGTGAAGGATATTATAAAGCCACACTAATGAAAAGAGGATGATACAGAAATTGACGGAAACTGCAGTTTATAGGATCAGAATGGAGTAGAGAAATAGACTCAAATATATAGGAGAACATAGTACCCTATGATAAAGTTGATGTTCATCCATTCATTCAACAAATATTTATTGAGCCACATATGATGTAGACATGCAAACACTCAAAATTTCTGTCTTTTTTTTAAAGATTTTATTTATTCAAAATTTCTGTCTTAAGTGGAGTTTAAATTCTCATGGAGAAAAAAGCACAATAAATAAAATATATAGGACAGCAGACATCATCTGGAAAAGTCTGAAAAAAGTCAGGCAGGAAAGAGAGATGGGACTTGGAGGAACTGGGATTTGAAACAGAGTGGTCATCTCTGAGAAGGTGACATTTCTCTCTCTGGAGAAAGAGCAGACCAGGGTTTCTCAACCTGGGCAACATTGACAGTTTGGGCGAGATCATTCTTTGCTGGAGGGAAGGCCATCGTGTGCATCGTAGCATGTTAGCAGCGTTCCCTAGCCTCTACCCACTGGACGCCAGGAGCATCCTCCCCCAGGTTGTGACCATCGAAAGTGTCTCCAGGGGCACCTGGCTGGCTCAGTCGGTGGATTGTGTGACTGTTGATCTCAGGGTCCTGAGTTTGAGCCCCATGTTGGGCGCAGAGCCTATCTAAAAAAAAATTAATTAAAAAAAAAAAAGAAGGTCTCCAAACATCACCAAATGTCAAGTGGGGAGCAAAATGGTCTCCAAATGAGAACCTCTGAATTAGAGAGAATAGTGAGGACAAAGGTTCCAAGTCGCTGAGGAGGGTGGCTGGCCTGTTAACGGAACAGCAAGGGCGCTATTGTGACTGGAGTGGAGCGAGCGTGGGCCAGGGGTCCAGGTGGGGAGGGATGGTGGGAGGAGAACCGGAAAGATAGGAGGAACTGTATTTCCGGGGGGAGCGGTCTGTGGCAGATCGCACAGAGCCTTGTAAGACACTGTGATGACTCGATCTTTTATGCAGGAGAGATGAAAAAAACCATCAGAGGATTTCGTGCAGAGAAGAGATTTGATGTTTTATATTTGCAAAGAACCGCTCACTCTGGGTGCTGCGTCGAGAGTATATGACAGGGAGCGAGAGCGATGCAGGAACACCGATTGTTGTGATAAGCCAGAGGAGACGTGAAGGTGACTTCCAAAAACCTTAGGCTAAGGTCAAGGTAGTGGCCATGGGGAGAAGTGGCAGATTCTGGATCTATTTTGATGGTAGAGTCAACAGGATCTGCCAACAGTTGCGAATAAAAGAGGGCCATCAAGAATGAGCCCTAAGATGTTAGCTTAAGCAACTGAGAGGTAGGGCTGGCATTTATTGTTATGGGGGAAACTTCAGGGCTTGCAAATTCTGAGAGAAGATTGGGACTTGGGTTTTGGACCTGTTGAGTGACCCTTTCTTTGTACATCAGAGTGGAGGGGCTGTGGTCAGTGGATGTGTGGCTCTGAATTTCATGAGAGGTCAGGGCTGGAAATATAAATTTGAGGTCATTAGCATCTGGGTGGTATTTAAAGTCTTGAGAGCAGATGATAGATCCCAGGACCCCGGGATCATGACTTGAGCTGAAGGCAGCCGCTTAATGACTAAGCCACCCAGCTGCCCTGGAAGACGGTTTCTAATAGTAAAATTTGGACACGTGCAAATATCTATCACAGGGCACTGAATTTTTTTTTTAAATGCCATCTATCCACAGAGCGTAATATGCTGCAGCAATTTACAAAGATTGGGGCAGCGCATGACAGCGGTTTCCTAAGGGCAGTAGGAATGGGGCAGGAAAGGGGGTCAGAAAGCTTTCACTTTTTACTCTATACAGTTCTAAGTGACTTGGTTTCTACAAGACATTTCTTACTTTTGTAATAACTTTTCAATGAAATATTTTGAGAAATGTCAGACAAAAACAGAAAGACATACCATGTTTTTGGATAGGAAAACATATTAAAATATATCCATTGGGGTGCGTGGGTGGTTCAGTCTGCCTTCGACTCAGGTCATGATCTCAGAGTCCTGGGATCGAGTCCCACATGTGGCTCTCTGCTCAGCGGGTAGTCTGCTTCTCCCTCCCACTCTCCTCTGTTCTCTCCCTCAAATAAATAAATAGAATCTTTAAATTTTTTTAAAAAAAATAAAATATATCAATTCCTTCTAAGTTAATTTATAGCTTTAATATGATCTCAGTAAAACTGCTGACTTTGGGGGCTTAGAGAAGCTTATCTAATGATCATATGGAAAAATCAGCAAGGAGGAGAAATCAGAAAACTGCTGAAAAGGGAGAATAATGGGGCAGGAGGGACTAGTCTTACCAAATACTAAAGCATATACAAAATAGATAAATAGCAAGGGCGTTTATTGCCTCAATATTTGTATTAGAGACAAACCGTAGACCACTGAAATACCTACCAATAGAGGACTAGTTAAATGTAATATGGTTCATCTACGTTACAGAGTACTAAGCAGTCATTAAAAATAATGAAGTAGAGGGGCACCTGGCTGGCTCAGTTGGGCAGAGCATGTGGCTCTCAATCTCAGGGTCATGAGTTCGAGCCCCACATTGGATGTAGAGGTTACTTAAATAAATAAAAAACTTTAAAAAAGTAATGAAGTAGAGGTGCTGACACGGAAAGGTGTCTACAATGTATTGCTAAATCCAAAGAAAACAAGTCGCAAAACAATGAACATCACATAATCCCGTTTATGAAGGAAACACACACGTACATATGAGCACACATATAATACATGCATGTAATGCATGGGGATTAGATGGAAATTGTGCCCATTGAATGGATCGCAGTGGTTACTGCCAAGGAGGGTGTATTCAGGTGGTGGGAGGAAGGGTGATAAGGACTTTTGTTCTATATGCTTCTAGAAAGTTTCAATCTTTTCAAATTTTTAAAAAAGATTTTATTTATTTATTTGACAGAGAAAGACAGAGTAAGAGAGCACAAGCAGGGGGAGTGGGAGAGGGAGAAGCAGACTCCCCACCTGTCTGCCAAGACAGAAGACAGCTTCTGTCTTGTTCTGTCCAAGAGAACAAGACAGAAGCTGAAATATTTTTTTAAGTTTTTTTTTGTTTATTTAAGTCATCTCTACACCCAGTGTGGGGTTCGAACTCATGACCCTGGGATCAAGAGCAGCCTGCTCCTCGAACTGAGCCACCCAGGTGCCCCCCAGAAGTAGAAATTTTGATATAAAAAGAGAAATGATATAAAAAGAGAAAAGCAAGCAACGTTGGAAAATCCAACATGTCTCTTATAAAACTTCTGCCTCGAGCCTTTCTAGCTCTTGAAAGTGACAATGGACTGAATTCTGCCCTCGCTTGTACTTTCCGGGCTGCCAGAGTGGAAACCCGCCCATGGAGCTCTGCGTTTTCCTTCTGTACCATCACGAACTCAGAGGGTAGAGAGCGGCAGGGTATTGTCATGGCAGCCATGGGGACTTCAGGAACCGTACATCTCAATCCTCCCGTCTTGGGGGAGATGGGTCTTATGGGGCCAGAACCAGAGGGTGAGGCCTCTACCAGAAGCAGCGTAAGCCACCAAGAACACAAATAGCAGGTCAAGTCAAAGCCCTTGGGAAAAAGCGTAGGTCTGATCACCAGGAGGGCCTGGTGCAGGACCAAATCCAAAGAGCCAGAGAGGCAAGATTCAGACGGAGCCAAGAATCTGGCGTTGTGTCTCTTCTCGGCTTGCCTGCCCCCATCTCTCTGAGCTACTGAATTCCCTCCTTACATTCCCCCTTCTGTCCTCCCACATCCTTTGGACTCAATGCACGATGTTGGCTTTCCTATTAAAATCTTGGCTCTTCTCCAAGTAGTGCTCTGCCCCAGGCTGCTGGAAAGGCCTGAGACAAGCCAGCCCCTGTGACGCTGCTACGCGAAAGTCAAGCCTGTTCCCAGCACTTCCCCCCTCACCCTGCATTTGCCCTAGTCCCTTTGCTGGCAGGAGACCAGGACACAGAATACGGGTGTGAGGCTCTCACTCAGGGACCCCTGGCAAGGCCCTGTCTGAGCGGCTCTCCCTTCCCAGTATCGCTTTCTTGGCAATACTTGCAACCCTTGGCAGGCAGATTTTTCAGTGTAAATTCTCAAACTGCTGTTCCGGATTAGCAATCAATCAATCACTCGTAAATTTGGATAGGGTGATTCTGACCCTAGACCTGAACGCTCCTGGAGAAGCCAACAAGACAAAGTTTCTGAAACTTCAGATTTGAGGAACAGGAATTAGACTCTTTCAGAAACAGACCCTAGGCCCCTGGGAGGCCCTGCTCATACAGCCAGCTGGTTTCTTTCTTTACCACCTCGTGACGGCAACGGGCAGAGTCCAACAGATGATCATGAAATGTACCACCCTCTCCAGGAAGGCAGGCTTAAGGAGGGCCTCCAGGAGGGCCCCCCAGCAAAGCGTAAAGGGTGTGCAAGCATATGGCGGCGAGGAAGGGTCAATGGCAAGAACGAAGATGCAGAGTGGCAAAGTGGTTAAGAATGTGGGTTCTGGGGGCGCCTGGTTGGCTCAGTTGAGCATCTGATTCTTGGTTTCGGCTTAGGTCGTGATCTCGCGGTTGTGGGATCGAGCCCCACGTCAGGCTCTGCACTCAGTATGGAGTCTGCTTCAGATTCTGGCTCCCACTCTCTCTCTTTCTCTCTCTCTCTCAAATAAATGAATAAATACAAATCAGAAGAAGGGGAAGAAGAGGAAGAGGAAGATGAAGAGGAAGAAGAAGAAGAAGAAGGAAAAGAAGGAGAAGAAGGAGAAGAAAGAGAAGAAGGAGAAGAAGAGAAGAAGGAGGAGGAGGAGGAAGGAGATGAAGAATGTGGGTTCTGTCTGTGTTTGCCTCTCGGCCCGGCCACTTACAAACTGTGAGACTCTGGGCAAGTTAATTAACGTCTCTGAGGCTCAGTTTCCTCATTTGTAAAATGAGATCATAATAGCACTTGCAGCTACGTTATAAGAATTGAACGAGATAGTATCACAGAAGACTTAGCACAATGCCTAGCCCAGAGGAAGCACTCAGGAAATATCACCTGTTTCTAGAGGAGAGAGTAGGGCTAAGGAGGTTTCAATGGGGAGGAAAAGAGAAATGAAAGAGAGCGGTGACAAGGACTCGGATAAATTTTGCCTGATTCTCACTTTTTCCCTAGGGCTGACCTTGAGTATTTCAGGCATTTACCCAGAATGCATTTGCATGCTTTGTACATTTCCCCATCATTACTGATTTCTAGTCCCAACTCTGTCCTTGTCTAGTTACATGACCTTGGGCCAGTTTCCTGATTGTTCTACGCCTCAGTTTCTCCAAATGTAAAACCAAATGGTTATTGTAGAAAAGTGTTAAGGTCACTCTTATTCTAACATTCCGGTTCTCTTACATTCTTGTCTTTTTCTTTAGGAAAGTGTTATGGGTTGAATTGTGTCCCCCAAAAAGATATGTTGGAGTCCCAGTCCCTGGCACCTGTAAATGTGACCTTATTTGGAAATAATTACAGGGGTGCCTGGGTGGCTCAGTCGGTTAAGAGTCTGCCTTCTGCTCCGGTCATGATCCCGGCGTCCCAGGATCAAGCTCTGCATGGGGCTCCCTGCTCAGCCAGATGCCTGCTTCTCCCTCTCCCTCTGCTGCTTCCCCTGCTTGTGCTCTCTCACTCTCTGTCAAATAAATAAATAAAATCTTAAAAAAAAAAAAAAAAAAGGAGGGACACCTGGGTGGCTCAGTCAGTTAAGCATCTGCCTTCCACTCAGGTCATGATCCCAGGGTCCCAGGATCGAGTCCCTCATCGGGCTCCTTGCTCAGCGGGGAATCTGCTTCTCCCTCTGCCTGCTGCTCCCTCACTTGTGCTTGCTCGCTCTCTCTCTCTGACAAATAAATAAATAAAATCTTTTAAAAATTTCTTAAAAAAAGGAAATAATTACAGATGTAATCTCATTAAGAGGAGGTCATTAGGGTAAGCCCTAATCCAGTATGAGTGGTGTCCTTATAAGAAGAATAGCAGACATTCGGAAACACACAGGGAAACAGTTAGCTGTGAAAAATAGGTCCACAGGCCCATAAAATAAGTGTCACATTCCATTTTTACACTCAAAATCATGCTTTTAGAAACAACTGTGTTAAGCATCAAATAACATTCACGTGCAGATAACGTGACCCAAAATATTTTTAAAAATCATCAAAGAACTTGATATACCCTTCAGGCTATGTATGTCTGTATGATGAAGTAGCATTCCTACCCTGAAATTTTCCCAAACTAAGAAAATAGCCTTTACTAAAGACTCTAGTCTTATTTTTCTGACTTCTGGGGCATTTGATAGCAATTTAAAGCATTATGAGACATTCTTAAGTATTTTACAGCAGCCTGCAAAATTTACCTTCTACTCTTTACTCCTAAAAGAAACTTTCTAATAGATATTGATGAATTTTGTATTAATACAGTAGTATGTATATAAAACTACGCTGCGGGGCGCCTGGGTGGCTCAGTGGGTTAAAGCCTCTGCCTTCGGCTCAGGTCATGATCTCAGGGTCCTGGGATCGAGCCCCACATGGGGCTCTCTGCTCAGCGGGGAGCCTGCTTCCCCCTCTCTCTCTGCCTGCCTCTCTGCCTACTTGTGATCTCTCTCTGTCAAATAAATAAATAAAATCTTTTAAAAAATAAATAAAATAAAACCACGCTGTTTCTCAAATTTTGATTAATTAGCTGAAAGGAAAGCTACCAATTGTTAAATGTAGTGTACTTAATCCTTTCATGAGTGTAGAACCCACACCAGGGCATCTGGAAGGCAGGCTTAGTCCATATGCTTTTTTCTGAAATAGTATTAACAGCAGCCAAAAAGTATAACCTCAAGGAAACCATAAACTTTTAACATCTCCAATAAAATGGCTTAATATATGCTTTCGTTAGGGTGCCTGGCTGGCTTGGTCAGTAGAGCATGCAACTGGACCCCTGGGTTGTGAGTTCAAGCCCCACGTTGGGTGTAGAGTTTACTTAAAAATACGATCTTTAAAAAATAAACATATATGCTTTTGTTTAATAAAAAAAGAAAGAAAGAAAAACACACCGGGAGAAGACACCCATGTGGTAATAGAAGCAGAGACTGGTGGGGCGCCTGGGTGTCTCGGTCGGTTAAGCAACCACCTCTTGGTTTTGGCTCAGGTCGTGATTTCAGGGTCGTAAGATCGAGCCCCATGTCAGGCTCCACCCTGAGCATGGAGCCTGCTTGAGACTCTCTCTCCCCCTCACTCTGCCCCTCCCCCCATGCTCGCTCGTGCCTTCTCTCTCTCTAATATATAAATAAATCTTAAAAAAAAAAAAGAAACAGAGACTAGAGTAGCATCTAGAAGCCGAGGAATACCAGCCAACTGTCAGCAAACAACAGAAGCTTTGAGAGAGAGAGAAGGACGCTTTCTTCCCGAAAGGTTTCCGAAAGAGCAAGGCCCTGCTGATGCCTTAATTTCAGACTTCTAGCCTCCAAAACTGTAAGAGAATCAATTTCTGTTGCTTTAAGCCCCCCAGTTTGTGGTACTTTGTTACAGTGGCCCCACGAAACTAATTCAGAAAGTTTTCCCCGAATCATGTCTGGCTTCCGCTATCAAGCTGTGATTTCCCAGGGTCCTGATTGCTTCCATATCCTCATTTCTAATTAAAGGCAGCTTAGGCACAGCATTCTAAGTTCCTGATTTAGTAATTTCATTAAATGATAAAAATTAATGCATGATATACCAGATATTCAGAAAATTTAAATTGCAAGAAGATTGTTATAGCAACGGCCGTACTAATTATCATGTCTTAAGAAAGGCCATGCATGTTTAGCAACTAATTAGAATCATACAATCAAAAGAATAAAGAGCACTTCCTTGGGGACATAAAATAAATAAATAACTACAATATTTTCATTAGATAGTTGGCAATGCTCCTTTAAACCGATTTGAGTGTTAGAAATTGATGTATAAATTAAATGGTTTTATAGTTTAGATTTGATATTTAGAAGACGTAGGCCATTAGAGAAAATGGTTTTAAAATGTACTGAACGTCTGAAAAATACTATGATGCTTATGAGACTATGTGAAGAAAATGAAATGTAACTCATTTCGAATCTTGAAGAATGTTTTTGAGACCCATTTCCATATTCTTATAAGATCTAAAAAATTCTTAAAAGTTCAGAGGGTTCTGGGCGCCCGGGTGGCTCAGTGGGTTAAAGCCTCTGCCTTCGGCTCAGGTCATGATCTCAGGGTCCTGGGATCAAGCCCCGCATCGGGCTCTCTGCTCGGCGGGGAGCCTACTTCCCCCTCTCTCTCTGCCTGTCTCTCCGCCTACTTGTGATCTCTCTCTGTCAAATAAATAAATAAAATCTTTTAATAAATAAATAAATAAAATTAAAAAAATAAAAGTTCAGAGGTTTTGATTTAAAAATGCACCAATTCCTAGATCAGGTGTTCCCAACAATAACCCACAGGCCAAGTTCATCTCACCCCTGGTTTCAGCCCATGAGTTAAGAATGGGCTTTTTTAGATAGTCTAATTTTTTTTAATATAATGTACTTTATTTTTTTAAAGATTTTATTCATTTGACAGAGAGAGAGACAGTGAGAGAGGGAACACAAGCAGGGGGAGTGGGAGAGGGAGAAGCAGGCTTCCTGCCGAGCAGGGAACCTGATGCAGGGGCTCGATCCCAGGACCCCAAAATCATGAGCTGAGCCAAAGGCAGACGCTTGACTGAGCCACCCCAGCGCCCCTTAGATACTCTAATTTATTTTAAATAATATATATTTTTTATTAAGTAAACTCTATGCCTAACATGGGGCTCAAACTCACAACCCTGAGATCAAGAGTCACACGCTCTACCCATTAAGCCGAACAGGTACCTTAATTTTTTTAATATTTTATTTTTTATTGAAGTATAGTTGACACACAATGTTACATTAGTTTCAGGTGTGGTGTACAACATGGTGATTCGAAAGTGCTGGTGTCCCAGCACTTTGAATCCCTCTTACTGCGAAGAGTCTCATTCCTTTTAAAAGTTCACAAAGTTCGCCTGGGTGGCTCAGTCGTTAAGCGTCTGCCTTCGGCTCGGGTCATGATCCCGGGTTCCTGGGATCGAGCCCCATGTTAGGCTCCCAGCTCAGCAGGGAGTCTGCTTTTCCCTCTCCCCCTCCCCCTGCTTGTGCTCTCTCTCTCTCTCTCAAATGAAAAAATAAAAAATATTTAAAAAAAATAAAGGTGTGCCCGATTAGGTGAAGTCTACCAAGGACAGTCCCAGCAGCACCTCGATTAGTGTCTAATTGAACACCTGGAATAAAGCGTGTGAATATCAGGGACCAGGAATCTTGAGGACTGCCCTAGAATTCTGCCTGCCACATTGCTTTCGGGCTACGACGGCAGAGGTGAGGAGTGGCAGGAGACCTCACGTGGCCCACAAAGCTGAAAATATTTACTATCTGGCCGTTGACAGAAAAAGTTGGCTGATCCCTGCTCTGGATGAAGCTGAGTTTCAAATTCAATAACTGTGTGATCCCTGTTCAGCAAAGAAGTCTAAAGCTGGGGGCAGGGCAGCAGCAAGAAGCGGCCATGAGGCTGGGGAAATAGTAGCATTACCAAAGCCGTTAAGCTCTTAACTTAAGCATACACCAAAACAGATGATCCCGAAATTAATAGCACTTTCTTTGAAGAAATCATTTTGAGCATGGCTAGGGGAATAATAAAATAATTACATCATGTCATGACATCATCACCACCCAACTTTGTCAAATCTTCACATATTTGCTTCTTTCTAAGGAGCAAAACAGAGGCGCCTGGCCAGCTCGGTTGGTGGAGCATGCGACTCCTGATCTCCGGGTCGTGAGTTCGGGCCCCACGTTAGACATAGAGTTTACTTAAAAATTAAAATAAAATAAAATAAAATAAAAGATTTAAAGTAGCAAAACAGATACAATTGAAGCCCCCAGTTGTACCTTTCTCTAATCCCACACCACTCCCTCCCACTCCAGAGGTTAACCACCACCCTGTGACCACGTTCCATAGACAACACATGGCCCACTTTATCACGCCTTCAACTTTACGTAAATGGAATTATACAGCATGTATTCTGCAATTTGCATCTTTTGTTTAGTGTATTTATGAGATTCGTCCACACTGATGTGTGTTGTTCATTTTTACTGCTGTATAGTACTCTGTTGTAGGAATATACCACCGTTTGTCTATTCTACCTGTGATGTACATTTGGGTGGTACTCAACTGTTTGCTATAAAAACAATGCTGCTGGGGCACCTGGCTGGCTTGGCTGGTAGAGCATGTGACTCTTGATGTCAGGGTTGCAAGTTCAAGCCCCATGTTGGGTACAGAAATTACTTAAAAATAAAATCTTCTTTAAAAAATTTTTTTAAGATTTTATTTATTATTTGACAGAGAGAGGGACAGCGAGAGAGAGAACACAAGCAGGGGGAGTCAGAGAGGGAGAAACAGGCTCCTCGCTGAGCAGAGAGCCAGATGTGGGGCTCGATCCCAGGATCCTGGGATCATGACCTGAGCTGAAGGCAGATGCTTAACCTACTGAGCCACCCAGGCATCGCTATCTTTCCATATTTTTATTGTCCCTTCAGTTCCCTCTTTTGTGACCTATACTTAACAATTTTCCTCTTGAGCCATTCATTCAAAGGCATCTAATTGATCTGTAGTTCTTTACATATTCTGAATACCAATCCTTTATCATTTATATTCATTTATTCATTCACTAAGTATTTACTAGTACATACCATGTGCTAGACATGGGTTGAGGGCCAAGAAATATGGCAGCCAACGAAACAAAGTCCCTGTCCTCAAGGAGCTTGAATTCTAGTGGAGAAGTGGGCAATAAATAAATGAGCAAATAGATACAGAATGTCGGGGAGTGGTAAGTGGTATGAAGGGAAAACAGAAGAGGAAGAGGCGACATTTGGACAGAGACATTATTAACTTGAAGGGGAGAGCCAAATGTGTATTTGGACAAAGACTGTTCCAGGCAGAGGAGGACCGGCGCCAAGGGTCTGAGGTAGGGACAAGGATGTCACAAACACCTTTTCCTCGACCGTGGCTTATTTTTTCCATTTCGTTCATGATTTATTTGCTTGTATATAAATTTTAAATTTGCAATGTAGTAAAATTCATCAAGCTTTCACTTATGGTTCCTCTATTTACATTTTGTTTAAGAAATCCTTCCCTACCCCAAGAACATAAAGACATTTGCCTATATTAGCTTCCAGAAATTCTCAAGTACTTGTTACGTGTAGGTCATAAAACCACTTTTGAATTTGTTTTTGCATACGGTGTGCAGTCAGGATGTAATTTTATTATATTTTTTCCGTATGGATAACCAATGGTTCCAGCAACGTTATTATTAAATAATTCCTCCTGATCATAGGGGAAGCCAGGGAACAATAAAACAAGACGAAATCAGAGAGGGAGACAAACCATGAGAGACTCTTAACTCTAGGAAACAAACTGAGGGTCGCGGAGGGGTGGGAAGTTGGGGTAGGGGGCAAGTGGGTGATGGGCATTAAGGAAGGCACATGATAGCATGAGCGCTGGGTGTTACATAAGAATGATGAATCACTGACCTCTACCCCTGCAGCTAGTAATACACTATATGCTAATTAATTGAATTTAAATTTAAAAAATTAATTCAAAAAACTAAATTGTTCTTCCTCCTCTCTGCACTGGTCAGGTATTAAGTTTCCATTTACGTGTGGGTCTGCTTTGGGGCTATATTGTTCCAGTGATCTATTTTTCTCTGCACCGTCTGAATTACTACCACTTATAAAAAGTGTTGACATCTACTAGGATGTATTGTGCTGCTTAGATATTGTCTTGGCTATTCTCGGTCCTATTTAGAATTTTAATTGGAATTGCATGAAATCTCTAAGTGAATTTAGAGGGGCTTGATATGATTACTTATTAAGTTTCCCTATACATAAACATATTTCATCCCTCTATTAACTTAGGCTTTCTTTAATGTCATTCAATAAATATTTATGCTTTTCTGCAGACAGGTCTTATGCATCTTTCGTTAGATTTATTCTCAGCCGACTTGCAGTGTTTGTGGCTACTGTAAGCTTTAATTATTGCACTTCTGACTTTTTCAGATTACTCTTATATCCTCAAACCTTGCTAACTGGTCCTAATTTTTCAATAATTTGTATATTCTCTTGTACTTTTATGTAGAAAGCATGCCACCTGCTAATAATAACCTTTGTTTCTCCTCTTTCAATCCTTGCTTTTTTATTTACTTTCCTTTTCTTACTATACTGATTGGGACCTACAGTGCAACGTTGAATAGAACTGATAGTTTTGCCCCTTTATTATTGCAGTGATTCAATAGGTTTTCCTTTTTATAAAGAGTTTATTTATTTGAGAGAGAGAGAGAGAGAGCGCGCACACACAGAGGGAGAGGAAGAAGGCACAGAGGGAGAGGGAGAAGCAGACTCTCCGCTGAGCAGAGAGCCTGACGTGGGACTCGATCCCAGGACCCTGAGATCATGACCTAAGCCCAAGCCAGACTCTTAACTGAATGAGCCACCCAGGCGCCCCTCAATAGATTTTTCTAATGTTAAAAACATTCATATTACGGGGGTACCTGGGTAGCACAGTCGGTTAAGCATTTGACTCCTGGTTTCAGCTCAGGTCGTGGTCTCGGGGTTGTGAGATCGAGCCCCACGTAGGGCTCTGCGCTCAGCTCAGCGTCTGCTTCAGATTCCCTCTCCCTCTGCCCCTCCTGCTCGTGCCTTCTCTCTAATAAATAAATAAATCTTTAAAAAAAATTTCATGTTATGGAGATAAATACAACTTGGCCATAATGTATTTTTATACATTATTTTTTCTGATTGCTTGTATTTTGTTTTGCATTTTTGCATGTATGTTCATAAGTGAAGTTAGCCTGTAGCTGTCATTTCTCATACTAGCTTTGCTTCATTTGGCATCAAGGCATATAAGGCATTAGCCTTATAAAATGAGTTGTGGGGGGTGGGGAGGGGGCCTGGCTGGTTCAGTTGATAGAATGAGTGACTCTCAATCTCCCAGTTGTGAGTTCAAGCCCCATGTTGGGTGTAGAGATTACCTAAAAAATAAAATCTTAAAAAAATGAGTTGAAAGGGATTTACTGCAACAGTTTGTGTAGTATTAAGATTATCTGTTCCTTGATCGTTAGACTCATCTGTACAACCAGCTCTCAAGGGGGTGTATGGTGAGTTGCATATTTGCTTGTTGGTTGGTTGGCTGGTTGGTAGATTTTAACTACTGCCTCAATTTCACTAATAATCATAAGTCTGCTCAGTTTCCCCATTTCTTCTTGAATCAGTTTTGATAAATTGCAGTTTCATATGAAATTAACCATGTCATTTAAGTTTTCACATTTCTTGGCATAAAGACATTCATAAAATTCTCTTATTATTGTTTCAATATCCTATTTACTGTATCAGTTAGTTTAGGCCTATTCTCATTCTTCTGGTTTATTTGGCAGCCTTCTCGCCTTTTCTGTCAGAGTTGTCCCCATTATTCATCTAGCCAGAGAGCTGTCCGCTTTATTCGTCTTTTTCAAACAACCAGGTTTTCTTGTATTTTTTTTTTGTCTGATATGTGAATGCATTTACAGGATGGACTTAAAAAGGCTACGTCACATTTTATTCTGTATTTAATCAGTATTTATCAGAAAGAATAATATTACATGAGAAGAAATACAAACATTAACAACAACAATTATCTGTTAACATAATAGGTAAGTATGTGAGATCAAGCCTATCCTGGCATATCTAGCATGTATATTTGTCATCTTTATATTCATATAAAAAACTACTGTTTCATTTCGTTGCTCTTCTTGATTTGACTTGGCGTTCTATTTCATTAATTTCTTTCCTTCTACTTCTGTGTTGCTTTATTTCTAATTTCTTTAGTTACTTTTCAGCATTTCGCCTTCTCTAATACAAGAATTTAAAGCTATATATTTCTACCTAAGTACCACCTTAGCTGTATCGTCACACTGTCCTTTAGTTCTAAATATTTTCTAGTTTCCAGTGCAATTTCTTCTTTGACCCATATGCTATGTGATTATAAATGCTCAAGTATATGTGGCCTTATTTTTTTAATGTTTTTCTTTACCTAAGTAATCTCTACACCCAACATGGGGCTCGAACTCACGGTCCCAAGATCAAGAGTTGCATGCTCTACTGACTAAGCCAGCCAGGCACCCTATATGTGGCTTTAAAATCATCCTCTTATTCATCATTTCTTTTTTTTAAGACTTTATTTATCTATTTGACAGAGAGCGAGAGAAAGAGAACACAAGCAGGGGGAGCGGCAGAGGGAGAAGCAGGTTCCCCACTGAGTTGGGAGCCCAACGCGGGGCTCAATCCCAGGACCCTGGAATCATGACAGGACCCTGGGATCATGACCTGAGCCAAAGGCAGATGCTCAACCAACTGAGCTATCCAGGCACCCTCTTGTTTATCATTTCTAACTTAATTTCATGATGGTCAGAGATCTCCATGATATGATCTCTGGGACAAATATTCTTTGATATTTGTTATGTACTTGGCAAGTTAATGATCCATTTTTTAAACTGCTATATATGTGCTTAAAAAAAATGTATCATCTAATTGATGGATGTAAGGTTGTATGTATGTCCAGTAGAGAAAGCCTATTAATTGTGCTTTCAAATCTTTTATACTTCACTAATTCCTTGTCTGTATAACTACTCAAATATGAAGAAGAGTATGTTAAAGTCTGTCCTATTTGTGTATATTTACCCTTTTCTCCTTATAGTTTTTCCTTTTTTGCTTTTTTGTGATACTACGATTAGATATATACAGGTTTAGAATTTCTATATCTTCTTTTTTAATTTTTTAAAAATTCATTTAAGTAGGCTCCGCACCCAGCGTGGATCCCAAAGTGAGGCTTGAGCACCTTGACCTTGAGATCAAGACCAGAGCTGAGATCAAGAGTTGGATGCTTAACCCACTGAGCCGTCCAGGTGCCCCATAATTTCTATACCTTCTTGATGGATTGTTCCTTTCATCATGATGCAGTGCCCACATTTAGGCCTAATCAGGTTTTCTACCTTAAAGTGCAGTTTGTCTGATATTAATACCGTGGCACCAGTTTTCTTTTGGTTCTATTTCCTGGGCACATTTTTTTTCTGTCTTTTTACTTTCCAACTTTCTGTGTCCTTAGAGTTCAGGTGTCTCTCTTACTAACGGTGTACACCTGGATTTTTTAAAAACACGATCTGTCAATATATGTGGTTGAACTTGTAAGTTTCATCTGTTTACACTTTCATTGCTGGTTGATGGGATTTCTTCCTACCGCCTTAATTCGTGCTTTCTATTTACCCTTCTTTTTTTCCTTCGTTCGCTATTTATCTATGCTTGCAAGATTAGTGTTATTTTCACTCTATGGCTGGGTTTGTTGGGGGGGGCATTGAGCAGAGGGGTATTTATTTGCATGTTTTTGCAGGAAACTTTTTAATCCACACGTACCTTTTGTAAGGGTTCATTTAATTGAAGCAAGATCGTATTATCCATGAATTCACTTAACTTGGCATAGTAAGTGGCAAAACCTTATAATACGCTGGAAATTGAAGAATTAGTACAGCAGCGCTGCCAACCCCGCCACGTGGGGAACTCCTGCGTTTCCCTCAGGATACCCCATCCTGCTTCTGCCAGCTGTCACACACAGGACTAAGCGAGCGTGCCCGTGATGGCAATATACATATTAAATATCAATACCTTACTTTTTGGTTTACAAAATGAATACATATTCTAATATTTTTATCTCCCTCCTCAAAAGGGTTAGTGTTATGGGTTGACGGAAAGCCCCCAAAAAAAGAGATGTTGAAGTCCTAGCCCCCCATTCCTCAGAATGGGACCTTATTTGAAGAGAGGGTCTTTACAGAGGTAATCACAATAAAATGAGGTCATGAGCGTGGGCCCTAGTCCAACATAACTGGCATCCTTTAAAAGAGGGGAAAGTTGGACACATAGACAGAGACCGAGGGAGAACGCCGGGTGAGGATGAAGGCAAAGATGTGTCTACAAGCCAAGGAACACTGAAGATTGCCAGCAAAGCACCAGAAGCTAGGAGAGAGGCATGGAAAAGACTCTCTCTCACAACCCTCAAAAGAAAAAAAACCTGGGGATGCCGGGGTGGCACAGTCGGTTGGGTATCTGACTCTTGGTTTCAGCTCAGGTCACGATCTCAGGGTCGTGGGATCGAGCCCTGCATCAGGCTCTGTGCTCAGCGTGGAGTCTGCTTGGGATTCTCTTCTCCTTCTGCCCCCCCCTCCTCTCTAAAATAAATAAATCTTAAAAAAAAAAAAAAGAAAGAAAAGAAACAAACCAACAAACAAAACCTGGGAGTGCCTGGCTGGCTGTCAGAACAGCATGTGACTCTTGATCTCGGGGTCCTGAGTTCCAGTGCCACTACTGGGTATAGAGATTACTTAAATAAATAAATAAATAAAAACTTGAGAAAAGAAAAGGAAAAGAAAGAAAAGAAACCCTGCTAACATCTTGATCTCAGACTCCTTGTCCCCAGGACTGTGAGATAATAAATAGCCGTACCCAGTCTGTGGTTCTTTGTTACCGCTGTTGTGTTAGGGATATAAATTAATATTAATATTAGTGTTAGTCATGCAGGTGTGAAGCATTCACCTTGTCTACCACATTACTGGAACTAGATGTCCATAAGGGAGATTTTTTACTTCTCAAATGCACAACCTTTTTTTAAGATTTGATTTTAAGTAACCTCTGTGCCCAACGCGTGGCTCAAATTGACAACCCCGAGGTCAAGAGTTGCAACTTGCCAACAGAGCCAGCCAGGCGCCCCTCTAATATGCAACTTTTAAAATGCTTTTATGCAATGAGAGAAGACAATAAGAGGATTAATATAGTGTCCCAGGGGCACGTAGATGGAGAGCCAATAAGTATATTGTTTAATTATACAATTTTTTTAAAGCAGCAAAAGAGGCTAAGGGTAACACACTGATAAAAAGCCATAATCCCCTGTACAGCTCCTGACGTGAGTCAGTTTTCAGATCCAAAACCCATTGACTAAAGAGGTAGCTGGGTCCCCAGGAGGAAGAACTCTGCATCACCATGGCAACTACGCACCATAGTAATAGTACTATTTCCGGACAGCTACATGCAAAACAATGAAACTAGATCACTTTCTTACACCATACACAAAAATAAACTTGAAATGGGTTAAGGACCTAAACGTGAGACCCGAAACCATACAAATCCTAGATCAGAGCACAGGTAGTCATTTCTCTGACGTTGGTCATAGCATCATCTCTCTAGATACGTCTCCTGAGGCAAGGGGAAACAAAAGCAAACATAAACTACTAGGACTACATCAAAATAAAAAGCTTCTACGTGGCAAAGGAAACAATCAACAAAACTAAAAGACAGCCTATAGAATGGGAGAAGATATTTGCGAATGACATATCTGATAAAGGGTTAGAATCCAAACTATATAAAGAACTTATACAACTCAACACTAAAAAAAAAAAAACAAATAATCCAATCAAGAAATGGACTGAAGGGGCACCCAGGTGGCTCAGTTAGTTGGGCATCTGACTCCTGATGTTGGCTCAGGTCATGATCTCAGGGTGGTGAGATCGAGCCCCGTGTCAGGGTCTGTGCTCTGCTTGAGAGTCTGTCCCTCTCCCCACTTGCTCTCTCTAAAATAAATAAATAAGTCTTTTTTTTTTAAATGGACCAAAGACGTGGACAGACATTTCTCCAAAGAAGATATACAGATGGCCAATAGACACACGAAAAGATGCTCAATATCGCTCATCATCAGAACAATGGAAATCAAAACCATAATGACGTATCGCCTCATACCTGTCAGAATGGCTACAACCAAAAACACAAGAAACAACAGGGGCAACAACATGGATGGAGCTAGAGAGTGTAATGATAAGCGAAATAAGTCAGAGAAAGACAAATGCCATATGATTTCACTCATATATGGAATTGAAGAAAACAAAACAAAGAGTAAAAGAGACAAACCAAAAAACAGACTCTTTACTTATATAGAACAGACTGATGGTTACCAGAGGGGGGTGCGTGGGGGGGAGAGGGAAGCAGGTGATGAGGATTAAGAGCACACTTAATCACGATGAGCGCCGAGTAATGTATATAATTGTTGAATCACCATATTATACACCTGAAACAAATATAACATTGTTAATTATACTGCAACTAAAATTTTTAAAAATACTTCTAGTTCTTCCCTGCAAGGACTCATGACCATTACTTGGGTGACTGTACACTGGGGAAAGGGGGGACATTTAGACCACCATAGGACGTGAATGACCAGAGATCCAAAGTGTCTCTCGAGCAGGGGGTTCCAGGTACGAAATAGGGAGGTAGAACATAAATTTGGATAAAAGATAGTTTCTAAATATAGGAATATTCCCCTGGGACACAGGATCTGACATCCTGGCAAGGACCCTGAAAAAGGACAGAAACCCATGGCTAGGATGGCTCCTAGAAGCAAGGAAAACATGTTGGCTGATACTCAGCTGGGTAGAAATGCCCAAACTGCCGGGACAGGCAGTGATCAAAAGGCTCAGAGAGGTGGGCATGCTGGAATGGAGAAGTTATAGGAGGCCAGAGCACACGCTAGAGGATTAGATTGTCCCGAGCCCACTGCTCACCAAGGCCATCAGGAACGTGCTGGTGAGAAGGGCACCAACAGCACTGAGAAGTCCCTGTGCCTCTCCTCTGCGGGTCAGGGAACACGGCAGGAGCGGCAATCACAGAGCTAGGCTCAGGACTAGCAACAGGGATAATGGGACTTCTTCCGTCCTGGAAGGAGCAGCCCTTCGTTCTCACGGAAACGGACACTTATTGCGGGCATGGTTTTGCCTTTCCTGCCTGCAGGACCTCAGCCAGCGCCACTGTCCAGGGACTTAGGAATGCCCAATCCACACCCCAGAATCTGATGCAGCATGGCATCTGACGAGGAACTCACTTCAAAGCGAAGGAAGTGTGGGAATGTGCCTGTGACCCCAGGACACGCTGGGCGTGGCACCTGCCACACCACTCAGAAGTGGCTGACTCGATAAAGCGATGGGGTGGCCTGCCGAAGATGCAGCTAAAGCAGCAGCTGAGAGGCCAGATGCTGCCAGGATGGGCTACCGTCCTCCAGGACCCAGCGTGAATGCTGATGTAGAGACCTTTATTGGACGCCACCGCCCGGAGGGGAAAACCACGTGGGCGCAGGAACCAAGGGGTGGACGCAGAAGTGACCCCATATACATTCATTCCCAATAGCCTCCTAGGAAGGAGATACTGTACTTTCGGTCCCCAGTATTTTGAGCTCGGCAATGTAAGACGTACTTGCCCCCAAAGGGGACACACTCCTGCCAGGGGCAGGACAGGAGTCACGTTGAACTATAAGCTATGGCTGCTGTCAGCGCCCTGGGGAGGCCGGAGGGATGGAGATGATTCCTAATCAAAAACACTCTGGTACAAGGTACCTGCCCTACACATTAAGCAGCACAATATTATTTGAAGGTAGACTTAGATTCATTAAAAATGTATGCCATATGAGCACCTGGCTGGCTCGGTCAGTAGAGCACGCAACTCTTGATCTCTGGCTTGTAAGTTAGAGCCCCGTGCTGGGCATCTAGAGACGACTTATAAAATCTTTAAAATAAAAAAGCTCAACTGCAACCATAAAAGATAGAAAAAGAGGGTGGGAATAACAAATGCAATAAATAGAGAACAGTTACCAAGATGCAGATGTTAATATAACTATATCAATAATCACTTTCAATGAGAATGATCTGAATGCACTAATTAAAAGATGGATATTGGGGCGCCTGGGTGGCTCAGTCGTTAAGTGTCTGCCTTGGGCTCAGGTCATGATCCCGGGGTCCTGGGATCGAGTCCCAAAGCACGAAGCCTGCTTCTCCCTCTCCTTCTACTGCTCCCCTTGCTCGTGCTCTCTCACTGTCAAATAAATAAATATAATCTTTTTAAAAAATAAAAAATAAAAGACAGAGATTGTTGGAGTAGATTAAAAAAAAAAACAGACCCAACTATATGTTGTCTATAAGAAACCCACTTTAAATGTAAAGACACAGGTTAAAAATTAAAAGGATAGACAGAACTATAACAGGAAAACACTAATCAATAGATAACTAGAGTGGCTGTATTAATATTAGACAAAGTCGGCTTCAGAACAAGGAATACTATCAAAAATAAGGAGGAGCATTACCTAATGGTAAAGGGTCAATTCTCGCGACAATTGAGAATTAAAATAAAAAATGGGCAGAAGACATGAACAGATATTTCTCCAAAGAAGGCATACAGATGGCCAACAGACACATGAAAAGATGGTCATCATCACTCATCATCAAGGAACTACAAATCAAAACTACAATGAGATATTGCCTCACACCTGTCAGAATGGCTAAAATCAACAACACAAGAAACAACAGGTGTTGGCAAGGCTGCAGAGAAAGGGGAACCCTCTTACACTGTTAGTGGGAATCCAAACTAGTGCAGCCACTCTGGAAAACAGTAGGAGCTTCCTCAAAAAGCTAAAAATAGAGCTACCCTATGATCCAGCAATCACATTACTGGGTATTTACCCAAAGAATACAAAAACACTAATTCAAAGCGATACATGCCTCCCTATGTCTATAGGAGCATTATTTACAATAGCCAAACAATGGAAGCAGCCCAAGTATCCATCAATTGATGAATAAAGAAGACACGGTATATATATATGCAATGGAATATTATTCAGCCATAAAAAAAGAACCAAGTCTTGCCCTTTGCAGCAACATGGATGGAGCTAGAGAATATAATGAAAAATAAGTCAGAGAAAGACAAATACCATATGATTTCACTCATATGTGGAATTTAAGAAACAAAACAATGGAGCAAAGAGGGGAAAAGAGAGACAGACAAACCAAGAAACAAATTCTTAACTCTAGAGAACACCTGATGGTTACCAAAGGGGAAGAGGGTCAGGGGATGGGGGAAATAGGTGATGGGATTAAGGAGGGCACTTGTGATGAGCATCAGGTATTGTATGGAATTGTTGAATCACTAGACCGTGCACCTCAAACTAATATAACACTGTATGTTAACTGTACTGGAATTAAGATAAAAACTTTAAAAAAAAAAAATGCTAACTTCATGCAGAAACATCCTTACAAACACACCCAGAAAAAAAAAAAAAGGGGGTGCCTGGCTGGCTCAGCCAGTGGAGCACGTGACTCTTGATCTCAGGGTTGTAGGTTCAAGCCCCATGTTGGGTGTGGAGATTACTCAAAAATAAAATCTTAAAAAAAAAAAAAGGAAGAATGCCTTCTTTAAAAAAAGGGGGGGGGGAGGAAGTAGAGGAGCATTACCTAATGATAAGGGGTCAATTCTCAACAGTTGAGAATTCTCTTTTTTAAAGATTTATTTATTTTAGAGAGAGTGAGCGAGCAAGCAGGGAGGAGGGGCAGAGGGAAAGGGAGAAACTTGAGCAGACTCCCCACTAGGCGCAGACACGGGGCTCAATCCCAGGACCCCGAGGATCAAGACCTGAGCCAAAAGCAGGAGTCAGACACCCAACCGACTGAGCCACCCAGGTGCCCCCCAACAACGGAGAATTCTTAACATAACAATCCTGAATGTATCTATACCTAACGACAGCGCATCCAAATAAATGAGGCAAACGCCAACGAAACTACAGGGAAAAATAAACACGTCAATCATTGTAGTCGGAGACCTCAACTCCCTCTGGTCAGTAATTGTAGGTCAAGCAGACAGAAAATCAGTACGGGTGTCGAACGCATATTCGAGAAAGGGGAAGATGAGAACCGGTGGGCGCGCTGGGGGCAACTACAGCCAGGTGTAGCACTTCGCACTCACCTCTTCCAGGTTCCTCCTCAGGAAGAGAAGTCCACAGGAACACCGAGCAGGTTTGGAGAAGGGCGTCCATGCGGCACCAAGGGAGGACAGTGGCAGGAATGGAGCTTCGAGCTGGACCTCCCTTCAGGGGAGAGTTGGCCCTGTCTCGGTGACAGCCTCCAACTGCAGCACCTGGCAAGATCAGATGCCGAGTTCCTGACAAGACCATGTGTTCTTCTGGAAGATTCTAGCCCATGACTGACCCGCTCCTGCCCAACATGGGACTCTTCCGACAGGCGGTCTTTCTTCCAGAACTCCTCACTGGGTTGTCCAAGGCTTTGTCCCATCTGCCTTGCAGTCTAAGGTAATTCTGCCCATTTCCTTCCTCCCCGGTCCCTCGCACGTGGGGTGGATCTGCATTAGGGTCTAAGGGCTTTCCCTGCCCATTCTTGCTCTCTGCCCTCGTTGTATCTTTCACAAGCATTGTCCCCAATCAACATCTTGCATTCCTAAGTCCATATTAGCATCTGCTTCCTGGAGGACCCAAACTGGCACAATTAGCCGCTCACCACTGCCATCCAGGTTGGAGAAAATCTGCAGAAGACTTTTAATCAAGCATTTCGAGAGTCTCTTCATTAAGATCAACATGTTTGCAGCAAGTTCCTTGGCTGAATTCCAATGTAGGTTAACTCAGACCATGAAAACCATTCCGCACCCCAAACTCCTCAGCTCTATCAAGGCGTACGTGCTAAGGCTACGGGTTTTGCCATCCTAGCATTCCGTTTCTCTTGCGTGGCACAGCGCTGATGAAGCCTGTTGTCAGTTGGGGTTGTTCAAAGCCAGTCCTCCTCATGCTTATGATCATTCAGATTGAAGAAGTTTCCTCCCTCCCCGCAAAAGACACAGATTTTCCTTAAAGCTCAAATAGTCAAGCGACAACGTTTCCTTAGGAAAATCAGTGCAAAAGCAGTTATTTAGAGCCATTGCCCATCTCTTCATAAAGCTGAGGGGGAAAAAAATTCTTAACGTGACTGACAGGGATTAAGTGCTTCCCGTGTATCTTCGTGGGTAGCTCGGGTGGAGAGGGCTTCTCCGGGGACAACTGTGTGTTCATATGTTAGTCAGGGTAGATCAGACTCTGCCGTGCTCACAAATAACCCTGAGGGGCGCCTGGGTGGTTCAGTCGGTTAAGCGTCTGCCTTCGACTCCGGTCATGATCCCAGAGTTCGTGGGATCGAGTCCCACATCCACCTCCATGCTCAGCGGCAAGTCTGCTTCTCCCTCTGCCTCTGCCCCTCCCCTCCCCACTCATGCTCCCTCTCTCTCTCTCAAATAAATAAATAAAATATCTTAAAAAAAAAAAAACAACTCTGAAACACCAGTGGCATAACACAAAGACTGATTCCTCACGCACACCAAGTCCCATGAGTTGGTTCCTCTGTGAACAACTCTCCCGGGCAGGCTTCCTCCAAGTGGCAAGCTCGGGGACCCAGGTTCCTCGCGTTTCACTCGGCTACTTTAGTGTCTTTTGCTTGCAGCTGCCCCAACAGGGTTTCTGTACCTGCGCAGCCCGGAAGTGGCAGTTTTCAATCCCGCCCCACACGCCATTGGCCCAAACGAAACCACGTGACCCCACTTGGCTAAAAGGGAAGCTGGGAAAGACACGGGAGCGCGCAGGTGTTGGTGTTTGGTCTCTGCCATAATAAATTCTGCTTCTGGTGTAGCAGCTTGAGTATGGGAAACGGGCCCTCCAGTGGGGTTTACCAGAGCTCCGACGTGCTTTGTACTTTCTTATTTTTTTTTAAGATTTTATTTATTTATTTGACAGAGAGAGAGAGAGATCACAAGTAGGCAGAGAGAGAGGGGGAAGCAGGCTCCCCGCCGAGCAGAGCCAGATGCGGGGCTCGATCCTAGGACCCTGAGATCATGACCTGAGCCGAAGGCAGAGGCTTAACCCACTGAGCCACCCAGGTGCCCCTGCTTTGTACTTTCTACATCACTTTCAGTCTGTTGGTCAGTCTTTCTCTTTGACATCTTTTTTTTTTTAAGATTTTATTTATTTATTTGACAGAGAGAGATCACAAGTAGGCAGAGAGGCAGGCAGAGAGAGAGGGAGAAGCAGGCTCCCCGCTGAGCAGAGCCGGATGCGGGGCTCGATCCTAGGACCCTGAGATCATGACCTGAGCCGAAGGCAGAGGCTTAACCCACTGAGCCACCCAGGTGCCCCTGCTTTGTACTTTCTACATCATTTTCAGTCTGTTGGTCAGTCTTTCTCTTTGACATCTTTTTTTTTTTTAAGATTTTATTTACTTGACAGGGGGAGACACAGTGAGAGAAGGAACACAAGCAGGGGGAGAGGGAGAAGCAGGCTCCCCGCCGAGCAGGGAGCCCAATGCAGGGCTGGATCCCAGCACCCTGGGATCACAACCTGAGCCGAAGGCAGAAGTTTCACCGACTGAGCCACCCAGGCGCCCCCTCTTTGACATCTTTTAAGGGCAACAAACCTCATGCAAACTATATGCAAAATAGCAGCAGCCTGGCAATACTGTGGTAGATCGGGCTAGTGTCTAGTTGGGACGTTAAACATCAGAACCAACCATGTCCCACTTGCAAGAGGAGCTCAGCACTGTGAACCCGCACTAGGCCCTTGGGCCCAGTCTTGGAGAACACCCAGAAGAGACCCCAAAAGCCATTCCCAGTGCCCCAGTAGCAAAGGGCCACATGGCTCAAGTGGCCAGCTGCTACATTCACTGTCACCGCCAACACCAGCTGCCCAGAAGTGAAGGGACATCTTACACTACTAGGGCTGGACCTTACCAGAAGGTGAGGGTGAGGATGAGGGTTAAGTTAGGGTTAGGGCTGGGTTAAGGTTAGAACTCCCCATCTGTGATGGGCTAAGTCCCTAGAGCCTTGAACTTGTCCTCGGGATGTTCCCTCCACATCCTGCTGTAACTGAAACTTTGGCTGTCTGCTGACCCTCTAAAGTGCAGGCTGTCTATGCTCTCATCTCCCCACAGCTCAATGCCTTAGAGAGTGCAAGACATGGAGTTGGGGCTCTCCTTGCTCCCCAAACCCACCTTAGTTCTTTGCTCCTCCCCACTCTTTTTTTTTTTTTTAAGATTTTATTTATTTATTTGACAGAGAGAGAGAGACAGCGAGAGAGGGAACACAAATAGGGTGAGTGGGAGAGGGAGAAGCAGGCTTCTCGCCGAGCAGGGAGCCCAATGCAGGGCTCGATCCCAGGACCCGGGGATCATGACTCGAGCCAAAGGCAGATGCCCAATGAGCCACCCAGGCGCCCCACCTCCCCACTCTTGAGAATCCTCTGGCTCCTCCTTGGCTCACACCATCCCATGCTTTCCCCTCTTCCCCATCCTGGTGGTAGTCTTGTCACCCTCCTGGTCACTGCCCTCATTCCTGAAGGCTTTAGTTCCGGGCTCGCTGTCTGTCTTCTTTGACTCAACTTCTCCCGTCTTTTCAGTGATTTCAACGTCCATCTGGTCAACCACCCAACACCTTGGCTTCTTGTTTCCCAAATCTGCTCATTGCCAATGACCACTGCCATTTTGGGGAGCGCTTCGAAACCCCAGCATGGAGCACCAGTATGAGGCCTCGTATCTTGAAGACCCATATACCTCAATGCATTCATTTCATTCGTACATCAACACAGGATTTCTAGAAGCTGGTCAGCCTTTAGTACAGGAAGTATGTAAAGGCACATATCATATTTATTAGGAATTAGTCTTGTTCTTCATATAGCATCCAGTGTAAAAAGCCAAGTGCCAAAGATTACATCTATAGAATGTTACCTTTTATGTAATAAAGGGAAACATTTTCATACAAATACCTGTACACACATTTTCCTGGAAGTTTTTTTCATAATAGCTCCAAACTGGAATCAGACCAAATCTCCACCAATGGACAAATGAATAAACACACAGTGGTACATCCACACAATGGAATACTACTCAGCAATAAACAGGAAGAAACTACTGGCGAACACAACAACATGAATGAATCACAGAAGCATCACGCCATGTGAAAGAAGCCAGTCTCGGGGCGCCTGGGTGGCTCAGTTGGTTAAGCATCTGCCTTCGTCTCAGGTCATGATCCCGGAGTCCTGGGATGGAGTCCGGTATCGGGCTTCCCCTGCTCTGCGGGGAGCCTGCTTCCCCCTCTCCCACTCACCCTGCTTGTGCGCGCTCTCTCTCAATCTCTGTCAAATAAATAAAATCTTTTAAAAAAATATTTTTAAAAATGTGATGAGTTTAGAGTAGGCAGTTAGTTAGACATGAGCTAGAGGCAAGGACAGTGATCGATAAGTTACACTCAGAAGCCCAGGGGCACAACGTCCTGACCTTGTGACTTCCAGGACTTGGGGCTAAGAGACCAAAAGCCCCAGGTGCAGGGCATGCGCTCTCCTCTCCCACTGCCGCCCCAGGGTAACCCCTAGACTCGTTATAATGCACTTGCACTGTGGTTATAGCCCCCCTCCATGCGGAAAGCCTGCCAATGATGTTCCATACAAACCCTGAAGGGTCAAAAACTCCCCCTCCCAACCTGTGGGAGGAATCCCCCAAATGACTGGAAGTAGCCTGCATTAGAGACCACCGTGTCTGTGACACAAGACCCACTCACATAAAAGGAAAGGACCCCTGCAGCCTCAGGCCAATTACCACCCCTCTGGGCCTGGCGCTCTTGCTCTCCCACCTTGAGAGCATACTGTCCTTAATAAAGCTGCTTTCAGCTTTCACTTCGGGCACTGATCTCTAATCCTTTATTATGCCTGTGCTAAGAGCCGAGACACAGGCTTTTTGCACTGACACTAGGTCTTCAAATAGGCACTAGAGATGTGTCACTCTGTCACCTGGACCATCTCTTCGAGTTGTGAAAATACCAGCTGCCAGGAAACTAAAAGGATCATGGGACTACCATTAAACGCACACACACACAAAGACACACACACACACACACACACACACACACACACATTGAATTTGGATTACTGTGGCCTAGTAATGGGAGCTAATTAAATTCCATTATGTGAGAGCACAGTTCCTGATATAGAGTAAGTATTGGATAAATATTTGCGGAACAAATAAATGAGTGATTGATGGAATGAATAAAAAGGCTCACACATTTTAATATGAAACCTTCCTGCTTCAAACATCATCAAGATTTTTGACTCAGAATGGAAGGATATTTGAGCATCACCTGAAGTTAAATACCATGTGCCAAGGGATAAAAATGCAAAAGCCATGGAAGCACATTCTGTGGTGTATTTACTTATTTATTTTAGATTTATTTATTCATCGGAGAGAGAGCACAAGCAGGAGGGGCAGAGGGAGAGGGAGAGAGAATCCCAAGCTGATCCCATGCTGAGCGTGGAGCCCGACGCAGGGCTCGATCTCACGACCCTGAGATCACGACCTCTGCCAAAACCAAGAGTCAGACGCCCAATCGACGGCACCACCCGGGTGCCCCTGTATTTGTTTTTTTTTAAGTTTATTTATTTAAGTAATCTCTACACCCAACGTGGGACTTGAACCCACAACCCTGAGATCAAGAGTCACATGCTCCACTGACTGAACCCACCAGGTGCCCCTCTGGTGTTTCTATTTCATTGCAAAGGTTAGAGATGCTGAAGTCATTCACCGCTGACACACTTGCCCAAACGGCTGCTGAAGACATGGTGGAAATGACGGCTGGGGAGAAAGCAAGCGGCTCTGCCAGATACCAGTTCACTCGAGAATTACAGATGTGGCTCTAAACGTAAAAGGGGTAAATCACCAATTCTGACAAGGCTGAATAGTACGCACTGCAAATTGAGGAATCCTCTGGTCTTGGGAAGTGAGCTAATCTTTGGCTATTTATCACACCTGACCTAAAAAATTTCATGAAGACATTGTGTTTTGTTAGTCTGTGCCAAATTGGACAACTGAAAAAGAGATCTCGTCCCTCCCTTCCGTTTTCCCTTCCTGTGACTAATGCTTGCAGAGAACTACGGGTCAACCGGCATTCCAGGCACCGGGGGAAGAAAAGAAAAGCAGCAGATAGAGATAAATGCTACACAGAGCATGGAAATAGGGCAACGTGGCAGAGTGAACAGGGCCTCTGTAGGCGGTAACATTTCAGTGGAGCTCTAAGTGACGAGAAGGAACCAGTTCTGCAAACATCTGGGGAAAGAACAATCCAAGCGCTGCTGCCACCGAGCAGCAGCTAGCGCCTAGCGCCCTGGTTCTCAAGAGGAATGGCCCTGCCTTCCAGGGGGCATTTTGGAAATCGGGGGAGGGGATGCCACAATGATTGGGGTACTCTGCTGGCATTCAGTGGGCAAACACCAGAGATGCTGCACATCTGCGATGCTCAAGAATGTCCTGCATCCTTCGTGACTTTTGTAGACCCTACCCGCCCCGCGTGTAGGTGGAAAGCTGTTAATAATTATCAGAGCTGAGAACTTAACTCTGCCTAACTCTTAAAGAGAAAGAAATATTTTTTGCATAGAGTTTCTGTACGCAGAATTTTCCAAGGGTTGGAAAGGGTCTCCATGTAGAGAGAAGGTAGGTCCGATTTTGTTTCATTCCAAACCTCACCGAGAGCCGTTCAACATTTCAAAAACCAACCCCTCCCTGATGACAAAGCAAATGTCTCAGAAAACACTGTACCTAATGGGAACGCTTCAGAGGAAATTGATGATGGACGAGAGGGTTTTTTTTAAAATTATTATTGATAAAGAAATTTTTTTAATAGGGAGAAAAAAAGAGTGGGGAAGCCAACAGTACTGTGGGTAAGGAAAAATTACCTCTGCCCTCTGGGATTCTTCTAGCTGGACTAAGAATCAAATTGACATGAGACAAATTGACAGGAGAAAATCAAATTTAATTTCGTACACATAGGGAATCCACACACGCATGAGATTCCAAAGACAGTCAGGCAACATGAGATCATTCTGAACTAAGGGGAAGGGGGAAGGGGCCTGAGACTTCAAAGGGAAGGGATGCAACTCAGGACCAATGAAAAAGAGCAAAGGTTTGGTAAACAGATGTTTACCCTCTAGAAACAATGGGACACAGAGAGGATTTTGATCAAACAGGCCTTGCTATATTCCTTCCTATCTACCACACCAAGTTCATATTATAATGTAGGTGTTCAGGGTGATAACTCCCTTCCCGGAGCAGGCCCCTAATCTAAATTCTTTTAGGCAGTTTTGGGGGCCAGGTCAAAGTTTCTTCTAGAATCCTCTGGGCCTTCATTGTTTTTAGCTCAGCATAATCTGCAGGCCAAAGGGACATGTCTTGGGGGCAATCGGTCTTGGCCCCTATAACACAAAGGGGCACAGTCAAAAGGCACTCTCTCTTGGACCTCTGTTCCCAGGTCCCCCAGTCTCTTTTCCTAGAGATAACCCAATTACCAGCTTTTCGGATAGCTCTCCAAGGAATTACCTCATTTTTGTTTAAAAGAAAGGCAGGAAGGCAGGAAGGAAGGAAAGAGAGAGAGAGAGAGAGAGAGAGAGAGGAAGGGAGAGAGGGAGGGAGGGAGGAAGGAAGGAAGGAAGGAGGGAAGGAGGGAGGGAGGGAGGGAGGAAGAAAGAGAGAGAGAGAAAGGAAGGGGGAAGGAAAGGGGGAAGGAAGGAGGGAAGGAAGGAAGGAGGGAGGGAGGGAAGGAGGGAGGGAAGGAGGGAGGGAGGGAAGGAGAGAAGCTTCAATAATAAAAGGAGGGAAGACTTAAATATAAAAATTCAGCAGAGTAAATTTAAAGATCAAATTGGCTTTATCCAATGATTCACAAACTGGGCAGCATCCCATCTGGCAAATAGTAAGGAGCTCCACTGAGCTGCCAAAAAGAAAAGGGTTTTCAAGGTGGGGGTGGGTAGGGTAGTATTATTAGCAAAGAATGCATTGCTTTAGGCAAGGCGGCCCTCCTAAGGGGAATGGAAGGGTCCATTGGAGGATTACCCCCTAACGCTGACCAGAAAAATTCCAGGCTGTCTGGTTAAAGATCACATTTCTGGGAGAAGCTGGGAAGCTGCAGTGAGGTTTGGCACCAAATTCTGGTGGGGTTTAGCATAAGTGACTCCATTTTTAAGAGAAGGAAAGAACGAAGGGAGAGAGGGAGGGAGGGAGGGGAAAACCCCATATAAACGAATATTTGAGCAGGAAGAAAATGCTAGGAAGGATGAACACAGGCCCACCAAGCCTGCACTACGATTACCCCATAGCACGTGCCGGGGCATTTAACTCTCTTTAATACACTTCTGGACCATTTGTCTGGGTGTGCGACAGCTATTTACTCCTTTTGTAATTTGCAAAGTTCCGTAAGGATAAAGAATAAAAGACAAATTAAGAAAGCAGGAATCAACCAACGTTGGTATAATTATAGCAAGATAAACTATAATCTGAGGAACATCAGCAAGTCAAACTAAGTTAGTGTATTGTTAAAAAAGAAAACAAAAGAAAAACAAGCACAAATTGGAGTCACCCCCCCACCCCCGCCACGAGAGCCAGCCAAAATTTAATTAGTTTCCACCTCTCCCAGGAATGTGACTTTTTTAACAATCTGAAATGTCCTGATCAGCACTAGTAACGTAATCTGCATGATGAACACCCCACCATTCCCTTCCCGGCCAAAAGGAGATGTCTAGCCTAAACTGATCCTTTCTTCTCTTTTGCTAATAACTTCCTGCCCCACCACCCTCTTGCCCAGAATGACCTTCTACTTCTGTAGAGTTCCTCTGAGCATCTCTACTTGCCACAGGGAATGCTGCCCTATTCAAGAATCACTTAAGAGAGGTGGCTGGGTGGCTCGGTCGGCTCAGGTCATGATCCCAGGGTCCTGGGATCCAGCCCCGAATTGGGCTCCCTGCTCAGCGGGGAGCCTGCTTCTCCCTCTGCCCCTCTCCCTGCTGGCGCACGCTCTCTCTCTCAAATAAATCAATAAAATGTTGTTTTAAAAATCACTTAAGAATCACTTAAGAGGGACGCCTGGGTGGCTCAGTTGGTTAAGCCACTGCCTTTGGCTCAAGTCATGATCCCAGGGTCGTGGGATCGAGTCCCGTATCGGGCTCCTTGCTCAGCGGGGAGCCAGCTTCTCCCTCTGCCTGCTCTGCCTGCTGCTCCCCCTGCTTGTGCTCTCTCTCTCTCTGACAAATAAATAAATAAAATATTTAAAAAAAAAAAAAAAGACTATCAAAAGAATCACTTAAGAAAGAAGAATCACTTAGGGGCCCCTGGGTGGCTCAGTGGGCCGAGTGTCTGACTCTTGATTTTGGCCCAAGTCATGATCCAGGGTCTCAGAATCGAGCTCCACGCTGGGCATGGAGCCTGCTTAAGATTCTCTCTCTCCCTCTGCTTGCTGCTCAAGCCCTCATGCACGTTCTCTCTCAAAAAAAAAAAAAAAAGAAGAAGAAAGACAATTAGATCTTCAAGATTATTTGCTTGAATTTTTTTTAACAGTACAGTGGAGAAAAGATATCACTTAGAAGAGAAAGTGAAAAATGACAGTTGTCGAATTTAAAACTGTTAGCATCTCCCAAGGCCTGACCGAGGTGACAGGAGACTGCCCAGTGCCTTCGATTAGCCAGCCACCTTTCTCCTTCTGTTAAATTATTACTTCTCGGTTTGTTTGTTTGTTTGTTTGTTTTATTAACTGCCTCATTTTTAAGCTTTTATTTTAAAGTAATCTCTACACACAACATGGGGCTCGAACTTACAACCCCCCCAGATCAGGAGTTGATGCGGGGCTCGATCCCAGGACCCCGGGATCATGACCAGTGCCAAAGGCAGACGCTTAACCAACTGAGCCACCCAGGCGCCCCTGCATCCTCTTTTTTAAAGTAATCACACATTTAT
Organism: Potos flavus; assembly: GCA_028534135.1. NCBI lineage: Eukaryota > Metazoa > Chordata > Mammalia > Carnivora > Procyonidae > Potos > Potos flavus. The sequence continues at coordinate 25,787,741 of CM052901.1, read as the reverse complement.
TTTTTTAAGATGTTATTTATTTATTTGAAAGAGAGAGCATGAGTGGGGGGCAGAGGCACAGGCAGAGGGAGAAGCAGACTCCCCACTGAGCAGGGAGCCCGACACGGGACTCGATCCCATGACTCTAGGATCATGACCTGAGCCAAAGGCAGATGCTTAACTGACTGAGCCACGCAGGCGCCCCTCATACATTTATTTTTAACAGAGTACCCCAGTTTTACATCTTGTGCCTTTTTCAAAGTTGTAGGTCCTTAACCTGCTGTGTTTCTTCACCGACTTTTCAGCACGCGTGCAAAAGAAGCAGTAAGGTTAGCCTGAGTCCCCAAGGCACCGTCCAAATACGGGACAAGCTCAGGAATTGATTTATGTTTAAGATCAATATACATAATGTTCCCTATGGTTAGCAAATGAATGAGGCTCTTGCTGAGAAGAGGAACACACCTCATTCTGTTAGCCCCAGACGGAAGGCAACAAATATACACTTTGCTGTTACTCATTTGAACTGTTGAACCTGTAGCGAAACAAATATATACATATTTACTTTCCAGGTTAAAATAAACCACCAGCTCCTGATTTCTCCTGGCCCACAGCTACCAAAAGTAAAAAACGGTTCTTCTTGCCTCTGGCTCGCCCGACCAATCTTATTCATGTGGGACAGAAAAGAATGGCAGCGCTAAGGAAAAGCGTGTCCAAACCCAGTCCCCAGGATGGGGGCAGTTGACCCCCTCACACAGGCTGCCTGCCTTCCAGCAAAACGGAAACAACTGACTCGAGCCCATCTCCATACAATGGGGTGACTGCATCGACTTCTCCATTCTCAGGGCGGAAGGAGCTTTAGGGCAAAGTGCTACCTGAAGGTCCCGTTAACTGTTGGCCCCAGGTTCCAGTTCAAGGCCTCTTCAAGTCCACGGTCACAAGCCTCCTTTCTCCAGCCTCCCTCAGCTGCGAAGGTCGCTGACGGCGGGACATAAGTCACGAAGTCTGAAAAGCAGGCGTTCTCCGATCTTTGAGAGCAAAGCAAGGCTTCCGTAATCAGAACCAGTCCTGTGGATCTGGGCCCTGTGATGCCTTCTAGAAAAGGTTCCTTTATCGTGCTGTGTGCTAGTCAGTTGGAGGAAATAACCAGATAAGCCTCAAAGCAACTGTGCGCCTGGAGTGTCTCCCCCTCACAGATTGCTCACTGCCCCTTTCCCTTGCACTATTATCAATGTGGCTTTTCAAAACGGGAGACAGGGAGACACTTGGAATTCTCTTTAACTTAACAAAATTCTTCTTGGACTCTGGCCAAATCGCTCTCAGCCCTTCTTTGCCTCCATTGTCCTCTTAAGCTGACGGGGCCACTGAAAAGGTCCCTGCTTGAGTTACACTCTGCAGTCACAGGGGACGCGTCGTGTAGCTGTTGGTTGGCATAAAATCGACCTAGATTTGAATCCCGACTGCCCCTTGCAGCTGTGACCTAGGGTAAGCCAAGCTCTCTGTCTTTTCTTCCTCTTCTGCAAAATAATATCTAATCAGAACTAACACACACACGTAGTGCTGTAGGGGCCAAGGGGCGGCTGCCCCAAGATGGGTTTGCCGCTCCCTTAACTGCACAGAAGAATCTACACTGGGGATCTTTTCCAGAATAAGGGTTATTACCAGAGATAAATTTTACCTGAGTGGCCCATCTGTCTGGCCGGGCAAACATCTCAGTGCCAAACATCTGCTCTTCTTTTTATTGTCCCGGGAAGCGCATTCCTCTGTGAAGTCCCAGACCCCTCCCCACCTGTCCTTAGTTCAGGATGACCCCCGATACCTTGTTTGGCCTGACTGTCTTTGGAATGTCTGCATCTGTGCGGATTCCCCGTGTGTATAAAATTCCATTTGATTTTCTCCTGTTCATCTGCCTCCTGTCAATCTGATTTCCTGATCAGTCTAGAAGGACCTGGAAGGGGACCGGAAATTCTTGCTGGGGCTGACCTGTGTCATTGTCCATTTAATCCTTACAACAACCCCTAGAGGAAGAAACTATAGAAGAAGCAACTGAGGCATAGAGAGAGTTTGGAGTGACCTCCCCCAAGGTCACACCGCTGGTGAGCTCCCAAGATGCCAAGGCAGGTTCCAGAGTCCAGACCACCGCTACAGCCTCTCCAAATGAGGGCAGGAAACGAGGGCACGCCTGTTAAGGGCTCTCTTGCGGCTTCAGTGAGATCCCGCGCGGGAAGCCCAACGCTGGACAAGTGTGATAGGGAGCCGCGGCGTGTGAGAGGTTTCTTCTCCCCTCCTGCACTGCGCAATTGGCACGGCTTCTTGGGGCAGAACATAAGAGGTCGGGGTTGGGGCGGGGAGCCCCGGCCAGCGGAGGAATGTGGAAGGGGGGGTAAACAAGAGAGGGGAGGCGGCGGGGGAGTGGGGGAGCGCGGAAGACTTGGGAAGCCAGAGGTGGAGCCGGCGGGGCCTGGAACTCTCCGGTGCAAACCGAATCCGGGCCGACGCGGAGCCCGGGGAAGGGCGCGGCCTCGGCCCCGGGGCGGCCTCCCCGGCCCCAGCCCCGAGGCGGCGCGCGGCCGACCAGCCGGCTTCCCGATCCGGCCGCGGCCCGCCCCACGCCGGGCGGGGCCCCGATCCGCGCGCCGCGCCGGGAGCCCGCCGGGAGCCGCAGCCCCGAGCCACGCGGTCCCCCCCGGGGTGGGGTGCCGGGCCCGGGCGGCCGGGGCGCGATGGCGACGTGGCGGCGGGACGGCCGGCTGACGGGCGGCCAGCGGCTGCTGTGCGCGGGCGTGGCGGGGGCGCTCAGCCTCAGCCTCACCGCGCCGCTCGAGCTCGCCACCGTGCTGGCCCAGGTCGGCGCCGCGCGGGGCCAGGCCCGGGGGCCGTGGGCCGCGGGGCTCCGGGTGTGGCGCGCCGAGGGGCCCCGGGCCCTGTGGAAGGGGAACGCGGTGGCGTGCCTGCGCCTCTTCCCCTGCAGCGCGGTGCAGCTCGCCGCCTACCGCAAGTAAGAGCCGGGCGCGGCGCGGCGGGGCGGGGCGGGATTGGGAGCTGGGGGGGCGGGTAGTGAAGGGGGGCCCTGCTTCTCGGACTCGGCCTCGGGGCGGGGGGCGCCTCGCGGCGGGCCGCGGCCTCCTTCCGGATCGCGCGGGAGCCCCTCGGGGCAGTCGCGCCAGGACGCGGCACCTGCGCAGGCCCCGGGGTGCACTGCGGGGCTCCGCGGCCCGCCAGGAGCCGTTTTGCGGGGCGCAGCCCCGGGCCCAGAGAGGCTCCCCCGAAGTTGGACCGGCGAGGAGGAGGAATGGGGCAGAAGGAGATTGGGGTGGGGGAAGAGTGAAGACGCCTCCGGAGAGAGGCTTCCGGCCCATTCCCACCGTCCACTAACTTGGAAATGTTGCCTTGGCCGGTTTAGGAGAGAGAGAGCGTTGGGAAGGCGTGTGTATGCAATTGTGCCTTTGTCGGCAAAGCCCCCGGAGGAAAGTGCTTGGCGGCGGAGGGGGAGAGGGCCCAACCCATGGCCACAAAAGGCCACAGATTTCTGCCCCCCCCCCCCCCCGACCAATGAAGCTTGGCCTTTAGGGCCCAACAGAGGTCCCTCAACTTACTGCCTCACCCCACCCTCTGCCCACTGGCCTCATTCTTTGCCCTTTTTTCACCTTCTCCCAACAACAGCTGCTTCTTGGGAAACTATCTAAACATGCAAATGCCAGAGGAGTCTTCAAAGGTCCCTCGGAGCTCAGAGATATTTGCATTTTAACTGAAACAAGCCGAGAAGAATGAAATGGTACTCGTGGGGCTTCAGGAACTGGGGATGTTTCTGGACTTGGGGGGAGGGTCCCTGTGTGCCTCATTCCCTGGGCACAGGGCCAACTCTGAGGGCTGGCCTTGGCTTTGAATTAGACAGAGAGCTCACAGTCTTCACCACCTAGTTGGAACCTCGGAGGCTAACAGTCAGGATTTTCACCATTGGTGCCGGAAGGCTCACCGGGCAGCTGACAAGCTGGATGGAATCTTCCTTCCCACTTGAGTCCTCTAGGCCAGCACACATGTCACCCAGGCTGGGGAGGAGTTCCCTTCTCTTCCCCTGGGGAGGAAAGGTAGGGAGATCCTGAGGCATTTGTCTCCAGGCTCTCTTGCCTCCTCAGCAACTGCTGGCTTGATGTCTGGAAACAGTGCTCCCCATGTCCCTCTACTCTCCACCAGGTGGTACGGAAATCCGCCTTTGGAATGTATGCCGATTAGGAGGCAAAACTTTACAGGCGGGTTTAAGTATTGTGGCTGGTCGGGCAATCACCGTCCGAGAGGAAGACCTTTTCCTCTGTCCAAGGTTCTTCTAGCCGGATGAAGAATTCAATGGACGTGAGACAGATTCACGGAAGAAAATCAAAACTCGATTTCCTCCGTGCGGGGAATCCACACACCCGTGAGGTTCCCAAGACAGGCAAAAGGAGGCATGGATGTCCTTCTGAGCTGAGGAGGAGGAGGTAGGGGTCTGGGACTTCAAAGGGAAGGAATGCAAGTCACAGCAGGATGAAAGAGAGCAAATGTTTGGTAAACAAGTGTTTGGTGCCCACTCAGAAACAGGGGGACGGAGAGAGGAATTTTAACCGACTTGGCTTAAGTCCTGCCTGTCTACCACCCCTAGTTCGTGTGTTATTGATGGTGATGGCTGTCTTCCTGGAGCAGGTCCTGGAAACGCTTTTCAAGTGGTTGAGGGAGAGGTCAGAGTTTCTGCCTGAGTCTTGGGCCTTGACTGTTTTGGGCTCTAGATAATCTCCACGCTATTGTTGCCCATCATGGGGAGGCCTGCCCTTGGCCCTGACACCACCTCATATATATACATCATTGGATTTTGTTAACAGCCTTTTCAAGATATCCTTGTCCTATAAAAAGTATATATTTAGGAGGTAAAACTTGATGTTTTGATGTGCATATACATGGTGAAATTGGGCTCGGACTGGCCCCACCATTCCTCGGTGCTAGAGCTGAGAGCCCCATCAGCTGACCTTCTGCCTCCAAATCCATTACTCTACTACACTATGCTGCCTTTCTCTCTGCGTTCATTTGGCGCAAATACAGCCAGGCCTCCTCAAGTACCCACTGTGTGCATGATGCTGGGGACAATGCAGGGACGAAAGGGGCATGGTCCCGGGGCCCCAGGGCTTACGGAGGAACAGAAGAAGATTATTGTGTCTGTGGCATGTGGCTGAGTCCTACCGAAATTCACATTGCTGGGGTACCCGGCTGGCTCAGTTGGTAGAGCGTGCAACTCTTGATCTCGGGGTTGTGAGTTCGAGCCCCACATTGGGTGTAGGGATGACTTAAAAATGAAATCTTTATTTTTTTTCGAAGATTTTATTCATTTATTCGAGAGAGGGAGAGAGAGAGAGAACACGAGTGGGGTGAGGGGCAGGGGGAGATGCAGACTCCCCGCCGAGCAAGGAGGCCGATGCAGGGCTCGATCCTGGGACTCCAGGATCATGACCTGAGCCGAAAGGCAGACGCCCAACCAACTTGAGCTACCCAGGCACCCCAGAAATGAAATCTCTAAAAGAAAACAAATTCACACTTCTGATGAGGAGGAGAAGATGTGAGGACCTCACAGAGGAGAAACACCACCTGGGTTTGGTCTGGGGAGAATGCGTAGGAGTCTGCTGGGCACAGCTGGGGAGAAAGATAGAAAGATCGCAGGTAGCGTCAGGAGCCAAGGCACGGAGGTGGGCAGGCCCGCGGCAGGGCCGGAACACAGGGTGTGTCTACAGCAGCAATGGGAAGTCCAGAAAAGCAGGTTGGAATGCGATCTCAGAGGGCCGGGTCAGGGACTTTGGGCTTTGTTCAGTGTGGCCAAGGTCAGCTGTGGGAGATTTTTGAGGAGGTGGTGGTGGTGGTGGTGTGATGATTAGAGCAACTCAACAGGAATTACCATCACCTGGTGGCAGGGTAGGATGACTAGAGAGGAGGAAGACCGGGGGTGGCCGGGCCAGTTAGGAACCTGTCACACTGGTCCATGTGGCAGTTGAGGGCACCTGACACAGGCTAGTGGCTGGTGACCGGGAGAGGAAGAAAGAGAGAGTTCCCCAGCCTAAGTCTGCTAATAATGTTTCCTGCGAGATTATTTTCCTTCTGGAAACTAAAAGGGAGTATTTCAGTGAATGGCTAGGCACAGAAAGCAAAGCAGTTGATTAATCATGATGCCATCCTTCCTACATAGAGAGGACACCTTTGGTCCATGCTCACACTGACTCATCTCTACTCTTTCCTGGCTGTGAGTTTGCAAAAACAGTTGGCTGAGGGTAATGGTATACAGCCTAGGATCGGGGGTTTGAACAAAGTGTAAATATCGAGAACGTTCAGGAAATGGAGTGATTAACTGACTTATCCCCAAAGAGAATTAGCGGCGGAGCTGGAACTTGAAACCGGGTCGTCTGGCTCCTTAGTCCAGGGCTCTGCGCACCATCGTGATGCTGATACGTCTGCTCCCTTGGATTTATGATCAGAAGTCCCCTCGGTAGAGCATATCAGGAGCTAGGTCCTGGCAATAAATAGTACGGAACACAGCAGCCGGCTGTCAAATACACCGCCCAGCAGATCTTCCTCCAGCTTTACTGGACAAGCGCTTGTCGAGCTGTACAAACATTGGTTGGGGTCCCTGCAACTCTGGAATAGTTCGTAACCAGCCCGGCTTTCTTACTGTGTAAACACTTCATGAGCTTGTGTTCAGCTGCGTTGGCAGTTATACCCGGGGTGGGGGGCGAGGGGGGAGCAGGGGGGTAGCCTGTGGCTGAAAGGAAGGGGTTACTGCTGTTCACCAGCTTAGCCAGTGTCTCTGGGAAAAGCTGTGCATGTGGGGGGTGGGGGGAGGAGAAGAGCAGAAAGGGGAACACTGCTGCCCCAGCCAATCAGACAAGAGCTGAAAGGGGGGCGGGGCGGGGCAGGGCAGGATGACGTCATTGATGGCTTATCAGGGTCGCCTGCCTTGACTCTGCAGTTCCCAGGGGAAGGGTTGGTGGTCCTTGTCTCTACCGGATGGTGAGAGTCTGTGAAGAAAGGACTTGGCTTTGGTTCTTCTGAATTTTGTCTATTCCATAGTAAGACCGGACTTTGTAAACCAACGTGCGGTGAGACAGGGTTCCTACTCCCCGCCCATCAAGTTGTTCGGCGAACCAAGGGCCCGGTTCCTCTCCCATTGCCCCTCTCCACCACCTGCTTTCGCAGGACTGTCGAGCTCTGTTAGGACCTCTGCTGAGTGCGAGCACGGTTGTCTGGCGCGTCGTAGATGTCCGGTCAATGGGTCTGGAAGGGGCCAAGTGGGATAGGGAAGAGGGCGAGGCGATGAGAAGGAATAGTGTTTCTCTCGGCATTTCAAACTCCCACCGTCGTCTAAATTGTTCCGGCTGGCTGCTGACCACCCCGCCAGTCAAGCATGTCCATTTCCTCTGTCCCCCCTGCCCCTCCTCAGGCTCCCCTCCAACTCGACTGGCCCCGGGGGGAGAGAAAAGGCAGGAACAAGGAAGTGTGCAGGCAGTGAGACAGGCCAGTGGCCCACTGGCGAATGCGAGCTTTAGTGACCTGCATCTTTCAGAAGTAGCTGCTTAACTCATGACTGGGCTTTTTTTTTTCTTTTATGACTGTTTCTATTAGTGCAGTTAACGGTAGTCAACCGTAGTTTGACAAAATGAAGACTTTCCTAGAGCTTGAAAGAGATGCTTTTATATATATTTTTTAAAGATTTTATTTATTTGAGAGAGAGAGAGAGAAGGGGCAGGGGCAGTGGCAGAGGGAGAAGCAGACTCCCTGCTGAGCGGGGAGTCTGACGCGGGGCTCGATCCCAGGACACTGGGATCCTGACCTGAGCCGAAGGCAGACGCTTCACCGACTGAGCCACCCCGGCGTCCCTGTCTTGCACTTTTTTAAATATGTAGCTATATCTATCCACGAATAATACAAGGTATGCTTTTATGGGTGTGTTTCTTCATTTAAAAAGATGGTTGTCATACACTGTAGGTCACCCTGCAACCTCCTGTTTTCATTCAACTTTATGCTTTTATGATTATCCGTATGAATACCTAGCCTCAAGCTCACAGCAACTGTAGTAGCCATTGTGCGACTACTATAATTTACCCCTTCCCCTACGAACGGACTTTTAGGTTGTCCGACTTTTCACACTAACACGCAATGTCATATGTGTCTTCACGTGTGCATGTGCAAGAGCTCCTCTAGGATACGCGCCTAGAAATGGAATCGCTGGGGTGAAAGGAGGCATTCTTTCGGTTGTGCTAGATACTACAAAGGGGCTGGGCCAACCGACATTTCTATCAGCAGTGGGGGAGCATTCCCGTCTCCACGAGTCCTCCCCATCACTTGATACTATCAGGCTCTTTCATCTCTGCCAGTCTGCTGGGTGACAAGTGGTATCTTGTTTTTATTGGTCATTTCCCAGACAACTAGTGGGGATGCCACATCTTCCCTTATAACCGTTAAACCAATACATATGTTTAAAGATGGTATTTATTTATTTGAGAGAGAGACAGAAAGAGCACAAGAAGGGGGAGGGGCAGAGCAAGAGGGAGAAGGAGACACAGACTCCCTGCTGAGCGAGGAGCCCTACGCAGGCGCGACGGGACCCTGGGATCATGACCTGAACTGAAATCAGACGCTTAACTGACTGAGCCACCCAGGCGTCCAAACCAATACATTTTTTAAACTCAATTACTTGGCGGGGCTGGGGGCGGGGGGTGGCGTGGCGCCTGGCTGGCTCAGTCAGTAGAGCATGAGACTCTTAGTCTCAGGGTCGTGAGTTCAAACCCCACGTTCGACATAGAGCTTTTAAAACAAACAAACAAAAAGAAACCTCAGTTACTGAGGATGCTCAAAGTCATCAATTTTATGCAATTTCATTTCTTTTAAGTTTCAACAGAACTGAAGGAGCACATTCCAGTTCAGTATTTACCAAGTACTCCTACTCATTTATACCCCAATGGCAAGCCAGGATTGACAGTTACACAGATAAAGGGGAAAATGCTTAAAATGAAGTGGGAAGAACTTAGGGTAGACATAAAGAAGAGGGTCAGGCATCTCCTTATAGCTAAATAAATTCTATAAAGATAGTAGAACTGAATGTGCTATTAATGAATCCTAATACATTAGTATAGTAATTTTCACTTCGTAAAACATTTCCAAATGCTGGGAGATATTGCAAGAAATAGTACAGAACACTCTGGCACAATCCAGAGCTGATTCTCTTGGGTTCTTTCTCCTAGGTTTGTCATACTATTCACGGATGACCTGGGCCACATTTCCCAGTGGAGCTCCATCATGGCTGGGAGTCTTGCAGGCATGGTTTCCACCATTGTGACGTACCCTACAGACCTTATCAAAACCCGGTTGATTGTGCAGAACCTGCTGGAACCATCTTACAGAGGGATCATCCATGCTTTTTCTACTGTTTATCAACAGGAAGGGTTCCTAGCCCTGTATCGCGGGGTTTCCCTTACTGTTTTAGGTAAGACGGAACTTTTCACCTTGTCCAAGGAAAGGTGGTGTTCTTTGATATGGATGAATATTGTATACCTTTGTTTGTAACCAGTTAAATGCGGTTTTTTAAGGTCAAGGTCCTGTGGATTCAATCCTGGTAGAGCCAATTGGCTTCGTTCTATTCCATAGGCATATACCCCACTCCTAACTTTGGCCTGTCACATCCCAGGGAGGGGAGGAGGAGAGAGTGACAAGGTGACTCAGCCCAAATTGATAGGAAGATCATCCCGCACACCCCATCTGACTGCGGGAAGGAGACTCGGCCTGCATACAGACACGTGTGAGCACAACCGGGTAGCAACCGTACCTTCCGTGGTGTCTGGAACCTTTGCCAGGGCCACACACACACGAGTCACCTCCAGAGTCCCCCAATTGCCAAACCCTGCAGACTCTCGCCCAATATCAGACCTTTGTTGCAGCATCTAATGAGACTGACCACCCCTTCTCCTGGAAGCCTGGCTTCTAGGAGCCCGCTAGCTCCTGGATGTCTTTCCCAGCTCTCCGGCAGCCCTGTCTTATCCGGCTCGCTGATGCTGCTAGCCCCCCACGTGTCACTGTTCCCCCGGGGCTCCTTCCTTGGCTTTCTTTTCACCCTCCATCCCCACCCCAGGCGGCCGCAGCTAAGCTTGTGGCTTAACCAAGCGTCACGATACTCTAAGGACTCCCGACCTCAATTCCGTAACAACAGGGACGAACATTGGCAGGTGCTCGCTTTGTGCCCCGCACTGTGCTGAACGCCTCCCATAGTTTCTCGGTGAAGCCTCCGCTTACAGACAAGGAAGTAGATGCTTAGGGAAACTGAGGGACTCGCCCGCGATCACATAGGTAGAAAGCGATGTAACCCCGGAGCCCGCTGTCTTAACCACTGACTGCTACCAATTCCCAACGGCAGGACGAATACCTGCTATTGGACACCTTCGCCTGCTGCTCCCTGGGTGCATCCAGCTCACGACTAAACCCGACGTCCTCGTTAGGCTCACACCTGCTCCTCCTGGGCTCCCTACAGACCGCGACCACCTGCCTTTCACCCAGTGGCCCAAGCCGGAAGAAACCTAGAACCGCTTCAGCGCCTCTCCTCTCTCCGCTGTGGCTTCCAGCTTCCGGCTTCCGGCACCAAGTACTGTCAGTTTGACCTCTCCACTCTCCATCTGTCGCCCTCCTCCCTCCCCACCTCCTCTGCCCTCATCTTCATGCTTCCCGCAAACACTTACGAGAGGTTTCTACAGGGTCCCGGTCCCAGGCACCGCTGCCAGGGCCTGGTGACCTTCCGAAACCGAAGGCGGTCATTTCACCACTATCATTCCGCTGTCCTCTGTTCCAGCCCTCCCTGACTCCTGAGCTGCAGGGAAAGGCCCGAATACCTTATGGCACACCATCAGATCCTTCAGACCTGGCCCCGTGCGGCCCGGCCCCCCCTCACCTCCTGCTGTCCCTCCACCGGCACTCACGCCCCAGCCATCCAGAAATGCCGACAATTTCCTAGAAACGCCGCTCCCTTTGCACCTGCTGTTCCCTCTGCCTGGACTGCCTGTCTTCTCTCCCGATGTCTGGCGAACTCCTACTCAGTCCTCAAGACCCAGTGGGCAAGTTCTCTCTTTTGTGAAGTCCTTCCTGATGCCCTAGGCAAAATTAATCCCTCTGGTCCTCGTGTGCTTAAAGCACTTTATACCGTCACCCCACCCCACCCAGTGAGCACACATATCAGTTGTCTGTCTCCTCCAGGAATTAGCCTACACCTCTTTGTATTCCCAGCACCCAGAAGAGGGCCCAGCACATAGCATAAACTCCACAAATGTTTTCTGAATAAAGGTGAACAGGGCGGGGGGGGGGGGTGTTGGTACTTCATTTGTAATGTGTTTATTAAATAGGTATTACATTTTCCTCAACATAAGCAACCCCACTGAGGCTAGCCCCTCTTTTAAATCTTATTTTGAGGGAGAAATTTAGCCCCTTAGTAAACTTAAGACAGCTCCCAAAGTTTCTGGAAGTTTCTTGAAAACTGCACTACCTGCTTGACCTCTTTTCCTGGGCTCTGATATGGCCACATCATTCCCCAAAGCAAGGTCAAGTGCCCTCGATCACCAGGACAGTCTTGGTTTCTAGTTCGCACAGACTTTCTCCTCCTCAGCCAGAGACCAGTCCCTCCTAGCCTCCGAAACCTGGTGAAGTGCCACTCCCTGTTTCCTCTATGAGAGTGATTTTTCCCCCCAAGATTTTATTTTTTTAAAAATTTCTAACACCCAGAAAAGTTACAAGAATCGGAAATACCCATACGCCCACCGTCCGGATGCTCCGATTAACACGTGGCTTTATCATGTACGTGTCCGTCCTTCTGGCCATTCATCGGTCCATCTTACGTATTTCTGGATGACTTCCATGTAATTCGCCAACATCAATGCCCCTCACCCCTCCGCCGTTCAACACATGTCTCATGAACTAGAGTTCGATATTTGTTTTCGGTTCTTTGTCAAGTAAAATTTGCATACAGCAAAGTGCGCCAACCTTGAGTGAACCGTTTGGTGCGTTTTGACAGATGACACACCCCCTATCAAAAGGGAGCACATTATCGTCACTGAAGAAAAGTTGCTTCGGGTGGCTCTGGCTGGAGTGCGTTAAACGAGCCCGGGAGCCCCAGAGCCAGTCCTGTTTACTTGCCCCGGATTCTCCGCAAGCGTTTCTGTCCTCAAGCCAGTGGCGCCCGAGACAGCAGCAGCCTCTTCCCGGCCTTCTTTTTGCAGGTGCTCTCCCCTTCTCTGCTGGCTCCCTTCTAGTTTACATGAACCTGGAGAAACTCTGGAATGGACCCCGAGATCGGTTCTCTCCCCTCCAGAACTTCACCAACGTCTGCCTGGCCGCTGCCGTAACCCAGACGCTCTCCTTTCCTTTCGACACAGTGAAGAGAAAGATGCAGGTGAGGAGTTATATGGGGGAGCGGGGAGCATCAGGTAGGAGGGGTGCCTTGCCGGGCTTGCGGGCGGGAGCGACTACAAAGAACAGTGACCCTGGGTAATGCCAGGTTTCCAGGGCGCCCCCCCCATACTCTGCTTTTTTAGCCCACTTTTCTTTCCTCTCTTCCTTAAAGCTGTCTCAGTGAAAGAGACTGGAAAGAACCAAAGTCAGCCAGGAACTACCGGTCATAATTCAACTGAGTCCCATTTTAAATGATCAGTCCCAGCCGAGTCTGTTTGTGAGCGCTCTCTAACTTGTCTCTCTGCTGCTTCTCCTCGCAGCTTTCTTGGCTAGACTTGGGCCTCACCTTCCTCAGCACTGAAAAGTCCGAAAGGGCCCATCTCAACCTATAAAGAAAAACTGCCTTCAGAATAATTACACATCACAATGACCCCCCCAACTCTTCAGCCCCCCATCCATCAGACTTCATCTGTCTGGGTTCTATTCGTTTCCTGTCCTTTGTCCAAACAAATAAATGATGGCCACATTATTGTAATTATAATGCAGGTGTAAGTTCAGCACCTGCTTAGTGCACGTCTATTCACAAAAACCATTATTCCTAGTTTTTTAAGGTTTGATTTATTTGAGAGAGAGATGGTGAGAGAGAGCATGAACGGGGGGAGGGGCAGAGGGAGATGGGGAAGCAGGCTCCCCACTGAGCAGAGTCCCATGTGGGGCTCCATCCCAGGACCCTGAGATCATGACCTGAGCAACACAAAGGCAGACACCTAACCGACTGAGCCATCCAGGCGCCCCCATTATTCCTAATTTAAAAGTAATGTACATACCCTTAAAAATGGTCAGTTTCATGTTATGAATGTTTTACCACAATCACTTCTGGTCCTTTTGGCTAAGATCAAGTGTGGTATGAATGTTTTACCATAATAAAAAAAAAGAATGCACAGAGATTATAGAAAATTTGGGACACACAGAAAAGTATAAAAAAGAAAATAATTACTTATAAACCCAACACCTGTGCACGACGATTAATAGTTTTCTGTATGTTTGTATGTGTGTACATGTACATATATGTGTGTGCATAAATACATGTATATGGAAGGGTTGGGTTTTTGTTGTTGTTGTTGTTGTTTTACAAAATTGTGTTCCCAGGGATGCCTCGGTGGCTCAGTGGGTTAAAGCCTCTGCCTTCAGCTCAGGTCGTGATCTCAGGGTCCTGGGATCGAGCCCCACATCGGGCTCTCTGCTCAGCGGGAGCCTGCTTCCCCCCTCTCTCTGCCTGCCTCTCTGCCTGCTTGTGATCTCTCTCTCTCTCTGTCAAATGAATAAATAAAATCTTTAAAAAAAAATTATGTTCCCACCATATATAAAAATTAGTATCCTATTTTTTCCCACTTACTATGTAATGGATATTGCCCCAGGCCATCAAGTATTGAGAATACCTTTTTAGATTATCACATAATATTCCACAGTATGGATGTCCCATAGGTATTTTTTTAAAACAATGGTTTCTTCTTGCAAAGTGCTGCTGGCTTGAATTCTACTCTCAGGGTATTGGCAGGGCCGTGCCCCATTTGATGTCTGTACGAGAGGATGCTTCCTTGTCTCTGCTAGCTTCTAGTTGCCCTAAGCATTCCTTGGTTTGTGGCTGCGTAACTTCCGTCTCTGCCTCCACTGTGCCGTAAATAATGATTTTTCAGCTTTTAAATATTTAGGCTATCTCTAATTCTTCAGTATGATAACATTGCAATGAAAACCCTTGGTTTTTTTTTCACATCTGTGATGGCACCCTTCAACTCTATTCCTACAAATCGACTTAGAGGTCACAAGATAAAAATAATTCTGGGACACTTGGGTACTCAGTCAGTTAAGCATCTGACTTTTTTTTTTTTTAAGATTTTATTTATTTATTTGAGAGCAAGAGAGAGTGAGAGAGCACAAGAGGGGGAAGGGTTACAGGGAGAAGCAGCCCGATGCGGGACTCAATCCTGGGACTACAGGATCATGACCTGAGCCAAAGGCAGCCCATTAACTGACTGAACCACCCAGGCGCCCCCGAAGCTGCTGCTGCTTCTTTTTTTTTTTTTTTTTTTTAAGATTTTACTTATTTATTTGACAGAGAGAGACACAGCAAGAGAGGGAACACAAGCACGGGGAATAGGAGAGGGAGAAGAAGGGGGGCGCTCCTGAGCAGGAAGCCGATGCAGGGCTTGATCCCAGGACCCCGGGATCAGTGACCTGAGCCGAAGGCAGATGCTTAACGACTGAGCCACCCAGGCGCCCTGAAGCGTCTGACTCTTGATCCCAGCTCAGGTCTTGATCTCAGGGTCATGAGTTCACCCAGCGTGGAGCCCACTTAAAATAAATTTTAAAAAAGATAAATATAATTCTGAGGCTCTTAATGAACTGTGCACCCCAGAAAGGTTGTAAGTTTACACTTGCACCATCTGTGAGTGAGTGGTTCCATCTCCTCAACAATCATCAGCAATGATTAATAACACTTTTCCATTTTTTTTAACCACAATACTATAAATTGGGGTAAGATACCCTAGAAGTGAGTATTTGGGAGTACACTTGATCATCTTTTCCCTGATATGGAAACCTTCTTGCAATAGATACACAGAGCTTCAACAAGCTTTAAAATAAGTGCAAAGTCATGATGATTATAAAAAAAAAATCCCAAAAAGGTAATTACATGGTTTTCATAAAATATGATCAGCATCCAATTATGAATAACATCATAAATATCATCAAAAGATGTAGGAAGTGAATTCTTAGGGTTGCGGCCAAAGTGTTATTTTACAGGCGTTAATAAACATAATAATACCTTGTCCACCCTACTTTAAAAAAAAAAAAGTAACTCACTAGATAGAACCACAGGCTGCTTTTCAATGAGAACATGCAGTGCTTCCTCTGGCCATTAGATGTCGCTGCAGTAAATGGCGCATTTCCGAGCGCTCCGGGTATTAGCCTTGCAGCCAGTGACCTCTGTCTAGTCAACAACCTCCTAATCCCTGCTTGAAATATACGTTCAGTTTGGAGGACAAGGAGCCTAGAAACAACAAGCTAACCCTAAATTCTGCTTTCCTCCTTGCACTGCCCGTCAGGAAGCAAACCAACGTCGGGTGTCTGTTAGATAACCAGCTGGATGGAGAATTTTCCCAGCTCTGGCACTGCCTGGCCACTTTGAATGTCTCATTCTCCTAATACGCTTTTGTACACACACACACACACACACACACACACACACACACACACACACACAGTCTGCCTGTTTAATGCCGCATGGAACTCTCTTGAACATTAACGACAATAATCAGAAGTCTTATTGAACCAGCTGAGCCCTTCCTTCACCATGCTTCTACTCATTTTATTCCTTTCTCTTTTTCTTGCCCTGGCTCCCGGCTGACATGCTAGAGAATGGGGAGGTAAATAAATTATGTATGTGCGTGTTTTGATGCAACGGTTACTGGTGGGAAATGGGGGGTGGGTCAGCCCTGTGCACAGATGGAATGAGGTGCCCCCCCCCCACCTAGTGTGCTTCCTCCCTGCCTGAAAATCGCCTTCACCGCGCTTCGGGGCCTTGTGGCTCAAGCTCTTTCGGGTATGGCTTGTCCTGTTCATCTTCATTATCTCCCACGCCTGGCCGGGAGCTTGGGCCTGAAATGGCTGGCAGCACTTAGTGTATTGAGAGAACAAGCGGGAAGGGTAAAATGTTGATGGAGGTTAATTTGTCTGATTAATCTGCGGGCCCCGACTAAGGACCAGGGAGTCCTGAGCAAAGGGTTCTCTGGAGGGGCGCCTGGGTGGCTCAGTGGGTTAAAGCCTCTGCCTTCGGCTCAGGTCATGATCTCAGGGCCCTGGGATCGAGCCCTGCATCGGGCTCTCTGCTCAGCGGGGAGCCTGCTTCCCCCTCTCTCTCTGCCTGCCTCTCTGCCTAGTTGTGATCTCTCTGTGTCAAATGAATAAATAAAATCTTTTTTAAAAAAAAAAGGGTTCTCTGGACAGGCGCACGTGGAAGCGAGAAGGGAAAAAAGCGGCCCTGAAACTCCAGGGAACAGCCGAGAACGTGGGAGCCTTGGAGCCCCCAGTGGGCCCTCAGAGAGGATGGGGTGGGAGGCACCAGGCACAAGCCTGGTCCCCCTCCCCCCACCCCCGCAACTCTGCTCCCCTCCCCTATGGCCCATGTTAGGTGTCTCCATTTCATCAAATATAAAACCAAGTGTCCTCCCGTTGCTCTCTACCCCAGGGGACTTTGACCCCATCAAGGCTCACAAGGCGAGCAGGATTGGGCCAGGTCAGCATTGGAACTGAAAGTACATAAACTGAAGGACAAAGGTAGTATCCAAGTGGCACAGCTGACCGAGCAGAATACACATGGGTCCCCGAGCGAAGAGAGGCCCCAGCCCTGTTCAAACAGAGATGCTGAACCCGCCCGAGATGCTTAACACCTCAGGCTGCCCGCGCCACACTGGGCACCCTCCTGGTTTCTCATGGTCAAGTCCACGTCCTCAGCCCCGCCCCACACTTCTCACGGCCGGCTGCACGGCGCCATCTTGGCTAACGCCTCCGGGCTGTCACCTCTGACTTACCGTGTGTCGAACTGACCTCTCCTTCCCCCGAACCTTGCTGCCCAGCGTTTTCCTTCTTAGCGCCATCACCCCCAGAAGTTGTCTTTGACTCTTCCTCTTGCCCCTCCCCCAGGCATCCTCAAGCCCAGTTGGTTCCTGGTGCCTAGTCCTCCCACACTGGTCTTTCTTTTTATCTCTGTCCCTGCCCTAATCTAGGACCTTGTCAACCCCTAACCGGGCTCTGGCAGCAATCCTTTCATTAGTCTCCAGGATTAATTCTAAAAATGACCATAAGCATTGAGCGCTAACGTACCAGGCACTGTGCTAAGTACATATGACCATTATCTTATTATCATCTTATTGAATCCTTAAAACAGCCCTACGAGGTGGATACCATTCCTATCAAGCCCATTTTGCAGATGAGAAAACTGAAAAGGTGTGTAGCCTGCCCAAGTCCACCCGCCCAGTAACCGAGCTGAGATTTAAGGCCGGGTAGCTTGTCTCCAAGGCCAGTACTCACTTCAGTGCCTCCAGCCCCGACCCGTGGCTCCTGCCGGACCAGTTCTCTTGAGATCTGCCTCTGTCCTTCTGTATGGCCCCAAGAGAGTAAAGGCTGAGCCCTGAGCCCCTTGGCCTGGCACGCGGCCCTTACCCACTTTGCCACCCTCATGGCACAGAGGTCCTGTATTAGGAGTTGCAAAGTCAAATGCCAACAAGAACTTGGCAGTAACACGAAGAAAAAAACGCAAAAACGCAGGGAAACCCAGAGAACATGCACTCGCCCACCAAAGACAGCTTTCAAAGGCGTTCTCAGCCATCACAGGCTATCAGCTTGCAAAGCATTCTGGAGAGCTAACTTGCTCTGTGCCAGCAAAATGTGATTAGCATCTAAATACTGAGAGCGGGAAGGAATAAAGCAGGCCAGTGGAGGCCAAGACAAGCGCCTCTTCTCCAAGGGTTGGATGCCGATTTGAAACGTGGGCCCAGTTTTTCAAGGGAGACGAAAATCCCAATTTTTAATGTAAACTCTCCCAATTTCTCAAATGTCGGCAAATACAAATTGTCGGATCTCACACAGGCTAACTAAAACACGCTTCTTCGTAAACTCTGCTCTATTCAAGCCTCCAATTCCGCCAAAGGCATCTTCATCCCCTCCCCCCAGCCCGCTAAAGGATAAATGAGTGTATTTCACACTTCTGTCACCTCCGCCTGGAGCATCTGTCTTCATTTTCCAGGCTCCCCTGAGATTTGCCTCAGCGGTGGCTGGCTCTTGTGACCGAGGGTAGCGCGTATCTGTTGGTTTCGTTTGGTAAATGAGTCGGCTTTTTCCCCACCCCCAAACAACTATCCTGTCCTGATGGATAAAGGCAGGTGTCTCGCCCTTGCAGAACCACCTTCCCCCTTGTCCACACCATTGTCTCCACCCTTCTGAGCGCCACCCCCTTCTCGACGCCCGTAGCTCACTCGCACTGTGGCGCTCTTCTGGCTCACGTCACAGTCTTCGGTGCCATGATTCCCTCCCTCGACGCTGCAAGCTCTTTGCCTTTGGGATGCATGGCTTACCCGTTCGTGTATGCCCACAGCACGTTGCCTCGCGTAGCGGGCCCTTGATACTTGCTAAAAAATGAATGAAGTTCAGGGTCGGCTTAGGAGCGTTCACTGTCTGTGAGCACAGAACTGAACCTTAGCTGCCGCGGGGCGAGCTCCAAGTCAGGTGCTCGTTCCCGGCCATGCTGGAGGTAAGAAGAGCTTTCCCCTTCGCCAGCCTGCTCCCCTAGGTAAACCTCCGCGAGTCCCCTGTCTCAGAGTGGCTCTCCCATCCTCGCTCTGGCACCGCGCAATCTTGCATCGCCTACCTTAGCGGTCAGGTTCTGCGTCCCGCAGCCCAAACAGCTGTGCACATTTCAACATGGGCAGATAGGCGCAAAGGACGCAGGAAAACCATTCTGACACCGTTCCGCTGTCCGGCCCCTCTTCACAGCAACCTCCCGCTGCTTTGTGGGGTGTCTGCAAGTGCCTGACGCATCACAGCCTCATCAAACTTATATTTGTTTGTTGATTTCAGCACTGGGGACCTGAGGTAAATGAATGGGGTCTAAATCTGTGCTCTCTTGCAACGAGGAGGCTTTTGTCACGGCTAAGAGTGGGAACAAAATACGTCAGGAGGAGGGAATGAAAGGAAAGCCTTCCTTGGGATTGAGAAATTATAAGGACCTCATAGTAACTACCATTTATTGGTCGTTTCATATGAATGGGCAAGGCAGTTTATTATCCCATTTCATCCTCTTTGTCGACTCTGTGGAAGAAGTGCCGTTATGATTCCTATCTTCTAGATGAGGAAATGAGGCACAGAGAGGGTCAGTTACTTGCCCAGCAGCCTCACAGCCAGCAAGCAGTGGAGCTGGGATCGAATACCCATCTCTCCTTCCTCCGGTCCGTGCTTTAAGCTAGGTAATCTGTTCATTCCTTTCCGTTCCCTTGCCCTGGGTACAGGAGTAGAGGACTAGAGAGAAGGAGACCTGACCTTGGCAATTGGGCGCTCACAGGTTCAGTGCAAGAGCGGTTGGGGAAAAAAAAAAAAGCAATAATGTGCAAGCTCAGAAATAGACAGCCAAGAGCCTGGCTTTGGTCAGGAAATGGTTAACTCAAGTTAAGGGGGGCAGTCTTCAGAAAACTGGGGCTGCCGAAGGCCCCCCCGCTTTTAGTCTCTGGCAGCCTGACAATGGAAGGCTTGAAGCCAGCAGATGGGAATTTGGAGCATAGATCATTCCGCAGCCGTGGCCCTCTGGCTGGCCACAAAGTGACCGTGGCCGTTGGGAGGCACTGGGAAGAAAGCCCCACTGGCTTTCCGAGCCCCTGGGGGAGCAGGCACAAAGCCCTGGGAGGGGACAGTCAATTACCATCGCACCTCCTAGGAAGTGCTAACAGGTTTCGGGTTTTCTGCCTAGCTTAACATTTCTTGGTTGACACAGCATCTGTTCTCAGGGGGGACAGAGCTCCATTTCCCCAGCCGAGCCGCCTCACCTGGCCCCAAGTACGAACACCGCTGAGTTCTAAGCCCTCGGGGGCGCGGGAGAGGATGGAACGTTACCTCTATCTTGTTGCCTTGTCAACTCCTTGCTGTCTACCGGCTTACTCCGGGCTCTGGCCCCTCTGGGCACTACCCTCTGCCTCAATCAGGTAGATGTCTGGACATCCCTTAGGCCAGGCGGCCCTGTCTGAGCATCGTCGTTCAGCTGTGGGGAAAGGAGACCTCTCCCCCTTGTTTTCCCAAAAGGTGCAGAGTGCCCTAAATACTCGAGGGATGGCAGTTGTTGATCCTGGAAACAAGGCTGTCCCCAGAGCGCTGGCGAGGAGGGAGGAGGGAGGAGGCTGCCTGATTCCACTCTTGGAAAATCACTCTGCCCTTCTCTCCTGACCTGAGCTGGCTTACTCCTTCCAAGAGATCAAGTCTGGGAAGCAGAGTGGCCACCCCGAGGCTAAGCAGGCTTTTCTGAGCTCCAGCCCAACAGTAAGAGCAGCGGCGATGGGAGGTGAACCCCCCCCCAACCCATCCCCCCTCCGCAGTGGGCGGTAGGGGAAAGGGACAAGGGTCCCACAAAAGGCCTGCTGTCAGCCATGAGAGACGGCAGCTCCTGCTGAGGGACGCCCCCCCCAAGCTGGCCTCAAGCCAGCTCGGAAACACAGGCAGCCCCAGTTGTCCCCTCCTTCCCCCCACGGAGCTGTTGCTTGTCTGGTTCTGACAGTTGGGCTCCTCCGAAAGCTCCAGCGGGCAGACCCGCTCAGCGGTCAAGGGCGTTGGCTGCGGATGCCGGCCCTGGCCCTCCCCACCCCCCGTGTGACCCCGGGTGAGCTGCCTGGCCTCCCGGGGCCTTGTCCTCCTCATCGGAAAACCATGGGGACGAGCGTCGTGCCTGATTCATACACAGGAGACAGCACCAAAGTGGGTTCACGTGGATAGAGCTGGGCACGTGACCCACACTCAATGAGGCCGAGGTGCTAGCTTTATTGTTCCCGAAGCATCTCTTCAGAATCTGTGCTTGGCACTGGAGGCCTGATGAGCACCATAAGAGCCAGCCCAGGTGTGTTTCTGTCTGTGATTGCTGGAAACACACAAAGGGGCTCGCCAGCTGCACAAAAACCTCGAAGGACCCTCGATCTCTATAGATCGCGCTGAGGATGGGGGGAGAGTTCGTTATGCATCCGTGCAGTGAGCTGAGCAGGCGTTTATTCACCTAGAGGCCCCATGTGCAAGCGCCGCGCAGATCTGTATATTCCCAGCCTCCTGAAAACGCTCTTGCAGTCTCTTCCCTCGGCCGCCAACTGCCCCCCACCCCGGGTGACACCAGAAGTGGGCTCTTCGGGGCCACTGCTGCTCCCATGACCTCACCATGGGCAGCTCCACTCGCCTCCCAATGGCTTCCTCCAGTCTGGCCCAGCTGCGCCTCGACACCCCCCACCCGGCGCACACACACACACACACACACACACACACACACCCACACACCCCACCTGGCTGTCTCTCCTCGCTCGCCCCAAGCCCAGCACTAACCTGCCGGCCCTTTGCTCGCCTCCCCACCATTACTGCTACTGCGGGCTTTCTGGGCAATGAGGTGGTCCCCCAGTCTGCGGCTGCAGGGGTGGAGGGTAGCCGGCTGGCAGGCAGCCCATGCTGGGCACCGTCGCCCACGCCCACTTGTGCAGACACCCCCACTGCCGAGCCAGGGGCACTCCCCAGCTATGCGAGCACAACTCCTGGGGGTCTGGCTCTGCCAAGAGAAACTTGGGCCACGCGGTTCCAAGGACACAAACGTCCTTTTATGGGGCGCCTGAGTGGCTCAGTCAGTTACACGTCTGCCTTCGGCTCAGGTCATGATCTCAGGGTCTTGGGATCGAGCCCCGCATCAGGCTCCCTGCTCAGTGGGGAGCCCGCTTCTCCCTCTGCCTGCTGCTCCCCCTGCTTGTGCACGCTCTCTCTCTCTCTCTCTCTCTCTGACACATAAATACAATCTTAAAAAAAAAGAAAGAAAGGTCCTTTTACTCCAATACAATTGGCCTGTTGTTGTTTGATTATTGGGGACGGGCCAAAAGACAAAAGCTTCCCGCACAACCGCCTTCAGTGTGTATACCCTCAGACGGTGTGGGAAGTGGACAGCTCGGTCCTCAGGCTCTGTCTGACGCGTCCACGAAGATAAAAGTTGTTTCCGATTACAAGCGAGAGGTTCTGAGAGCACCTCTTTGCTCCAGCTAGAAGACTCCTTCTTTTTTTTTTCCCTTTTCTTTCTTTTTGCCTCTCCTTTTAAACACTCTTTTAAATCAAGACTTGATTTCTTGAGCAGTTTTAGGTTCAGAGCAAAATTGAGAGAAAGGTACAAAGATTTCCCACACACCCCCTGCCCCGCCACATACACGGTCTCCCCCATTATCAACGCCCCCCACCAGAGGGGTACATCTGTCACAACTGACGAGTGCACACTGACACATCGTCGTCACCCCAAGTCCACGGTCTACGTGGGGCCTCACTCGCGGGGTCGGACATTCTCTGGGTTGGGACAACGTATAACGACGTACACCCACCACTGTAGTGTACGAAGGATTCTCTGCCTACCCATCGCCCCCCCCAAACCCCTTCGAGCACTGATCTTTTTGCCGTCTCCATAGTTTTGCCTTTTCCAGAATGTCATATAGTTGGAATCGTACAGTATATAGACTTTTTTTCGTTTTGTTTGTTTTTTAAGTAAACTCTACCCCCAGTGTGGGACTCGAACACACGATCCTGAGATCAAGAGTCGCGTGCGCTCCCCACGGAGCCAGCCAGGCGCCCCCTCAGTATACAGACTTTTCAGACGTGCTTCTTTCACATAGGAAGATGTATTTAAGGTTCCTCCATGTCTTCTCATGGCCTTATTTCTTTTTCATGCTAAATAATATTTCATTGTCGGGATATGGCTTATGTCTCCATTCCCATACTGACTGAGGGCCTCTTGTTGCTTCCAAGCATTAGCAGTTATGAACGAAGCTTCTTTAAACATCCATGTGCAGGCTTTTGTATGGACGTAAGTTTTCAGCTCCTTTAGGTAAATCCCAAGATCGGATATAATCAGTGCAGCCGCTAGGCCATGTGTAAGGGTGTGTTTAGCTTTGTAAGAAACTACCAAACTGTCTTTGGAAGTGGCTGTAGCATTTTGCATTCCCACCAGCAGTGAACGAAAGCTCCTATCGCTCCGCATCTCGGCAGCGCATCTCGGCAGCGGTCAGCGGTGTCAGTGCCCTGGATTTTGGCCATTCTGATAGGTGTGGCGAGGTATCTCATTATTGCTTTAATTTGCATCTCCCTGATGACTGGGAGATAAGGAGCGTCTTTTCCTATGCTTATTTACCACCCATAGATCTTCTCCTGTGAGGTGTCTGTTCAGGCACTTGGCCCATTTTTTAATCGGGTTGTTTGTTTTTTATTGTCCAGTTTTAAGAATTCTTTGTATATTTCGGATAATGGTCCTTTATCAGATGTGCCTTCTGCAGATATGTTCTCCCCGTTTGTGGCTCGTCTTTGCATTTTCTTTTAGAATTAAATTATTCTACCTTCTGCGTAGGTAACATAGGCATATGGTGGAAAATCCGTAAGGTGCGAAGAGTATACCTTGGAAAGGAAGTCTTCCCTGACCTCTGTTCCCTGGCCTCTCAGTTCTCCGCAGACGATGCTTCCCAGTATCTCGACTGAATCTTTCCAAAGATGGCCTGTGCAAAGATAGACATACACACGCACATTCGTGTTCTTTCTGTTTTTAGATCATCAGCAACATAGACTCTTCCGCGCCATTTTTTCCCACCTCCCAATGTATCTCGGAGATGGCACCGTATCAGTCAGATGGAAATGCCACATATTTTTAAATGGTGACATAGTGTTCCACGGTACCATGAGCTCTTTCTTTAACTAGCCCCCTATTGGTGGACATTCAGATTAATTCCGGTTTTCTGCTGTAACATAAATCCTTGTAATACATGCCTTGTTTCCTACGTGGACAAATGTATCTGTAGGATAAATTCCTAGAATACGACCGCTTTGGTCAAAGGGCGTATGAGTTTTATATCTTGAGAAATACCGTTGACTTATTTCAGGGCTCGTGGAAGGGACAAACAACCTAAAACGTTACCTCTTTCGGAAGGCCTCTGTGGACTTTCTCGGAGAAATAATCAAGTGCTTTGCTTTGAAATATTTACCTTTCATTTTCATGCACTGCAGATCTGTTCCTTCTTCCCTTCAATATCTATTAAGCACATGTTGAGTGCCAGGCATGTTGGTGGGCTTCAGGGATAAAACCACAAACACGACAGACGCGATCATTGGGATTTCTGGTCCTGGAGGCAGGGTTGGGGGAATACACGGGGCAGAGATAATTATACACTAAATCATTGCAAACTGTGTCACGTGCCATGAAGGAGAAGCACAGGGCGACCAAAAGTGTTTACTAGACTCCTGACTTAGTCTGGGGGGGGGCTCTGAGAAGATGTCCCTGATGAAGCGGTATGTATTCTTTTTTTTTCTTAATATTTTATTTATTTGAGAGAGAGAGAGAGCACGAGTGGGGCAGGGAGGGGCAGTGGGAAAGGGAGAAGCAGGGCTCCCGCTGAGCAGGGAGCCTGATGCGGGGCTCGATCCCACGACCCGGGGATCATGACCTGAGCCGAAGGCAGACGCTTAACCGACTGAGCCACCCAGGCGTCCAGCAATGTGTACTCTGATCACTAAGGCAGACTTAGCCAAACAGAGGAAGGAGCGGGTTTGAAGTCCTAGAGGCAGGAAGGAGCGTGGAGTAGGACCAGCAGCATGAATCAGAGGAGCAAGAAAGGCCCTCAGGGCATCTAGTTCCACTCTTCTCACTCGACTTGTGAGAAAACCAAGGTTCAAAGAACTTCAGGAGCTGAGCAAGGTCGTCCAGAGAGGGGCAAAGGCAGACCGAAGAGCTGGTTTCTCTGGGTCTTTCCAGACGGTGCCGTGGCGCATTCTGCTGCATGCTCGTCCTGGGAGCGGTGGGCCTGGACTAGATAGGTGAGGAGGATAGTTGCTCAGGTTTGTGTGGAGGGAAGATGTAAGCTCAGGTCCTTGTGACCAGCAGCCTGGCGTGTTTTGTTTCTCTTCACTAGTAAGATATGGTTTGGGCAAGTCTCGCATGCCAATCTAGGGGGTTGGTTTGGTCTTCAGCAGCCTTGTCTCTTCTCCAAGTTCAGATAGTCAATAATAATGACATCGTCATGATGCTTACTTTTGTAGCACTTGCCATACGTCGAATGCTGTTTGAAGCACTTTACATGTATTTCATTTACTATGACAGCAACCCTATAAGGTCGATATTCTGAGTACCCCATTTTGCAGATGAGGAGACTGAGGCTCAGAATGGTCAAGGCATGGGCTCCCGGTCACAGCGCTAGCAGCGGCCCCTGTGATGTCAGTGTCAGCGGCGGGCTGACGGAGCCAGCTCTGCACACCAGAATCATCTGGGGAGCTCGCCCCGAAACTGCTGCTGTCCAGCCCTCACCCTGGGCCACTCAAAGCACAGTCTCTGGGGGTGGATCCCAATCACCGATGGTTTCGAAAAGCTTCCCCTGTGAAAAGCCTCCTTTGCAGCTGAGGGTTGAGAAGGGTTGAGAAGCATTAGCATTCCTTCTTCCTGCGGGGGAGTAGCTTCGTCTGGGCTGCAATCGCAGGATACCATAGACCGGGCGGCTTGAGCCACAGACACCGCTCACGGTTCTGGAAGCTGGGGAAGTCTGAGATCAAGATGCCGGCAGACTGGGTGTCTGCTGAGGACCCTTTTCCTGGTCTGCAGACAGCCACCTTCTTGCCGCGTCTTCACACGGTGGGGGTGAGAGATCATCTCTCTGGTGTCTCCCAGACACTAACCCCATTCATGAAGCCTCGATCCTCACCCCCCAAAGGCCCCACTGCCACATCCCATCACACGGGCCCACAGACATTGTCCATAGCGGGGGCAGCCAGGAATCCGCGCTTGCCTTTATAGTCATTTGCCCATGAGTTCTGGGGCTCCTGGCTGGCTCAGTCGCTGAAGCGCGCGACTCTTGATCTCAGGGTTGTGGGTTCGAGCCCCACGTTGGGTGTAGGGACTACTTAGAACAATTTTTTTTTTCAATCTTTTAAAAAAATACCAGGAGTTCTGGTCTCAGCCTAGAGGATTCATTCAGGGTCCACGCTGTGGTAGCCACATTCAGTGCTGATTGTATGGTAAGTGTGTCCAGGGCTGAAAATACTCTC
This sequence comes from Potos flavus, assembly GCA_028534135.1. Classification (NCBI taxonomy): domain Eukaryota; kingdom Metazoa; phylum Chordata; class Mammalia; order Carnivora; family Procyonidae; genus Potos; species Potos flavus. Next base: position 25,761,491 of record CM052901.1, on the reverse strand, counting down.
AGTCCTGGGCAACAGAAGACAGTGGAGCTCAGTGGGAAAGAGCTTGATTCTGAGTCAGAGAGACCCAAGTTCAAGTTGATGCTTTGTCTCATGTTCTGTGATTTGGGGAGAGTCATCCTTTCACAGACTCTATTTTGTCATCTATAAAATAGGGCTGCGAAGATCCTACTACCTATTTCACGAGGCTTTTGTGAGGATTAAATGAGACGGTAGGAATCACGTGCTCAGTAGAATGCCTGACCCCGAAGCACTCGGGAAACATTACTCACTTTTTTGCTTCATTACCGTCCCTGTGGCTTATTTGAGCCTGATCACAAGTAAAGAGCTGTATTTGGGAAAAGCTACTGGTGAGACTGATACTGAGGGGAATGTGATTTGACATTTGATGAGTGCCTGGTATGCGAGATGAAGGGCGTCGGACCCCGAAGACGTAGGACAGTAGGAAGGCCTAGTGCCTGATCCCACGGGCCAGTGGGCCGCCAGCCCAGATCTGCACTCAGATAATTCGTACTAGGTCCATTGTACCAAAGCAGAGGTCCAAACAAATAGCTAAGAGAGCACAAGACAGGGAAAGAACCTCGACTCAAACAAAGAAGGTGTAAAATAATTACAAGGCAATGAAGGAAATGGGAACACTGATCGGATACGCGATATTAAGGCATTATAATTTTTTAGGTGTAATAATGGTATTATTATATATATTTCTAGTTTAGAGAAGAAGCCATTATATTTTAGAGAAGCATAATTAAATGTCTACAGATGAACTGAAATCATGTCTCACAGGGGTAGAGATGAAAAAAGATTGGCTGTGAGTTGCTGATTGTTGAAGCTGGGTGAGGGAACCTGGTGTTCATTTCACCCCTTCCGTATACGTTTGAAATTTTCTACAATAAAAAGCTGCTTGTCTGTTTGTTTTTAAGTAAACTCTAGGCCCAGTGCGGGGCTTAAACTCCTGTCCCTGAAATCGACAGTCACATGCTCCACTCACTGAGCCAGCCAGGCGCCCCTACAATGAAGTTTTTTTAAATGAGAGGTAAGAGGGGGGCACGTGGGTGGCTCAGTTGGTTGAGCGTCTGACTCCTGATTTCGGCTCAGGTCATGATCTCAGGGTCGTGAGATCGAGCCCCATGTCTGGCTCCACACTGGGCATGGAGCCTGCTTGGGATTCTTTCTCTCCCTCTCTCTCTGCCCCTACCCCCCCGCGTGCTCTCTCTCTCTTTATAGATAGATAGATAGATAGATTTTTAATTAATAATTAATTTTAATTATTTAATAAATATATAATAAATATAATATAAATACATATTAATAATAATAAATAAAATCTTATTAAAAATAAAACATTTTTAAAGATTTTCTCTCTCCTCTCTCCTCCCTCTATCCCTCCCCACCTCTCAAAAAAAAAAAAAAGAGAGAGAGAGAATGAGAACGAGAGGTAGGGGCACCTGGCTGGCTCAGTTAGTGGAGCATGCGACTCTTGATCTCAGGGTTGTGAGTTCGAGCCCCATGCTAGGTGTAGAGTTTACTTAAATAAATAAATAAATAAACAAACATTAAAAAATCATTTTTTTTTAAAAAGAGAAAGGCAGAAGGAGGGCAAAAGAGAAGGGAAGAAGAAGCAGGGAAACAGGCAGTTCCAATCAAAATCCAAAAAAGTTTCAAAATGAGGTGGCAGCTGACCCGACCCTGGGTGGCTAGGATTTTGCCCAGCTGAAAAAGTCGTTCAGGAAATAACACGCGAGATTGGATGTAGGTCTCCTGGGGGTGGGGGGAGATGTTAGTCGCGGTTCTCTAGAAAAACAGAGCCCATAGCATGTGTATATATGTAGAAAGGGAAAGAGATTTCTCTTAAGGAATTGCCACACACAACTGTGTGCAGTTCAAGTCTAGAAGCTGACTATACTGGCAGAATTCCCTCTTCCTGAGGGGACCTCAGTCTTTCTTCTCTTTAGGCCTTCAACGAATTAGATGAGGCCCACCCACATTATGAAAGGTAATTTGCTTTACTTAAACTCTAGTGACTTTTTTTTTAAGATTTTATTTATTTATTTGACACAGAGAGAGACACAGCGAGAGAGGAAACACAAGCAGGGCAAGTGGGAGAGGGAGAAGCAGGCTTTCCCGCAGAGCAGGGAGCCTGATGTAGGGCTCGATCCCAGGACCCTGGGATCATGACCCGAGCTGAAGGCAGATACTTAATGACTGAGCCACCAGGCACCCCTAAACTCTAGTGACTTAAATGTTAATCTCATCTGGCCAACAGACACATGAAAAGATGCTCATCATCACTTATCATCAGGGAAATGCAAATCAAAACTATAATGAGGGGCACCTGGCTGGCACAGTGGGTACAGCGAGTGACTCTTGATCTCAGGGTTGTAAGTTCGAGCCCCACATTGGGGGTAGAGATTACTTAAAAATAAAATCTTAAAAAAAAACTACAATGAGATATCACCTCACAACTATCAGAATGACTAAAATCAACAACACAGGAAACAATAGGCGTTGGCAAGGATGTGGAGAAAGGGGAGCCCTCCTGCACTGCTGGTGGGAATGCAAACTGAGTCAGCCACTCTGGAAAACAGTATGGAGGTGCCTCAAAAAGCTAAAAATAGAATTACTCTACAATCCAGCAATTGCACTACTGGGTATTTACCCTAAAAATACAAAAACACTAGTTCAAAGGGATGTATGCACCCCTATGTTTATTGCAGCATTATTTACAATAGCCAAACTATGGAAGCAGCCCAAGTGTCCACTGACTGATGAGTGGATAAAGAAGAGGTGGTGTCTATTTACAATGGAATATTATTCCACCATCAGAAAGAATGAACTCTTGCCGTTTGCAACGACATGGATGGAGCTAGAGAGTATAATGCTAAGCAAAATAACTCAGACAAAGACAAAGACTGTATGATTTCCCTCATACGTGGAATTTAAGAAAACAAACAAGCAAAGAGAAAAAAGAGAGTCAAAGCCGGAAACAGCGTCTTAATTCTAGAGAACAATCTGATGGTTGCCAAAGGGGAGGAGGGGGGAGGGAGGGGGCATAGGTGATGGGGATGAAGGAGGGAACTTGTGATGAGCCCTGAGTAACGTAGAGAAGTGTTGAATCACTCTATTGTGCATCTGAGACTAATATTACACTGTATGTCAACTATACTGGAATTAAAATAAAAACTTAAAGTAAGAAAAATATATTAAAAATGTTAATCTCATCTTAAAAATACCTTTACAGCAACAACTAGACTGGTGTTTGACCAAATATCTGGGTACCACGGTCTAGCCAAGTTGACACATGAAATGAACCATCACGGGCTGATAGTGGAAAATAATACTGGGAAGACAGGTGGGCGCCAAACTATAGAGGGTTTTGAATTCGGTTAGGTTTCTCTTTGGAAAACTTTTCTTAGAAAACTGGGAGTTGGTAAAGGTTTCTCAGCAAAGCCGTGACCAGCAACTGGTGAGTTTGGAATGGCAACCGGCTGCCATGTGGAGGGTGGGCTGGAGAGGGCAGAGACTGGAAGTGTGCGGATGGGTAAGGCAATCGTGTCAATCTCCTGCTCACATTGAAGAGGTTTGCAGGGGCAGATCGTGTAGGGCTTATAACCTTCCAGTGGTGTGCTAGAGCCAGCTCCTATGGGCTCAGGAGAGCTGATTTTTAAGTTGCAAGCAATCCGGAAGCTGGCAGACCTCACAGATGGTAGCTTGAAATCGACCATGTGGGAGTATTGACATCACTGAAATTGGCAAATGCTACAACTCTGGGCTTTTTTTCTCCCCAGAGAATCAGTTGTTAAATATTTACCATTACATTACCTCCACAGCTTACAGGTAACAGTAAGAAACGCAGATTTTATTCCAAGTGTTCTATAAAGCCATTAAAGTATTTTAAGCAGATGAGTAAAAAGATCTGATTTTTTTTTAATTTCTCCGGCAACTTTTTAGAGAAAGGACTATAAAGGGGCCAGGCGAGCAGTCTCAAACCCTCTGTGTCCCAAGGAGACCAAAAGGGAGCTGATAACGGTCCATGTCGGCAATGATGGTGGCTTGGCAGGGAAGGTGGAGTGAAGTAGAGACATTTGGAAGATGGTTGAGGTCCTAAGATTGAACATAGGTGGCCCTTGATTCATCACAAGTTGAGTATAATCGCCCTGTTCTGTAACTCATGTCATTTACTTAGTGTCTTTTTGTTCTAGTTGGAGGGGGGGGGCACTTGGTTACAAAATGATTACCTTGACTCATGACTCAGGGCTTTTTTGTAGTTTTACTGGAAACTAACAGAAGATAAATCAATCATATGATCTCATAACAGAATAAGAAAGTTAATTTCCTGCATGAACATAATCTCTTTTCAATATGTCGGTCTTACAGTAGCAGGAGGAACTTCAAGTCTTATGATTGGGCGGATTCTTTCTAAGGGGAAAAGAAGCTTTTAATATCTGTTTGGCAATGGTTCTTCATCGGCAGGGTGAGAAGGAAAGGAAGCCAGGTCTCAACCGTGTCCGGGTAAACATTTTTTAAAGTAAGACATTCACCAAAGACCCCCGGCCATTTTGGCTCCTGAAACTCCAGGTTGGGAGACTCAGCTTGTCCATTTCATGTTTTATGTCTCATACTCTAGTCTGTACTTGACTGTTACTGTACCCCGAAGGGAAGGACTAACTCAGAGTTTCACCCTTCACCTTGATATAGGACCTGTATATGGTTAAAGCATAGAATGTTGATCCTTCAATGGGGTGCCTGTCCGGCTCAGTCGGTAGAGCCGTGTGATCTTGATCTTGGGGTTGTGAGTTCGAGCCCCACATTATGTGTAGAGATTACTTAAAAATAAAATCTTTAGGGGCACCTGGATGGCTCAGTTGGTTCAGCGTCTGCTTTGGCTCAGGTCATCATCTCAGGGTCCTGGGACGGGGCTCCCTGCTCAGTGGGGAGTCTGCTTCTCCCTATGCCCCTCCCCTCTTGTACTCTCTCTCTCTCTCTCTCTCAAATAAATAAAATCTTAAAAAAAAAAGAATGTTGATCCTTCGAGCTGGATTAACGAGGAAAGATACAACAGTCTTTCATATAAAATGAAGAACTATGGAACTTTATTAATTTGCACGGCACTAAAATTATAGTAACAACCCAGGATTCAGTAAGGAAATGAATGATATAAACAGTAGAAGGTATTATCCTCCCCGTTTTTGAAATGAGGAAATGGAAGTTCAGAGAAGTTAAGGAACTTGCTTACAATCACAGAGCTAGTGAGTGGAGGAGACGAGGGTTCAAATCCAGGTCTGTGTGATGGTAAAACCCACGCATGTGACCTTGCGCTCCACGTGGGCTTATACGAACTGCTCGGCTAGATGTGAACACAGGGCCCGGAAAGTCTCTCTACTACGCTGCCCATCGTTAATACGGTTTCAGTCATATATAATAAAATGGAATATCCTCCCAAAATTTCATAATTTAGGCTTCACTAATTTAAACTAGCCCCCCCCCCCACACACACACACACATCCACATTGGAATTACTGACATTTTTCTGTATTGTTTATCGAATGCCCTTATGGTGGGGGTTCACGGGAGAGGCTAGAGTCCGACGAGAAAGAGGACGACTGTCCTTTTGCCAGCAACAGGTGCCAGGGTGGGATGTCCTGCGAGGACACAAGCTAGGTAGGTGTCAGATGTGGCACGCCTTGTTATTTTATGTCTTGGAACCTAGAGGCCAAGGTCAGGGAGTCATTGGGAGTCCATTGCCCCTGGAGGACAGAGCGCCTGGCTTTGGTCACTCTTGGTCACTCTTCCTCTCAAGATCTTGGGTTTCCATCTGTAAATGAAGTCACTGGATCGGAATATCTTTTTTTAAGGATTTTACTTTTAAGTAACCTCTACCCCCGGCACAGGACTCGAACTCACGACCAAGAGATCAAGAGTCGCGTGCTCCACTGACTGAGCCAGCCAGCTGTCCCCATTACACTGGACTATCTTAAGGTCCCTCTCAGATCTGAGTCTGTGGTTTGGGGATTCGGGGCTGTCGGGGCCTGGAGTCATGGCATCCAGGAACCAGAACGAGAGCAAGAAAGGGCCAGGCTTCATGGTCAGAAACAACAAAAATCTATAGTCCACAAGGCCTGACCTCCTGGGTGGTGTGTTTCAGTGATTAACATTGAGTTTTCATACTACTTCTCTGGTTGCAATGCGTTCATACGTTCTACAGAGTTTTATGGAGGCTGGAGAGAAGAAAAGCTGAGTAAGACGTGGTCCCAGCCACCAGGGATCACAGTCTCCCGGGGGAAAGAACATGAAGCAACTCACTCAGATGAAACAGAATAAAATGTGTTATTTACGAGCCGGATGACCTTGATCAAATCACTTAGCCGGTCCCCAAGCCTCAGTATTAGGAGCAGCGGTAGCAACATTATTACAGCTATTTTGTGCTCAAATGCCATCACTTCTATCTACACACTGTTGCAAAGAGAGAAGAAATCGTATGAAGTTTGATCCTCGTTTTCTAAAAAGAGTCTGTATCGTATCGTATAGGTTTTGACCCACCATTTTTATAATTCGTGCACAGCGTTATGTCAAAATGCTTTTAAAATTCCAGACCACTCCTGTACTGAGCATTTCAGGCATTTATGCAGCAAACCATCTGCCGAGAACCGGCTATGTGCCAGCCGCGGGGGAAGGCACGAGAGACGCGGAAATGAACAAGCGCACAGCCCCCTGGGGAAACAGACATGCGACTCAGGCCCGGTTACACGTCAGTGTGAAAGAGCCTCCCGCAAAGAGCTTCTGTATTCACGGTCTCCAGTCTTTCCCTTCCCATCTCTCTTGAATCATTGCAGTCAGACTTTTGCCCTCGCCACTCAACAGAAACTTCTTTTCTTAAGAGAAGCCGTGACCCCCTGTCTCTAAATCCAGTGGTCGGGACGCAGTCCTCCTCTTCTTTGGCCATCGGGAGCTCGCCGCTTCCTCTGACACACTCACTGCCCACACCTGGCTTCTTTGCCAGTCTTCCTTTTTGCCTTGACTTCCAAATGTTGGGGTAGCCCTGGGCTCGAGCCCTAAGTGATCTCATCCAGTCTCCTGGCTTTCAATACCACCTAAGAGGTGTTGAGGACTGCTAAATTACATCCCCGGCCCTGACCCTCTCTCCTGGGCTGCAGACTTATGCAGCCAACTCCCCGCCGCCAGTGAGATGTCAAAGGCGTGTCACACAGTTGAACTCCTCATGTGCCCTCCACCCGCCCTCCAGAAAACCCCGTGTCTCCCATGGTTTTTCCCACTTGGTTAACAGCACTTCCGTCTACCCAGTTGCTCGAGCCAGAAACGTTGGAGTCATCGGCCCCCACGACAAGTGTCCCAGTCCAAGCTACCATGCTTTCGTGCCTCAGTTCCCCCTTGTAATCTCCTAACCAGTCTCCCTCCATCCTTCTACCCCTTTCCAGCCGGAGTGGTCCTATTGAAATATAAACGAGGCTCCGTCACTCTTCTATTGAGAACCCAGTAGCATCTCCCGTTCTCACTCAGTGATTCAAGTCAAAATACTTACAATGGCCTACCAGCCTTGGGGGCCCAGTCATGGTCTACTTTTCTGATGCCTTGTTCCGTCACTCTCTCTTTTGTCCATTCCATTCCCGCCACATTGGCCTCCTTATTGTCTCTCTAACACCCCAGGCCTGCTTCTGCCCCAGGGCCCGTGCAGATAACGGCACCATTGACTTCCTTCAGACCTTCACTCAAAGGCCATCTTCGGGGACCACCCTACTAAAAACTTCAACACCCTCCCGGCACTCCCTGTATCTTTTCCCTGCCTTGATTTGCTTCAGAGCTGTCACTGCCTTTTAGTATTTGGTGTAATTATTTATTTCTTTTGCCTGTTCTTTCCCCACAACTAGAATTTCAGCTCTGTGGGAATAGGGGCTTTTTGTCCGTTTGGTTCACTGCTATATCGTCAGGGCCTGGCACATAGTAGGTACTCAATAAACATTTGCATGAATGAAAAGTCTTCAGAGGAGATAATGGGAGCTAACAGAAGTAGAGAAATATCGCTAAGGAGTGCAGGGGGTGCTTTTAATGCTAGGCAAATTGTCGTTTAAGGGCGTTGTGTAACATTCTAAGGAGCTTGGATTTCATCCTATAGGTGGTAGAAAGTCGGTGAAGGAGTCAGTGGTCCGCACTGAAATGTTGGCGGTGCATTCCGAATGCACTGGAAAGGACAGGAGCGGGTCGAGGAGGCCAGTAAGAGACTACTGCAGTGACCCGCGCTTGAGATGGTGGTGGCCCGAACCAAGAGAGTAGCAGTTGAGAACACAGAAAAGGGGATGGATCTGAGAAGTGCGGTATTTAGAAGATCAAATTGATTGTACCTGATGACTGATTGGCTAGGGCAGTAAGAGTGAGCGAATGAAGGAATCCCAGGTTCCTGGCTTGGGGCAGCCGGTTGAATGGGGGTGCCGTTTACTGAGATAAATACAGAAGAGGGGCGCCTGAGTGGCTCTGTCGGTTAAGTGTCTGACTCTTGATCTTGGCTCAGGGCTTGATCTCACAGCCGTGAGTTCAAGTCCCACATTGGGCTCCAGGCTGGGTGTGGAGCGAATTGTATCACTAGCTAGAAATACAGAAGAAAGAATAAATTTGATGTGGTCAAGGTGAAAGGCAACACTGGGTTCTCGGTGTGTCAAGTTTTGAGAATCTGTGTGCTCTCCGGGTGGAGATGTCCGGTAGGCAGCTGGATGCTTGATTCTGGGGCTCAGGCTGCGAGGTCAGGGCCAAAGAGAACGATTTAGAAGTCATCTACCTCTAGATGGTATTTAAAGCCATGGCGATGGTGGAATTTCCTAGAGAAGTCGTATAAATTGAAGAGGGCAAAAAGTTGCTGGTTATCAGTGCCAAACACTGCCCCAAAAACCCAATAAGAAAATATCCCCCCAAAAAAACCCATCTACTGAATTTGCCAGGTAGGAGGCCCTGAGTGAATATATTTCATTTATTCAAATATTTCTTGAACATTCGCTACCTGTTGAGGGTACTGAAGATACAGTAGTGAACCAAACAGGCAAAAAAAAATCCCCTCCCCCACAGAGCTACACTTCTAGTTGGGAGGAGTAGACAAATGAGAAAAGAAATAAGTAAATTATACCAAATCATAAAAGGCCGTGAGTGCTCTGAAAATAAAAGAAATTTTTAAAAAATTTTAAAAGAAAGGCAGGGAACCGAGGTAGGCCTGGCCAGAGTCAGCAAGCAAAGTAAGGGACACAGATCCAGACTGCAGTGAGGAGAGCAGCGAGGGGGGAGGGAGGAAGTGGAGTCAGCCGGAGTCCGCCACTGTCTCAGTAAGTGCAAGCGAAGAGGGAAACGGGCGTCCACTAACAGAGAGTGCACAAACACACGGTGGTACGGCCACATGATGGAATAGCACTCAGCAATAAACAGGAAGAAACTATTGACGAACACAATATAGATGAATCTCGGAAGCATCACGCCGAGTGAAAGAAGCCAGTCTCCCAGCGCCTGGGTGGCTCAGTTGTTAAGCGTCTGCCTTTGGCTCAGGTCATGGTCCCAAGGTTGTGGGATCGAGCCCCACATCGGGCTCCCTGCTCCATGGGAAGCCTGCTTCTCCCTCTCCCACTCCCCCTGCTTGTGTTCCCTCTCTCGCTGTCTCTCTCTCTCTGTCAAATAAATAAATCTTAAAAAAGAAGAAAAGAAAGAAGCCAGTCTCAAGGGGTGCCCGGCTGGCTCAGTTGGGAGAGCGTGCAACTCTTGATCTCAGGGTCATGAGTTCAAGCCCCCCATGGGGTGTAGAGATTACTTAAATAAATAAAACTTTAAAAAATACTTTTAGAAGCCATTCTCAAAAGGTTACGTGCTGTTTACTTCCATCTGTGTGACATTCTCAAAAGGCAAAACTGTAGGGACAGAGAGAAGGCCAGTGGCTGCCCAGGGCCGGAAACGGAGGAGGCCTTGACTGCAAAGGGGCGGCTCATGAGAATGGTGGGGGCAGAAGGAGCAGGTCTGTGTCCCGATTGTGGGGGTGGTCACACCAATGAATACATCTGTTAAAATTCCTAGTCCTCTGCCCCGAAACCAGGTAATTTTACTGTATATTAATGCGGGAATGACAGGTTGGACTGTATCTGAAGGGCAAAGTCAAGATCAGCGGAAGGAGTTGTTTTGAAGCCGAGACGGACTTGAGTTTATTCATTTGCTAAGGAGGAAAGTCAGGTCCCTTGGGAAGGGTGCCCGAGAGGAGTTTCAAAGGTGTGAGATCCAGGGCACTGGTGGGAAGATGTTTACGTCCAGAAGCAAAAGTCGAGGCCCTGTAGGGTCTGTTTTCTCTATGAACCAGGAGAGCAGGTCACTTACCGAGTAGAGGGGCGGGCGCGGGGAGCCCACGTCAAGGGCTGCGGGAAGCTTTGGCGCAGCGACCTTGAGGAACAGGCAAGGATGCTTCGAAGGCTCCGTTGGCCATACGAAGGCCCAGCAGAGGTTGGCAACCTCGAAGCTTTGGTGGTACCACCTGCCCCTTCGCGGATTCGTCTTCCGTGGCTCGGGGCAGAGAAGGGGCGTGTGGGTGAGACTGGCTGAAGGACAAGGGCAAGGATTTTAAGAGTAGGAGCAGAAAAAGCTGGGCAGGGACTGGGAAAGGAAGCCCGCTGAAGCCGGCAGGGAGCTAGCGGCCTGGGGGAGACGGGAGGGGCAAGTGCCTGGGGGCCTTAATGATCTCACCGTGAGGAACGACAGGAACCAGCGAGGAAGGGGGCCGCCGGGTAAGGACGCTCTGGTCCCAGGGGTTCAGAAGTTTAGGATTTCAGAGGTGGGCGCGGAGGACTAGCAACGTTAGGTAAGGGACTGTGTTGCTATTTAGCACACTTTATTTTTTTTAAGATTTTATTTTATTTATTTGAGAGAGAGCGCGCACAAGCAAAGGGGAGGCGCGGAGGGAGAGGGAGAAGCAGGCTCCCCGCTGAGCAGGGAGCCCGATGCGGGGCTTGATCCCAGGACATAGGGCTCAATCCCAGGATGCGGGGCTCGATCCCAGGACCCCGGATCATGACCTGAGGCAAAGGCAGACGCTTAACGACTGAGCCACCCAGGCGCCCCTATTTAGCATACTTTCTATGTAATAGTACTAGCAACGCTAGCTCATACCTACTGACCCTTACCATGTGCCTGCCACGGCTGATCGCTTTCCATGCATATCTCATTTAATTCTCACAGCAGCCCCATGAGGCGGGTACCGTGAGTAAGGAAATTAAAGCTCAGGAGGGTTACATAAGTGCCCAGGGTCACATGGCCCGGACGTGAAGCGGCCAGAGCTAGACTCTGACTTACCTGACTCCAGAGGTTCTGCTTTTCAGACTGTTAGACTACACTGCCTCTCCCACATGGAAGACTGTGCTGTTGTTTTTCTTTATTTTTAAGTAATCTCTACACCCAACCTGGGGCTCGAACTCACAACCCCGAGATCAAGAGTTGGTGCTCTTCTGACTGAAACAGCCAGGCGCCCCTCCCACGTGGAAAATCTTGATTCCGCTTCCCTAGAATGCTGTACTAGTCTCGACTAGACGTTTCAGAAACAAACCAAAGTATGTGCGAAACTTCACGTGACCCTGACACCATCCCGGAAAGCCAGCTCTGAGGGGCTGTCCCCCTCCCCCCAGCAAGAGGCGTCAGTTTCGTATAGAGATGGTCTACTGAAGAGTGCTTTCATCTGATCCCAGAACTGTTTTCTAGCAAAGGACAAAAACGTTGCTTTCAGAGATGGAGCGTGTTGGCGATTGGTCGGGATAGTTCTGAGTCGTGAGGAAGTCTGTGAAGTGGCCAAAGTTGTGGGTGGCCAAAGAGGGGTAAAAGGAAGGATCGCTGAGGTCGAGGAACGGAGAAGACCTTCAGGAGGTCGAGAGATAACGAGCAGCAACAAGGAGTGTGGTCGAGGGACAGGAGCCCCAGCCGGGAACTTCCGGCATGAGAGGGAAGGAATCGGGGTCTGGGGACAGTGAGAGGGAGCTGAAGAATGCCGCCATCACTCTGCTCATCACCCCGGGACACCTGGGATGCGGGGAAATGAGCAGCCCACGCGTGACAGCTTCACAGAGGGGCCATCAGCTAAGACAAGGAGACCAGGCGAGGAGGGTATTTAAAAAAGGTTAAGGGCACGGGAGAATGTTTATCATGTCCAGAAGGCATAGGTGGGGAAGCGACGTTATGTACGAAGTTTAGTCTGTCCTGAATGGTTGCTTCCTTCCAGGCAAAATAAGCCCCAAATAGGTGAGCGGGGGTGTCGTGACTTGGCTGCGCCTTACTCTTCATTCTGGGCCCGTCGAGCAAGGGCCCTGTGGCAGCCATTCTTGGCGGGCGTCTCAGCCGGGAGCATAGCAACCAGCGCCCGGGCTTGAGACCCGGGCTTCCCGACTAGAACACTTCTTTCCTGGTGACGCGATCGCCGCATCCCGTCTTCTGTATTTCCTGCCAGGCTCAGAGCCCGCACCTTCCCCACCACGGAGGAGTAGATGTGCGTTTCTCAGGAGCAGCGGACTGCTTCCGGCAGGTCGTCAAAGCCCAGGGGGTCCTGGCGCTCTGGAATGGACTGACGGCCAACTTGCTGAAGGTGAGAAGGGCGGTCAGTCCCTTGCTTCCCTGCCTCTTCCACTTCTAGCCCTTTCCCCCGCCGCTCCCCTACAGGTTTCCCGGGGACACCCCCCCCCCCGGTCTAGCACCAACAGTCGCGCAAGACCCATGAGCGCATGCCAGCAGTCACCCCTGAGAGAGGGGGACCCTGTGCAGTGATGGGGCACCTGACACCCCATCCAGAGGAGCTGAATATTTAATGTAGCGGCTCCTGACATGGGGGTTCGTGGACCCCTAAGGGGAACCTCATCTCCCAGCCTAACATCGTATGCAAAAAACATGTAGGTATGTGCGCGTGGAGGTCTCTCTGGGGAGAGGATCCATAGCTGTCATCATATTCCCAAAGAATTTCATGCCCCCCAAAAAAAGCTTAAGACCCCTGGGCTAACCTTGCAAAGTGTCAGCTTGCTTACAGGCATGTTAATCCGGGCCATGCTTCCTCAGGGCGTGCCCTTTAACCGCTGCCATTCCTCTTCCCCGACCCACACCGTGCCAGCCTTCCTTCTGCCATCCTCCCGGATTCCAAAAAGAATGATGTTGTGTTGTCCACAGCCTTTACCCCGGTTTACCACAGTTTACCCCGGTCCAGGTTGACTGCAGATGCACTGACCTTTTCTTTTTAACATTTTAACATGATCTTCGTTTCTTTTTAAACAGATAGTTCCATATTTTGGAGTTATGTTTGGCACCTTTGAGTTCTGCAAGAGGATCTGTCTTTACCAAAATGGTTACACTGTGTCTCCTCTGAGCTATAAATTGACCCCGGGGGTGGATCAGAGTTTGAAGCCCCAGGAATTGCGGGAATTTAAAAAGTTCTTTAAAACCGGACAGCTGAAGTCTAAAAAACCAACTCTGTAAAACTGGCCGGAACAAGAAGTGCACTGACCGAAGGCGTGTTACAATCATAAGAACATGTCGCCTCGTAATTGTGTGCGCGCGCGGAGCGACAAGAGGAAACTCCGGTCTGCTGCTCCTGGAAATGGGAAGATTCCGCCACATACCAGCTCCAAGCTCCAAACTGACGTCCCGGTGACCACCTGTGCCATGGGAGAGCTTCCCAGCACGACCACTGCACGGTGGCACTGCACCAGCTAGCTCCCCAAAACCCAGCATTAACAAAACGTGCGATTAACACTCCGTAAGCAGGCAACTTACACAGCACCAAAGAAAGGGCGTGGCCTTGACCTCCAAGCGAACTGTCGTTGAAGCGACTGAGCAAATAGCACATCAGGAGCTCAGCCACACGATCGCAGCTTGCACTAACCCACACTGGCCTCGCACTGCTCCATTCAACCCAAGTCTTCCCAACACGCTTGTTCTGAAACTCCTAATGTTTGCCGACTCCTGAGTGTTCACGCTATAGGGTAAATTATGCCTTATCAGAAACTAAATTAAAGGGGCGCCTGGGTGGCTCAGCTGGTTAAGCATCTGCCTTCGGCTCAGGTCATGATCCCGGGGTCCTGGGATCGAGCCCCGCATCCGGCTCCCTGCTCTGCGGGGAGCCTGCTTCTCCCTCTCCCTCTGTGTGTGCTCTCCCTCTCTCAAATAAATAAATAAATCTTTTTTAAAAAGAAACTAAATTAAAACCTTAAACATTGAAAAGTCGTCACTCCCTCATGGTGGAACCATCCTTCTTTAAATTTGAAGATGCTGTAAATTTGAGATGCTTTAAATTTGAAGCATCTTAAGCTTAAGAATTTCAGGAATCTTTTTTTTAAGAAGGCAGTTTTTACTGTGACCACTTAATTAATGACCCCAAAAGACCTTCTTTCAATTAAAGTCATGTACAGTTGAAGTGGCCTGAATTCTCTGCCTTTTTAACTTGCTTTGCAAGCCTACCCTGAAAATACATTATTTAGTCAACTTCAGTTATTCTCACAAGATGTCCCAGTTGCCTAGAAAAGGATCAAATAGAACATCTGACACACATATCAAAAAGAAAAATGGAACTGAACCAAAACACTTCAGGCTAATCATCTCTACTCGATTTATTTTTTAAATCGAATTTTGGATTGTTCCACCTTGAGAACTCCGTGTCAAGTTTACATAACCTCACTTTCAAATAGTGCCTCTCTATGCATGAAAAAACAATAATATTAAATTGTTAATTTACACACACACACAGGTTTTCAGTATGCTGAAAGTATTTTTCCCTGTTAAATTTATTTATTTTCCAAAGAAAAATGTTGTTTGGTCATTCGTTACTAAGGTGAGTTCTAGCAAAGGAATAGCAGTTAATACACACTTTTTTAAAGTTCTGAAATCTAGTAAATGGAAGCAAATATATATATTTGCTTCCATTTACTATATATATATATATATATATATTTTTTTTTTTTTTTTTTACTAGATCTAAAATCCTAGCCTCAGGTTACTTACATCATGTTAATATCTTCTGTGATATTTTTCCACCCATATTATGAGATGGATAGCCACACTCTTGCTACTGTCACACACGGGAATGTTTTCTGAGCTGTAGTTTTGGCTTTTTCAATAAAGTTAAGTGGGAGAAAGGAACGCCTCATTTCTCTAATTTCGGGACGGCTCTTAAAACTCTGGTTTTTTGCGGGCGGGGGGGGGGGGGGGCGGCTCCTGGCTGGCTCAGTCGGAAGAAGTGTGCGATTCTTGATCTTAGGGTCGTGAGTTCGAGCCCCAGGTTGGGTGTAGCGATGACTTAAATAAATAAATAAATAAAATTCCCTTTACAAAACCTCTAGCTTTGTTCCTAAAATAACCTTCCAGCTTATTTTCATTTTCTTAGGGGTGTGAAGGGAGTCTTCTGCTTTTCTGCTTTATGGCTGACAGTGTGCACCAAGCTGGACTAAGTACTTGAGGAGGATTATAAAGAAGTGCGATACAATATCAACTCAGGAGAAGCGCCGTCTTAAAGACAGAACATCCCTATATACAGGAAATGACTCTGATTACAAAGCAAATACAAGCAAAGACATGATAACGTGGTAGCAACTATCTCTAAGACTGACAAGGAGCTCCCTGTGTACCTACTGAATCAGTGATTAAAGGGATTATAGGGGCGCCTGGGTGGCTCAGTCGGTTGAGCGTCCAACTCTTGATCTCAGCTCAGGTCTTGATCTCAGGGTCGTGGGTTCAAGCCCCACGTTGGGCTCCACAATGGGTGTGGAGCCTACTTAAAAAAGAAAGAAAAAACAAAGGGATCATCATAGGTGAGAGGAGCTAGTGATGAGTCTTGAGCTAAGTTTTGAAGGCAAGGAGAGGATATTAGCTGGTCGAGAATGGTCTGGAGGTTGAACAGGTCAAGGACAGGTCGGAGGCTGAAGGTGGGGCACGTGCGGTGTTGTGAAGATGGAAGCAAGCAAGAAGTGGGGTAGAGGGAGAAGACTGGCTTTCACACACTGATCCGACAGCTGTCGGGATCTCTGGACACAGTGGTAAGTAAAGCAGGTAAGTTCCTTGCCCTCGTGGAGCTTACATTCTAGAAGGGCGACAGTCAACAAAAAAGTAATCTGCAAGTCAGGTAATTATAGATCGTAATGTTAGGAGGGGAACAAACAGGGTACTTTATCAGAGGATTATGTGGGAGTGAGGGAAATATTTTAAGCCAGGAGTCAGGGAAGGCTGCTCTGAGAGGTGACATCCGAGATGAGACCTGAAAGACGACAATGAGCCAACTGTGCAAAGAGCTGGGGAGAAGGGCATTCTGGCAGAGGGAACGGAAGGTGCAAAAGGGCTACCGGTAGTGGGAAAAGGCTGGTAGTGTGGCGCGCGAGTGAGAATGGGTGTGAGATGAGGCTGGATGGAGGGCCAGATCGTATGTGGCTGTTGGCACCATAATAAGAATTAGATTTGGGGGAGCCTGGGTGACTCAGTGGGTTAAGCACCTGCCTTCGGCTCAGGTCATGATCCCGGGGTCTTGGGATCAAGCCCCGCGTCGGGCTCCCTGCTCAGCGGGGATCCTGCTTCTCCTTCTCCCTCTGCCCCTCCCCACAACTTGTATTCTCACTTGCTCTGCTCTCTCTCTCTCAAATAAATAATCTTAAGGAAAAAAAGAAGAAGAAAACTCAATGTGAGCAAGACATTGTTTCTCCTCCACGACCGCACAGCAAACACCTGGGGTGATGTCACCGTCTTCCATACCGCAAACGCAAGCCAGGTCACAAAACCGACGGTGCTATTTCTGGGTACCTCTTCGACACTCAAATCCTGCTGAAATGGTCTCTGGTATGGCTACCAGATTATAGGTAGGCCCTTGCCTGGGGCTGAGAGCTGGCTTACCGCCCTACTTAAGCAAGGTTGGAGTGATTTGTCCATTAAAACTCAGAGTAGGTCACCCTAAGTTAGTATTTTTCTTCAAACTTTTTTAACTTTTATTTTTTCAATGTGAGCTCTATGCCCATTGTGGGGCTTGAACTCCCAAACCAGAGATCAAGAATCACATGCTCTCCGGACTGAGTCAGCCAGGCGCCCCAGTGTTTATTTAGTATTAATAAAACCTAACATGCACTGAACGATCACAATGTACCAGACTGTTTATGCACACATGATCTCATTTACTTGTCCCTAAAAGGCAGGCAGGGACAGGGGCCCCGCCCCAAACGGAACCACCCTTCAAAGGATTTTACCCCACCCCGGAAGGAGCCCGCCACCCTTTCCCACGTGATAGGTAGGTGACAAAAACCTGATTGGGTGACAGGTGCATGAGAGTTAATCAGATTAAAAGAGGCCGTCTGCAAGCCCAGAAATAAAACCCCAGACTTAGAAACTCTGGTGGCAACCCCCTCGGGTCTCGTCCCTCTCCGGGAGCTCTGTACCATAGCACTCAATAAACTTTGCTTTGCTGCCCACCACTCTTCATCGGGTCTACCTCTTCATTCTCCCAGGCGGCATGAGCAAGAACTGCGGGCACCAAAGAAAACGAAATCCTGGAACACTTCGAGTTGTAGGTACTGTTATCGTTACCATTTTGCACCAGAAGAAATTACGTTTGCAGGGTTTAAGCAACTTACCCAAGGCCTGACAGCAAGTGGTAGGGCCAGTATTTGAACTCGAGCAGTGCGTCTCCAGAGCCCGCCCTCTTGACCACTGGGCTAAATTACCTCTCTCTTCCTATTTTGTCCCAGATTCCCAAACTCAGATGCTCAAAGCCATTCAAACTTACAGAGATACAAAGAATACATAAGATGCACAGATAGCCACATAAGAATAAGATACATAAAATCTTAGGGGCGCCTGGGTGGCTCAGTGGGTTAAAGCCTCTACCTTCGGCTCAGGTCATGATCTCAGGGTCCTGGGATCGAGCCCCGCATCCGGCTCTCTGCTCAGCGGGGAGCCTGCTTCCCCCTCTCTCTCTGCCTGCCTCTCTGCCTACTTGTGATCTCTCTCTCTCTCTCTGTCAAGTAAATAAATAAAATCTTAAAAAAAAAAAAAAAAGATACATAGACTTAGAATCGGAAGGTGCAGAACTCTTCCCGGTCAATGCAACAATCTCCTCTACAGTGTCCCTAACAAGTGGGCATTCTGCCTCAACTCTTAACATCTCCAGCGATGAGAAGTTCCCCACATCATAAAGCAACCCATTCTACCTTTAAGTAGCTTGTATTTTAGGAAGTCATTTCTTGTTCAGCTGAAGTCTACCTTCATGATACCAGCTGGTGCTGACTGTTCATATAGGATGTCTAATTGTCTTCTGACAATCCTTCAATTATGAACACAGTTATTTTTTTTTAAGTTTATTTATATATTTACGTAATCTCTACACCCAACATGGGGCTCAAACTCACTACCCCGAGATCAAGAGTTGCATGCTTCTCCCACTGAGCCAGTCAGGCACCCCACGAACACAGTTACGATGTCCCTCCTAGACCCAAAGTTCTTTTCCAGTATCTCTCACTCGAATATTCAGCCATTTCTCATACGACACGATTTACAGGCACTTCAACTTTCCTCGTGCCTCCTTTGAATATGTTCTGGTTTGTTGATGTCCTCTGAAACACGGCAACCAGAAGTGAGCGTAAATCTCTCTGGGCTGACCAGCAGAGCCCCTGATCTGTCCACCACCATCCTCTTGGCCCAACTCAAGACTCACTAGCAATTTTTGGCATTGCCAACTCACGGTCAATGAAGACCCCCAGTTCTTTATCATACACGCTACCATTAAGCTCTAAAGCCTCATCCTTAACTCTCCTATGATAAATATAACATTAGAACACTTTATTGTGGTCCATCCCACTTTAAAAGCCTGGGTTTATTCTGGACTTTAGTCTTTCCGACTCAGTTCCTACAGGTTTGTGATACTCTTTGGTCTTTGTCCTTGGAAGTCCAGCCCTCCTGTCATCTATATATGTACTTTTGAAATCCGAGCTCTTCGGAGAATAATCTGTAAGGACAGTTACATTTACCCCTCCTTTTGTAATTTCTCGTTGGAATTTTTCTAAATTGTACAGGTTTGAATTTTATCTTTGGAATCTCTTGCCCTCTTGAGCTATCTTTCTCTTTTGGTATTTGGCTAGGGCATCTGTTTATCTTTTCTCCGATCTTTTTGAAGTCTACCCCCCCTGCAATCCAGCGCGCATACACACACACACACACACACACACACACATTAGTTAACCTCTCTGGCCATGCCCAGCATTCTTCTACTTAACAGATCCACATGGCATGGTCAGTTTTCCCAAGATTCTTGTCACTTTCACTCTGCTAACCAGATCTTCCTTATTTATTGTCAGAATTAAGCCAGTTTAGCAATTGACCTCACTGATCCTTTAGTCTTCTGAGAGCTGTAATTATCACCAAGAGAGTTATGAATGTATCCAATGTGTTGCTATCAGAATAATGAGACTTACAGTAGGTAATCGGATGGTTTATGCCTCTGATCACCATCTCTCGCCTGTGTGACTGTTTTATGAAGTATTATTCACAGCTGCTATCTAACCAGGCAGTTCCTTGTATACTTCCACGACCACAATCACTTTCATTTCTCCCTTTCATTTTCACTGAATGCTTGTCCCCTTCCAGCCAAAGAATTACTGGTTATACCTTCTTGATATATTGTTACAACCCTGCTGTCCTTCTACATGGTATCTCTCGGAACCAGGTTTCCCCTTCCTTTTCCAGACAGAAGTCCTACTCTACCAAGTTTGCACAATACCTATAAAATTGTGTTTTCTCACTTGTATTAACATTTCACATTCACTTTATTACCTATATTCTGGGTGTGTTGGTACATAGATGACTTAGGCCCAAGTATCGTTTCTGACCTTCTTCCTAGTTTTTTCTTGAGAATTACTAGGCACTACCTTAGCTTTACTTCCTCTTTCTTAATTATACCTGTAATCTAAAAAGCTTCCAGACACAGTAGTTACTAACACAGAGCCCCCACTAATGCTTCACTGAAGGAATTCGTTTTTAATGAATTGACCAACCATATATCACCACCAACATCATCATTATTATCATTAATATTAATCTCTATTTTTCCTGGGCTCTTGCTCCTGGTTTCTTCTTCTTCCTTTTCTTTTTAATTTTTTTTAACTTTCAGACATAAAAATTTTGCACACACACAAAGTATAAAGAATTCCTAGGGGCGCCTGGGTGGCTCAGTTGGTTAAAAGGCTGTCTTTGGCTTTCAGGTCATGATCCCGGAGTCCTGGGATCGAGCCCCATGGAGGGCACCTTGCTCAGCAGGGAGTCTGCTTCTCCCTCTCCCTCTGCCTCTGCTGCTCGCTCTCTCTCTGTCAAATAAAATCTTTTTTTTTTTTTTTTAAGAATGTCTATATTTCCTTCACTCAGCTTCTCCAAATGTTACCATCTTACATAACCATTGTAACTAAGACCAGTATTGGTGGACTACCAGTAACTAATCTACAAATACTCAAATTTCAGCAATAGTACCATCAGTGTCCTCTTTCTGGTCCAGGATCCAATCCAGGGTCACACGTTGCATTAAGATCTCATTCTCCTTAGTCTCCTTTAATTTGTGACAGTTCCTCGGTCCTTCTTTGTCTTTTATGACCTTGACACTTTTGAAAACATCTATCTGACTCCTCAAAGCATACCTGGTCATAAGCAACTAAGAAAGCTCCCGCCCACGGTGGATTTAGCAAAATAGCAAAGCATGGCATGAAGTTGCTTTGAAATGACCCATCTTGTATTTCATCTTCAATAAGACTACACTTAGGCACCCAAAGACTGAGAAGGGACAAATTCTATGTAATTATTCGACCATCTTTTTGCGGTGAGATAGAAATCTGACACAACAGTACATGTGAAAGTGCCTGAAACAGCAAAAGAGTTTTGGAATAAAAAACAGTAGGACATCATGCTCAAAGGGAGTAGCAGATGTGGCCAGTGAAAGACAGATAAAGGGGTACGTCAGTGACAGGCAAGGGGTACCATAGAGTAACTAACATTGTAATAAAAATGCATTAACCAGAATGTCAAGAGTTAAAACTTAAAGGTTTTCAATTCTCCCTTGAAATGCATTCTAAAAACCACCTCCCTAAATAAAATGCTCCGCAGATTTTGTTTTAGCTGTGAATTCTCTCCCCAGTAAAAGCAAGGGGAGGGACTGTCACCTTCGGAGAATATACTTCACCACTGAAACTCTGCAGCAAGGTCATTTCTGTATCCAGCTGCATCACCATTATGATCAACTAATGAGAAATGGACCAGCTTCTCATGAACACAAGTCAAGGGTTTTACCCAGGATCAACAAAGCTGGGTTTCAAACTGCTCTTCTCTGAACCCTCTCCATGTGTGCTCATCACTCCAGACTGCTGGGGTTCCCGGGAAGGCTTACAAATTACAAAGTATAATTAAATGAAGGCCCTCACGATCCTGGAGGAACCCTAGAATTGGGCCCTTCAATGGGCAGATCTGGAGAAGGTGGGAGGGGGCAGGAAAGGCAGGTGAGGGATATACCCCCTGTGTCTTCACTGTGCTGGACAACCTTGGGTTGGGCAGCAGTTGCAATCTGCAACAGTATTGTCATTGTTATAAACTTTGTTGCGATTACTTAGACATATGATATGTGATTATACTTTCTACTGCTGTTCAGAACCTGAGAGCGCACTCAAGCTAGCAAGGAGGTTTTTAAGGACTTGCCTGGCAAATGCTTACGCACTGCAGGGATTAAGGGGCTCAGTAAGCGCTTGCCCATGGACACAATGGCTGTCAATCAAATTCTATTGATTCCTCTAAAAGCTCTGGAGTTCAGGAATCTACTCAATCCAAGAGCACTTTACTTTGTGTCCAAGGAGCTAAATGCCAACCTAGTTCACACAGCCTCTTAACCTTCCTGGTACAACCTCTTTATTTGGCTTCTGGCTAAAATAACGTCCCCACCCCCAGCCCAGTCCTTTGGACTCTCCTCTGCCCATTCCGGGGAAGATCTTTGTTAAATCGTTTTTGCAAACCAAGAGTCTGGGGCACGCTGACAGTGTCCCAAGTCTGCTATTCCCCCAGTTTCCCCTGGCTTCACCGGGGAAGCTCCAGAGCAGTGCCAGGTCTAGGGTGAAAAGAATGAGGCTCCCGCCCTAGCACAAAACTTAAGGGGCACCAAACAACTCAGCAGTCAAAACAAATGATTTTTAGCGCACCATTTTTGAAAAGTCAAAGGTAAGGCCAAAATCCATGATGAACAAATTATCACCATTTAAAATAAAGACAGGATCGCACCCCGCACTTGCAGGACTCTGCCTCACCTGCCTCACCCTAATCACAACCCTGGGGCTCCATTTCAACTTCATTTACAGAAATCGGCGACCGGCCGTCATTTGCCCACATTATTTTTTTTTTTTTTTAAACATTGCATTAACTATTATTTATCTTAGTTACCGAGATTTTTTTTTTTTTTTTTTTTGGCGTCCCCTTCAATACTGCAGAGGTTTCTATGCAAGCACACCCGTGACCTCACCCGCCCTCCCCACTCGCAAGCCTCTCCCAGAGTCCAGCGGCCGGGGCCCTGCGATTGCCCGGGGCCTCCCGGTCCTCGGGCCGGGGCAAGTGCCCCGGGCGAGCCGCGCGGCGCGGGAGGGCGGCCCCGGGCCCGAGTCCGCGGCTCCGCCCCCCGCGCGCCGAGCCACTCAGCCACCCCGCGGGCCCGCGCGCCGGGGCTCGGTGCCCGCCCAGGCCCGCCCCCGACGCCGGCCGCCCGGGAGCCGGCTCGCCCTATATAAATCGGCCATTTGTTTCGCTCCGCCCCAGAGTCCCGGAGTCCCAGCCGGTTCCTACCGCAGTCCGGCGGTCGCCCGTCTTATTCCTTTCAACATGACAGATGCCGCTGTGTCCTTCGCCAAGGACTTCCTGGCGGGTGGAGTGGCCGCGGCCATCTCCAAGACGGCAGTAGCGCCCATCGAGCGGGTCAAGCTGCTGCTGCAGGTACCTCCGGGGATGGGGGGGGGGGGGGGGGGGGG